>JAGIQG010000001.1:35916825-36516825 GCA_024679065.1 Sphyrna mokarran
TTTAGAGGGTCACTGCTTGTTCCTAATTGTCGGCACAACATCGAGGGCCGAAGGGCCTGTTCTGCGCTGTAATGTTCTATGTTCTATGTTCTAAAACATCCCCACTTTTATATTCCATTCCCCTTGCAATAAATGACAACATTCAATTTCTTTCCTGATCAATTGCTGCGCCTGCGTACTAACAATTGCTATACCTACATACTAATAATTGCTGCACCTGCGTACTAACAATTGCTGGACCTGCATACTAACAATTGCTGCGCCTGCGTACTAACAATTGCTATACCTACATACTAACAATTGCTGCACCTGCATATTAACAATTGCTGTACCTGCATACTAACAACCGCTGTGCCTGCATACTAACAATTGCTGGACTTGCATAATAACAATTGCTATACCTGCATACTAACAATTGCTGGACCTGCACACTGACAATTGTTGGACCTGCCTACTGACAATTGCTGTACCTGCATACTAAGAATTGCTTACCTGCATACTAACAATTGCTGCACCTGCATACTAACAATTGCTGTGCCTGCATACTAACAATTGCTGGACTTGCGTAATAACAATTGCTATATCTGCATACTAACAATTGCTGCACCTGCACACTGACAGTTGTTGGACCTGCCTACTGACAATTGCTGTACCTGCATACTAACAGGTATGCATACTAACAATTGCTGGACTTGCACACTGACAATTGTTGGACCTGCCTACTGACTATTGCTGTACCTGCATACTAACAATTGCTGCACCTCCATACTAACAATTGCTGCATCTGCATACTGACAATTGCTTACCTGCATACTAACAATTGCTGTACCTGCATACCAACAATTGCTGGACCTGCATGCTGACAATTGCTATACCTGCATACAAACAATTGCTGTACCTGCATATCAACAATTGCTGGACCTGCATACTGACACTTGCTTATTTGCATACTAACAATTGCTGTACCTGCATACTAATTTCTTTGTGATTCATATACCTGGATACCCAGATTCCTCTGTACCTCAGTGTTCTGCGATCTGTCGCCATTTAATGTGTTGATTTTCTTTTCTTCTTGTCAAATTGGATAAGTTCAGAGTTTCAATTTGCCAGATCTTTGCCTAGTCACTTAACCTGTCCATATCCTTTTGCAGACTCCTTGGCGGGGTTTTCCGATCACACTCACCTGAAAACTGGAGATTCCCACTTGACTTCAGTGGACCTTTACGTGGTCTGCCCTCCACCCACTAGAGTTTCCAAGGCAGACGGGATGGGAGAAGTCCACTCTCTAATGTTCCCTTCAGGGCTTATGTTCCTATCCTTCTTGAGTCATCATCCCTTCATCCAAATGACCTTGTTCTACACTTCCGCTGCCTCAGCAAAGCAAGCTAGCATAATAAGGACCCCATAAATCCCGGACATTTCTCTCTTCCACTTTTCTTCCATTGGGAAAAAAAATACAAAACGTCTAAGTCATGTAACCACTCAAGAAAAAAAAAAAAACCAAAGGGGGCGGGGGGGCTTTTTTCTTCCTGTTCAGATGTTTGAATGGACTTACCTTACACTAAGTAAATCTTTCTCTATTTTATACCCCAGCTAGGACTGTGACACTACATTATGCACTCTCTCATTTCCTTCTCTATGAATGGCATGCTTTGTCAGTATAGCATGCAAGAAACCATACTTTTCACTGTATGTTAATACATGTGACAATAATAAACCAAATTAAATCAAATCAAACATGTAAACTTAGCGACTGTGGATTCAAATCTTTCAGCCAAATCATATAGATTGAAGGGTCATTTTGACTTCAACTTCTTTGTGGCATCCAAAGTCAATCAGTTTGTGGTCTTTTTAATCTGACATATTTTCACTCTTCTTCTGGTTTCTGATGCAATTGCTATATATGAGTTCGCAAAAATCTTATCGGAGCCACTGGGTGGGATTTCACAGCCTCGCTTCAGCAAGACTGAAAATTCCCACCTGAGGTCAATGGACATTTCCATTGTCCACCCCTCACCTGCTCCGATTCTGTGGCAGGCAAGGCGGTAGAATTCCATCTGCTGAGTACTTGTGATATTCAAGAATCAAACTTTAGTGTGAAAAGGATTCTACCTGCGAAGTTCATGCTGTTTCTGTAAAAAGTCATGCTTCTTAAAAAATATCCAAGGAACATCTTCAACGTATAGCATGCCAGCTGTCAGTGTAGGAAGAACTGAAGGAAGGTCATAAGCTTAATTGGGGCTGTAACCTTCCCATGTTTTATTTATATTTATGTCATGGTTTTAAAAATCAGTATTTAGGAAAATGATCCGACCATCAAGAAATGTCGATCTCCATATACTTAGGACATGCTGCTAACAGGATTCTGTAATTTCATGATTTATTGGATTCTTGAGAGTTGCGCATCATTAAAACATCCTCTATATGCCTAATTCTTTGATATAATGGTCAGCTATTGACAGCCCCATTACAAAGTAAGCTGATATTCTAAGTTATGGCTGACATTCCTTATAATGCAAATGCCTTGCAGTGTCAAAGAGTGATCGCATGAGAGATGTTTTTGTTAGAAAAATTCAAGTCAAATGTTTGAACCAAATACATTTTAGTTTAGATCATGCTTTGAGTGATTGCCTTGATGCCATCTTTATTCATTATTGTCTGAAAAAGAAAGGAACATTTATGTAGTACCTTTCACAACTTAGGACTTTCCAAGGCATTTTACATCACAGTGAAGTACTTTCTGAATTGTGTTAATTATGCAATGCCAACTATGCAAGTTAGTTGGCTAACATGTTGGCTAACATGTAGAAATGTGCCACAAGAAACTACAAAAGGTCGTGAATGCAGCCCAATCCATCACGCAAACCAGCCTCCCATCCATTGACCCTGCCTACACTTCACGCTGCCTCTGCAAAGCAACCAACATAATTAAGGACCCCATGCATCACTAAGGACCCCATGCATCCCGGACATTCTCTATTCCGTCTTCTTCTGTCGGGAAAAAGATACAAAATTCTGAGGTCACCTGTCAACCCACTCAAGAAGAGCTTCTTCCTTTCTGCCATCAGACTTTTGAATAGACTTACACTGCATTAAAGTTGATCTTTCTCTATACCCTAACTATGACAGTTATACTATATTGTGCACTCTCTTGTTTCCTTCTCTATGAACAGTATGCTCTGTCTGTACAGCATGTAAGAAACACTAATTTTTACTCTATGCTAATACATGTGACAATAATAAATCAAATCAAATCAAATATGATAATATCCAGATAACACATATTTTGGAAATGATAATTGAGGGACAATTCTTGGGTAGGACACTGGGAAAAAAATTCTTTGATTCTTTTTGAAATAGTTCTATGAGGTCTTTTACATTCACCTGAAAGAGACTCGATTTAACATTTCATGTGGGAGAACAGTATCTCAGACAGTGCAGCAGTCTTTCAGTACTGCACCGATGTGTCAGCCTAGATTGCAATATTCACGTATTCGATTACGATATTAGCTACTGCTGAACCATAGCAGACACTATGATGATACTGCCCCTATGCAGTTTCACCTACTTGTGCGAGTAATTATGTGCATCTGAAGAAAAGGTTATAATTTTTCCCTCAAAGTCTAAATGATCTGCCTGGAAAGTCAGTATCTTGGTGTAACACAGGCATTTCCTTGAAATATATATGGAGTGCTAAAGATATATATTTAGCATTTGGTGGATTAAGCCTTTGGCATTGACCCTCTGAAGAATTTTAGGTGCTAATTTCTCTCAATACATCTATGTCTGCATTCAATCTCAAAGAATTGCAATCTTGGAATCCATTAGTTTAATTTATTCATGAGTAAATCTTTTCCAAGCCATTTAATTTCCTGAGCTCATCATTTGATGTGATGCGATGAAGCTTGGGTAATCATATTTCAGAGAGAAATAAGAAAACATGATTTTGGTATTTGGCTACTTTAATTAATTCTTTCATAGAACATAGAACACTACAGCACAAACAGACCCTTTGATTCACAAGTTGCGCCAATCATACCCATGCCTACTAGGCCATCTGTAACTCCCAATCCCATTTAATCCCATGTACTCATCCAGAAGTCTTTTAAAATACCCCAGCGAGTTCGCCTCTACCACCACCGATGGCAGCCGATTCCACTCACTCACTACCCTCTGAGTGAAAAACTGACCCCTAACATCTCCTCTTTGCTTACTGCCCAGCACCTTAAACCTGTGTCCTCTCGTAGCGACCATTTCAGCCTCCAAGAATCACACCTTTCGTATGATGCTGAGCCAGCATTTGTTGCCCATTCCTAACTGCCCTTAGAAATCATAGCATCCCTACATTACAGAAGGAGGCCATTTGGCCCATCGATTCTGTACCAACAACAATTCCACCCTAGCCCTGTAATCCCACATTTTTATCCTGCTAATCCCCATGAAACTAGGGTCAATTTAGCATGGCCAATCAATTTAACCTGCACATCTTTGGACTGTGGGAGGAAACGGGAACATCTGGAGGAAACGCATGCAGACACAGGGAGAACCTGCAAATTCCACACAGACAGTGACCTAAGCTGGGAATTGAATCCTGGTGCTGTGAGGCAGCAGTGCTAACCACTGTGCCAAGGTGCAGCCCGTAAAGGTAGTGTTGAACCGCCACTGTCTACATGGATGTAGGTACACCTATAGTGTTAGAGATGATTTCCAGATTTTTCACCCAGTTATAGTGAAGGAAAGGCAATAGAGTTCCAAGTCAGGATGGAGTGATTTATTTATCACAAGTAGGCTTACTTTAATACTGCAGTGAAATTACTGTGAAAATCCCCTCATCGCCAAACTTGGTTGTTTGAGTGCACCAAAAGAGAATTTAGCATGGCCAATCCACCTAACTAGCATGTGGGAGGAAACCAAAGCACCCGGAGGAAGTCCATGCAGATAAAGGGAGAATGTGGAAACTCTACACAGACACTGAACTTAGCTGGAATTGAACCAGGGTGCCTGGCACCGTGAAGCAGCAGTACTAATCATGATGCCACTGTGCTGGTTGGTGTGTTCCCAGGCATCTACAGCCCTTGTCCTTCTAAGTAATAGAAGTCATGGCTTGGAATGTGCTCAAATAAGACTTGGTGAATTGTTGCAATGCATCTTATACATAGTACACATTGCTGTACTATGTATAAGATGTATATTTATAGTGAATATCTAAAGTGAATTGGGGATTATTGTCTTGGATGGTATCAGTAAGTGGCGAGTGTTCCAAACTCTCCTGATTTGTGCATTGTAAATGGTAGACAAGCTTTGGGGAATCAGAGGTGAATTACTTTCACTTGCTCTTGCAGTCATGTATTTATATGGCTGATCCAGTTGAGTTTCTAATCTGGATTCAGACTGAATGTCAAGGGAACTTGGGTACATTGTCTTTGAGACCATAAGACCATAAGACATAGGAGCAGAATTAGGTCAAATCTTATTGCAAATGAATATTACTTGGTACTCATGCGACCTATATTTTTCTTGCCATTTATCAGCTCTAGCCTGAATGTTGCTACATATGGAATGGATAGTTCCAGTTTCTGAGGAGTTGCGAATAGCACTGAGCACTGTACAATTATCAGCAAACATCCACTCTTCTGACTTTAGGATGGAGAGAAGATCATTGATCAAGTCACTAACCAAGTTGTTCAAGGTGATTGGGCCTCAGACTCTAACCTGAGGAACTCCTGCAGTGATATCCTAGAGTTGAGATGTTTGGCCTCTAACAATTTCAACCATATTGCTTGGTGTTAGGTATGACTCCAGCCAGTGGAGAGTTTCCTCTTGATTCCCATTGAACTCAATTTTACTAGGTCACCTTGATGCCATGCTTGTTCAAATGCTGCCTTGATATCAAAGGCAATTGCACTCACTTCCTCTCTGGAGTTCAGCGTTTTTGTTCATGTTTAGACCAGGGCTGTAATGAGTTCAGGAGCCTTGGCAGAACCCAAACTGAGCATCAGTTATTGCTGTATTTAATTGGTCACTTAAGGGTAAGCAGATCATGCAGCATTTCCCCTGCCATGCGGGAAAAGCAGTAAATAGGCAGGGTATCACTCCCAGAACGCCTAATTTTATATCCTCCCCCACCTGCCATTCTGTTACGGAGGTAAATATAAATTTTCAGCTAATGTTTCGATTTTATCAAAATAGCTTTAGTTACCTTCAATCTATTTCCTTTTTAGTGCTTTTAAACCAAAGCTTCAGTGTACTTGAATTATTACTTTTTCTTCTCTTACATTTTCAATTCTTGATCTGATCTATTGATTTTTCCATTTACTTTAAAAAAGAGGTATTAAAACAACTTTTTAATTATATAAAAAAAAGCTTAATAGATGCAATGGCAATGATCCAATGTTTATGATCTGGAACAGACTTTTAGTTGGTTGATAAAAGTGCTGCATGAATGTAATTCAGGGCTGAATGCAACATGAGTTGTTTTAATGGCTTTCCTGCTGCTTGGATAAGAAGATAAAAAACAGGAGCAGGCTAGTCAGTCCCTTGAACCAGCTCCGCCGTTCTATGAAATCATGGCTGATCTTCCACTCCAACACCATTGTCCTGCATATAAAAATATAGAAAATAGAAGCACAAGTAGGCCATTTTGAGCCTTCTCCACCATTCATTTTGATCATGACTGATCATTACCGTATCCCTGTATCCCTTGATATTTTTAAATTGTAGGAATCTATCGATCTCAGTCTTGGACAAACTCAATGACTGAGCCACTGAGGCAGAGAATTTTAAAGGTTCACTAGCTGATGCATTCTTTCTCATCTCAGTCCTAAAAGCTCTGCCCCTTATCCTGAGACTGTGTATCCCCCAGCCTAGGGAAATGATCTTCCTGCATTTCCCATGTAAGAATTTTGTAGGCTTCATGAGAAGCCCTCATAAAGTGCAGCTCTAACAATACGCAAGAAGATTGATGCCATCCAGGACAAACCAGCCTGCTTGATTGGCGTCACATCTACAAACTCCCTCCACCACCGCTCAGTAGCAGCAGTGTGTACCATCTACAAGATGAACTCAGCAATTCACCAAAGATCTTTAGTCAACACCTTCCAAACCCATGACCATTTCCACCCAGAAGGACAAGGGTAGCTGACATATGGAAATACCACCAACTGCAAGTTCCTGTCCAGGCCACTCACCATCCTGACTTAGAAATATATCATCATTTCTTTACAGTCACTGGGTCAAAATCCTGGAATTGCTTCTTGGTAACAGTATTGTGGGCCAACCCGCAGCACATGGATTGCAGCGATTCAAGAAGACACTTACCATCACCTTCTCAAGGGCAACTAGGGTTGGGCAATAAATGCTGGCCAGCTAGCAATGTCCATGTCCCACAAATGAATACAAAAAATTGGAATTGTTAAGTCATCCTTTGGGATTATTAGAAAAAAAATCATGATTATGCCCTTATTATGCACAAACCCATTGGAACTGTCAATTGTAAAAGAGATGTCAAGCCATCCAGGAACTTGCCAGCTATCCAAGAGATGTTTAGCTGTTCAGGAAGTGTACAATTGTCCAGGAACTGTCTAGTTGTCAAGGAAATGTTAAAGTTATTTTCAGCTGTTAAAACTATCCAGGAAGTATTACACATGCCATGGAACTGTCCAAGGGTAGTAGGTAAATTGGCATGGAGGATATAAAGGCACAAATGTTGGGGAGTATGGGCTGATATCAGTTGCCACTAAGTTGGCATATGGGTTATGAGGCAGTAGGGTGAGTATATAGACATTAACTTGGCATAGAGCTGTGATGGGTTATTGGAATGGCTAGAAGTTGGCAAAGGGATTTCTGGGCAATGGGGTTGGGTGAGGTGCATGCGTTGGCACAAGTTGACATGTATTAAGCATATGGAGTGTTGGAGGGATGAGATGTGCAGACTCAAGACTGTTTTTTGCTTTATTTAAACATAGATTTGAGCAAGCAACTATTGAGATACAGGCGAGATTTTCCAGCCACACTCGCTCCAAAATTTTTCTGGATTTTCTGGGATCCAGAAAAATCCCACCCAAGGTTAATGGACTTTTCCATGGTCTGACCCTCATCTGCTACAATTCCTGTGTTGGGCAGAAAGTTCGCCTTATGATGTTTAGCTAGATAAGTATTTATAAAAGAATATTAAAGGATATCGGAGAAAGACAGGAGTATAGGAAAAGTTAAGAGAGCTAAATTTACCCTGGAGCAAAGGGGTAAACTGGATACTGGCTGCAACCCACTGGTCTGTAGGCCAGGTCATTTTAATCCCTGGATCTTGTTAGTATGTCCAAAATTAGACTTATACTCAAGTTCAATGAAAATAACCAGACAACTAGAACATAGAACATAGAACATTACAGCACAGAACAGGCCCTTCGGCCTTCGATGTTGCGCCGACCAATATAAAAAGCAATGCCCCTCCAAACTAAACCCTTCCCTTCTCTTCCATATACTTATCAACTAACCTCTTAAACGCCACCAAAATTGGCGCATCTACAACCGCTGCAGGCAGGGCATTCCACTCCCGAACCACCCTTTGGGTAAAGAACCTGCCTCTGATATCCGTCCTATAACTATCCCCCCTTAATTTAAAGCTGTGTCCCCTCGTGCTAGCTTTTTCCATCCTAGGAAAAAGGCTATCACTGTCCCCCCTATCTAAACCTCTAATCATCTTATATGTTTTGATCAGGTCCCCTCTTAGCCTCCTCCTTTCTAACGAAAACAACCTCAAATCCCTCAGCCTCTCCTCATAAGACCTGCCTCCATACCAGGCAACATCCTGGTAAACCTCCTCTGTACCCTCTCCAATGCCTCCACATCTTTCTTATAATGTGGGGACCAGAACTGCACACAATACTCCAAGTGCAAGTGCACACAATACTCCAAGTGCAATTGGTGCCAAAAGAGAAAATGCTGGAAAATGATGACTAGTGGATGGGAACATGAAACGCACATAAACAAAACAAATTCAATGATGAATGGGGGCCACAAGTTCAGGATGTTGGGAAGGAAGAGGGAAGCTTTCTTTCGATATGTTAAGAATAGAAGATTGGTTAGGGCAAGATTAGGGCCAGTCATAGATAGCAGTGGGAAGTTGTGCGTGGAGCCTGAAGAGATTGGCGAGGCACTGAATAAATATGTCTCTTCGGTATTCACGCAGAGTGCTGGAAATGTAGCTGTGGAGAGCACTGAGGTACAGGGTTGCAAATTGGGGAGTAGTGTAGTAGATAGGGAGGATGTGTTAGAAATTCTCGAGGGTTTGAAGTTGGATAAGTCCCCTGGGCCGGACGGGATTTACCCTAGGATTCTCTGGGAGGCAAGAGAGGAGATTGCAGCGCCTCTGGCTCTGATCTTCAGGTCCTCGTTGGTTACGGGTGTGGTTCCGGAGGACTGGAGGATAGCGAATGTGGTCCCATTGTTTAAGAAGGGGAGGAGAGACCTTCCTGGGAATTATAGGCCAGTGAGTCTTACTTCTGTTGTGGGCAAGGTATTGGAGAGAATTATTAGGGATAGGATTTATAGTTATTTCGAGAGAAATGAATTGATTGGGGATAGTCAGCATGGTTTCGTGAAGGGTAGGTCATGCCTTACTAACCTCATTGAGTTTTTTCAGAAAGTGACCAAAGAGGTGGATGGGGGTAAGGCGGTTGATGTATTATATATGGACTTTAGTAAGGCGTTTGATAAGGTGGCCCATGGAAGACTTCTACAGAAAATGCAGATGTGTGGAATATAGGGTGATTTAGCTAATTGGATTAGGAATTGGCTGGCAGATAGAAGACAGAGGGTGGTGGTTGATGGGAGATATTCATCGTGGAGTTCGGTGACAAGTGGTGTGCCTCAGGGGTCTGTTTTGGGGGCCCTGCTGTTTGTAATTTTTATAAATGATCTGGATGAGGGTATTGAGGGATGGATCAGTAAATTTGCAGATGATACTAACGTTGGTGGTGTGGTAGATAGTGAAGAGGGGTGTTTTAGTTTACAGAGTGACTTGGACAAGTTGCAGAGCTGGGCCGAGAGGTGGCAAATGGAGTTTAATGTGGAAAAGTGTGAGGTAATGCACTTTGGCAGGAACAATAAATGTGTAGAGTATAGGGCTAATGGTATGGCTCTTAATAGTGTTGAGGAACAGAAGGATCTTGGTGTATGTGTCAATAGATCCCTGACAGTAGGCAGTCAAGTGGATAAAGTTGTTAAGAAGGCATATGGAGTCTTAGCTTTTATTGGTAGGGGGATTGAATTTCAGAGCCGCAACGTCATGTTGCAACTGTACAAAACTCTAGTGCGGCGCACTTGGAGTATTGTGTGCAGTTCTGGTCCCCACATTATAAGAAAGATGTGGAGGCATTGGAGAGGGTACAGAGGATGTTTACCAGGATGTTGCCTGGTATGGAGGGCAGGTCCTATGAAGAGAGGTTGAAGGATTTGAGGTTGTTTCCGTTAGAAAGGAGGCGGCTAAGAGGGGATCTTATTGAAGCATATAAGATGATTAGAGGTTTAGATAGGGTGGACAGTGATAGCCTTTTTCCTAGGATGGAGAAAGCTAGCACGAGGGGATACAGCTTTAAATTAAGGGTATGAGTTATAGGACGGATATCAGAGGTAGGTTCTTTACTCAAAGAGTGATTAGGGAGTGGAATGCCCTGCCTGCAGCTGTTGTAGATGCGCCAAGTTTGTGGCGTTTAAGAGGTTAATTGATAAGTATATGGAAGAGAAGGGAATGGTTTAGTTTGGAGGGGCATTGCTTTTTATTTTGGTCGGCACAACATCGAAGGCCGAAGGGCCTGTTCTGTGCTGTATTGTTCTATGTTCTATGTTCTAAGCCTAGGAGTATTGAGCCCTAAGGATTCCTGTATATCTTGGAGGGTAGTCCTGCTTCTCTTGGCCACCATTTAAAAAAACACTCCTTAAGCATTTATTTGAGTTGATCTGTTTCTCAAAAACACTCTCAAGAACTGTCAAAACTGTGCTTGCTGAAATGGACGTAGCACCAGAGTCAAACTCAGATGACTGGATTCTGGTGGCACAATGGTTAGCAGTGCTGTGTCCAGTACTAGGATCCTGTGTTCAGTTCCTGTCTTGGGTGACTTGTCTTTGTAGAGTTTGCATGATCTCTCTGTGTCTTTCTTCCAGGTGCTCTGGTTTCCTCCCACAGTTCAATGATATGCAGGTTAGGTGGATTGGCAATGATAAATTGTCTCTTAGTGTCCAAAGATGTGTGGATTAACTGTGGTAATTGTGTCAGATCATAAGGTTTACAACATGGAAACAGGCCTTTCAGCCCAACTTGTCCATGCCACCCTTTTTTTTTAATGATTAAGTTCATCCCAATTGCCCTCATTTGGCCCATATTCCCCTATACTCATCTTTCCCATGTAACTGTTAAAAAACACTTTTTAAAAGACAAAATTGTGTCGATCACTATTACTACCTCTGGCAGCTTGATTCAGACACTCACCACCCTCTGGACCCTTTGTATCTCTTCCCTCTCAACTTAAACCTATGCCCTCTAGTTTTAGACTCCACTACCTTTTGAAAAGATATTGATTAACTAGCTGATCTATGCCCCTCATTATTTTATAGACCTCTATAAGATCATCCCTCAACCACCTACACTCCAAAGAAAAAAGTCCACATCTTTCCAGCCTCTCCTTATAATTCAAACCATCAAATCCTGGTAGCATCCTGGTAATCTTTTCTGCACTCTTTCCAGTTTAGGTTATAGTAATAGGGTAGAGGGGAGGGTCTGAGTTAAAGTTAATTTATTAATCATAAGTAAGGCTTACACTAATACTGCAATGAAGTAACTGTAAAATTCCCCTAGTCACAACACCCTGGCATCTGTTCAGATCGATGCACTTAACCAGTGATGCCTGAATGAAGTGGTGTTGCTTTTTTGGATTATGAGAGGAAACCGGAGCACCGAAGGAAACCTACGCAGACACGGGGAGAACATGCAGACTGCATACAGACAGTGACTCTAGCTGGGAATTAAATCCACACATCTCTAGCACTGTGAGGCAGCAGTGCTAACCAGTGTGTCACTGTCTACCCAGTGAAGTGATGATGCTTTTTCAGAAAGTTTGGAAAGAAGATTCAATGTGCTGGATGGCCACTTTCTGCACTGTGGGGATTTTATGGTTTTAAATATTTATGAAGCCTTTCCTTCCAGCTGTGAATGCCCTGCATTCTCCTAAGTCTGCAAACTGGATTAGCACGAAGATGAACATAAGGATGCTGCGGCGGTTTCTGACTAATTATCTTTGGGCCTTGGTCATGGGGGGTTGTGAGGGAATTAAAGTTGGGCCTAATTGTTTGTCTTGTAGACTAGCACCAGTCGAGGTGCAATGGGCCGCATTGTCTCCTTCTGTTGTGTAATTTCAATGAGTCCATGAACAGTCTGTGTCTGTTCGTTAATAGCTTGTCTAAATTTTATGAAACAAGGAATAGTGGTTTTCTCATCACTGTGAGAGAAAGACCCATTTTATTGTAATGCGTCTTTTCAGTTTACACTTAAAGAAACAAAGACTTGCATCTATATCACATTTTTCATGATGGCTGGACATTGCAAAGCAGTCGACAGTCAATGAGGTACTTCTGAAGTGTAGTCACTGTTACAGTGTAGGAAAAAACTACTACTTCATTTTAAATGAATAACCTGCTCACATATAGAATAGAATAGGTTCCCATTAGTAACATGTCAGAATGTATTTCCCACATTCCGAGACTGGGGCTATTGGGTCAATTGGAGCAGCAAAAGCAGGAAAATCAAATGTCTCAAAAAGGATTTGTTCAATTTACTGCCCATTAGTTCGATGGATAGCAAATTAGGCAGGCTCCTTTATACGTGTGCTTGAATCCAGCCTACTTTTCACGTTTTTGCTGAGCCCAAGTGCAGGATCAGGAAAATCAATCATTTACATTGTTGGTGCTTTGAGGAAGATATAAAAAAATCAAAATTTCAACTTCAGAAGTAGGCCCTACTCTGAACATTTCATAAGAGGGCTGCCTGTCACTTTAAAGGGCTTGAAAAGAAGTTAGTGTGATCTTCTTATAAAATGCAAAGTCAATGCAGTACTGAAAATTGCCTTTGCTGACTTCATTCTGTACTTGACAGATATAACACCAGACACTCATGACCAGTGATTTGCCTTACTATTCTTTATCCTTCAGTTCTTTGTTCCCAAGCACATTTTCAACCTGGAAAAAACTGCTACAATAATTATGTAAAGAACTACAAAAGTTTAATGCAAAGTTCTGTCAACTTAGTGCACATGAAGAATATTAATGAGGACACCCTGCTGGAAATTAAATCAGCGTTACTTCCAAGTCCTGTCTTTAATACACGAGGAGTAAATTGGTAGATGAGAACATTGCACCTCTGAAGATGTGTGATTATTTGTCAAATTCAGACAATCTGGCATCAGCTGTATACAATGCTAATTGATGTTGATCAAAGACCCAGACGTGTTTGAACAAGGATATTGCAGTAAATACAAAGGTTACACTTTCACAAAAAATTACTGTAAATATTGTTTTGAATTTTCATCACCAGCTTTGTTAATTCCAATAACCTGCTGTAAGGATGAATATTTGGCTTTTAGTAATTGTTGAACAATTCCAGAGATGTAGTTGCACAAAGCCAAAGCTTGATTCTGATTCTCCTAAGGGGAGGTTATGCTGAGAGGACTGACTCAAGAGGGATGAGAGGGGGCTTCTGCAAAGTGTAAACACTAGCATGAACCAGTAGGGCTGAATGGCTTGCTTCTGTGCTGTAAATTCAATTCAATCCTATGCAATTCAACTCAGAACTTGCAGTCCTTTCATTAGCAGCTCTGTCAGAAAATAAACAGGGCATCTAAGGCTTCCATTGGCCGTGCCAAAGCTGAATTATGACGTTTTGGCTCAAATTGACCTCCACGTTAAATGGCTAGAATTATAACTTGTGCAAAGAAGTGACAACTAGGTGATAGGTAAGATTTCACACGGACAGCTTTTAAAAAGGCATTGCCGATATCTAAGTTGAAATTTGAAAATAGTCAACTGTACCAATCCCGACTAGCTGTTAGTTCCCACATAATGAGACTCTCCAATCCCTTCTAGGGTCAACCTCATTTTCTATTGATGGTGGGCTCCCATCCTATGTTGAGTCTGCCACTGTATGTTGGCTGACTGAAGAGGGGGTAGTGCATAGTGATGTTATTGCTGGACTATTATCCAGAGACCCAGAGTAATGCTGTGAGGACTGGGGCTCAAATCCCACCAGGGCAGATGGTGAAATTTCGATTCAGTGAAACTCTGGAATTAAATGTCTAAAAAAATGAAACGGATAACCTGCCACAAAATCCATGGGGAATCATTGATTGATTTCCCTTTGGGGCTTATTGAGAATGAGTACCTGTGGCAACAGGCAGTGGTCTGTCCAGCCGAAATTCGCTATCTGAGCCTTTTATAAGGCAGACCCAGGACTGGGCCTATTGAAAGGTAGTCCCAGGCAGGGACCTGTGTATACACCACAGTCATGCTTTTATTTTGCAATCTGTAAATAAATTATGTTCCTTTCTGGTCAGGCTTCTGAGTTATTACAGTAATCATTGTCAATTGCATTAACAACCCATATGTTTCACAAATTCCCTTTTGGGAAGGAAGTCTTGCCTATTGTGACTCCAAGTCAAAGTTGTGCTTTAAAACTCATACCCATGAACAGTGTAGTGAAGTTACTGTGAAATTCCCCTACTCACTACAGTCTGGCATGTGTTCGAGTCATCTGACCATTTACGTCTTTCAGATGTGGGAGGAATACAGAGCACCCAGAAGAAACCCACGCAAACATGGGGAGAATGTGCAAACTCCACACAGACAGTGACTCAAGCTAGCAATGAAACTCGGTTGCCTGGCACTGTGAGGCAGCAGTGCTAACCACTGTGCTACCGTGCCACCCCAAACACTGTCATCTGTTTCATCAATGACCTTTTCTCCATTGTACGGTCAGAAGTGAGATGTTCCTCATTATTGCATGATGTTCAGCACCATTTGTGATTTGGCACACACTAAAGCAGCAACAGCTGGACAACATTCAGGCTTGGGCTGGTAAGCAGTAATAACATTTATGCTGCACAAGTGCCAGGCAATGACCACGTCCAACAAGAGAGGATCCAACCATCTCCCTATGCCATTTAATTGTGGTACCATCAATGAATCCCCCACTATCAAAATTCTGGGGATTACCAGAACTGGACTAGTCGTATAAAAATTGTGTTTATAAGAGTAAGTCTTGTACTTTACCCTGAGGAACCACTGCAGTAATGTGCTGGGACTGAGATTATTGATCTCCAAAAACTACAACCAAAAAGATAGATGAGGGCAGTGCCGTTGATGTTGTCTACATGGACTTTAGCAAACCTTTGTCAAGGTACTGAATGATAGGTTGTTGCAGAGGATTCATTCTCATGAATTCACAGTGATGTAACCAAATTCGTACAAAATTGATTTGATAACAAAGTACAGAGGATGGTTTTAGAAGTTGTTTGCCAAACTGGAGGTCTGTGACCGTGCTGTGCCTCAGGGATCAGTGTGGGCTCCATTGTTATTTGTCATTGATATTAATGATTTGGATGGAAATTTAGGAGGCATGGTTATTAAGTTTGTAGATGACACCAAGACTGCTGGCATAGTGAACAGTGAAGAAGCTTATCTCAGATTGTAAGGGGATCTTAATCAATTCAGGCAGTGGGCTGACGAATGGCAGATGGAGTTTTAGATAAATGGGAGGTGATGCATTTTGGTAGATTGAGCAAGGACTTACTCATTTAATGATAGGACACTGTGGAGAATTACAGAACAATGAGATCTAGTGGTATATGTTCATTGTTCATTAACGTGGAGTCACAAGTGAACAGAGTGGTGAAGAAAGCATTTGGCATGCTTAGTTTCATTGGTCAGAACTTTGAATATAGGAGTTGGGACGTCTTGTTGAAGTAATACAAAATATTGGTAAAGAATTGTGTGCAATTCTGGTCACCATATTATAGAAAGGATATTATTAAACTAGAAAGAATGCAAAAAGATTTACTAGGATGCTATGAGGACTTGATAGTTTGAGTTATGAGAGGCTGGAGTGTAGGAGGCTTAAAGGTGATCTCATAGAGGTCTGTAAAATAATGAGGGGCATAGATCAGCTGGATAATCAATATCATTTCCCAAAAGTCTAAAACTAGAGGGAATTGGTTTAAAGTAAAAGGGAGAGATACAAAAGTGTCCAGAGGGGCAATTTTTTCACACAGAAGGTGGTGAGTGTCTGAAACAAGCTGCCAGAGATAATAGGAGATGCAGGTACAATTTTATCTTTTAAAAAATATTTAGATAGTTACATGGATAAAATGGGTATATAGGCCAAATGCAGGCAATTAGGACTAGCTTAGTGGTTAAAAAAGGGATGGCATGGACAATTTGGGCCAAAGGGCCTGATTCCATGCTATAAACCTCTATAACTTTGTGAGATGCTTGAAATTCTGCAATGAGCAACTCACTGTCTGACTCCTAAAAGCCTGTCCACCATCTGCAAGGCGCAAGGCAGGAGTATCTGAAATACTCTCCTCTTACAGCTCCATGAACACGCAAAAAATTTGAAACTATCCAGGATAAAGCATCCTGATTGATTGGCACCACATCCACCATCTCCGACATCCACACCCTCTACCATTGATGCAGAGTGGCATCAGTGTCTACCATCTATAAGATGCATTGCATTAACTCATCAAGATTCCTTCGACAGCACTTCCAAACTCCCATAGCCATCTAAAGGAAGAAGAGCAGCAAATTATGGAACATCACCAGCTGCAAGTTGCCTTCTGAGCCAGAGACCATCCTAACTTGGAAGTATGTCGCCGTTCCTTCAATGTTGCTGGATCAACATTCTGGAATTCTCTTCCTAACAGCACTGTGTAGGTACCTACATCACATGGACGACAGCAGTTCAAGAATGTGGTTCACCATCTCATTCACAAGCGAAATTAGAATCAGAGAATTATAAGCACAGAAGGAGGCTATTTGGTCCATCAAGTCTACAACCAACTGCAATTCCACCCTGTGTCTATGCCCATAACTCTATGTATTTATTCTAGTTAGTCTCCCTGACATGAAGGGGTAATTTAGCATGGCCAATCCACCTTAGATCTACACATCTTTAGACTGTGGAAGGAAACTGGAGCAGCCAAAGGAAACCCACACAGACACAGTAAGAATGTGCAAATTCCATATAGTGTCCCAAGCCAGGAATTGAACCCAGGTCCCTGGCACTATGGCAATAGGCATTAAAAATGCATGCCTTGCATCCCATGAAAGAAAATGTTACAGATTGGCTGCTGGCTTTAGGCAAGCTTCATAACTTTATGGTAATGGGGGTGGCGGGGGGGGGGGGGGGGGGGGGGGGGGGGGGGGGGGGGGGGGGGGGGGGGGGGGGGGGGGGGGGGGGGGGGGGGGGGGGGGGGGGGTGAGCTCTCACCAGCACCTGGGCAGCAGGAAGAGAAAGTACAACACAAAAAGAGGTAAGCAAGAACAACACTGGCAACTAGTGCTCCAAGTTATCAGACCTCTTCAAAAACTGCTCAGCCAAGAATGCTGTCTTGCTGCCGAGAACAATGACCTTCATCTCACCTCTGGAATCCAGGACTTGTGTCTGTGTTTGGGGGCATTAGTCATTCAAAGCGCCAATTGATACGTTGGCCTTGCATTTTATAGAAGAAGGATCAATGAAAGCTGTAACAGTTTTATTGTCTATCACGAAGTTATGAAAATAAATGACTGTGGATGTCGCAATAAAAAGGCATCAAAATTCCATCACCTAAATCCCCCCCAAATTAACATGCGTACTTGATGAATTCTTGTAAACTCTGAAGGTTAATTCCATACAGCTCACAACTTGCAAAAACGTGTTTTTAACTTTTGCCAAAATCCTATGGGTAGCTGAAAGGTCATATATACTAGTGTAAATAACAGAGAATGTTGCATTCACGCTGGTCAGGGAGCTTGACTGGAAAGAAAAATGATGGGTTAATATTTCAGCTAGGTTTCCCTTGGCAACCTGTATCTTTTTCTCGCAGATATCGACGAACCTTCTGTGAGCTAGCAGCATTTTCTGTTGCTTCAGACTTGCAGAAAAATATCTCAATAACTGGGTAGTTTCTTCTTGAGCAAATATGCACAGAAACCTGAAAATATAATTTGCATATTGCAATTAACATGCATATATTAACACGGGTTGCTGTTTATAAAAAACATCCTGAAATTTAGCCAGTTGATATCATTAGCATAATATTCCAGTTACAATCTAGCTTTCCTCTACTATATTTTGCTCATGTTAAATGCAAAATGGCAACTTCTATAGCAAAGCCCCATATTTTGACAGGTAGCTGGAGAAGTGGTAAAAAAATTCTAGAGCTTAAATAGCTGCTACAAAGTGAACCTTGGAGCTGTAAAGAAAATCTGCAGAGTTAAAAATGGGAAATAAGCAGCTGACAGATGATAAGAACAGGTATTTTGGGTCGGTGTTGACTGTAGAGGATGTAGGTAACATATTAGAAATAGCTGTAAATCAAGAATTGGAAGAAAGCGAAGAACTCAAGAAAATTACAATCATCAGGGAAGTGATAATGAGAAAATTGTTGAAGCTGCATGTTTACATATCCCCAGTGTCCCTTAATATTAGAGATCAGTCAAGATCCCAGGTTGCTGGTGAGGCAGTTTCCAACGTGCCTGTCATATGATGTAGTGGGACCCACCTCCTTGATATTTTTTGAGTAGGTGTTAAAGAATATGGCAGTGGAGCTGGCAGGCTACCCCCTGTTTTTCCTGCCTGAGGTGACATTTGGTCAAAAAATGAGTAACTTCCACTCACAGGGTGAGATTTCCATGCCCCCCACAGCATGTTTCACGGTGATGGAGGCAGCCTGGTGGCCAGTGGTGGGATCAATTGCTACCAAGGGAGTTTCCCATTCTATACACCTCCGCTGCTGGGAAATCCCGTGATAGACGTTCACTGTCAGCGGACTCAGAAGACCCATTGGCCAGAAAATTCTGGCCATAGTCTCAATACATCCCAAGGTTTACAGAGAATTGGAGCGTGTGGTAGAAACAAATGTGAGCAAATTCCGTTAAGCAGATTTTACAAGTCCTTAAGATAAATAGCAATTCAATGAAATGAGAAACTGAAAAATGTGGTGCACCAATTAAGAAAGCCCACCAACGCCTCTACTTTCTCAGGAGGCTAAGGAAATTTGACATGTCCGCTATGACTGCCACCATTTTTACAGATGCACTATAGGAAGCATTCTTTCTGGTTGTATCACAGCTTGGTATGGCTCCTGCTCTGCGCAAGACTGCAAGAAACTACAAAGAATCATGAACAAAGCCCAGTCCATCATGCAAACCAGCCTCCTATCCATTGACTCTGTCGACACTTCCCTCTGCCTCAGAAAAGCAGTCAGCATAATGAAGGACCCCATGCACCCCGGACATTCTCTCTTCCACCTTCTTCCATCGGAAAAAAGATACAAAAGTCTGAGATTACATACCAACTGACTTAAGAACAGCTTTCTCCTTGCTACCATCAGACATTTGAATCAACCTACCTCATATTAAATTGATCTTTCTCAACACCCTAGCTATGACTGTGACACTACATTCTGAACTCTTTATGAACACTTTCCTTCTTTATGAATGGTACGCTTTGTCTGTGTAGCAGCAAGAAATAATACTTTCCCTGCATACTAATACCTATGACAATAATAAATCAAACCAAATCAAATCAAATCAGCTGGCTGTATTTCTTTCCATACTTTGATATCCAAGTAAAGATTATATATATTTTAAATGTTCTTAATTGCAATGGCAGAAATGCACAGACAAAAACAGACCAACAGTAAGCAATAATTGACTAAATTAGATTTGAGTACCAGATTCAGAAATAAATCATTTTTTTAACCTTACAGTTTAATGTCATCATTAATACTCAATACTCATAGATATGGCTGCACATTATGCTTTGCTTATCTGACTGCAAAGCTAAAATAAATGTACTTTTATCAATCATATCTGACACCTCCATTTACATCAAACCATACATAGAAAATAGAAACTGGAGTAGGCCATTTGGCCCTTCAAGCCTGCTCCATCACCCATTTTGGTCATGGCATCAAATTCAATACCGTTTGAACTATTTTAGTACACAGGCCAAATTATAAAGTCAGGCAAAATGTAAAATGTCAGAATTGCTTATGAATTAAAACTTGTCTGTTGTCAGATTACATTATAACTGTGACAGCACAATTTCAATGCCAAAGTGACACAACCAAAGCAATTCCCTATTTGCATTACCAAGATACATTATTACAAAAATACCTTTTATTATTTTGTTTTCAATTATTCATATATTAATACAAGACATAGAACAGTACAGCACAGTATAGGCCCTTTGGCCTTCAATATTGTGCCCAGCTATGTCCAAACCCAAGATCAAGCTATCCCACTGCCTAAGACATTAATCAATTTTTATAATGCCCCGTCTCTTTGTAATATCCTTTTTTCCTATAGTTCCAAAACAAAATAACAGAAAGAAATTCACTATGTTGTGTTTAAAAGTGGTCACATAAGCAATGCATCTTTGAAGTTTTAAAATCAGTAAAACATTCTGAATGGGGTGGCATGGTAGCGCTGATATATTTTCATGCGCATTAGCCCCTGTCTGCCAGCCTCCCAATCGCAAGCTGTGATCAAGCATCCAGTCCCGTGACCTCTGCATTGCTGGCCATACGGTTCCCCATAGCCTGATCGCTGGCCCCACAGCTGGGCCAGCTTTACCAAGTCCCCCCTCCCCAGTCACGAACTCCCCTCCTCCCATCCCACTGCCCTGATCGCCTGATCCTCTCGCCATCTATCTCCCCTCCCATCGGCAGCCCCGACACCCCCTCCCACCCCGCAGTCCTGACAATCTCCCACCCTAGTAGCTCCAACACCCTCACAACCCCCCTGTAGATTAACCCTTCCACTCTGATACCCAGCCCAGAATTTCTGGCCTCCCTCTGTCACTCAGCCTGAATGCAGAGAGGCAGCTGAATCCAACCCCCCCTTACCCACCCCCGCTGATCATCAACCACCACCCCCTCCCCCAGAGCGTCAGTCCTCCACTTGGCCCCTGCCCCATTAGGCCCTGTCCTCCTATGATCGGTAGGCCATGCCAAGGTAACCTGTTTCTTGAGTAGTGCCAGGGGGCCTAGCTGAACGGGCACCCTATCACACCACCTGACTCTCTGGAGGGGCCTCAGTTGTCCTCCTTCACTCCAGTGGGATCAGGCTACCAGATCCCTGCAAGTGGAGATCTATGCTAAACCCCACTGCAGCGAACCACTCCTAGCTGAGAGGCACTGGGGGGGGGAGGGGTGGGGGGGTGGGTGGAGGTGGGAGGGGAGGCGGGATTGCTAGTAGGCCTGCTAATGATGTTTAAAATATGCTGTCGAAAGGACTAATATAATTTATTCAGTTCCGCACCAGAAATTGGCGTGAAACTGGCAGAGACTCCCGGAGGCCATGGCGCTCAGTGGGGAGCCCGTGAAATAACCTCTAGTCGAACTTCCTGGCCTGCTGCATTTACAAAAGCAGCTCAGCGGGATGGGTGAATTGCTCCTGACATCTGCCTGACTCCTGACGTAACAAGAAATGATACTACGGGCAGAAACGTGCCAGAAATTGGTAAAGTGGATCTGAATGAAAACCAATGGATTCTCTCCAGTGAAACAGGCCAGTTTTTAACTTCAGATCTTCTGACACTTTGTCAAAAGATAGTAGGAGCAGGATGAGGGGAATAAGGGGAAGAAGGGGCGTGTTTCACACCATCATGTTGAAGGCTGGGGCTTCGATACATGAGGAAAACACAGATGCATAGAGGTTATTTTGAAAGGGCGCTCCGATCAGAGCAAAGAATAACCTTGCCCCACTCCACCATGGAGGCTCCCACCATTTTCACCCTTGTGATCAAGCTGGTATATCCACCTTCTCCCCACTTCAGAACCAGCATTCCCACCCTTTCTCTCTGAACATCCCCGCCCTCTCAAACTGGCATCCACCCCTTCCCTCCATCCCCTCCTCACCCCCTTCCCTTTTCAAACAGTGCCAGCATTGGAGCTTGTGAAATTTGTGGTCATTCTGGGATCTGCACTTGCACAGCTTGCACAGCTGCTAATTGGTGTGTGTGTGTATGTGTGAGTGTCATGAATGTGTATGTGCATGTATGTGTTGTGTGTGAATGTGTGTGCGTGTGTGTGTGTGTGTTCTTGTGCATGTGTGTGAGTGAAAGACTGTGTGTGTCATCTATGTGTATGTGTGTTGCTGTGTGTGTTTGCATGTACGTTATTGTGAATGTATGTGTGTTGTGAGTGTGTGATATTGTGCATGTGTGTATGTATTGTGAGTGTCTAAATGTGTGAATGTGTGTGTGCATGTATGTGTGTGTGCATGAGTGTGTGTGTGTTGTAAGTGTGTGTGCATGTGTGTGTGTGTTAATGTGTGTGTATTGTGAGTATGTGCGTGTGTGTGTATTGTGCACGTATGTTGTGTGTGCATTGTGTGTGTGTGTGTGTGTGTGTGTGTGCTGTGGGTCTGCACGCACGTAGGTGTGTATATGGTGAATGTGTGTGTATATGTTGTGAGTGTGTGTGTGTTATGTGTGTTGTATGTGTGAGTGTGTAAGTTATGAGTGTGTGTTATATTGTGTATGTGCATGTGTGTGTGTCTATTGTGTGTGTATGTTGTGAGTTTATGTGTATTGAGTGTGTATTGAGTGTGTGTGAGTGCGTGTGTATGTGTTGTGTGTTGTAAGTGAGTTGTGTATTGTGAGTGTGTGTGCATGTATGTGAGTGAGTGAGTGAGTGAGTCAGTGAGTGAGGATGTAGCAGTTGGCAGCCTTTAAGGTGGAGATATTTATGGGGCTGGAAGTGCAGCTCAGTGTTGAAGAGGAGGTAGGCATTGTGGACAATCCGAGCCAGCCTGAGATAATAGCTGGGAGCTGTTTGGAATATGTGACCAATACTTAGCGAAGTATTGGACAGTTTGTCAGTCAGTAGAAGTGGTGGAGGCTGAGTGATGCAAGGGAGAGGTAAAATGAGTTTTGTTAGTTTATATGTAGAAGCTCAGCCAGTTTTATAGTGATCCTACTAATTGGCAGCATGTAGAGGAAAAGGAGGAGCAAAGGATAGATGTTTGGGAATTTGTGAGGGTCATGTTGCAGGTTTGATGGGATGAGTTATTACCACTAGTGAGGTTTGAATATATAACCACCAATATTTAGCAGCAATCCCAACTACTTCTAGATTTCTCGGTGTGACTCATCAATCTGCCAACATTAACATTTATTTATTAGTGTCACAAGTAGGTTTACATTAACACTGTAATGAAGTTGCTGTGAAAATCTCCTAGTCACCACACTCCGGCATCTGGTCAGGTACAGTGAGGGAGAATTTAGCACAGCCAATGTACCTAACTAGTCTTGTGCTATGCGGCAGCAGTGCTAACTGCTTTGCCACGATGCCACCACACATATGTTAGGTGATGAATAACAAAGATTAAGTGACAATTATGATCACGTGTCTATTCAATGAACCCAATAGTCAAGAATAACTTAAGTGACTAAATGGTCAGATGAGAATATCTTCTTTTCACAAATTAACTGGAATGAAGGAGGGAAACGTTGTTCTATATCATTCTGTGGGGTAGCACAGTGGTTTGCACTGCTGCCTCATAGCGCCAGCGCCTGGGTTCAATTCCAGGCTTGTGTCACTGTCTGTGTGATGTTTCCACATTCTCCCCTGTCTGCATGGGTCTCTTCCAGATGGTCTGGTTTTCTCCCACATTCCAAAAAGTTGTGGGGTAAATGAATTGAACATGTTGAATTGCCCTCTATTGCCAGGAGGTCTGGCTAAATTAAATGCATGGAGTTGTGAGGATGGGGCCTGGGTGGAATTGTAGACGGTGCAGACTTGATAGGCCAAATGGCCTCCTTCTGGACTGTTGGAGTCTATGATTTTAAAAGCGACTTTTAAATAAAGCATGCACGCACATTTTTCTTTTCTATAGAAACTGATCGATCTGCTTTCCATTTCCACCCCACTGTAATTGGGTTAGGAATTGGCTAGCAGATAGAAGACAGAGGGTGGTGGTTGATGGGAGATATTCATCGTGGAGTTCGGTGACAAGTGGTGTACCTCAGGGGTCTGTTTTGGGGCCCCTGCTGTTTGTAATTTTTATAAATGATCTGGATGAGGGTATTGAAGGATGGATTAGTAAATTTGCAGATGACACTAAAGTCGGTGGAGTGGTAGATAGTGAAGAGGGGTGTTATAGTTTGCAGAGAGACTTGGACAAGTTGCAGAGCTGGGCCGAGAGGTGGCAAATGGAGTTTAATGTGGAAAAGTGTGAGGTAATTCACTTTGGCAGGAATAACAAATGTGTACAGTATAGGGCTAATGGTAGGACTCTTAATAGTGTTGATGAACAGAGGGATCTTGGTGTATATGTGCATAGATCCCTGAAAGTTGGCAATCAAGTCGATAAGGTTGTTAAGAAGGCATATGGAGTCTTAGCTTTTATTGGTAGGGGGATTGAATTTCGGAGCCGCAACGTCATGTTGCAACTGTACAAAACTCTAGTGCGGCCGCACTTGGAGTATTGTGTGCAGTTCTGGTCCCCACATTATAAGAAAGATGTGGAGGCATTGGAGAGGGTACAGAGGAGGTTTACCAGGATGTTGCCTGGTATGGAGGGCAGGTCTTATGAAGAGAGGCTGAGGGATTTGAGGTTGTTTTCGTTAGAAAGGAGGCGGCTAAGAGGGGACCTTATCGAAACATATAAGATGATTAGAGGTTTAGATAGGGTGGACAGTGATAGCCTTTTTCCTAGGATGGAGAAAGCTAGCACGAGGGGACACAGCTTTAAATTAAGGGGTGATAGTTATAGGACGGATATCAGAGGTAGGTTCTTTACCCAAAGGGTGGTTCGGGAGTGGAATGCCCTGCCTGCAGCAGTTGTAGATGCGCCAAGTTTGGTGGCGTTTAAGAGGTTAGTTGATAAGTATATGGAAGAGAAGGGAATGGTTTAGTTTGGAGGGTCATTGCTTTTTATATTGGTTGGCGCAACATCGAGGGCCGAAGGGCCTGTTCTATGCTGTAATGTTCTATGTTCTATGTTCTACTGTGAATTTCTTTTTCTTTGTGAGTCCACATTTTTGCATTCTTGCGTCAGGAAAAAACATTGGGCCAATTTTTTAAGAAAAATACATCATCTTCCTCCCCAAAGAAAAATATTAATATTTGTAGTCCTGTTGAAAATATTTTGATGTGTTTCTAATTCCATCTGTAATAAATTCAGAGGAGATGGTGATCATAAAAAGACCATACATGAAAGACCACATTATATCAAAACTATTTGAGTATATAGCCAAAGTTGGCATATCACTTAGTCAATCCATTTCCTTTGCAAAAAGAGCTCTTGTCCTCTCCACATATGTCCATTTTTTTTGCCTGAATCTGCAAAACCAGTCTTCACAGGGTAAATATCCAAATAAATGGCAAAAATTGGCTCTAACTCTAGATGGGGCAGTGGATGTATGAACCATGTTTACAGCATTAAGCCATGTCTTATTTGCAGTAACTCATCTCCCACAGAGTTTCAAACGAAAGCTCCCATACTGACTGATTTATTGAAAATCGTATGAACTCTGGTTGATTGGAACAGTAAATTTTGTGAATGCCTATGAAGTGTTTGCAATTTAGCTCCTATTATCCACCATTTCCAGGAAATATTACTCAAGCAACTATCAGAGAGTGAATTGTTGTTTATTGTAAAGTTGTTTGTGTCCTTGGTGTATGTTGCACTCTCACCTGAATTTATGGATGCACATTACATTGTGTCATACTGCAGGCAAATAACTCCATTTTATTTTCTGACGTTGCTCTTTGTGTGAACCTTTCACAGAATTAAAACGTTAAAAAGCCTGAGTTATTTCAGAGACAGATCCGGCATCTAGCAATTAAAGCAATTAAATGATGAGTAAAATACTGCCGATGCAGGAATTTGAAACAAAAACAAGTAATGTTGGAAGACCTCATCAGGTCTGGAAGCATCTTTAGGGAGAGAAAACACAATTAACAGGGTAAATTTTCCAGTCTCACCCATGGCGGGAATTTTTGCAGGCAGACCGGAAAATCTGGCAAATCATTTAAAGATCCAACGTAATAGATCTCTGACGAAAATTTCTAGTCTCTGGGTGGGCGCAACCGGGAAATCTTGCCTAGTGTTTTAACTCTTCATCAGAACTAAAGCGGGGGAAATGTGTTGAATGTTATATCGCAGTTGGGAGAGATTGCAATACAATATAACAACATTAAGAACAAGAGACAAATAGCATGCTGTGCAGGGTTAGGAGAGGGGAGTGAGGGTTTTTGCACTGAGAAAATAAATGGTTGGGACTTAGTTATCTGATTCTGAAGCTAGGATGTTGCCTTTGAGCCACACTGGCACTGTTGATTTGAGTTTATTTGATTTATTGTTGTCACATTTGTATACAGTGAAAAGTATTGTTTCTCACGCGCTATACAGACAAAGCATACTATTCATATAGAAGGAAATGAGACAGTGCCGAATGTAGTGTTAAAATCATAGCTAGGGTGTAGAGAACGACCAATTTAATGCGAGGTGGGTCCATTCAAAAGTCTGACAGCAGCATGGAAGAAGCTGTTCCTGAGTCGATTGGTATGTGACTTCAGATTCTTGTATCTTTTTCTCGATGGAAGAAGGTGGGAGAGAGAATGTGCATGGTGCATGGAATCCTTAATTATGCTGGCTGCTTTGCCGAGGTGGTGGGAAGTGTAGGCAAAGTCGAAGGATGGGAGGCTTGTTTGCGTGATGGATTGGGCTATATTCACAATCTTTTGCAGTTTCTTGCGGTCTTGGGCAGATCAGGAGTCATACCAAGCTGTGACACAATCAGAAAGAATGCTTTCTATGATGCATCTATAGAAATTGGTGAGAGTCGTAGCTGACATGCCAAATTTCCTCAGTTCTTTTAAGTAAGTAGAGGCATTGGTGGGCTTTCTTAACTATAGTATCATCATAGAAGGTACCCGGATAGGTTGTTGATGATCTGGACACCTAAAAGTCTGAAGCTTTCGATCCTTTCTACTTCGTCCCCGTTGATGTAGACAAGAATATGTCTTCCTTTATGCTTCCTGAAGTCGATGGAAATATCTTTTGTTTTGTTAACATTGAGGGAGAGAGTTGTCATTGCACCAATTCACCAGATTCATGATCTCATTCCTCTACTCTGTCTCATCATTGAACATAGAACATAGAACACTACAGCACAAACAGGCTCTTCGGCCCACAAGTTGTGCCGAACTATCTGTAATCTGTAATTGCTTGAAATTCGACCCACTGTGATGGGGTTGTTAGCAAACTTAAAAATCAAGTTGGAGGGGAATTTGGCCACACAGTCATAGGTGTGTAAGAGTATAGTAGGGGGCTGAGAATGCAGCTTTTTGAGGCAATGGTGTTGACGATGATCATGGAAGAGGTGTTGTTGCCTACCCTTACTCATTGTGACTTGTGATATAGGAAGTTAAGATCAAGTTGCAGAGGGAGGAGCTGAAGCCCAGGCCACAGTTTGGAGATGAATTTCGTGGGAATAACAGTGTTGAAGGCTGAGCTGTATTCAATAAATAGGAATCTGATGTATGTGCCCTCCTTATCTAGGTGTTTCATATTTGAGTGCAAGGTCAAGGAGATGGCGTCTCCTGTGGATCTGTTGCAGCGATGGGCAAACTGTAATGGATCTAGGTAGTCTGGGAAGTTGGAATTGATTTGTGTCATGACTAACCTTTTGAAGCCCTTCATAATGATGGATGCCAGAGTCGCCAGATGATAATCGTTAAGCCATGCTACTTGATTTTTCTTTGGTACTGGAATAATGGTCGCCTTCTTGAAGCAGATAGGGACCTCAAATTGTTGTAAAAAGAGGCAACACTTGCATATATTCTGCAAGTTGTGCACATCTGAGGACAGAGGTACGGTTCTCCCTTGAGATAAACAAGAAAGTAACTAAAAATAGAAAGCTCATGTTTGTGAGGAAAATGCAGATTTGTGAGTGTCTTGGAATGCCTTGGACAGCCATGAAAGAGCCTAACTTCATGTTGGCAGTCATTTTGTCCTGTGTCCCCAATTATTCACTTCATGAGCAATCTTGTTAATAGGGCCTTCACTTTGCAAGCTTGATGCAGAAATAGGGCTCAAAGCTTATCTGCAGGACAAGACTTTCCTGATTAGATCACTGTTTCTGCGCCTGTGTAGCATGCAAATGTACAAATGGGTCAAAGGCCACCACTCTCTGAATGAAAAATGCTCATTGTATCCCAAATTACCCCGGAAAGACAAAGTATCAAGAAAATTTGCACAAGAGGCCAAGGAAGTGATTTCACTCTGCTACTATGCCATGACTATGCAAGTGGGATTTTCCATTAATTAGATGCTGCCTTCAGTCCAGAAAAAGCATTCTGGCTACCTCACAATTGAACAACATTGTGGAATATCCTCCCAAAAAAGGTCTAAGTGTTGAATTTGCGTACAAACGGCAGTAAATCCAGGTGGATTTTCCTGTGGGATTTTCAAAATGAGTCTCCCACATTCTCTGCAGTGCAAAGTGCACTAGGGTGGGTACCATTCAAACCTGTGGCTGGGACCTAGTCCCATTGGAGAGGCCGACAGCATAACACTGAGTGGGCCATTGCACACGTCCCCAATCTGTCATAGCAGAGCCTCCCAATCACTAGCCAGCTTGATCGCTGACCAGCCTCACAAATCTCCCATTTCTGGCCATGAGAACGCTACTCACACCCCGATCACTGACCACTTGCTAGGCCGATCCACCCACCCCTGTATCCTGCTGGTGTCCGTCTCTCTGTCACCGCCAAGTGCAGAGTGACAGCACTTGGTGTCCCCTGCCTGGGATCCTTTGTGCACAAATCGCAAAAACCCAGTCTGCAGGTGCAGCAGGTGATCAAGAAGGCGAATGCAATGTTGGCCTTTGTAGCGAGGGGGATAGAATATAAAAGCAGGGAGGTCTTGTTGCAACTGTACAGGGCACAGGTGAGGCCGCAGCTGGAGTACTGTGTGCAGTTTTGGTCGCCGTGTTTGCGGAAGGATAGGCTGATATCGGAAATGAGGGGGTGAGCCTATGAGGAGAGATTGAGTAGACTAGGTTTGTACTCATTGGAGTTTAGAGGGATAAGAGGAGATCTTATACAGACAATAAGATAATGAAGGGGATGGATAGGGTAGAGATAGATTTTTCCTGCTTAGAAAGGATAGCAGGACTACATGGCACAGTCTCAAATTAAAGGGGAGAGGGGGGGGTTGTGGTTTAGATCAGAGTTGAGGAGGAACTTCTTCACTCAGAGGGTGGTGAATCTCTGGACTTCTCTGCTGGTTGAAGTGGTAGAGGCTATCTTGCTGAATATATTTAAGTCACGGGTAGATAGGTTTCTAATAAGCAAGGGAAATAAGGGTTATGGGGAGGAAGCGGGAAAGTGGAACTGATCCACTTCAGATCAGCCATGATCTTATCGAATGGCAGGGCAGACTTAAAAGGCTAAATGGCCTACTCCTGCTCCTATTTCTTATGTTCTTATGCTCCTACTTCATCAATCACTCCCCCCTGATGTCCCATCCCTATAAGCCCCATCCCAATGCCAGGTAGACAATGTCAAGGTGCCCCCTTGACATCACCCTTTGATCTTTGGAAAGTGCCAGGGAGCCAGGCTGGCACTGCTAAGCTGGCAATGCCCAGGAGGCACCACACCCTTACCCCAATCCTTCAGAAGTCTCCATGGCCTCTCCTTCACTGTCGGCTCTACGCTAGTGGGGAGCTATTGGAAGCCCTGCTGAAGTGAAACACTCCCGGCGGGAGGACGGAGAGACGCTAATGAGCCCGGACTCTTCAGTCCTGACCCGCTAATTATATTTAAATCACCATTTAAATAATTTATGCAGTTCAGTGCCGATTTCTATCTTGGAGGTGACAGCGCTAGAAATCCAGCGGCCAGAAAGGAGGCTGTGATGCCCAGCAGGATGTCTGCCTGTTGGCATAGGAGAATCGCTCCTATTGTGGTCGAATTTCAGGGCTGGTGTGATGTCAGGTACATAGGCCATACATTCCAATAATTAAGTCAAACAGCACGTTCCTGCCTATGTTTATGTTGAGCAGAGTGCAGACTACACTCAGCACACTGCATGTGCTGAACCCAAAACATACATCTGCTGTTAGATTTGATTCTGTGATTGAGCAGAACATGCCGAACAGTTCTGATGCACAAATAACGACACTAATAACCAATTTAAGACTATCACTTGAGCTTGGATGGAAAATTTGACGGACCAGCAAAAGGTCTGTTTACTTTGGGTCAGGTTTTCCAGTCATACGGAGGGAGGAGTCAGTAAATCCCATCCAAGTTTCCAGTTCCAACCCAATCATCCCCTTTCCCAGGTTAGGAACTGGAACCTTGAGTGATATTTACTGGCCCTGCCCTCTGTGCAACCAGAAAACCCATGATGATGATGAAAAGCGTTATATAATTACAAACACTTTTTCACAGACTAATGTATCGGTGGCATTAGCCTTTTGCTGGTCTGTCAAATTTCCTGTCCCGCCCATGATGATCCAAGCACATTTTATTTGGCTGCCCCTTTAATCAGCTCCCAGTGCATGCAGCCTCCCTCCATCCCGCCCGCAGCCTCATTGGCAGGAAAATTGATTACTCAGTGGAGGTACGTTAGGGATGATGCACAGTCAAATATAAAAGAAAAACCAAATCAGTTTGGAAGGCAGATTAAAGCCCAAGAGAACATGGTGTGTCTGAATGGCACTTATTTTAACGCAAGGAGTCTTCCGGGTAAGGCTGATGAATTGATTAACACAAGGGGGTATGATATTATTGCTATCACAGATTCATGATTAAGAGAGAGGCAGGACTGACAGCTCAACATTCCGGGAGCAAGACAGGGATGGGGGTGGGATGGCAGTTCACATTGTATAATGGTCTTGTAAGTCCTCCTGTTTTTGGAAGGAATTTTGGAGGCTGCAAACATTGACTTACATGTCACAAAGTATGGTAAACAGGGTTTTTGCTCGACCTCTGGCACAATTACAGGAGCAGAAATGTTTGCTACTGTCACTGATACATTAGTCTATTAAAAAATGGTCGCGATTATATAGCACTTTTTATAACCACTATATGTCTTAAAACACTTGACAACCAATGAAGCGTTTTCTGAAGTGTAGTTACCGTTGTAGTGTGGGAATGCAGCAGTTATTTTGCGTTCAATAAACAACAATGTGATATTGACCAGGTAATCTGCTCTGTGAGGTTGATTGAGGGATAAGTATTGGGCAGGGCACCAGGGACCATTCCACTGCTTCTGTCTGAAGTAGTGCCATGGGATCTTTCACATCCACCCGAACAGGCAGGTTCACTTTAAGTTTTCGTCTCAAATAGGGCACCTCCATCAGTACTGCACCGGGGTTTCAGCCTTGACTTCTAGAAACATAGAAACCCTACTGTACAGGAAGAGGCCGTTCAGCCCATCGAGTCTGCACCGACCACAATCCCACCCAGGAACTACCCCCATATCCTACATATTTACCCACTAATCCCTGTACCCTACACATTTCAGGACACAAAGGGCAATTTTTTTTAAGCATGGCAAACCAGCCTAATCTGCATACCTTTGGATTGTGGGAGGAAACCAGAGCACCTGGAAGAAATCCACGCAAACATTACACAGAGTGACCCAAGGCAAGAATTGAACCCGGGTCCCTGGAGCTGTGAAGCAGCAGTGCTAACCACTGTGCTGCTGTGCCACCCAAGTAGCTGGACTTGGATCCAGCACTTTGTGATGTAGATGCATATGTTCTATCAACTAAGCCATGTCTGACACTTAATTATCGTGTTTACCATTTGGTCAGGTTTAGTATTACTGCAATAAAGAAAAACAGCATGTTCTGTACTGGAAATAGGTAACTGATACTCCTCAAGCTGTACTCAATTGTTAGCATACTCTTCAAGCTTCTTCTGACTATAATCACGAGCTTATTTCCTTTTTTAATAACAAGTTGCCCTGTGTGGCCCCTTCACAAATGTGTCAGTTTGAAATTTAAATGAGATTCATGAAATGCAAATCTGTTAGGAATTATTGTCTATTCACCAGCCAGTTTATCGCATTTGTTTATAGGTTACCAAATAAAATCAAGGCACAGTTGCTTCTTCATTATTAAAAGGAAAGTGCATTCAATTGAATAGAGACGTATGGTTTGCAAAAGTGTTATAGATGGGATACTTATTGGAGACTTGCAGGAGGCCCCTGTTCCTCAACTTACATGCCATGAATAGCATTTGCTGCCAACTGTGCATAAGTATTCAGTTCAACTGCAATTTTTAAATTAGCTTTTGAGGGTATTATTTTCTTCTGTTTTATGAACCAGGCTCTGATTTTAACACCATAACAGAGTGGTAATATTGTTTCTCAGACTGATAGTGGCTCGAATCAGAATCATAGAATCCCTGCAATGCCGGTTGGGCATAAACTATACAGCCTGCAGTTTGATTCATGCTGAAAATTGAATCAACAGGGGATGGGCCTCATACTGTACACACCTCATCACGTAGTCACATGGACTATGGAAAATTGGCACCTCCAGCTCATTATACTGAGATAGTCACATAACACAACCCCCTGTGCTATTCAACAGCTGACTGCCTGTTTGGATCATCAGCTGAGTGCCTGTGAGAAATAAGTTTAATTGATGCTATTTAAAGGGAGCTGCACTGGCTGCAAACAGCAGCAATGCTTCTGAAGAAAGAAATGACTGGAGCATATACAATTTGAGCCCCAAGATTGTCCTTGCAGCTTTAAAGCTCCTGGTCTCCAAGATGGATAAAAAGATCTCTCCCAAGTAGTAGGAAGGTCTTTAGACAACATCTTCAGCAGGGGGAGGAGGTTGGAAAGGAGTTTAATGCCAGGAACTTTATCTGAGGAGAGATGTTCTTGCAATGGAGGCTCCCTCCATAACAAGGACCAGGAACTTTATCTGAGGACGAATGTTCTTGCAATGTTCTTGCAGGTTTATAAAATGTTGAGAGGAATAGATAGGGTGGATTCTCAGAGACCATTTCCCCGAGCTGAAATGGTCACTACGAGAGGACACAGATTTAAGGTGCAGGGAAGCAAATACAGAGAGAATGTTAGGGGTAATTTTTTCACTCAGAGGGTGGTGAGTGAATGGAATCGGCTGCCATCGGAGGTGGTAGAGGCAAACTCGCTGGGGGTCTTTTAAAAGACTTCTGAATGAGTATATGGAAACGAATGGGATAGGGGGTTATAGATAGATCTGTGGATTGGTAGATATAGATGGGATCGGTGCAACTCGTGGGCCGAAGGGCCTGTTTGTGCTGTAGTGTTCTATGTTCTATGTTCTAATAGAGACTCCCTCCACAGCAAGGACATCCTTCCTCAGATAAGGAAACTAAAACTGCACAAAATATACTAAATGTGGTCTCACCAAGGCCATCTATAAATGCAGTAAAACATCCCTGCTCCTGTTCTCAAAACCTCTTACTAAAAAAAGTCAACATAACATTTCCTTTATCAGTGTCTGCTGCACCTGCATACCTACTTTCAGAGACCGTTACACAAGAACACCCAGTTCTCGTTGCACATTCCCCTCTCTCAATCTGTATCCATTCGGATAATTATCTGCCTTCCTGCTTTTGCAGTCAAAGTGGATAACCATTTATATGCATTTTACTGTATCTGCTATGCATTTTCCCTCACGTTCAACATAGCCAAATCACACTGAAGCATCTCCCCATCCTTCTCACATTTAACCAGTTTTTGTGTTACCTGCAAGTATAGAGATAATGCATTTAATTTCCTCATCTAAATCATTAGTATACATTGTGAATATCTGGAGTTCTAGTATTGATCCCTGTGGTACACCATGAATCACTGCCTGTCACTTTGAAAAATACCAACCAACCAGTTTTCTATCCATCTCAATACACTATCTCCAATCTCGGTCTCCTTAATTTTACACACTAATCTCTTATTTGAGACCTTATTGAAAGCCTTCTGAAAATCCAAATAAACCACATTCACTGGTTCCTCTTCATCAACCCTACTAGTTACATCCTCGAAGGATTCCAGTATATTTGTCAAGAAGATTTCCCTTTTGTAAATCCATGCTGACTCTGTCTGATCCTGCTATTCATTTCCCAATTTCTCTGTTATTAAATCTTTATTAATGGGCTCCAGCATTTTCCTTAATACTGACACATTAAATTGACTGGGCTATAATTCTCTGTTTTCTGCCTACTTCACTTTTTAAATGGTGGGATTACATTAACTATCCTCCAATCTGTAGGAACTGTTCAGAGTTTCTAGAATCTTGAAAGATGACCACCAATGCATCCAGTATTTCTAGCGCTACTTCCTTAAGTACTGTGGGATGTAGGTGATCATTCCTGAGGATTTATTTGCCTTGAATCCAATTAATTTCCCCAATGCCATTTCCTTAGTCATACTGATTTCCTTCAGTTCCACTCTTCCATTAAACCTCCATGTTTCCCATCATTTCTGGAATATTATTTGTATCCTCCTTTGTGAAAACAGAACTAAAGTATGTATTCAGTTGATCAGCCATTTCTTTATTTCCCTGTTTATTCCCTGGGATCCTTGAACCCAATTCCACTTCCTGCCCAATCCCTGTGTCACTTTTTCCTTTATTATCCAAAAGCTATCAATCTTAACCTTGAAAATATTCAACAAGTGAGTATCAACTGAAGAAGAATTCTATCATATTATGATTGTTTATTCGCACAATGAGATTGTCAATTATTCCTTCCTCATTATACCCAATACCCAATCTAGGATGGCCTGTTCTCTAGTTGGTGCCTCGTTGTATTGATCCAGAAAAGCATCTCGTATATACTTCAGGAATTTATCCTCTACTGTATTGTTACTAATTTGATTTTCCCAACCTATATGCACCTTAGAATCGCTCATAATTCCTTTATTGCATACATTTTTAACTTGCTGTTTAGTGCCATCCCCAAAATTATTGCTACTGTTTCATTTTATTCATTCATGGGACATGAGTGTTGCTAGCTGGTCTGCATTCATTGCCCATCCCTTGTTGCCGAGGGCAGTTAAAAGTCAACGACATTTGCTGTGGCTCTGGGATCATGTGTAGACCAGTCCAGCTGTGGATGTAGAAACATAGAAACATAGAAGATAAGAGCAAGAGGAAACCATTTGGCTCTTCGAGCCTGATCCACCGTTCATTACGACTGTGGTTGATCATTCAACTCAATAGCCTTATCCTGCTTTTTCTCCATAACCTTTGATCCCATTCACCCCATTTGCTATATCCAGCTGCTCTTGAATACATTCCATGGTTTTGCATTAGCTACTTTTGGTAATGAATTCCACAGGCTCACCACTCTTTGGGTGGAGAAATGTCTCCTCATCTCCGTGCTAAATGGTCTATCCTCTATCCTCAGACTGTCACCCCTGAGACTCTCCCACCATCAGGAATATCCACCCCTGCATCAACCCTATCCAGCCCTGTTAGAATTTTATAAGTCTCTATGAGGTACCCCCCACTCATCTAAACTCCAGCGAAAACAATCCTAACCTAATCAATCTCTCCTTATTAGTTCCACCATCCCTGGAATCAGTCTGGTAAACCTTTGCTGCACTCCCTTGAGAGCAAGAACAACCTTCCTCAGAAAAGGAGACTAAAACTGCACACAGAGTCTAGGTGTGGTCTCACCAAAGTCCTGTGCAATTGCAACGATACGTTTCTGCTCCTGTACTCAAAATTGCTCACAAAAAGACCAACATGCCATTTGCCTTCTTTACCACCTGCTGTATTTGTATGCTTACCTTCAGTAACTGGTGCACAAATTCTGTTGTACACTCTCCTCTCTCAATTTGCAGCCATTCAGGTAGTAACCTGCCTTCTTGTTTTTGTTTCCAAAGTGAATTACAGCAGATTTCCTTTCCTAAAGGACATTAGTGAAGCAGATGGATTTTCCCACAATCGTGGATGGTTTCATGGTGATCAGTAGATTTAAGCTCACGTCCCCAGAACATTAGCTGAGTTTCTGGATTATTATCTGGTGATAATACCACTAGGCCATCATCCCCTCATTGCAGTCTATATGCAACACAAATTAATGTGTTTTGCCCCTTGGTGTTTCCCATCTCTCCTCATACAGATTCCACATAATCAGAGTTGGTTCTTTTCCTCACTATTGTGCTAATTTCCTCTTTAACCAGCAATGTAACTTCACCACCTTTTCATTTTCATCTGTTCTTCCTAAACACTGAATATCCGTGCATGATCAATTCCCATCTGTGGTCAGTCTGCAGCCATGTTTCCGTAATCCCAAGTATAAAATACTTATTTATGTCTATTTGCGCAATTCATTTGTCCAATTTACTATGAATTCTTCATACATTAAGACATAAAACATTAAGTCTTGCCGTTCTAACATTCCTTGTCCCATTCCCATTATTGTTCATTGTGGTACTGTTTGATTCTGTTCTTTGATTTTTCTGTAATTGCTCCCCCCAAGACATCAATCACTGTTCTCCTCACATGTAACCTGCCCAGTTTGTACTGGTCCCATCTCCCTCAGAATTGGTCCCAATGTCTCAAGGATCTCAAACCTGTCCCTTCACACCATTTTTTCAGCCACATATTCATCTGGTATATTCTGCTTTTCTGCTCTACCTATCATGTGGCACTGATAATAATCCTGAACTCACTAACTTTGACATCCTAGCTCCCTCTATTCTACTTTTTGGATCCTGATGTCACCTCAGGAGCTCCAAACTCCAAGCCAGCACTCAGGTTTTTCACTGCTCATTTGAGTTTCCTCTCACACACTCTTCTAGATGCTGCTCCAACTTCAAAAATGGAGACCTTTCTATCCATCTTGGAGTAGATGATCAGCTTCATGAACATGGCAATAGTGCCCACAAGGATAAATCCTCTCCAGACATCTCTGATTGATGTCATGGCAACTCAGCTGCCTGCCATTTTGGTTTTGGGAGCCTGTATTGGACAGGGCATCCAGAGCTTTGTATCACTCCTGTAAGCTATTTTCATTCAACAGCATGAAAAGCTGCAGTCATAGGGAAGTGGCCTGCCACGATAGGAAAGACACTTGTTTTCTCCTGTCAGGATGACATGTTTCCCTCCCATCAACTTCACCCATTGCATATTTAGGACCACACAGCCAATCAAGCCAGATGTATCCTCCCACTCAACAATACTATCATCTCTAAATGAGTCAGGCATTCCTGATCCAAAGCTTCTTGAAGTCACTGACTCTGGCAATAGAAGTCATTTCAATTGAAGTTCAACACCACGTAAGTTCAAAACACTGTGTAATGGTAGAAAAAGTAGAATGAGCACACTAGGCTGGCACTGAGGGCTGCACATAGTTGCAGGACAATTGAATTTCTCAGCTATATATTTCAGTCCATCTTCCTTAGCAGCAATGAACTATTAAGAATATAATAAATTGATGCATGGATAGGTTAAATAACCTAAAGAGCTGACTTCACCCTATCCTTTAGGAATGGCACAATGGCAGAGTAATTAGCACTGCTGCCTCACAGCTCCATGGACTCAGGTTTGATTCCCAGCTTGGGTTACTGTCTGTGTGGAGTTTGCATGTTCTCTCCATGTCTGCGTAGGTTTCCTCCAGGTACTCCGGTTTCCTTCTACAGTCCGAAAGATGTGCTGGTTAGGTGCACTGGCCATGCTAAATTGGCTCTGAGTGTGTGGCGACTAAGGGATTTTTACAGTAACTTCATTGCAGTGTTAAGGTAAGTCTGCTTGTGGCTAATAAATAAACATTTGATCTTTCCAACAACACCACCCTCTATCTTTTTGTCAAGTAATTTACATGATGTGGGCATTGCTGGCTTGGTCAGCATTTATTGCCCATCCCTACTGATGCTAATGAATATCCTAAAGGAACTGGAATAAATGCCATACTATTTTCCCAAACCAAAGATACAACAGGTAGATGGCAGGGACTCCATATTATTTTTCTATAATGTTAACAGGCTTTTATGTAATTATACATAAAATGAGACGACTGCAAATTATTGAAAAGAATAATTTAAAAGGCAAATTAAATTTACAATGAACCATTATGTCATTTTTGCCAAACTAAACAAAAAATGCAAAAATCAGAATAAAAAACTGATACTGAAAATTTGACATAAATGCTGCTATTCTGCTGGAAGCACTCAGTAAATTAAGCAGCACTGGTTGAAAGGACACAAAGGGCCCAATTTTACCATCAAATTGTGCCCATTTTCAGGTGGGAAAACTTAGTAAAGTCTAGCGTGACGTGAGTAGTGTGATCTATGCCCACCTCCCATTGTTTCCCCCTTTACCAAGGCTTGAAAATAGCCATGATCAGGACCGTGACCATTTGCATGCATTTGAATTGACTTAATGGGCTGCACGCCAAATCTTACTGGCACTTCTCCCTTGACCACCATGTTCATCCATCCAGAATGGACATGAAACAGTCAAGCTCCAGAAAGTCCAATGTGGGCACTCCAGCTAGTGAGGAGGTAAGTGCTGAATGTCCGACGGCTTTCTGTTTGTGATTGGTAGTTGGAGGGGAAGGTGGGTCTGACAACTCTCTGCTTGAGATCAGTGAGGGGAAACGAGGGTCTATTGCCACTCTGCATGAGATCAGTGGGGAGGAGAGGGAAGAAGGGAGGCATTAGTCTGGTTGATGGGGGGATCGGGTGATTAGAGGGTCAGTAATGTTGTGGGGGTGGGGCAATGTCTGTGGGTGCCAGGGGGAGGCATTATCTGGCCCAGGAGTGAGGCAGCAGGGGAACTGCATTCTATCTTTTTTTTTCTGCACATCCGCAGTTTGAGGAGCAGATCAGAGCTGTAGAGTTTTGGATGCATTCAGCCCCGCTCATAGGCTTCTGCAGTGCAATTCGGGATCTGTGATATTTTTTAGGCAGCATGCATATGGGAGCATCTGAGAACAGGTCTAAGAGTCGGATCTAAAACACTCCCAGTTTCAAGTCCACCCAGCACTTAGAATCAATTTAATAGAGTCGGGCCCAAAATCAATTGATATTTCAAGGATAACCCTTAGCTGTAATATATTTCAGTTCTAAGGAAGAGACTATTCACAAAGGAGAACAAGGAAGAGGGCTGAGGGGGAAAAAATGAAACTTGGAGTACACACATGAGAAAAGATAGAAGAACTTGTGAAGTGAGGAAATAGGGATCACAATATTGTTAAATAGCATCAATAAGATGCAGAGAAGAGAAAGGAATATATAATAAGAAACATTAAAGAGAAATGAGACATTGAAGGACAAGGTCATGTACAATGCGATGGACTCATCACAAGCTGCAGAACTGATGGTCAACTCTAGGAGCCTCGATGATACTTAATCCCAGTTAGGAGGTCTGTTGGCTCCTTGTTGTACAGCATTGGGATCCCCAGGCTGTAGTGAGCAGATGTTTTGCTAAGATTTGATTGTTGTGATTTATTATTGTCACATGCACTAGCATGCAGTGAAAAATCATTTCTTGTGCACTCTGCAGACAAAGCAAGCCGTTCATGGAAAAGGAAAGGGGAGAGTGCAGAATGTAGTGTTACAGCCATAGCTAGGGTGTAGAGAAAGATCAACTTAATGCAAGGTAAGTCCATTCAAAGGTCTACAGCAACAGGGAAGAGGCTATTCCTGAGTCGGTTGGTATGTGACCTCAGACTTTTGTATCTTTTTCCTGACGGAAGAAGGTGGAAGAGAGAATGTCCAGAGTGTGTGTCATCCTGAATTATGCTGTCTGCTTTGCTGAAGCAGTGGCAAGTGTAGACAGATTCAGTGGATGGGAGGCTAGTTTGCATGATGGATTGGGCTACATTCATTTTGTAGTTTCTTGCAGTCAAGAGTAGAACAGGAGTATACCAAGCTGTGATACAACTACAATGTTTTCTATGGTATATCTCTAAAAGTTGCTGAGAGCCATAGCTGACATGCCAAATCTCCTTAGCTTTCTGAGAAAGTAGAGGCATCTGAAGACTTTCTTAAATATAGTGTCAGCACAAGGGGACCAGGACAGTTTGCTGGCGATCTGGATATCTAAAAACTTGAAGCTCTCGACCCTTTCTACTTTGTCCCCATTGATGTAGACAGGGGCATGTTCTCCTCTATGCTTCCTGAAGTTGATGATAACTTACTTTGTTTTGTTGACATTGAAGAAGAGATGATTGTTGTCACACCAATTCACCAGATTATCTATCTCATTCCTGTATTCTGTTTCATCATTGTTTGAGATCTGACCCATTACAGTGAAGTCATCGGCAATCTTGAAAATTGAGTTGTAGGGGAATTTGTCCACGCAGTCATAGGTGTATAAGGAGTATGGTATAAGGCTGAGAACACAGTCTTGTGGGGAACTCGTGTTGCGGATGATCATGGTGGAGGTGTTGTTGCCTATCCTTACTGATTGTGGTCAGTGAGTTAGGAAGTTCAGGATCCAGTCGCAGACAGCCTGTCAACCTGAGGCTGGCAGCAATGGCCACTGTCAGCTCAGATATAGGCCACAGGGGAACGATTAGCTTTGGATTCCAGGAACATCTTAATGTGACAAATTCATAAGGGACTGCTGCTGATGGTGTGGTGTGTGGGTTGTGGGGAGGTGGTGGTGAGAAGGAGTGGGGAGGGAATGTTGTTTCAGGCGGTGGAGTTTTGGCAGAGCTTGGTGTAAAGGACATGGAAGTCTTCCCATGGAGACAGCTTTTTCTGCTGGTTAGTTCCTTCTTGATTTGATTTGGTCTGATTTGATTTATTATTGTCATATGCATCAGTATACATGAAAAGTATTGTTTCTTGTGCACGTGCCTTACATATAAAAAGAAAGGAGGGAACGCAGAATGCATAATAGGGTTGGGTAACAAATACTGGCTTGATCACCCATACCTACAACCCATGAAAGAGTTCAAGAAATATATAGGGAGGGAATGCTTATGGTGGGGAGCCTATTGCTCATCATGACTCACCCCAATGAAGTCCAAGCTGTGTTACATTCATTTGTAGGGTGTAGAGAAAGATCAACTTAATGCAAGATAGTTCAAAAGTCTGATGGCAGCAAGAAAGAAGCTGTTCTTGAATCATTTGGTACATATGCTCAGCCGTTTATGTCTTTGTTCTGATGGAAGGTATTAGAAGAGACTATGCCAGGGCGTGTGGGGTCCTTGATTATGCTGGCTGCCTTTCTGAGGCTTGTAAGCTAGGAGCAGAAGCACAGTTTTGAGGTCTAATATGGTCTTAGGGAACAGTGAAAATACAGGAGATCCTTTCAGCAGTCCACAGACAAGTCCAACAGGATGTATCCAAATGGCATTACTGTTTGAAAGCAGCATCGGAATGAGGCCTTTAAAAAGAGGCTGAAATATAGCCACTTAAGGATCTCAATTGACATTTGGGTGAGCAGGGCATCTTGGGTCCTTCACACTTTGGACTTCATTGGGGTGAGTCATGATGAGCAACAGGCTCCCCACCCTAAGCTTCCCTCCCTAGATATTTTTTGAACTCTTTCATAGATTGTGGGCATGGATAGTCAAGCCAGCATTTATTAACAACCCCTGTTATATGGCCCTTGCCTCTCCTATCAGCCTGTTCCCCGTGGGGCATTAGATTTCTCCCTGAATATGTTAGAAATAGGAGCAAAAGGGGCCAAGTAAGAAAAATAAGAAGCATATCTTTCATTTAGTTTATTTTGCCTTCAGTGTTTCATATTGAATTTCCCTGAGGGGAGCGATGACCTAATGGTAGTATCACTTGACTTTTCATCCAGAAACTCAACTAATGTATTGGGGACCCAGGGTCGAATCACACTACAGCAGCTGAGGAATTTAAATTCAATAAAAAATATCTGGAATTAAGAATCTACTGATGGCCAAGGAACCATTGTCAATTGCCAGGAAAACCCACCTGGTTCACTAATGCCCTTCTTGGGAAGAAAATCTGGCATCCTTACCTGGTCTGGCTCAGATGTGACTACAGATCCACATTAATGTGGTTAACGGTCAACTGCCCTTTGAACAAAGGCAACTAGGGATGGGCAATAAATGCTGGCCACCCAGCGATGCCCACGTACCTCAGGAAAACACTCAAAAAGTAATGGCAATAAATACCATTCTGCATCATTGAAATAAGAGACGTAGGTGCAATAGTAGAATGCAACATCTTTCTGCTTTGGTCCTTAGCATCATTAATGGGTACCAGCAGGTCAGTGAATCAAAGCCAATATAGAGCTCCTATATTTATAATTTAATCTCACACGCAGCTTTAGGTGAATCCTTTCCTTTCCTCTGCCTTCCAGTGAAATGCCTTTTTTAAAAAAAATAGTTTTTCTGCTGACCTTACTGCATAGAACTGCCAATTTAATACTGTGCTGAAATATGGACAGGTTTCTGCCACAGAAACATGTCCAGTAGGATTAGATTGATAATGCTCCAAATCCATTTGTACTTTGAACTGGACAGGTAGAGAGGCTTTTCATGCCTTCAATTTGGCTGGCTTTAATGCCAGTTCCCACTGGTGAAAAAACCAATTAATTTGCAAATTACCTTTCTCAGCTCTGGTTTTGATTCTTATTCAGGTAATGTTTTTATTGACCTTATAAGTATTTTGCAAAGGCTTAAAACAATATTTTTCACACAAACCACCGTACACACTTCATCATATGAAAAGATGGTGAGATAAATAAATGAAAGATTGAAAAAGTAATGTATAGAAAGGCGAAAAAAGGTCTTTGCATCCAGTTCTGGGCACCATGCTTTCGGAAGAATGTAAGGACGTTGGAGAGAATGCAGAAACAACTCTTGAGAATGATTTTAGGAATAATTCATCCCAAGGAGGAGGAGACATGCTAAGGGGAGGACAAGGCATCATGGCTGATGAGAGAAGTCAAGGACAGCATAAAAGCAAAAGAAAAAGTATACAAAGTGGCAAGGATTAGCAGGAAGCCAGAGATTGGGAAGCCTTTAACAGTGAACAGAGGACCACTAAAAAAGTAATAAGGGGAAAGAAGATGAAATATGAGTGTAAGCTAGCTAGTAATATCAAAGAAGATTGGAAGAGTTTTTTTCAATATATAGAAGTAAGAGAGAGGTAAAAATAGCCATTAGAAAATGAGGCTGGAGAAGTAATACTAGGAAACAAAACACTGGCAGAGGAATTGAATAGTTACTTTCCATCAGTCTTCACAGTAGAGGACATCTGTGGGATGGCAGATCTCCAGGAGATACAAGGGGCACAGGTGAATGTAATGGCCATCACTAAGGAGAAGTTTCTGGGGAAACTGAAAGCTCTGAAAGTGGATAAATCACTTGGACTGGATGGACTATACCCTAGCATTCGAAAAGAGAAAGCTGAAGAAATTGTGGAGGCATTGGTGGTGATCTCTCAGGAATCACCAGAGGCAGGGAGGGACCAGAAGACTGGAATGTAACACTGCTGTTTAAGAAGGGAGGGAGGCAGCAGATAGGAAATTATAGGCTGGTTAGCCTGAATTCAGTCATTGACAAGATTTTAGAGTCCATTATTAAAGCTGAGATCACAGAATGCTTGGAAATGCAGAACAAAGTAAGACTGAGTAAGCACGGCTTTGTCAAGAGGAGATCATGTCTGACAAATCTGTTAGAGTTCTTTGAGGAGTTAACAAGGAAGTTAGATAAAGGAAAGCAATGGACATGGTTTATTTAGATTTCCAGAAGGTCTTTGACAAGGTGCCACATAGGAGACTGTTAAATAAGTGCCCACAGAGTTAAGTGTAAGATCCTGGCATGGATAAAGGATTGGTTGATTGGCAGAACGCAGAGAGTGGGGACAAAGGGGTCTTTTTCAGGATGGCAGCTAGTGAATAGTGGTGTGTTGCAGGGGTCGATGCTGGACCACTATTTTTCACAATGTACGTTAACGATTTGGAAGAAGGAACTAAAGACACTGTTGCTAAGTTTGCAGATGATACAAAGTAACGTGGAGGGACAGGTAGTATTGAGGAAGCAGGGGGGCTACAGAAGGTCTTAGACGGGTTAGGAGAGTGGGCAAACAAGTGGCAGATGGAATACAATGTGGAAAAGTGTGAGGTTATGCACTTTGGAAGGAGGAATGGATGCACAGACTATTTTTTAAAATGGGAAAATGCTTAAGAAATCAGAAACACAAAGGGACTTGGGAATCTTTGTTCAAGATTCTCTTAAGGTTAATGTGCAGATTCAGCTAGCAGTTAGGAAGGCAAATGCGGTGTTAGCATTCATGTTGAGATGACTAGAATACAAGAGCAGGGATGTACTTCTGAGGCTGTATAAGGCTTTGGTCAGACCCTATTTGGAGTATTGTGAGCAGTTTTGGACCTCATATCTAAGGAAGGATGTGTTGGCCTGGGAAAGAGTCCAAACGAAGTTCACAAGAATGATCCCTGGAATGAAGAGTTTGTTGTATGAAGAACGATTGAGGACTCTGGGTCTGTATTGTTGGAGTTTAGAAGGAAATGGGGGGTATCTATTGAAACTTACAGGAAACTGCGAGGCCTGGATAAGAGTGAATGTCAAGAGGATGTTTCCACCAGTACGAAAAACTAGAACCAGAGGACACAATCTTAGGCTAAAGGGGCGATCCTTTAAAACGGAGATGAGGAGGAATTTCTTCAACCATAGAGTAGTGAATCTGCGGAACTCTTTGCTGATGAAGGCTGTGGAAGCCAGGTCATTAGTGTCTTGATAAGTTTTTGATTAATAAGGGGATCAGGAGTTATGGGGAAAAAGTGGGAGAGTGGGGATGAAAAAAATATCAGCCATGGTTGAATGGTGAAGCAGACTCCATGTGCCAAGCACCCTAATTCTGCTCCTATGCCTAAGGGTCTGATAATGAGCTTCAGTTATGAAGAGAGATTGGAACAGTTGGATTGTTTTCAATGGGTTGGGGACAGAGTGGAAAGGGCTAAATTGTCCCCACTAATTAATTGATTGAGAACGAGAGGGCAGAGATTGAAAATAATTGTCAGAAAAGGCAATATGAGGAAGAACTTTATCATGCAGAGAGTGGTAAGGGTTTGGAATGCACTATCTGAGAGTGTGTTGTGGGCGGGTTCAATGAAAGCATTCAAAAAGGAATTGGAATGTTTTGTGAAAAGGTAGAAATGTTCAGGATTACGGGATGAAGGCAGAAAAATGGTACTGAGCGGATTGCTCATGTGGAGAATAGGTGTAAACACAATGGACAGTATGACCTCTTTCTGCACTGTAACAATTCTGTGATTCCGTGAGGCATATGGAATGTCAATGGAACAGAATACAGGCCTTATGTAGTTGGGGACTCTTTAAAGAATTTGAACTTCAGGATTTACAGCAGAGAATTGACCTTATCCTGAGTGTGCGTGCAGAAATCTGGATTTGGCACTGAGTCAATTAAGGATGGAATTTTCCAGCCCCACCCACTGTCGGGATCATCCAGTCCTGTTGAACATCAGTGGATTTTTGGCTCAGCTGCAGAATCTCCTATGACAGGTCATAGAATCATAGAATTCATACAGTGCAGAAGGAGGCCATTTGGTCTATTGAGTCTGCATCAACCACAATCCCACCCACACTCTATTCCCTTAACCCCTCATATTTATTGTGCTAATCCCCTGACACTTACAGGCAACTTAGCATGGCCAATCAACCTAATTCACACATCTTTGCATTGTGGGAGGAAACCGGAGCACCCGGAAGAAACCCACGCAGACACAGGGAGAATGTGCAAACTCCACACAGTCATTTGAAGCCTGAATTGAATCCCAGTCCCTGGTGCCGTGAGGCAGCACTGCTAACCCCGGTGCCACCATGCCACTAAGCACACGATGCCAGGAAAAGCCCGGCTTGAGAGTCTGCCCGATTATTTCAACTGCAAGGACGTGAATTGTGCACCTTAATATGTATTCCAGCTTCATGGTCTTTGATTTCTGTTCCACTATTTTTCTTTGTCAAAAACTGCAAACGAGAGCCTAATTATTGCACCTTTCAGGGATCAGGTGAGGTTTTTATTGAATTGACCAAAGACTGTTATCATTTTTAGGCATTTACTATGCACATTCCAAGCTTTTTGTTTTTACTTCTTTGACAGGTATTATACAGTATATTGTACAATCTGTATAATATCCACAGAAACCAGCCAAGCTATCAATGTCCCAGAAACAGTAATGAGAATGGAGCTGCACATGTTCACTGAGCTTTTCTCCAGGCTCGAGTGAAGGCAGCATTCTATCTCTGACTGTGGAGCAATGGTACGCTGATGCTAACTGTAATGTTTCACCCCTGTGCATTGCACTGTGTTTTTAATATTTTAAAAGTCGGGAAAAGATCAGCTGAATTAAAATAATTGGGGGTGGGTGGGATTCGATTCTCCCAAAAGTGTTGAATTGGCAAGGATTGGTCTAGATCACAGCATTCTTTTCAGTGCAACTTCAGACCTGAATCTCTGCACTCTCTGCACTGCAGAGGTTACAGTTGTGAATCTCATTAAAAACCCGGGGAGGGGGGGGCGGGCGTATTCACAACAGAGTTTGATAGTTCTGGGACTCTGTTCATGTGCAGTGGCTCCAATCTGTCAGTCTCCCCGTTTGCTGGCCAGCTTGATCGCTGGCTCGCCCATGACCCTCTCAGTGCTGACCCTCTAACCCCCAATCCCTGCCCCACCCCACCTCTCCTCACCTACAGCCTGATCACAGCCCCTGCAAGCATTCCTCATCCAGCCTTGACTACCTTCTACCGAGGAGCACCCTGATATCCAGCCCACCCAGCAGTGGTGATCTCCTAACTCATCTCACCCCGGCAGACCCCGACCCACCCTGTTGACCCCCTCATCTCTCCCGGAGACAGACTCCATCAACAGGAGGCAGATCCCCCTTGGGAAGTAGGGATCCCCCTCCAAGGCAGACCACCCCCACAGCCCTATCACTGGCCTTCCTCCAGCCCTGACTGATCTTGTCTGCAAAGTGTAACGGGACCCCCCACCACCACCAATCGCCCCCTGGATCCTCCCCCCCTCCCCTTTAACACGGCCTGATGCTCGGTGGGCAGTGCTAAAGTGCCCCCCCCCAGGCATGGGCACTTTACACCTTGGACAGTGCCCGGTGGCACCACTGCCCACCATCTGACCTCCAGGGGGATCCCGTTTGCCCCTTCACTCCGGCAGAGACTCCCGCTAGTCCCCAAACATGGGGAGCTACTCTAAATCCTACCAGAGTGAAATACCCCCAGCCGGATGGAAGATAATATTGGACCAAGCCTGATATTGACATTTAAAATACATTAAAAAAAATTTGAATCACTCACCTGTATTCCTGAGGGTTTCCAGCACAATCCTGACTGTGTGCCTACTCTGCAGCTGAGGGAGACATGCGAGCAGCAGGAATGCATGGGCGAGTCCCATGAAATGGCTGACACGCAATTCTCCCATTCCAAAAGATGCGTGTGTCAGAATGGGAGAATCGCCCCCAGTAAACCACAAGCTAAATGCGCTATCCAGTTGGGGTAGAAATTGTACTTTCAGGCAGCAGTAAGTGATGAAGCAGAGTTCGTCTTCAGCTGAGAGCGTGTAATGGCTGTGTAATTTGTCAGAAAGTGACATTTCTGCAGATGAGTTGAATTGTCAGGGAGCTCCTCTCTGTAATGAGAGAGAGTAAATTTGTCAGCAATCCTATTGGTAACAATACTGGCTCCATAACCAAGCAATGGACTATCGTTTGCAGTTCTGCCGACTCCAGTTGTAATACATTTTATCAGTTCTATCTCAGTCTGTGGTCTCAATGGAATTAGCTGATTGTAATCAGGGCAGTGGTAACAATGCTGCAATTATCTTCAACCTCCAGAACCACGGAAGGAAAATATCAGCTTGGTTTCCCAATCTTGGTCATTAAGGGAGTCCTGCAGGATCATATATGTACATTGATGTCAGGTAATGCCAGTCTCTGCTTAGATCTGATGTCGTCCACAATAAGAAGTCCTTTAGCATCTAATCCAAGTTGAGGCATGAGCAGAATCTACTTCGAACTATTAGGTACAGTGACTGGTACTGTTATTCATGATAATGGTCCCAGGATGAGGAAAATCAGTTTTGTCGATAGATGGACAATTTGGAACTGTTTTTCTTAGAGAAGGCTGCGAGGAGATTTGATTGAGATAGTTAAAATCATGAAAGGTCTGGACACAGTAAATAGGACAAAATATTCCTACTGATGGAAGTATAGAAAACAAGAGGGCATAGATTTAAGGTATTGGCAAAAGAAGCAATGGCAAAATGAAGAAAACCTTCTCATGCCATGAGTCATAGAAATGTAGAATGCTGTGCCTGACAATCTCGTGGAAGCAGGTTCGACTGTGGCATTCAAAAGGGAATTGGATTGTTACCCAAAGAAGAAGAATGTGCAGGGCTGTGGGACGAAGATACTAAGTAAAATGTTCCAGCACATACACAGTGGGCTGAATGACCGCCCTTGGATCTGTAATCATTCTGTGATTCAGCAGAATGTACTTGAGTATAAATATTGAGAATGCAACAATAGCCCTGTCTTTGTACTATAGTGACAAATATTATGAATATTACAAGGCCATGTCTGTATGGTCAATTGTCATTATTGGCTAATCCTATCAGAAAAGAATTGTAGAAAGGGAAAATAACCTTAGGCTGAGGTTATATCTCATGAGGGAAGGATAGAGGGAAACCCATTGTACTCACTCTGTAGTCCACAATAATATTAACAGAAAAGTGGTTCAGAATGACAGTGGCATAGAAAAAAACATTATTTAAATTGCTCCAAGCATTTGGATGAGACCAGCATAAAATAGAGGAGATTGAGCAGCATGGTGGCACAGTGGTTTACACTGCTGCCTCACAGTGCCAGGGACCTGTGTTCAATTCCCAGCTTGGATCACTGTCTGTGCAGAATCTGCCCATTCTCTACATGTCTGCATGGGTTTTCTTTGGGTGCTCCGGTTTCTTCCCACAGTCCGAAAAATATGTTCTTAGCTGCATTGATTATGCTAAATTCTCCCTCAGTGTGTCCAAACAGGTGCTGGAGTGTGGCAACTAGGGGATTTTCACAATAACTTTTTAGTCATTCATGGAACATGAGTGTCGCTGGGCAGCATTTATTGCCCATCTCAAGTTGCTCTTAAGAAGGTGATAATGAGCTGCCTCTTGAATCACTGCAGTCCATGTGCTATGGGTTGACCCACAATGCTGTTAGGAAGAGATTTCCAGGATTTTGACCCAGCAACTGTAAAATAGCAACAATATATTTCCAAGTCAGGATGGTGAGTGGCTTGGAGGGGAACCTGCAGGTGATGGTGTTGCCATATATCTCCTGCCCTTGTCCTTCTATGTGGAAGTGGTCATAGGTTTGGAAGGTCGTGGATCCTTGTCTAAGAATCTCTGGTGAATTGCTGCAGTGCATCTTGTAGAAAGCACACACTGCTGCTACTGAGTGTCGGTGATGGAATGATTGAATGTTTGTAGATGTGGTGCCAATCAAGCGGGCTACTTTGTCCTGGATGGGGTCAAGCTTCTTGAGTATTGTTGGAGCTGCATCCATCCAAGCAAGTGTGGAGTATTCCATCACACTCCTGACTTGTCCCTTATAGATGATGGCTTTGGCAAGTCAGTAGGTGAGTTATTCCTAGCCTCTGAACTGCTCTTGTAGCCACTGTTTATTTGGTGAGTGCAGTTGAATTTCTGGTCAATGGAAATCCCAAGGATGTTGTCAGTAGTGATGGCTACACCATTCTTTATCAAAGGGCGATAGTTAGAGTGTCTCTTATTGGTGATAAGAACATAAGAAATAAGAACACAAGAAGAAGGAGCAGGAGTAGATCATCTAGTCTCTTGAGCCTGGTCCTCCATTCAATAAGATGAAGGGTGATCTTTTTTTGTGGACTCAGCTCCACATAGCCACTCACTCACCATAACCCTCAATGATGGTTGTCATTGCCTAGTATCTGTATGGCATGAATGTCACGAGCCACTTGTCACCTCAAGCTGGATATTGTCCAGACGCTTGTTGCTTTTGAACAAGTATTAAATTTATCTAAGGAGTTGCGAATAGGGGTGCTGAACATTATGCAATCATCATTAAATATCCCCACTTCAGACCTTATGATGGAGGGAAGATTGTTGATGAAGCAGCTGAAGATTCTTGGGCCTAGGACACTACCCTGAGGGAGATCTCCTGCAGAGATGTCCTGGAGCTGAGATAATTGACCCTCTGCAACCACAACCATCTTCCTATGTACCAGGTCTGACTCCAACCAGGGAGGGTTTATCCTCTGATACCCATTGATTGCAGTTTCACTGGAGCTCCCTGATGCCACACTCAGTCGAATGCAGCCTTGACATCGAGAGCTGTCAGTCTCATCTCACCTCTGGAATTGAACTCTTTTGTTCACGTTTGAACCAATGCTGTAATGAGCTCAAGGGTTGAGTAACCCTAGTGAAACCCAAACTGCGCGTCGCTGAGCAGGTTATTGCTGAATAGGTGCTGCTTGATAGCACTGTTGATAGCCCCTTCCATCACTTTACTGATGATCGAGAGTAGACTGGGCAGTAATTGGCCAGGTTGGCTTGTCCTGATTTTTGTGTACAGGACACATCTGGGCCATTTTGCTCATTGTTGGGTAGATGCCAGTGTTGTAACTGTACTGGAAGAGCTTGGCTAGGGGAGTGGCAAATTCTGAAGCACTAGTCTTCAGTACTATTGCAGGAATGTTATCAGAGTCCATCACCTTTGCAGTATCCAGTGTCTCCAATTGTTTCTGAATATCATGTGGAATTGAATTGCCTGGAGGCTGGCATCTGAGATGCTGGGGACTACTGAAGGAGACTGAGATGGATCATCCTCTTGACACTTCTGGATGAAGATTGCTGCGAATATTTCAGCCTTAACTTTTGCACTGATGTGCTCGCCTCCTCCATCATTGAGGATGGGAATATTTATGGAGTCTCGTCCTCCAGTGAGTTGTTTAATTGTCCACTACCATTCTCGACTAGTCTTAAAAGGAGCTTAGATCTGATCCATTCCTTAGCTCTGTCTATCACTTGCTGTTTTTGCCATTTGGCATGCAAGTAATCCAGTTTGGTAGCTTTATCAAGTTGACACCTCATTTTTAGGTATGCTGGTGCTGCTCCTGGTGTGCCCTCCTACACTCTCCATTGAATCAGGGTTAATCCCCTGGCTCAGTGGGTGAATATGCTGGACCAAGAGATTGCAGATTGTGCTGGAGTACAATTCCACTGCTGTTGATGGCCTACAGTGACACATGGATATCCAGTCTTGAATTGCTAGATTACATCGAAGTCTGTCCCATTTAGCACAATGATAGTGCCACACAACACGACAAAGGTTATTCTCAATGTGAAGATGGGACTTTATCTCCACAAGGACTGTGCAGTGATCACTCTTACCAATATTGTCTGCAGCTGGCAGATTGGTGTAGATGAGGTCTAGTATGTTATTTCCTCTTGTTGGTTCCTTCACCATCTTCTGCAGATCCAGTCTAGCAGTTATATCCTTTAGGATCTGATCAGTTCAATCAGTAGGGCTGTTGCTGAGCCACTCTTGGTGATGGAAATTGAAATCCCCCATCCAGAGTACAGCAGTGGGATGTTTGCTGATAATTGCCCAGTGTTCAGCACCATTTGTGACTCCTTGGAAGCTAAAGCAGCCCAAATATTTTTTTTTAAGCAACACAGCACGGGAAACAGGCCCTTCGGCCCAACGAGCCCGCGCCGCCGTCATACTATATAGTAACAAATACATTATCCTATTTTAATATTCCTATATAATAATATATATATTATTCCTAATATGGAAAATTTTCACCATAGGGACAATTTGTTTCCCAATCAGCCTAAGAGCGAATTTTTGGGTTGTGGGAGGAAACCGGAGTGCCCGGAGAAAACCCACGCAACCACGGGGAGAACGCGCAAACTCCCGCAGACACCGGCCCAATTCCAAGTGTCTGCACAGCCACATCGATAGTCTCTGAGCTGTCATGGTGCCCTTCAGATGGTCCACATAAAGCACTCATTTACGACATGAGGTACCAGGCAACCCATGAATCAACATCCAAGAGCTGTACCCGCACCACCTGCCAAATGCATGCTCAAAGTATGGACCGAATTACCTGTGGAAAAAAGCCGTAGTTAAACAGTCCTAATATATCCCTCTATCTGCATACCGCTCATGTGGCTGTCCAAGAGACCCTTAAACAGCCCCAGCGTGCCTGCTCCCACCACCTTACTCGGCAGTGCATTCCACACCCCCACTACCCTTTGTGTGAAAAACTGCCCTCTAATATTCGTCCTATACATAGCCCCCCTCACCCTATGGCCATGACCCCTCGTCCTATCCATTTCTAAAGGCGGAAAAAGTTTACCTCCATTTACTCTATCTATACCCCTTATAATCTTATACACCTCTATGAGATCCCCTCTAAGCCGACGTCTTTCAAGGGAAAACAACCCCAGTCTATCTAATCGTTCCTCATAAGACAGTCCTTCCATACCAGGCAGCATCCTGGTAAACCTCCTCTGCACTCTCTCCAAGGACTCCACATCCTTCCGATAGTACGGAGACCAGAACTGGGCGCAGTATTCCAAGTGAGGCCTAACCAAAGTTCTATACAACTGCAACATCAAACTCCTACTCTTGTATTCTATACCCTTTTCTATGAAAGCTAACATACTATACGCCTTCTTTATCACCTTCTCCACCTGTGAGGACACCTTCAGAGACTTGTGAACCTGCACCCCCAAGTCTCTCTGCGTCTCTATGCTCCGTACAGTTTTACCTTTTATCCTATATATAGCAAGACCTGGACAATATCCAGGTTTGTGCTGACACTTGACAAGTAGGATTCATACTACATAAGTGCAAGGCAATGATCATCTTCAACAAGAGAAAATCTAACCATTAACCCTTTGACATTCAATAACATTATGATCACTGAATCTGTCACCATCAACATCTATGATACTGAACCGGACTAACCATATAAATAAAGTGGCAGGTCAGAGGGTAAAGGAAGCAATGACATAATCATATTGTCACTGGCCGATCCAGAGATCCAGGATAATGCTCTGGGGATCTGAATTTGATGGTAAAGTTTGAATTCAATAAGTATCTAGAATTTGTATTTGGAGGATTGGGCACATGGTGATTGAATGGTTGACTGGATGGTGTTTGGGGGGGAGGTTGGATACATGCTGTCTGGGTGGTTGGGTAGATGGTATTGGGGGAGTTTGGTAGAGGGTGTCTGGGGGCTGGGTAGATGGTATTGGGGGAGTTGGGTAGATGGTATCTGGGGGATTGGGTTTTCCGAGGTGATTGGGTAGACGTTGTCTGGGGGTGGGGGGGGGGGGGGGGGGGGGGGGGGGTAGAGAGAGGGGAGGAGGGGGGTGTTTGGTTAGATGGTGTTTGGGATGTGGGTAAATGGTATCTGGGGGGGAGGCGGGTACATCATATTAGGGAGTTGGTTAGATTGTGTTGGGGGCATTGGGAAAATGGTGTTGGGGGGGCTAGATAGATGGTGTCTGGGGGGTTGGGTAGACGGTGTTGGGGGTTGGGTAGATGGTTTTGGGGGTTGGGTAGATGGTGTTGGGGGTGTCTAGTGGATGGTGTCTAGGGGATTGGGTAGATGGTATCTGGAGGAATAGGGTAGATGGGTAGTGGGGCAAGAGTAGCATATAATTAAAAGGAGGTGGTAGCAGTTCCAGGAATGGCAAAATACACACAACCAGCCAGAATGATGATGCTGGATGACAAAGTGGATGCCTTTCTGGAAATCATTTAAATATAGCACTTGGACCTTTGATTCTGTGAGGTAATGACATGGCTGACAAATTCCTGCCTATTCCAGCCACATGATTGGCTGGGCCCCTCGCCTCGGTGTATCTAATTGGCCAGTTGCTGCATGATGGTGCACAGTTGTCCCTCCTCCAGGCTGACGCAGTTCTGTCCCCATCATCAGAAAGCTCATTGCAAGAAGGAGATTTCTGTTTCTGTGCCTCTCAACAGAAAATGAGAACTTATAATGTTCCTTTCGCACTTTGTCTAACATTGCAATTTCTAGGATTAATTTTCATCATCTGCAACAGATTTACAATTTCCACAAATAGAGATAGAAAGTTCAGTCACTGCTGGCTAGACTCTCCTTCTTTCTGTTAAGTCTTTCAATTTCAATGGTCTGTAAATCACTGGGATTCTTACATTACCTTTAAAAACTGTAGCTGAGACATTGGATGGAAGAAATGAGGCTTAAATGAAGATGGAGTGTTAGATATTACACTTAAAGCTCAGTTTTCTTGCTCTATTTTAGCTGTTAACTGAATCATGGAGCATCAGACCCATAATCTAGTTGACCTCTTCCTTGGCCAGAAGACTAGCATCTCTAGAGAGAAGTAGAGAGACAATAAAAGTGTAGGTTAAAGACGACAGCTATCTGTCATATTCATTTGAAATGCACTTTGTACTTTTAAAAGTGTGACCTTTGCAGGAAAATATATTATGAAAGTTTGATTTTTCTCCTCCTTTGAAGTATTAATGGGAGACAAACCATTGTCATCTGGAACATTCCTTGTGCACTATATTGGTGATAAGTCAAAAACTGCAAGCAAATTGAAGAAAAATGCCTCACTAAAGTTTCCAGCATTTTAACCAAGAGCAGCTGTTATCTCTGAAAATAACCTCCTCTGGATTATTTCTTTGATAAATTATGTCAGGGTTGAGGAATTGATGGCTGCAATATCGGGAAAAATGGTGCAAAGTCTATACAACATTGTGTAACCAGAGTTTGTTTTTATTTATTTGGCCTCCAGTTGTTTTTGGATAGAGATGAATACTGTCAACACATGGATCCATCAAGAAACCAAGACTGGTTTTTGTTTGTTTGTTTATTTGTTAGTGTCGCAAGTTGGCTTACATTAACACTGCAATTAAGTTACTGTGAAAATCCCCCAGTTGCCACACTCCAGCGCCTGTTTGAGTTTACGGAGGGAGAATTTCGCATGGCCAATGCACCTAACCAGCACATCTTTTGGACTGTGGAGGAAACTGGAGAACCCAGAGGAAACCTATGCAGTCATGGACAGAAAGCACAGACAGTAATCCAAGCTGGGAATCAAACCGAGGTCCCCGGCACTGTGAAGCAGCAGGGCCAACTACTGTGTTAACATGTTCTCACGTTGTTTGCTTGCTTTCAATGCAAACAATATCAGACTTCCCCAATGCATTGAGCACCTCCCCTCACTGACCATGGATTCCAGCAATGGGGTGGCACAGTGGTTAGCACAGCTGCCTCACAGCACGAGGGACCTTCCTCCACAGTCCAAAAGATGTGCTGGTTAGGTGCATTGGCCATGCGAAATTCTCCCTCCGTAAACTCAAACAGGCACTGGAGTGTGGCAACTGGGGGATTTTCACAGTAACTTAATTGCAGTGTTAATGTAAGCCAACTTGCGACACTAACAAATAAACAAACAAACAAAAACCAGTCTTGGTTTCTTGATGGATCCATGTGTTGACAGTATTCATCTCTATCCAAAAACAACTGGAGGCCAAATAAATAAAAACAAACTCTGGTTACACAATGTTGTATAGACTTTGCACCATTTTTCAACATCAGACTTCCCCAATGCATTGAGCACCTCCCCCCACTGACCATGGATTCCAGCAATGGGGTGGCACAGTGGTTAGCACAGCTGCCTCACAGCACGAGGGACCTGAGTTTGATTTGGTGATTGTCTGTGTTGAGTTTGCACCTTCTCCCTATGGCCTCCTAGATTTCTCCGGGTGCTCCAGTTTCCTCCCACTGTCAAAAATGTGCAGGTTAAGTGGATTGGCCATGTTAGATTGCATCTAGTGTTCAGGGGAGGAGCGGAGTAAATGCCTGAGATTACACATATAGGGACTGAATAAGATGCTGTGTCAAAGTGTAGACTCAATGGGTCGAATGGTCTTTTTTTGCACTGTAGGGATTTTATTAGCGTGACCACACCTACGATCTGGACCAGCTCTCCACCTCCACCCCCTCAATTGGGAATACACCCACATGATCCCCCATTCACCCAACACATCATCATAGGTTCTGGCCTTATGCAGGCTTCCTGCCCAGGTTTCCACCCTGTAAATTAGGTTGCCTATGAGTAGAAACTCTGCAGTTAAATTCTGCATTCTACTGGGTTTCCAAACCTCACGCAGCATTCATGTGCTTACGTTCAGATTGAAATCCAGGCCATTGTATGTAGGCATATCTCAATAATGGGTTTTTACAATAACATATGCATCATAAAAGGATCCAAAAGCCATGTATTCAATTTACAATGATAATGTGATGTTGAAATCCAGCAGGAAAAAATAGCACTTCAATTGCCCTTATCCAGAAAATGGAGGAAGTGTTGTCTCAATTTGCCTCAATCATATCAGAATATCCTGGAATGGGAAAGAGAGGCACTGGAGACAATGTAAATATTGAAGATTTTGACTATAAAAGGATAACATTTTTGAACAAGATAAATAATGCTGTTTGAATGATTGCCTTCATGAATTTGAAAGAAAAACAGGGATGAAATTGGTGGTGATTAAGTTAAGTTTGAGAGAGATGCTTGAGGATTGAAATACATTTAGCACAATTACCCATTCATTTTAAAAAAAAAATCAAAGCAGCTACTTGGCAACCATTTTCCTTGGAGATAGACCTGTGCGCTGGCTTAACTCTAACAGCGTACACCTTCCCAATTTATCTTGTCACTTTACAAGTTTCCATCATGATATTAAAATCATAGAATCTTAGAAACCCTACAATGCAGAAGGAGTCCATTTGGCCCATCGAGCCTGCACTGACCACAATCCCACCTAGGCCCTAGCCTCACAACTCCTCTCATCCTTCTAACCTACACATCCCAGGACACTAAGGGGCAATTTAGCATGGCCACGCAACCTAACCCACACATCTTTGGAGTGTGGAAGGAAACCAGATCACCCAGAAGAAACCCACACAGATATGTGGAGAATGTGTAGACTCCACATCGACAGTGACCCAAAGCCAGCAATCGAACCTGGGTCCTTGGTGCTGAGGCAACAGTGCTAACCACTGTGTCACCATGCCGCCCAATGAGCCAATTTTGAACCAATGCATTAGATGACTAATACTTTGGCTCAAAATTGACATACAACTGAAAAGACAGTATCATTATACATTGTCATTCTCTGCAATTTAGCAACATGCTCACAACGGATTCTTCTTTCTCATGAGGATCTGTTCACACTGTTAGACAAGGGAACTCACTGTTGATAGCTTATGCTCATGGCAGAGAAGTCACAACTATATTAGACCAATAAGAGTTGGAACCCCAAGCTGTATTCAGTCGCCTCTTGAATATATTCAAAGTTTTTTGTGGTAATGAATTCCACAGGCTCACCACTCTTTAGATGAAGAAATGTCACCTCCGTCCTAAATGGTCTACCCCAAATCCTCAGGCTGTGACCCTTGGTTCTAGACTCCCCCACTATCAGTATCATTCTCCCTGCATCTATCCTGGCTAGACTTGTTAGAATTTTATAAGTCTCTATGAAATCCCCCCTCATTCATCTGAACTCCAGCCAAAACAATCCTAACCTAGTTAATGTCTCCTTATACATCAGTCCTGCCATTCCTGGAATCAGTCTGGTAAATCTTCATTGCACTCCATCGGGAGCAAGAACAACATCCTCAGAAAAGGAGACCAAAACTGCACACTATATCTTAGATGTTGCCTTACCAAGGTCCTTTATAATTGCAACAACAGTAAGAAGTCTCACAATATCAGGTTAAATTCTAACAGGTTTATTTGGTAGCAAAAGCCACCATCTGGTGTGGTGAGACTTCTTACTGTGTTTACCCCAGTCCAACACTGGCATCTCTGCTTGAAACCTCTTGCAATGAAAGCCAACATACCATTTATCTTCTTTACTGCCTGCTGCATCTGCATGCTTACCTTCAATAACTGGTGCACAAGGACACCCAGGCCCAACTACACACTCCCATTTCCCAATTTATAGCCATTCAGGTAGTAATCTGCCTTCTAGTTTTTGCTTCCAAAATGAATAACCTCACATATATCCAAATGATACTGCATCTGCTATTAATTTGCCCACTCATGCAACCTGTCCAGATCATTCTGAAGAACCTCTGCATCTCTATCACAGTTCACCCTCCCATCCAACTTGGTATCATCTGCAAGATTTGAGATGTTACATTTTGTTCTCTCAAACAAATCATTAATATATATTGTGTGTAGTCCAAATCATTAATATATATTGTGAATAGGCTGCTGCTCTTCCCATTTCTCATGTTTAAATATGTTTTCAATTCTTTTGAAAAAGAATTGTTCAGTCAGCAAAGCTGTCTGTCCCAGGTTTTTGCTGTGTTGTAAAGGACTATGTAACATCATTGAAGCATTTTCTATGTCTTCCCGTGGTGTCGTCAGGTACAATTTTCTACAATTATATCAATGACCCATAGAAGAGCGGGGGATATTGATGTTCATACATTCATAGTGCATGGAAGAACATAATAAGCAGCCTGTTTTATAGGCCACCTGAATTCTTGCTCTATTAATTCTAATTTCCTGAATTGCAAGCGATTTCACTTCAGAGTATTTAATTGGCTATAAATGCCTTGGAGCATCCTTAGGTTGTGAAATCCTTTATGTAAGTCACAGAATTATAGAGTCATAGAGATTTACAGCATGGAAACAGGCCCTTTGGTCTAAATTACCCTTTTTTTTAAAAACCCCTAAACTTATCCCAGTTCCTTGCATTTGGCCCACGTCCCTCTGTATCCATCGTATCTTTGCAACTATCTAAATGCTTTTTAAAAGATAAAATTATATCCGCTTCTACTACTACCTCTGGCAGCTTGTTCCAGACAGTCACCACCCTCTGTATGAAAAAAATGCCCCTCTGGACACTTTGCATCTCTCCCCTCTCACCTTAAACCAATGCCCTCTAGTTTTAGACTCCCCTATCTTTGGGAAAAGATATTGACTGTCTACCTTGTCTATGCCCCTCATTATTTTATGGATCTCTATAAAGTCATTCCTTAGTTTCCTACACTCCAGAGGAAAAAGGTCCCAGTCTATTCAGCCTCTCCTTATAACTCAGTCCATCAAGTCCCGGAAGCATCCTAGCAAATCTTTTCTGTACTCTTTCTAGATTAGTAATAGTGTGACCAGAATTGCACACAATATTTCAAGTGTGGCCTTACCAATGTCTTGTACAACTTCAACAAGACGTCCCAACTCCTGTATTCAATGTTCTAACTGATGAAACCGAGCATGCTGAATACCTTCTTCACCATTCTGTCCACTTGTGACTCCACTTTCAAGAACTATGAGCTACCCCTAGATTTCTTTGATCTGTAACTCTCCCCAATTCCCTACCATTAACTGAATAAGTCCTGCCTGGTTCCATTTACCAAAATGCATCACCTTGCATTTGTCTAAATTAAATTCCATCTGCCATTCATTAACCCACTGGCTTAATTGATCAAGATCCCACTGTAATTGGAGATAACCTTCCTTACTGTCCGCCATGCCACCAATCTTGGTTTCATCTGCAAACTTACTAACCATGCCTCCTATATTCTCATCCAAATCATTAATATAAATGACAAATAACAGTGAACCTGAGGCACACCAGTGGTCACAGGCCTCCAGTTTAAAAAACAACTCTCTTACAACCACCCTCGGTTTCTGTCAATCCATTTAGATACCTCACCCTGGATCCCATGAAACTTAACTTTATGCAACAACTTACCATGCAATACCTTGTCAAAGGCCTTGCTAAAGTCCATGTAGACAACATCAACTGTACTGCCCTCATTTATCTTCTTGGTTATGCCTTCAAAAAACTCAATTAAATTTGTGAGATATGAATCTCCACTCTCAAAGCCATGCTGACTGTCTCTAATCAGATCTTGCATCTCTAAATGCCTGTAGATCCTGTCTCTCAAAATACCTTCCAACAATATACCCACTACAGATGTGAAGCTCACTGGCCTCTAGTTCCCAGGCTTTTCCCTGCTGCATTTTTTTAAACAAAGGCACAACATTTACCACTCTCCAATCTTCAGGCATCTCACCTGTGACTATTGATGATTCAAATATCTTGGCCAGAGGACCGGCAATTTCCTCCCTAGCCTCCCACAATATCCTGGGATATACCTCATCAGGTCCCGCAGTTTATCTATCTTGATCTGCTTTAAGACTTCCAGTACCTCCTTCTCTGTAATATGTACACTTCTCAAGACATCACTATTTATTTCGCCAAGTTCCCTAACATCCATGCTTTTCTCAACAGTAAACACTAATGAGAAATATCCATTCAGGATCTCATCCATCTCTTGTGGATCCATACATAGATTACTTTGTTGATACTTACAAGGCCCTACTTTCCCTCTTGTTACTCTTTTGCCCTTTGTGTATTTGTAGAAGTTCTTTGGTTTCTCCTTTGCTTTATCTGCCAAAACAATTTTGTGTCCCCTTTATAGCCTCCTGATTTCTCTCTTAAGTTTACTCCTACACCCCTATACTCTTCAACAGATTCACTTGATCCCAGCTGCCTTTGCACTTCATGTGCCTCTCTCTTCTTTTTGACCAGAGCCTCAATATCCCAAATCATCCAGGGTTCCCAACTTCTGCCAGCCTTACCCTTCACTCTAAGTGGAATGTGTTTATCCTGAACCCTGATTAGCACACTTTTGAAAGCATGCCACTTACCAGGCATCCCTTTACCTTCCCATAGACTCCCCCAATTAACTTTTGAAAGTTTCTGCCTGATACCGTCAAAATTGACTATGCCCCAATTTAGAATATTAACTTTCGGGATAGACTCCATAGCTGTCTTAAAACTAATAGAATTATGATCACTGGTCCCAAAGTGATCCCTCACTAACACGTCTGTTACCTGCCTTTCCTTATTTCTCAAGAGGAGGTTTAGTGCTTTGCCTCCTCTCTAGTCAGGCCATCCACATACTGAATGAGAAATTCCTACTGAATATACTCAACTAATTTCTCTCCATCCAACTCTCTAATACTATGGCTGTCCCAGTCAATGTTGGGAAAATTAAAATCTCTGGCTATCACCAGTCTAATTTTTTCGAACTATCTGCAATCTCTTTACATATTTGTGCCTCAATTTCCTGCTAACTATTTGGAGGCCTATAGTACAACTCTATTAAAGTGATTTCCCCCTTCTTATTTCTCAGTTCTACCCATATAGACTCAGATATGTCTCTTCTCAGTGCAAATGTGTTGCTTTCCCTAATTAAAAGTGCAACTCCCCCTCCTCTCTTACCTCCTGTTCTATCTTTCCTATGATGTCTATAGCCTGCAACACAAAGCTGCCAGTCCTGTCTCTCCTTTAGCCATGTTTCAGTAATTCAGTAATTCACGTACCCATCAATGCCTACCCTGAGTTCTTTTGCCTTGCCCGTCAGGCCTCTTGCATTGAAATGAATGCAGTTTAATCTGGACTTCCCTTGCCCTCTGGCTTGCTTCTGTCTGATCTGTCTGGTGCTAGGATTACTGACACGGCCTTTAGTAATTAATGGGCTCTCTTTAGCTTCTGTGCTCTCCTCAAACTCCTCTTTTGTCTCCCTACTGCTTTGGATTCCGCCCCCCCCCCCCCCCCCCCCCCCCCCCCCCCCCCCCCCCCCCGGCCAAATTAGTTTAAACCCTTCCGAGTGGCTCTAGCAAATTTCCCCAGCAGGATGTTAGCCCCTTCTAGTTCGAATGTAACACATTCTTCTTGAACGTTTCAGCCTTTCCCCAGATAATATCCCAATGATCCAAAAATCTTATTCCCTGCCCCCTGCATAAGCTCTCAAGCGAGGCATTCATCTGCCTAATCCTCCTATTCCTACTCTCGTTAGCACGTGATACCAGTAGTATTCCTGAAATTATTACATTTGAAGTCCTGCACTTCACCTAACTCTCTATATTCCTATTTCAGGACTTCATCCCTTTTCCCACTTAAGTCATTGGTACTAATATGTACAATCTATACAATATGTACAAGTGTCTACCTTACTTTCTTTCAAGCCATTTGGAATTTAAAGTGAGTTTCCAATTTGCTGTCTCTCATTTTGTGCTACTTCCCAAGACAAATTTCACATTTCAGCACAGGATAGTCAGCTATGGTTGGAGTGAATCCTCACAGGTTGAAATTTCTCCACCATATTGGCCAAATTGTAAATCTAGCCTGGTATCTTTGACTGTGATTTTGGAAAAGTCATTGAAATGATCTTGAGAGATCTTGTAAATGGAAATGCAAAAGTTTTTAAAGGGCAGTCAGTATGGACTCAAGGAATGGGAGTCGCTTTTAATTAACCTGTTGAAGATTTTCAAAGGCATGATGAACATGTTGGACATAAAATTGAAAGATTTGTAAATTATTCATAGCTTTTACTTTCTTGATGCAGTACGTGTCCTGAAACAATATCAGTATGGCATTGTTGGAGACAGGAAAAGATAGAAATTAATCAATGCGTTTTCATATATTGGTGTATTTTTGTCGATAATTGCAGTCTTTGATTCTTAATTCTTCCCTGAAGCAGGCTTTTGGATTTGATATTGTACAATATTTATGTAGGTTTAGTGCATGTGTAATAGGGGCACAAAGAGTTAGTCGTGGAAAATGGCCTATAGCCTGTTTTACAATTAAAAATAAAATAGGTCCAAGTGATTTTCTATTGACAATTTTGCATTAAAATCCAAGATGAATTTCAGTCCCAATGGATCCTTAAATTAAAGCTTTGATGAGTTCACAGCAATGAAATATTGCCGCACAGTGCACCAACTGTTCAGAATTTCTTTGATCCTCCCTGCATTATAATTGTGTGTAGCTTTTGGAGAACGTAGAACATGTTTGGGTACCAAATTAAATGTTTTTTTTTAATTAAATTTTAAATCTTACAGTTTTCTTTAAAGAACACTGCGTAGACTTGCACATATAAGCTGTTGAGTTATTGTATACAGCTGCCTATCTGACAAGAATCATGTTACTAAGTAGTGGTAAAAAATGAATACAGCTTTCTGTGCATTACTATAGGAAGCTTGCAGAACATAATGATCCTTTTCAAAGGCAGTAGTGAGACCAATGCAACAAAATTGAGATGGATGCAGAGAACACAAGATTAGATCATTTGTTGTGCCTGATTACACAAACAGTAAAATGATTTCAAGAATGCATTACTTGGAAACTATAACTTTTATAAAATTCAGATTTAAAAGTATTTATGGAACAGTGTATTTGTAAAATATATAGCCATGTAAAATAAGCTGATTTATCACATGATCCAAGCAAAACTACGTGACACCTGATAACTTAATTCTGCTGGAGAGATCTTGGAAATATGTTATTTTGCTCTGAATAAACAGATGTTCCATATGTATAAAGTAAATACTTTGAATAATTGCTTGAGGGTTAAAAGCAGGAAGACATTATTATGTAGTGTGATGAATAATAGTATTTTTGGAATGTGATTATATTTCCAATTGTAAATCTGGCATCTACAAATGGAGGTTTTCCTAATTTCCACCCCTTTGGCTGTTCATCTGTGCAGCATCTTGATCTCGCTGTGAGAGGATAGAAGTGAGCCAAGCATATGGTGTGCAAATGCAGTGCCCTACTGCAGACAGGCAGACAGGAGGTGGGAATTTGAAGCACTTTGTTGGATGGAGCATCAATTTTGCCTAGAAAGGGATGTCAGCTTTACCTTATGCTCTCGTGGAAAATTGACATTGTAAACCATCACCACACTTGCTCCCATCAATTAATGATGGTAGCACATGGATGTAGGGAAACGAGCACATTTCCCCTTGGATGATTAACTTTTGCATTGCTGGGATCCCCATTGTTTTCGCAGAAGAAAGAATAGATTCAGGATTTGTTCAGGGATGAGTGTGCTGACCACGGACATGAAATACAATAGAAATTCATATGAAGGATTACATTAAAACATAATTAAGCAGCCTTTTCAAAAATCGTGAATGGGTGAGGGGACCATTTTATTTTGCTCGGATTTGATGCCCTCCTCCATTCTTAGTATCCAAACTACATTTTGTGGAAGTTTTCTCTTAAATATTTCCAGACATCTGCTTGGTGATCTTGAGCATCTGGTCTCCTCAGGGATTCAGCTCCACAGCTACAGAGCTTGTTAACGACAACTCAATTTTAAATGATCTTAAATAATAGCATCAATGTCATTCTGTGCAAAACATAGTTGTTAAAAAGTTGAAATACATAACTATGTCCATGATCATATTCTGGTACTTTCAATATTAGCTCTTATTGAGATGAAATATTGATTCATACCAATTGACCAGAAATATTAATAATGCATACAACCTTAAACATGCAGATTTATGATGTAGCATGAAAATGGAGCCAGCATTTTTAATAACTGGAACCACATTGAATGTGATTTTACAAGTAATATCTAGATATATTTAAATTATGCCGGGTATAAGAGACAAGAAACCACAAGTTCTTATATTTCATGAAATATAGCCTCCAACTGTTGTGTGCAATAGACTTCACTCCTAGGCAACCTGCAGATTCTCCTCAACAAAAGAAATCCTTCACTTTTGTCTCATCCCACTGAGCTGAGAGTTTATCTTTTAATCTATAAGAAAGATTTCTAAAGAGTGTTCTTCTCTTCACGTTTGTGCAGCTCATTGCTGCCAATGCAGCCAAATGTCATGTCTTCATTTCAATAGAGACGACATTGTATTAAAATCCATCAAGAGGAACTAAAATTGCCCCTTTGTCCTGTTGCAGCAATGACAATGCAATTCATCAGCCATTGTTATCCTGACTACCATGATGCTGCAATAGGTAAGCCACAAAGTTCTTTGGTAATATTTTTTTCTTTCTGAATAGTAAATGTTATGATTCATTTCTTGATTGCAGTTTGGAGAAACCAGCTGGCTTTCTGGTTTATTTTCCTGTCCTTCACTTCCAAATTAATGGGCTCAAATTATAGTTTCCGCAAGTGACAGTCAGATTCATTGATGGAAACTTGTGAGAATAAACAGGAGTTTTATGTGAGACAAGACTGCAGTAACTCAGCCTGTGGCAGCGCCAGCTATTAAAGCAGTGGACGTGGTGTACATGGACTTCAGCAAGGCATTTGACAAGGTCCCCCATGCAAGACTTCTTGAGAAGGTGAGAGAGCATGGGATCCAAGGGGCTTTGGCCTTGTGGATCCAGAACTGGCTTGCCTGCAGAAGGCAGAGGGTGGTTGTGGATGGCTCTTTTTCTGCATGGAGGTCGGTCACCAGTGGAGTGCCCCAGGGATCTGTTCTAGGACCCTTGCTGTTTGTCATTTTCATAAATGACCTGGATGAGGAAGTGGAGGGATGGGTGAGTAAGTTCGCCGATGACACGAAGGTCGGTGGTGTTGTGGATGGTCTGGAGGGATGTCAGAAGTTGCAGCATGACATCGACAGGATGCAAGACTGGGCGGAGAAGTGGCAGATGGACTTCAACGCGGATAAATGTGTTGTGGTCCATTTTGGCAGATCCAACGGGATGAATGAGTACACTATCAAAGGTAGGAGTCTTAGCTGTGTGGAAGAGCAGAGGGATCTTGGGGTCCGGGTCCATAAGACTCTCAAATCGGCCTCCCAGGTGGAGGATGTGGTTAAGAAAGCTTATGGTGTACTGGCCTTCATTCATCGAGGGATTGAGTTCAGGAGTCAGGAGGTAATGCTGCAGCTTTATAGGACCCTTGTCAGACCACACTTGGAGTACTGTGCGCAGTTCTGGTCGCCTCACTATAGGAAGGACGTGGAAGCTATTGAAAGGGTGCAGAGGAGATTTACAAGGATGTTGCCTGGATTGGGAGGCATGCCTTATGAAGACAGGTTGAGGGAGCTGGGACTGTTCTCCCTGGAGAGACGAAGGTTGAGAGGCGACCTGATAGAGGTTTACAAGATGTTGAGAGGAATAGATAGGGTGGACTCTCAGAGACTATTTCCCAGGGCTGAAATGGTCGCGACGAGAGGGCACAGATTTAAGGTGCAGGGAAGCAAGTACAGAGGGGATGCTAGGGGAAAGTTTTTCACTCAGAGGGTGGTGAGTGAATGGAATCGGCTGCCGTCGGTGGTGGTCGAGGCGAACTCGCTGGGGTCTTTTAAAAGACTTCTGGATGAGTATATGGGATCCAATGGGATTGGGGGTTATAGATAGGTCTATGGCTGGGTAGGTTTTGATGTGTTTGGCACAACTTGTGGGCCGAAGGGCCTGTTTGTTCTGTAGTGTTCTATGTTCTATGTTCTATTAAAGGTGACATGGCTCTGAGGTATAAGAAGGCCCTTTCTTATAAGCTGTGCGAATAAGTTGTGTTTATATGAAATCAGAAATGCCACTTAAAAATCAGTGTGGGCAGGACTTCAACTTCGAGTAAGTTCCTTGTGAAAAACTGGATATGGAAAACTTTCAGAATTCAAAGCCAAGTTTGTGAAGCAAACAATAAAATTGAATAAAATGCGGATGCGGAGCTGCTTTTAACATCTGGTCTAATTTGAATTAAGTTGGCAGATGAGGCCATTCAATGCATCTTGCTGTTTGGGGTCTCATTCATTTTATCTGATCCTGAATCAATTGGCGCATGGTTCCTAGAGGGGAAGGAATGCACAAAATGCCCTGCCTGGGATAGCAGGGGTGACAGCGTGGTATAATGGTTAGCACTCCTGTCTCATAGCACTAGAGATCTGGGTTCGGTTCCTTGTCTGTGCAGAATCTGCACATTCTCCCTGTGTCTGTGTGGGTTTCCTTCGGGTGCTCCAGTTGTCTTCCACAGTCGAAAAGATGTGCCGATTAGGTATATTAGCCGTGCTAAAATTCTCCGTCAGTGTACCCGAGCAAGTGCCAGAGTATGGCGATAAGCAGATCTTCATTGCAATGTTAATGTAAGCCTATGACAATAATAAATACATTTTAAACAGTATCACACAATCATTTTTCCTGAACAATGGAGGAACATTGTTGCTCATGCTGTCTCCACAGAAACAAAATTATGAAAAGTTTCATTTTGAAGGACATCTAGCAACGCTTGTAATGACGCTGAAGTCCCACATCAATTGGCAGGATTGTGTGACGTTAAACCATGATTTGCATATATAAGTGAAAGATCGTAAGCCAAATTTCTCCCCTCACATTGAAATTTCATTCAAAACAAAGCTGAGGTTATGTTCAGTTGTGCTGATTTATAAAATCAGAAAACTAATATGGAAGGACATTTGGCAAATTTCTGCTAGCTGCGACTTGCTCATAGCTCAGCAGGGTAAATCAAGATGAACTAATTTATTTTTACTAATGTTTAGCATTGTATCAACTGGGTGGCATAATTCCCACCATCTTAGAGCATTGGCTTTATTAGTGCACGTAGTCAGGAAGATACCCAAAACTTTAGTTACTGAGCATATGTCAATAATTTGGGGCAGTGTTGGTATTTGTCGGCAAAGACGTCTGGCATTGTCATGCGAGCTGCCCCCCACCTCCCCACCACCTCCCCACCCCCCTTTCCTCGTTGCCCCCGCACCCATGACTGAATTCTTGAGGTGTCAAGTGCCTGTCCACTTCAACAACACTTGGAATTCCTCCACTGTGAGCAGATGAATCCTGGTTGATGTGTCAACTTACAGAAAGCTGATCAGAGGTGATTTACAGGAACATCTTCTGTTCATGTTTCACTCCAGAAATGTGATAAAGAACAATCAAAAGTAAGCAAAAAAATGTTGCCTATATTGGCTGTCTTAAAGAGTCATGCTACTGGTTGCTTAAACCAATCAAAATACATTAACAACAAGATTTTGTCATAAAATCTATTCTTCAATTTTGCCATCATACCTGAACAATGAAGGTTTGGAGGAGCTGTGTTAAGAAGGGCTGGTGCGTATGGGAGGGGAGTTATTGTAATGGACTGGATTTATGGAGCATTATGGCCTCCAACCCCTTATCAAAAAAGTTGAGGCATCCTACCCAATTGGTCCGATGGCTGGTCCACAGCTAGTTAATGCTGGATGCCCTTCTCTCTTAGAGAAATAGAGCTCAATTGGATGGCTGGCTGCTTTGCTGTACCAGCAGCATCACTGGTGTCCAGTGCCGGGACTATAGGTGGTCCCAGCAGGCCAAGAAAACCCCGGACTGACAGACAAGTCCACGATCTCACCAATGTCCAGCTGGCAAGTCCTGGTTAGTGGTTTGAAGGGGACAAGGAGGAGAGGCAGGTTTTAAAAGATCAGGAGGGTGCAGAATGGTGGGTTAAAAAATGAAGGGATCAACTGAGAGTGCATCTGATGGTTCCAGGGCCAAACAGCAGAGATTGCTTCTACCTTGTTTGTCTGTTCCCAACTTGTGTGTGGCGTCATCTGCTGCAGATATAGTACTGGTGGGGGCAGGCTGAGGCTAGTAAGTGGTCTATAATTAGCCACTAAAAGGCCTGCATTGTCATGCAACCCAACTGCTTCCCCATTTCAGTCTGGGAATAGGTGGACAGCTGGTGGTTGTGTGGCACCCATTGGATTTTATGAACCCCCTCAACTTTAAACCTGTTGGTAGAGGAGTGTATAATTAGACTGAATGTCCCTGATAGTAGCGTATGGATGCATAAACACTAGCTCATGGTTTACAGACCTAAATGGGAATGTAATATTTCATAATTCAGTAACAATCCAAGATGAGTGTAAAGAGGAGGGATTTTCTCCTAGATAAAGGCAGCAGGTTTAGTGATTCACTTATTTTGGATCTTGTTTTTTTTTTCATCACTTTCCAGCATTTTTGTTTAGTTTAGTGACCAATTAAGAGTGATGCTCAAATAAAGAGGGTGACTACAACAGTGAGTTCAGTAGAGGAACTAACAGTGACAATCAAGTAAATGCTTCTGGTTAATGCTTAATATTTATCTTTTTATAATGCCACAGGGGTTACTTGCTACAGGTACATATATACCTGAACATGATTGTAAACTTACATGGACACCTACTTAAAACTATTACCTTTCCTAAATATCTGAGAAATATTAGGGAAATACTGATAATAGAGAAACAATCAGAGAAAGAGAATCATAGAATCCTTACAGTACAGAAGGAGAGTATTCTGCCCATCGAGCCTGCATTGCCCACTCATGCCCTATACCCATGAACCTATATATTTATCCTAACTAGTCCCCCTGATACTAAGGGGAAATTTGGCATGGTCAATCCACCTCATCTGCACATCTTTGACCTGTGGGAGGAAACCATTACACCAAGAGGAAACCCACGCAGACACAGGGAGAATGTACAAACTGCACACAGATAGTGATCCAGGCCGGGAATGGAACCCAGGCCCCTGGTGCTGTGAAGCAGCAGTGCTAACCACTATGCCACCGTGCTGCCCCACGGAAGGAGGAAGAATATCAGTCAGCTGGGGAGGTGGAGGATGCGGAGGGTTTTGAAAATTAGAGAAATTGAAGTGTAACTAAAATCCAGCTGCAACATGCAGCCCTCTCAGTTTAATGGGAAACTGATCAAAACTTTGCCTTAGTGGGAACAGGCTGAGGCTAGTAAGTGGTCTATAATTAGCCTGCATTGTCATACAACCCAACTGCTTCCCCATTTCAGTCTGGGAATAGGTGGACAGCTGGTGGTTGTGTGGCACCCATTGGATTTTATGAACCCCCTCAACTTTAAACCTGTTGGTAGAGGAGTGTATAATTAAACTGAATGTCTCTGATAGTAGCATATGGATGCGTAAACACTAGCTCATAGTTTACAGACCTAGGTTAATATAGAGTCTGGCTATTTAAACTGGTCATTGCCACATCTAAATAAAACATTGTTCATTGTAACTTCTGTCTGAGTTCCTTCTGGCAAACATGTTGCTGAAAGCATTTACAGCTTTCTCAACCATGGAGATGAGGTAAGGGTGGGAGGTGCCTGGAGTATGTTTAAGAGTACATCAGAAGAGTAAGATCGAAACTATCTATAAGAGTATTAACATGTTATGGTTGAATCAACATAGTACACAGGAGGGAGATACACAGGAGAAATGCTGAGGTTGCACATCACATGGCTTAGAATCATAGAATCCCTGCAGAGCAGAAGAGGCTATTTGGCCCATTGAGTCTGCACCGACTCCCTGACAGAGTAAGTTATCCAGGCGCTCTTCCCCACCCTATCCCCAAAATCACACACATTTCTCATGCCTGATCCACCTAACCTGTTCACCTTTGGACTGTAGTAGGAAAGCAGAGCACCTGAAGGAGACTCAAGTAGATATGGGGAGCATGTGCAATCTCCATATGGACAGTGACCCAAGACCGGAATTAAACCTGGGTCCTTGGAGCTGTGAGGCAGCAGTGCTAACCACTGTGCCACCAGACTCAGCTTTCTTGAGCTTTTAGAACAGCAGTGCTTCCACAGACCAAGGTTGTCACCTGCTCGCTGTTTAACCAATGGCTGTGAAAGTGATCATCACCTTTTCCCTTCCTAATCTTTCCACAGTGCTACAAAGAACAAAGAAAAATAAAGAAGAAAGAAAATTATAGCACAGGGAACAGACTCTTTGGCTCTCCAAGACTGCATCGCCCATGCTGCCTGACTGAACTAAAACCCCCTACTCTTCCATGTCCCTCTATTCCATTCTATTCATGTATTTGCCAAGAAGTCCCTTAAATGTCATTATCGTATCTGCTTTCACTATCTTCTCCCCCAGGCAGAGAATTCCAGGCAGCCACCACCCTCTGTGTAAAAAACTTGCCTCACACATTTTGTCCAGACATAACCAGGATCTTGCAATCAGCTGCTTGGAAATGTAGATGGCAGCTCCCTGATGGACTACCTTGGCTGCCAATTAGGTAAACTTGTCTCTAATGCCAATAGCTATTGTGAGTACTGCCACAGAATGCAGGACTGTTATGAATTCTGAAGGATTTTATTGGTTGGTGTGCAATCATGAGAAGAGGTTTGTGCAAATCTGTACCACAAGACCATAAGATGTAGGAGCAGAAGTAGGTCATTTGGCCTATCAAGTCTGCTCCATCATTCAGTGAGGTCATGATTCATCTGATATGATAACCCTCAACTCCACTTTCCAGCCTTATCCCCATTACCTTTGAGTCACTTACTGATTAAAAATGAAGTTCCCAAGAAGCAGTCCCAATACCTTCTTATCATCCAATTTTCTAGACATTTTTATTCCAGATTAACAAAATTATTGTGAACATCAGGGCCACAACTAAGAAAACACTGAATTCAAATTCCAGAGTTAAGTGTTGACTTGGAGTCAATAAGGAACATTCCCTTTCAAAGGGCAAGGCTGTGATCCTAGTGATGGGAGTAAGAGCATGAATGTTCTTCAACTAATTTACTTTCCTGCCCAATGGGTCTGTATTGTGTGTCCATATTCATCAGTGAATAAATGAAAAGGCAAGCTGGCATTTGGAATGAAATAATGTACAAGAGGTGGAAGTAATGCAAATCAATAGATTTTATGTGGCATTTTTAAAAAAGAGCACCTAAGAAAATAAGATAAAGGTGAAAGAGTATGAGGCAAGTTTTTTTATACAGAGGGTGGTGGCTGTCTGGAACTCGCTGCCTGGGGGAGAAGATAGTAGAAGCAGATACGATTGTGACATTGAAGGGGCTTCTTGACAAATACGTGAATAGAATGGGAATAGAGGGATATGGAAGAGTAGAGGGTTTTAGTTCAGTCAGACACTGATATGCATAGTCTTGATGAATTACAGTTCCTTCAGTTTATGGCCTGGATTTTCACTGGGTTTGGCAGATTTTGGAGCCCTTTAAGCATGGCAGACTTGTCCCAATCCCAGGGTTCTCAACCCACTCCGGAGCTGTTTAAATTTCACTTCTGTTAAGGGGTGTGAGATGGTTCCTATCAAAGCCTATTGCCTTGCACTTCAGACCTGAGCAGCTCCATTGCAGAGATAAGCATCTCCTATTCCTCTGCAATTTTCATGGAGGTGGGATAGGTTTTTAAAGAGTCATGGTTCACAGTCCTTAAAGGAGTCATGAACCTTAATTTTCATAAGGGAATCTTTTGAAAGGTAAGTTTGGATGGTAGTTCCCCTCATGCCCTCAAACCAAGCTCTGTCTTACCACCTGTCCCATCCAGCCCCTCATGCCCCCTTGTCAAGCCCATGCCCATTGGTTCTAGAAAGTATACCGTGGATCAACGAACACTACAGCATATAATGACATGTATAAGACCATAAGACATAGCAGAAGAATTAGGCCACTTGGCCAATTAAGTCTGCTCCCCATTCAATCACAGCTGATATTTTTCTCATCTCCATTTCCTGCCTTTTCCCCATAACCGCTGGCCCCCTTATTAACTAAGAATCTATCCATCTCTGTCTCAAAGACATTCGATGACCTGGCCTCCACAGCCTTCTGTGGCAATAAATTCCACAAATTCACCATTCTCTGGCTGAAGAAATTCCCTCTCATCTCTGTTTTAAAGAATTGTGCCTTCAGCCTGAGGTTGTGTCCTCTGGTTCGAGTTTTTCCTACTAATGGAAATATCTTCTCCATGTCTGATCTATCCAGGCCTCGCAGTATCCTGTGAGTTTCAGTAAGGTCCCCCCTTATTATTCTAAGCTTCAACGAGTACAGACCCAGAGTCCTCAACCGTTCCTCATACAACAAGTTCTTCATTCCAGGGATCATTCTTGTGAACCTCCTCTGAACCCTTTCCAAGGCCAGCACATCCTTCTTTTGATAAGGGCCCAACACTGCTCACAATACTCCAAATGTATAAAAGAAGGTTTCAACAAAATGCAATCCATTTTATTCCATGCTTGAACAAGAAATCTGGACCAAATTAACAAGAGTGTCCAAGCCTGATCGATATCAAAATGTATAAACACAAACCCTTAAGCCATTTACCTTGTGTCAAGTGAAACTAAACACAGAGATCAAAGAGTTTGAGCTGTCAGTCAAATAATGTTTCATTCTGGGGAGCAGATGTTCTCCTATTGTAATAACTATGGGCTCTCAGCCAAGCACAGCTTTAGGCTTTTGGAATTAAATCCAATCCAGCCAATTTCAACTTACTTAATCCAAATGACCCGGGCCATAGAAAAGACATTTGTGACATAAAAATGACAGGTAGCCTCTGAGTCTTTTGCTGTAAGTGTAGCAATGTTTTGCCAGAGGAAACCTAAACTGCTGGATTATGTTATTGCAATCATTGTACTGGGTGCGTTACTTGGAGACACTCCACTCACTGACAGCAAGAGTTTTATTGCAGCACACCCTTTGCAAAGTACGGTTGAGAGCTGTGAATGTCTGCTAGCAGGTTTCACCATTAACTGAATGCTGGCTTTCACAGCATGATGGAATTAAATCCAGGGAACAATGCGATGTGTTTTATTTTTCAAGCCCATTATTCCTAGTAAACAGCAGCCACAGTTGTAGCGCGACAACCATCATTGTGAGTGCTTGAGTGCTTTGTGAATGGCAATAATATTAACTGCAAAATCATTGAACAACACCCATTTATGCCACAAGGATTCAACATTTGAGAACAGTGGTAGCTATCCATTTCATTTGCGGACTGTCTTCTGATAAAGATGAAATTAGTGCACTGAGCAACCTTGTCTATTGACACTGGTTTCCTGAAGACAAATTATAGCTGATTACAGAATGAGTCCATGTAGTAAATGTTGCTGCCGACTGATAAAAATACAAAGTCAATTCACCCATCAGTCTGTTCAATCATTGATCACACAAAGAACATAAGAGCAGGCAGTGTTACAGAGACACAAAGGACAAGAATGAATTGGTTTCCTAGGCTGTAATAATAATCTGTTTTGAGTGCTCATCTGCCAGTGGCACTGGCCAATATAACAGCAGTCTGTCTTGGCCCCTAAAGTTGAAGCAGTTATAAAATTTATACGAATTCTTGTCATTTTGGAGAGAAATAACAAAAAGATTATTTCCACTGAGGGAAGGCAGTACTGCAAATAATTCAACATTGGCCTCAAATGAAAGGGGCACTATCATCACGAAAGAGCACTTGGTGAAGTGTTTTCATTGCTCACGGAGAAGAGACAATAGACCCATATGTCATCTTCATCCTATTGATACGCTCCAAGACATACAGCAGTACAATACTCTGGAACAGTTGGATGGTGACAAATGAATATTTGGATATAAGAATAGGACAGATGTTATGGTCACGGGGAGATGAATTCATTTATTTGGTCAGTAGAAATAAAAAAGAGAAAGTAAGCAGTTGATTCTGAAACAAAGGAGGTTCAGTTAAATTGTTTTCACATGCAATGTCAGTAATCCTAGTACCAGACAGAAGCACGACAGAGAGCAAAGGAAGTCCAGATTAAACTGTATTTATTTCAATGAAAGAGGCCTGATGGGCAAAGCAGATGAACTCAGAGTACGTGGGACTGGGATATTATAGCAATTACTGAATGGCTAAGGGAGGGACAGAACTGGCAGCTTAATGTTCCAGGGTGCAGATGCTATAGGGAAGAGGAAGTAAGAGAGGAGAGGGAGTTGCACTTTCGATTAGGGAAAACATCACGGTCGTACTGGGAAGGGATATATCCGAGGGTTTGGCCACTGAGTCTTTATGGGTAGAACTGAGAAATAAGAAGGGGAAAATCACTTTGATAGGGTAGTACTACAGGCCCCCAAATAGTCAGTGGGAAATTGAGGAACAAGTATGTAAGGAGATTACTGATAGCTCGAAGAAAAATAAGGTGGTAATAGTTGGAGATCTTAATTTTCCCAACATTGACTGGTATAGCTATAGTATTAGAACATAGAACATAGAACATAGAACACTACAGCACAAACAGGCCCTTCAGCCCACAAGTTTCATCAATCATTTCCATACCTACTTAGCCATAGAACCATCTGTAACTCCCAATCCCATTTAATCCCATGTACTCATCCAGAAGATTTTTAAAAGACCCTACTGAGTGTGTCTCCACCACGTCTAACGGCAGCCGATTCCATTTACTCACCACCCTCTGAATGAAAAACTTACCTCTAACATCTCCTCTGTATTTGCTGCCCAGCACCTTAAATCTGTGTCCTCTCATAGCGATCATTTCAGCCCTGGGAAATAGCCTCTGAGAGTCCACTCTATCTATCCCTCTCAACATTTTATAAACCTCTATCAGGTTGCCTCTCAACCTTCGTCTCTCCAGGGAGAAGAGACCAAGCTCCCTCAACCTATCTTCATAAGGCATGCCTCCCAATCCAGGCAACATCCTTGTAAATCTCCTCTGCACCCTCTCAATAGCTTCCACATCTTTCCTGTAGTGAGGCAACCAGAACTGTGCACAGTACTCCAAGTGGAGTCTGACAAGGATCTTATAAAGTTGCAGTGTTACCTCCCTACTCTGAAATTCAATCCCTCGATTAATGAAGGCCAGTACACCATACACCTTCTTGACCACATCCTGCACCTGCGGGGCAGATTTAAGAGTCCTTTGGACCCAGACTCCAAGATCCTTCTGCTCCTCAACAATGCTCACACTCCTACCCTTTATATTATGCTCCTTCATCCCATTGGTCCTGCCAAAATGGACCACCACACATTTATCTGTGTTGAAGTCCACCTGCCACTTCTCCGCCCAGTCTTGCATCCTATCTATGTCTCGCTGCAACTTCTGACATCCCTCCAGACTATCCACAACACCACCAATCTTCGTATCAATGGTGAACTTACTAATCCATCCTTCCACTTCCTCATTCAGGTCATTTATGAAAATGACAAACAGCAAAGATTCCAGAACAGATTCCTGGGGCACTCCACTGGTGACCGATCTCCATGCAGAAAAAGACCCATCGACAACCACTCTCTGCCTTCTGCAGGCAAGCCAGTTCCAGATCCAAAAGGCCAAAGCCCCTTGGATCCCATGCCCTCTCACCTTCTCAAGAAGTCTTGCATGGGGGACCTTATCAATGCCTTGCTGAAATCTACGTAAACACATCCACTGCTCTTCCTTCGTCAATGTGTTCAGTCACATTTTCAAAAAACTCCACTAAGCTCGTAAGGCACGACGTGCCCTTGACAAAGCCGTGTTGACTATTTCTGACCACACTAAACTTCGCTAAATGCTCATAAGTCCTGTCCCTCAGGATCCTCTCCATCAACTTATCAACTACTGAGGTCAGACTCACCAATCAGTATTTTCCTGGGCTATCCCTGTTCTCTTTCTTGAAAATAGGAACCACATCCACAATCCCCCAGTCCTCCGGAACCTCTACCGTTTCCATTGACAATGCAAAGATTATCGCCAAGAGCTCTACAATCACTTCCCTCACCTCCCACAGTAACCTGGGGTACATCCCATCTGATCCCAGCGACTTATCGATCTTGATAGAATTTAAATACATCCTCTTTCTCAACGTCCACCCAACACATCCTCTTTCTTAATGTCCAGGATTGGATGGAGAGAATTTGTTGAATGAATTCAGGAGGAATTTCTCATTCAGTATGTGGATGGCCCAACTAGAGAGAGGCAAAGTTTGACCTCCTCTTGGGAAATAAGGAAGGGCAGTTGACAGAAGTGTTAGTGAGGGATCACTTTGTGACCAGTGACCATAATTCTATCAGTTTTAAGATAGCTATGGAGAATACCAGGTCTGACCCAAAAGTTAAAATTATAAATTGGGGCAAGGGCCAATTTTGATGGTATCAGGCAGGAACTTTCAAAAGTTAATTGGAGAGTCTGTAGGATGGCAAAGAGATGTTTGATAAGTGGCATGCTTTCAAAAATGTGTTAATTAGGGTTCAAGGTAAATACATTCCTCTTAGAGTGGAGGGAAAGGCTCACAGAACTCAGGAACCCTAGATCACTCAGGATATTGAGGCCCTGGTCAAGAAGAAGAAAGAAGCAATGACATGTATAGGCAGTTGGGATCAAGTAAATCACTTGAAAAGTATCAGGGACGTAGGAGTAGAGTTGACAGAAATCAGGAGGATAAAAAAAGAACACAAAATTGTTTTGGCAGATAAGCAAAGGAGAATCCAAAAAGCTTCTACAAATACATAAAGGACAAAAGAATAATAAGAGAGAGAGTAGGGCCTCTTAAGAATCAACAAGGTAATTTATGTGCGGATCCACAAGAGATGGGTGAGCTTGTAAATAAATATTTCTCATTAGTATTTACCGTTGAGAAAACCATGGATGTTAGGCAACTTGGAAAATAAATAGCAATGCCTTGAGGAGTGTACATATTACAGAGGAGGTGGTGCTGGAAGTCATCAAAGTAGCTAAATCTGCAGGACCTGATGAGTTATATCCCAGGATGTTGTGGGAGGCTGCGGAGGAAATTGCCAGTCCCCTAATCGAGATATTTGAATCATTGTTAGTCATGGGTGAGGTGCCTGAAGATTGGAGAGTGGCATATGTTGTGCCTTTGTTTAAGAAGGGCTGCAGGAAAAAGCCTGAGGACTAGAGGCCAGTGAGCCTCACATCTGCAGTGGGTAAATTGTTGGAAGGTATTTTGAGAGACAGGATCTACAGGCATTTAGAGATGCAAGAACTGATTAGGGCCAATCAGCATGGCTTTGTGAGTGGAAAATCATGTCTCACAAATTTAATTGCGTTTTTGAAGGGATAACCGAGAAGGTAAATGAGGCAGCACAGTTGATGTAGTCAGTACCACATGGTAGGTTGTTGCATAAAGTTAAATCTTATGAGATCCAGGGTGAGGTATCTAAATGGATGTGCAATTGGTTTCTTGACAGAAGCCAGAGGGTGGTTGTAGAGAATTGTTTTTCAAATTGGAGGCCTGTGACAAGCGGTGTCAGGAGTCAGTGCTGGGCCCGCTGTTATTTGTCATTTATATTCATGATTTGGATGAGAGTATAGGGGGCATGGTTAGTAAGTTTCCAGATGACACCAAGATTGATGGCATGGTGGACAGTGAAGAAAATTATCTCCAATTGCAACAGGATCTTCATCAATTGGGCCAGTGGGCTGACGAATGGCAGATGATGCATTTTGGTAGATTGAGTCAAGGCAAGATTTACTCAGTTAATGGTAGGGCGTTGGGCAGAGTTACAGAACAAAGAAATCTCGAGGTACATGTTCATAGTTTCTTGAAAGTGGAGTCACAGGTGGACAGAATGGTGAAGAAGGCATTCAGCATGCTTGGTTTCATCAGTTAAAACATTAATACAGGAGTTGGGACATCTTGTTGAAGTTATACAAGACATTGATAAGGCCACACTTGGAATACTGTGTGCAATTCTCGTCACCCTATTATAGAAAGGATATTATTAAATTTGAAAGAATGCAGAAAATATTTACTAGGATACTACTGGGACTTGATGGATAGAGTTATAAGGAGAAGTCGAATAGACTGGGATTTTTTTCTCTTGAGTGTGGGAGATTGAGGGATGACCTTATAGATGTCTTTAAAACAATGAGGGGCATAGACAAAGTAGATAGTCAATATCTTTTCCCAAAGGTAGGGGAGTCTAAAACTAGAGGGCATAGGTTTAAGGTGAGAGAGGAGAGATACAACAGTGTCCAGAGATGCAATTTTTTTCACAGAGCGTGATGAGTGTCTGGAACAAGCTGCCAAAGATAGTAGTAGAGGTGGGTACAATTTTATCTATTAAAAAGCATTTAGATAGTTACATGGGTATGATGGGTATAGAGGGATATGGGTCAAATGCAGGCAGTTGGGATTAGCTTAGGGGTTTAAAACAAAACAAAGGCGGCATGGACAAGTTGGGCCGAAGAGCCTGTTTCCATGCTCTAAACCTCTATGACTGTATGACTTGATAATGATGCAGAATTTAGTCAATAATCACTTTACAATGAGATGCAAAGTGGATTACAAAGAAGAAACCGGAAGCTCAGATCTAATTTAGAAATATAGTATTCACAATGGCACACGGATTTGAATGGTCTGAATGTGAGGTGAGTTACCTCACTAAATTGAAAATCCAGTCATGTCAGTCAGAAAGTGTAGCCAATCCCAGTAGGCTTTACTCAGAGGTTAACAGCTGGGGAAGACTTATGACCACATCCACTTAAAGTTGTGCAAGACTTCAGATGACATCATCTGATCACCATTTGAATCAGTTGATGAGACAATTGGCAGCAAAGTGAAAGGAATGGTCAGTGGGATGATAAACCCCATTTCTTTAATCTTAACTGTTGGTCTGCTCATTCATACTGACGAATTGTGTTAGAATTGAGCTCATGCTACTTGGCCATTTATCTGATTGGCCATTTCTGGGACCTTGCTGTGTACAAATTAGCTGATAGATTTACTGACATAAAGACAGTGGCTGGGATTTTCCTGCCTTTCATGCCTCGCTGCTGCTGCAAGCAAGGATGGAAAACATGGCATTCAGCAAAATCACATCATAACGACGGGACCAGAACATCCTACTGGCATAAATCCGCCCCATGGCTGCACTCAAAAATTAACCAACAAATGTTGTGTTAGGTGAGGATGCGAGGAGGTTCCATATAAACACATTCCTTCCAATCCTGTACACAAGAGATGAAATGAAACATTGATTGCAATAAAAAAGAATAATATTTTAATTGATATTGTATCAATTGACTTCCTTGTGAAGAGAACAGCTCGTTAAACATTTGAATTGTTGAGTTCCAGGAAATTCAAAGTACATTGTTCCAAACCATTTAACAATGGCTAAACTTCAAGGCACAATGGATCAAATTATACTTAAATTCATGTTTCTCCTCCTGCAGAAGATGCAAACAAGACTGAAGTCCAAACCAATGATGATCCTGAATATTTGGATATATTGGACACAGCTGGGCAGGTCTATTTGTGTTCCTTTTAGTCTTTAAGAACCAAAAACTGCAAATAACTCAATAGATTCACTTAAAGCCATGTCAAAATGGCAAAGAGGGGAAATGACTTCTAAAAGATGTAGAGAACTTGATTTTTTTTTTATTCATTCATGGGATGTGAGGATTGCTGGCAAGGTCAACATCTTATAAGTGGTAACAGATAGCTGCCACTGTGCTGATGTTGAATATTTAAGATGGCAGATGGGATGTCACTAAAGTATAGCTGCTTTGTCCAGAATAACATTGTTGGCATTCATCCAGAGTAGTGGAGAATATTCTATCATAACTCCTGAATTGTACCTTGATTTGATTTATTATTGTCACATGTATTAGTATACAGTGAAAAGTATTGTTTCGTAGAAAAGGAAACACAAGAATTCAGAATGTAGAGATGCAGTCATACCTGGAGTGTAGTGAAAGAGTAAATTAATGCAAGGTAAATCCATTCAAAAGTCTGATGGCAGCAGGGAAGAAGTGTTCTCAAGTCGATTGGTACATGACATCAGATTTTTGTATCATTTTCCCTACAGAAGAAAGTGGAAGAGAGAATGTTTGAGGTGCGTAGGGTCCTTAATTATGTTGGCTGCTTTTCTGAGGCATCAGGGAAGTGTAGACAGAGTCAATGGATGAGAGGCTGATTTGCATGATGGATTGCGCTACATTCATTTTTGCAATCTTGGGCAGAACAGGAGCCATACCAAGCTGTGATACAATCAGAAAGAATGTTTTCTATGGTGCATCTGCAAAAGTTGGTGAGACTCGTAGCTGACATGCAAAATTTCCTTAGTCTTCTGAGAAAGCAGAGGCGCTAGTGGGCTTTATTAACTATGGTGTTGGCGTGGGAGGCCAGGACACGTTATTTGTGATCTGGACATCTAAAATCTTGAAGCTCTTGACCCTTTCTACTTTGTCCCTGGTGATGTAGATAGGGGCATGCTCTCCTTTACGCTCCCTGAAGTTGAAGACAATCTGCTTCATTTTGTCGACATTGAGGGAGAGATTATTGTTACTGTTCCAGTTTACCAGATTCTCTATCTCATACCTTTGTCTTGTCATTATTTGAGATCTGATCGACTGTTGAGGTGTCATCAGCAAACTTGAAAACCGAGTTGGAGGGAAATTTGGCCACAGAGTCATAGGTGTATAAGAAATATAGATAATGGACAGGCTTGCTGAATCACCAGTGGAGTTGCAGAACCTCCAGCCTCTGACCTACTCCTGTATTTATATGTCTGTTCCAGCTCACTCTTTTTTTTTGGTGACTATAGTAAGCCCCAAATGCTAGAATCATTAAATCACAACAGGAGATGGTTCATTTTTTTTCTTCTTTTGAGCGTTGGTCATTGCCTGGCATAAATGTTATTCAGCACATATCAGTGCAAACCTAAATATTATCCAGGTATTGCTGCATGATGCCAAAAACTGAATGGGTGGGTGGGATTTTATTGATCATACTCGTCCCAAAACCGGAAAATCCCATCTGAGGTCAATGGAACTTTGCATGATCCACTGTCCTTCTCGCACCCCCCTCACCCATGCCAACCCCGTTACAACTCCATGGTGGGTGGGACAGGAAAACTCCCTCCATATCTGAGGGATTGTGAATGGCAGAGAACACTGTGTAATCACCACTCTCAGGAACTCCTGCAGTGATATCCAGAAGTTGGGAGGGTTAGCCTCTCTCTCACCATCTTCCTTTAAGCAGTAGGGAGTATTCCTCCTAATTTTTGCCGTTGTTGATTTAGTTCGGGATCACTGATGCTGCGCGGGGGCAGAAATTTCTGATTGTTTTTTTGCAAAGTAGTGCCATGGGTATGCAAAATGGAATGGGTGCCACCATCTGTCATATTTTTAGTAAAATAAAAGTTAAGGGGCAGTTCCCACAACTGATTCAGCCCGGTCCCTGAAGCAACTTGGACCTTTAGATCTAAGATCTTTACATCAATCTTAGTTCAAGGCACCATTTTTAAAGGATGCCCCAATTTAAAAAATAAAAATAGAAGCACCCCACCACCTCACAGAATCTCCTCCCTGACATCCCCCTCAATCCTCACTATAGATCCGTGCCCTACCCCCACTCTGCCATGATGCCCCCTCATGGACAGAGAAAGCTACGCCACCACAGAGATCCTTCTGCCTCATCCCACAGATACAAAACCCTCACCCCACCACAGAATTGATGGAACCCTCCCACAATCACAGAGTCTGCCCCTCCACGGCTGACCCCATCTCACAGAACACCTATGGGCAAGGAAATGTCTCTCCCTCTCCACCATGGAATCCCCTGTCACACAGACACAGAAACATCCCTCCCCCATCAATGGAACCTTCCCCATGCAAACTCTGTTCTTCCTCCCTTCATGAAACAGTCCCTTGGTAAAACCCTCTTGCACCACCTCCCCCTCACCCCAGCAATTGATATTTAATTGTTTGGTTCCCGTGCTAAGACTATTCGCCCCTGAAATGATGGCCAGTGCAGGATGTATACCAAGGTTGCCCCCTCCCCTGTTGTTAAAACAACACTTGTAGATGCTGGAAGTTTCATTCACTATGGATATTCAATATGAGATAAATATTTCATAAGGAAATTAGTGCCAATTTTGTATCAAGTTTCTGGAGCTTGTCTAATCATTCTAGAATTTGTTATTGCTTTGGGGAATTTTCATGCTGTGAACATGTGTAACCATCCCCACACAGAACTCCCAGAATAGGCCCAACTCTGCAGCCCCTTCCCCTGCATAAGACCAATTGTCCCCCATCTCCAGTGCAGCTTTAACCCTGCAGCCCATTAAAAACCAGGTTGCCTTTCTAATACCATGATAGATGGTGGCTTGTCTGTGATGCTTCCCTGAAAGTGAAATGGTGTTGCCTGTAAATCCGAGTGCATCAAGCAATGTTTGCAGGAAATGTAGGCAAACTAACCTAGACACGAAAGGGAAGTGCACGTCACCAGGTTTGGATTTTGCTTCTATCCTGCTGTGAAACACATTGGACAGAATTTTATCATTTTTTAACTCAGCAGGAAGAGACGTGTGATGCCCATCAGCTTCACAGCTGGCTTTTCCCATTATTAAATTTATGATATTTGGTGAAACAAAGTCCTGGAAATGGGTCCCATGACACCATGTTGGCACCCATCTTGCTAGCAACCTTGGCCATCAAGAGATCTATCAAATCATACCCAGACTATTAGTTACAATATGGGAATATTTTTTCCACCCAACCTAAACCCCCATAGTTTGTTTGGTGACAGTAGAGATGGCTCGCCATTGGCTGGTGGTGGGATCTTCCAGTCATACCGCTGTCAAGGGGAATCCCCATTATTTAGACCTTTAGTCACTGGGAGACCGATGGCAGGTGTTTGCTGTTGGCAGGACTGGAAGATTCCTCCCTGGGAGAAAATCTGACCAAAGTCTTCTCTTTCCTTTATTGTACTGTCACTTCTGGTATGTTTATCTTATAGCACAAGCTTTCAGAGCACTGCTCCTTCATCACCTGATGAAGAAGTAGTGTTTCAAAAGCTTGTGCTACCAAATGAACCTGTTGGACTTTAATCTGGTGTTGTGAGTCCACACCAGTCCAACGCCACCATCTCCACACCTCTAGTATCCTGCAAGGAGCTATCCTTGATCCCTCTGTTGCGATATCCCTTTAAGAGAATGTGTAAATTGTGTACACATTTTCTTGTGAATCCAAGATGTGGAGTAGCATCTGAGCAGCAGTTGTGCCTGCTGAATCTCTAAAGTAGACCTGTTTGTTTATTCTCATCTCCAAATAAATAGAACGCAACATAGTTCACTAACTCTGTGTGTGTATGTGTCTGTGTGTGTGTGTCTGGGTGTGTGTGTCTGTCTGTGTGTGTGTCTGTCTGTCTGTGTGTCTGTGTTATATTTCTCACTTGCATGCCACTTTGCGTGACATCACCCAAATACACAGTATTAATTTTTAAAAGCAAGCTGTCGACACTCATTACCATCTCTGTCAATTCCTCCAGTGTTGCTAAATTATCAAATTGTTTATCTGACAAGCAGTACTAGCTGAGCAGAAATGTTCTCCAATTAGACATTGAAAGACTTGAAGCCATTGTTTATAGTCCCCATTCCAATCTCCATTTCCTAGTTTCCAGCTCCACACCTCTCCCTGGCAACTATTTGAGCCTGTACAAGTATGTTTGCAATTTTTTTTTGTCATGTTTGACCACAAGATGAACTTCTATTTTTTTCCATCTCTGCAACAGTGCCCTATTTTTCCACAGTTTCAGCACACCCATTGCTTAAATCTACATTAACACCTTTGGTGCATCTAGGCTCGATTATCACAATACATCTTGCTCATCTCACATATTCCACCCTCCTTAATCAGGAGTTTGTCCAAAATGCTGCCTATGCTTAAGTTGTATCAAATCCTTTCCAGCTGTCACCCCTTGTGCTTGCTTACCTACAATGGACTCCCAGTCAAGCAATGTCTTGATTGTAAAATTCTCTTCTCTGTTTGGTGGCACAATGGTTAACACTGCTGCTTTACAGCGCCAGGCTCCTGGGTTCAATCCCTAGCTGGGGTCACTGTTTGTTGGAGTTTGCACATTCTCCCTGTGTCTGTGTGGATTTTCTCTGGGTGCTCTAGTTTCCTCCCACAGTCCAAAGATGTGTGGGTTAGGTGGATTGGCCATGGTGAACTGCCTCTTACTGTCAGACGGACTAGTTAGGGTAAATGCACAGGATTATAATGATTATGGTCAGTGCAGGCTTAATGGGCCAAATGGCTGTAGGCTTCCAAGATTCTTTTCAAATCTCTCCATTGTCTTTACCTTCTTTACGTTAAAATCACCTCCAGCCCCAAAACCCTCGATATCATATTGTGTTTTACAATGCTCCTGTAAAGCCGCTCTTGATGTTTTAATACTCTAAAGACAGTGCATAAAATATAAATTGCTATTGTTATTGCTGGAGATAAGATTCCATCTCACAAGGACAGTTGCAATGAACCAAGGAGTACAGTTTTTTGAACAGCAAGTTGAGCAGCTTCTATCTGGCTTTTGTCTGCTTTTAATAACATCACCAGGGAGCCTAGGGAACAGTGAGTTGCACCAGTGACAAAACCATTTTCTTGGCAGTTTCATCCTGTTCCCTGATATCTAGAAATGAGATCGTTGAATCTAGAGTGAAGAGACAGGGCTAATAAAGAACAGTATCAGTAATATTAAGTGACCTGTTAATGATGGCCAATGATGATTCCTTGGAAAGCATAGGAAAAGTGGATATTATCAATGATTTGCAGCTGATTATCATTGGGGTAGCACAGTGGGTTCGCACTGCTGCCTTAGTGCCACAAACTATGTTTGATTCCCGATTTGGGTCACTGTGTGGAGCCTGCATGTTCTCCTTGTGTCAGGTTTTCTCTGGGTGCTCCAGTTTCAGTTTGAAAAATGTGCTGGTTAAGTGTATTGGCCATGCTAAATTCTCTCTCAGTGTCCCTGAACAGGTTCCGGAGTGTGGCAGCTAGGGGATTTTCATAGCAACTTATTTGCAGTGTTGTTGTAAGCCTAATAAATAATACTAATAAATAAATTGACTTTCAAGCAGGCTTCTTGTGAAAATGATACATAAATATGTAGATTTTAGTACCATGTAGACAAATCCATCCCTGCCCCCACCCCAGGCCCACTCCCTGTTCTTTCCTTGTGGCTTTTTGTCTCCTCTGTCAGTTAACTATTCTGTTGTTTTAATCATCCTGACCAGGGGTTCCCACTTCTGTGTTCACAAGGTCACAGATTTCTGTTCATTGGTTTCAGTGGAAAATCGCAGGCAGGCATACACAGAAGTAGAAAATGCTTATCTCCTATTTCTTATTCGACTCACGGTTTCTTACCTTTTTTTTTCCTTTTTTGTTGTGTCTAATGTAAACAGCATTGTGGAATTTCTGACCCTTATTGTATTGACTGGATGTGGTGGACATATTTCATCATTTGGTTACTTGATCAAGAACTGCAGCGAAGGTTAATACAATGAAACCTGTCAATTAAATCACAAATTTTGTTAGTTGTAAGAAAGCAACACAGCAAAATATTATTATATTCTGATGGAAATTTAAAACAATGGGAATAATTCTATTTTTTATCGAGTGACAAATGACTGATACCTAATGGCAGCCCATTTTACACATAGTCATTTTACACATGGTTTGATTTCCCTTTCCAAATGGTTTTATTTGAGAAAGCCAGGTCTGCATGTGATCTAATAGGGAGCTGATAAAGGGATTGCTGCAGGTTTCACCAAAATGGTAAAGTTTTCAAAGCTAGTTCCCTGAATGTAGAGTGTGAAGAGGGAGAACGAATCCTGTCTCAAACGTAGATACATAAAAACATAGAAGATAGAAACAGGTGGAGGTTATTTGGCCCTTCAAGCCTGTTCTACCATTCATCACAATCATAGCTGACTGTCCAATAGTCTAATCTTGCTTTCTCGCCATAATCTTTGATTCCATTCATAAAGTGGGATCAAATTCATTTATGGGACCATTCATTAAAACCAGGGATGGTTGTAGGTCACTCCTTGACTTTAACATCAACAAACCAATCACCATTTCCACCATACATCTCCTGATTGCTTCCACCACTTTTAATATTCCACCACATTTTAATATTTAATATTAAATTTAATATTTAATATAAAAATATTTAATATTTTAATATGCTTTCTTCCATAACACAATCATGCAAACCTGCCTCCCATCCATTGACTCTGTCTACACTTCCCGCTGCCTTGGCAAAGCAGCCAGCATAATCAAGGATCTCACACATCCTGGACATATTTTCTTCCATCTTCATCCATTGGGATAACAATACAAATCTGAAATCATGTATTAACAACTTCTTTCCTGTTGTTATTAGAGTTTTGAATCGTCCTATCATATTAAGCTGATCTTTTTCTATGCTGTACCTGTATCTGCACCACAACATTCTGCATCCATTCCTTTTCCTTTTCCCCTACGTATTCTATGAAAATAGTAAGAAGTCTTACAACACCAAGTTAAAATCCAGATGAGAATCAGGAATTCGCATTCCAACCATTATCGTGCAATTGAGTCTGTGTCTATATATGCCCTGTTTGTGAACTCAACTGTCCACTCACCTGATGAAAGAGCAGCTCGCTGAAAGCTCATGCTACCAAATAACTTATTGGACTTTAACCTGGTGTTGTGAGACTTCTTACTGTGTCTACCCCATTCCAAAACCAGCATCTCCACATCATATTCTATGAATGATATGTTTTTGCCTGTATTGCATGCAAGAAACAATACTTTTAGGATATCCAAAAATATATGTATGACAATAATAAATCAAACCAATTAATGCAACACCTTCCAGTAAACATAGAACACTAAATGGTTGACTATATGGAACACAACACAGTAAATGACTTATACATACAATAGTTTCTTTGGCTTCTATGCTTTTAGGCTCTAATTATGCTTCCAAGGAGATGTTGCATTGGTGGAGTGAACTGTTCACCTCATCCCTGGTAATATTCAGTCCATTGAATTTCTAGGCCAAAAACTGATGTTATCAATAATTGAATTGCGAACCAAGTTCATGAGTTCCTCCTTTATTGACTTATCACCATCAGTTCTGATATTTCTATTGCTCTCTCTCTCTTTTCAGTTGGCTGTGACACAGAATTTGTATCAATTTCCATTACTTCCTCCTTTTCTGCTACTTTCTATTCCTCTTCTGATTTTATCTCAAATGACTTGTCTGTGACTGTGTCATTCTCAGGCAGATCCTTGGTGTTCTGTGATGGTTAGTATTTTTTTTAATATACAGGTTTCAGACTCTTTTTATCATGGAAGAGCACTCAATTTTTATCCAGTTTTGATTCATCTTTCTGTATGCCTTCCAGTTCCTCCTGTTAATGTATATTAGTATTTCCAGGTAGCCGGGACACAAAGCGATAGACATGGGTTTTCTCTTGGATTTCATCCCAAGGTTTTAAACAAAGTGGCTAGTGAGACAGTTGATGCATTGGTTTTAATTGTCTAAAATTCCTTAGAGCCTTGTAAGGTTTCCTTGGATTGTACAGTAGTGAATGCAACTCCTTTATTGGAATAGAGAAAACAGGAAACTACAGGCCAATGAGCTTAATCTATGTCAGGAAATATGTTAGAAATTATTATTAAAGACATTATAGTGGGGCACTTAAATAAAAATAAAGTTTATTTATTAGTCACAAGCAAGGCGTACGTTAATACTGCAATGAAGCTACAGTGAAATTCCCCTAATCACCACACTGTGGCATCTGTTCGGATCCCTGCACCTAACTATTTTTTAGACTGTGGGAGGAAACCAGAGCATCCAGAGAAAACCAATGCAGATTGAGGAAAAAAACATGCAGACTCCTCACAGACAATGACACTACTGGGAAACGAACCTGGGTCCTTAGCGCTGTGAGGTAGCAGTACTAACCACTGGGTCACCATGCTGCCTAATTGCCATCTAATTACCTAATTATTTTGAATAAATTCAAAATAATTAGACAAAGGCAACATGGTTATGTGGGAGGGAAATCATGTTTAACCAATTAATTGGAGTTCACTGAAGAAGTAATTTGGACAGTATATAAAAGGGAACCGGATGGATGTACTGTACTTAAATTTCCAGAAGGCATTTGATAATGTGCCACATCAGAGATTATTGTGGAAAATAAGAACTCATGATGTAAGGAGTAACAAATTGGTAGGAATGAGTAATTTTCTAGTTGACAGACTTGACAAGTGGTGTGTTATCGTGAACTGTGTTCTGGACTCAACTTTTCACAATTTATATAAATCCCTCGGAAGAAAGAATGGATGAAATGGTTCCTAAATTTGCTGATAATATAAAGATTGGTAGGAAAGTAAGTTATAAAGAAGACGTAAGGAGACAATGAAGGGGCAAGATTGAGTGAGTGACTGAGAAAAGATTTCACAAATAGAGTATAATTTGGGAAAATGTGAATGCCTCTATGTTGTTGGGAAAAATAGCCATTCCCCCACCTCCTCACTGCACCCCCAGTTCCCTAAGCACACCCCCTACCATGGGTCCCACTTATATCACACCAGGACAATGGGCTTGGGTTGACCATGGTACCAAGTTATTGTTGCAGGCAGGAGGGTGATGATGACTCAATATACAGCACAATGTGATGCTGCCCTGGTGCAACATACTCATACCTGATCCCTCGGTGCATGCTGGCACTCAGGCCTGCATCTGAGTGAAGGTCAAGGACATCATTATGTGGGGCTATTCCCCTTGGAGTGGGGGAAGTGGTGCTGGGAGTGCCAGTCATGGTTCTGGTGACTTATGAGGATTTCATCCCAAACTATCACTATGGGCCTACACTGCTGGTGTGCTTGGGTGTCCAGCAGGGATGGGAGTAGTGGAGCGCAGACTGCTGAGTCCCCCATTAGCATCGAGGCCAGTGAGTTCATTACCCTAACACTATTTGTGGATGAGTGCTTGAAGTATCACACCAGTCAGGGATCTGGCACCAGTCCTGGGAACTGGGAATCACAGATTCGGTAGGTAAAAAGGCCTCTTTCATGCAGAATGGTGCTCTGATTCTTGGCCAGTTTACCATCTTCCCTGTGGGAGATGAATTAAGACAGAGGAGTCACAGCTGTGGGATGCAATAACATTTATTAGTGAATTCCAACAGTACATATTACCCTACCTCTAACTACAGCAATTATCTTGACCTGTACATATTCCCCCTGGTGACCCAACAACTTCTGAATCTTCCATGGCCTATCACGACATTTCAGTGACCTCCAAGGATGCACGCCAGGAGTGGAGGCAGTCAGCCATGTTTTCACTCCCCCCAACGTCCCTGTGGCCTTTTGACATGCCCAGGGCAGCAAGGACCATGGAAACCCTGGCTGATTTCCTGGTATCACAGATTTTGTTTCTGACATTCATCATAAGCCTCCTTCCTTTGTTTTACGTTGGCTTCCATTAATTTTGAGATTATTTATCTTTGACTCAGTCTAATCTTTTTGTCCTCATATTCCACTCTAGTTACTTCTTAAACACATCCACATCATTCACTTTCACCATTGCATTTGGTAACAAGTTCCATGTTCCCATCTTTCAATGAGTAAAATATTTTTAATTTGAGTTATTAGTGACTGTGTTATATTTATGACCTCCAGTTTGAGAGACCTGGCACAAGCGCAAATATTTGGGAGCATAACACAGGAACAGAAACTGTCAGGTATGGATACAAATGAAAAATGGAGCTTGTTTAAAGAAAAAATACTGCATATCCTTGATAGGTATGTCCTTGTCATACCTATGACAAGGTATAGGTCATATACCTGTAGGTATATAATAGGCAGGGAGAAAATGGCTGAGTGAGGGAACCATGGTTCACAAAGGAGATAGAATGTTTTGTCAAGAGGGAAAAGGAAGCGTATGTAAAAATGAAGAAACAAGGTTCAGCTGGATCGCTTGAGAGTTACAAGGCAATGAGAAATGAGTTTAAAAAAAGGGTTTAGGAGATCTAGGAGGGGGCATGAAAAGCCCTTGGTGTGTCACAAAGGAAAATCTCAAGCTTTTTACTTATATGTGAGAAATAAAAGAATGGCCAAGGTGAGATTAGGGCCAGCCAAGGGTAGTTGTGAGAACTTGTGCATGGAGTCTGAAGAGATAGGTGAGGCATTGAATGAATATTTTTCCTCAGTGTTCACTAAGGAAAGGGGCCATGATTTTGAGGATGTATGTGATACAGGCTGATGAGATGGAGGAGGTAGATGTTCTGAAGGAAGATGTATTAGCAATTTTGAAAACCCTGAGGGTTGATAAGTCCTCTGGGCCAGATGGGATACATCCTAGGATACTTTGGAAATCAAGGGATGAGATTACAGAGCCTTTAGCTTTCATCTTTGGATCCTCATATCCACTGGGATTGTGCCAGAGGACTGAAGAGTGGCGAATGTTGTTCGTCTCTTCGAGAAAAGAAATAGAAATGAGACTGATAATTATAGGTCAGTTAGTCTTACTTCATTGGTCGGTAAGTTAATGGAAATGGTCCTGAGAGAAAGCATTTATGACCATTTGGCAAGATGCAACTTAATCCGGGATGGTCAACACGGTTCCATGAGGAGTAAGTCTTGCCTCACAAATTTGATTGAATTCTTTGGAGGAGGTAACTAATGTAGATGAAGGTACAGCAGTTGATGTTGTATACATGAATTTTACTAAGGTGCTTGATAAGGTTCCCCATGGTAGGCTCATGAAGAAAGTAAGAAGGTGTGGGATAGAAGGAAATTTGGCTGATTGAATAAGTAACTGGCTGTCTCATAGAAATAGAGATGCCGGTGTTTAACTGAGTCAACATAGTAAGAAGTCTCTCAACACCAGGTTAAAGTCCAAAAAGTTTATTTGACAGTAAATTTGTTGATGACACCAAGACTGATGGAGTAGTGAATGGGGTAGAGGGGGCTCTTATAAGCTGCAAAGAGACATTGTAAGATGCAGAGCTGGGCAGAAAATTGGCGGGTGGAGTTTAACCCAAATAAGTGCAAAGTGATTCATTTTGGAAGGACAAACTTGAATGCAGATTACAGGGTCAACGGCAGGGTTCTAAGGAATGTGGAGGAGCAGAAAGATCTTGGGGTTCATATCCACAGATTTCTGAAGGTTGCCACTCAAGTGGATCGGCAATGAAGAATGCTTATACTGTGTTAAGGTTTATTAACAGGGGGTTTGAGTTTAAGAATCATGGGGTTATACAGGACCTTGGTGAGACCACATTTGAAGTATTGTGTGCAGTTCTGGTCACCTCACTATAAGAAGGATGTGGAAACATTGGAGAGTGCAGAGGAGATTTACCAGGATGCTGCCTGATTTGGAGAATATGTCTTATGAGAAAATGTTGAGGGAGCTGAGGCTTTTTACAGCGGATGAGGATGAGAGGTGACTTAATAGAGTTTATAATATGATGAAGGGTTTAGTTAGAATGGACATACAGAGACTATTTCCTCAGAAGGGTGCAGCTGTTATTAGAGGGCATAACTATAAGATTCACGGTGGGAGATATAGGAGGGATGTCCGAGGTAGATTCTTTACTCAGAGAGTGGTTGGAGTGTGGAATGCACTACCTGCTGTGATAGTGAAGTCGGATATTTTAGGAACTTTCAAATGGTTACTGGATAGGCATATGGAACATAACCAGAATGATAGAGAATGGGATAGCTTGATCTTGGGTTTGGACATAGCACGGCACAACATCGAGGGCCATACTGTTATATATTCTATCTTGCGAGGTGAAATTGCTGGGCCTCTGACGCAAATCTTTGTCTCTTCTCAGACACAGGCGAGGTCCCAAAGGACTGGAGAATAGCTAATGTTGTACCGTTGTTTAAAAAGGGTAGTAGAGATAACCCTGGAAATTATAGGCTGGTGAATTTGACGTCAGTGATAGGGAAGCTGTTGGAGGGGATCCTTAGAGATAGGGTGTATAGGCACTGAGAGCATTGCGATCTGATTAGGGATACGCAGCATGGCTTTAAGGGGAGGTCGCGCCTTACGAATTTGGTAGAATTTTTTGAGGAGGTGACGAAAACGGTCGACGAAGGACGACCTGTTGATGTCGTCTATATGGATTTCAGTAAAGCATTTGACAAAGTCCCTCATGGGAGGTTTGTTGAAAAGGTCAAGGCTAATGGGATACAAGGACAGGTAGCTAGATGGATAAGTAACTGGCTTGGTAATAGGAGACAGAGTAATAGTGGAAGGGTATTTTTCTAGCTGGAGGTCGGTCACTAGTGGTGTGCCGCAGGGCTCGGTACTGGGACCTCTTCTATTTGTAATATATATAAATGACTTGGAAGAGAGAGTAAGTGGAGTGATCAGCAAGTTTGCACAAGATACAAAGATGGCTGGACTTGCGGATAGTGAGGAGCATTATCAGGCGATGCAGCAGGACATAGATAGGCTGGTAGCTTGGGCAGAGAGATGGCAGATGGAATTCAATCCTGATAAATGTGAGGTGATGCATTTCGGGAGAAAGAATGTAGGGGGGAGGTATATGATAAAGAGTAGATCTATTAAGAGTATAGAAACGCAGAGGGACATGGAAGTGCAGGTGAACAAGTCTCTGAAAGTGGCAGAGCAGGTGGAGAAGGTTGTGAAGAAAGAATATGGTATGCTAGCCTTTATAGGAAGGGTTATAGAGTACAAGAGCTGGCCTTTAATGTTGCAGTTGTATAAAATATTAGTTAGACTTCATTTGGAATACTGCGTCCAGTTCTCGTCGCCTTACTACCGGAAGGACGTGGAGACTCTGGAGAGAGTGCAGAGGAGGTTTACCAGGATGCTGCCTGGTATGGAAGGTCTGAGTTACGAGGAGAGGTTAGGCAAATTGGGACTGTTTTCCTTAGAAAGACGTAGACTTAGAGGAGATCTAATAGAGATGTACAAGATTATGAGGGGTATAGATAGAGTAAACAGGGTTAAGCTTTTTCCTAGGATGGACTCAAATAGCACGAGGGGTCACGGGCTTAGGGTGAGGTGGGTAAGGTATAATTTGGATGCTAGAGGGAGTTTTTTCACACAGAGGGTGGTGGGGGTATGGAATGCGCTGCCAAGTAAAGTGGTGGAGGCAGGTACTCTGGAGTTATTTAAGAAATACTTAGATGGGCACATGAACAGAATGGGAATGGAGGGGTATAGAAAACTGATTTAAAATAGGGATCATGAGCCTTGGGAGTCCCTGGGAAGTGTGTGAATAGATGATGATATTGATGTACTTGTTTTTATCCTACAGATGCTTTGGTCCGCCTTGTTGTCTAATAAGGAGCATACACACGATGGGTCATGAGAGGGCTGCTCTTGGATTTTTTTTCGAGAGTTTCCTAGTGCTTCACGTCGTTAGTGTACGCTTGACCTGGACCATTTGATGGGCAACACGACAGCTCAGTGAGTATCGCTGTGCTGTGCAGATACATGGATTTGGGCCTGTGTCTGTGGGAGTTTGCACATCCTCCCCATGCTTGGGTGGGTTTCTCTGGGTCTTCCCAAAGATGTGCTCTTAGGCTAATTGGCAGAACAAATTCTCCCTAAATTGTCTCAAATTTGATTTTTAATCCATAAATCTATAAACATGGACAGGGATCACTGGTAGAGGTGGGAACATCGCGGTGGCGGCATGGGCTCGTTAGGCCGAAGGGCCTGTTTCCTGTGCTGATTTGTTCTTTGTTCTTTGTTGTTCTCCATACCTGTCTTATCAAATCCCTTCCTTATTTTATCAATTCCAATAGGTTGCCTCATAGTCGAGAAAAATGAGAGCTCAGCCATTAAGTTTTCCAGAATAGCTGTGGCATCTCAATTCTGCTGTTTATGGTTAGGGATTGAAAGTACCTCCACTGATACTTTCGATAAAATTTACAAGTATAAGTTGCTAATAAGCCTTAAAATTGCCTTAGATTGTGATTGCATTTAGGGCAAATGCTTACTAGGTATTTGTTCCAATTTAACTACATTCCTGTAAAATATTAAGTGCACAAAACTGCTGCCTCAAGAAGTAAAGTACTAACGACATTAGTCAGTTTATTTGTAGATCTTTGTGAATGGGAAAAGTACACTCTCATATCATCTAACAAAGTGATTTTTTTTGTCATGCGTTGAAATATTCTTGCTAGCAGTTACAGAGCATAGTAATTGTCTGTAATAATGTTCTATAGCCCATTGAACAAATTCATGAGATGTTATCAGAAGATACTTGTAGCAACATTTCAGTTACTTTATGAAAGAAATTACATGGCACAGTCACAATTAAGGTAATAAAACTGCAGCAGGAACTTAACATTGCTGCCACTGAAAGGCGCCTAATGTTTCAACCAACGAATATGTTCTAATGTATTTTCAAGCTAAACAATATAGAAAGATGAATTAATATATGGGAGCCCATCATATCGCTACCTCTCTTCAGTTCCAAAGAAATGATATGTTGAACTCAAAATGTGGGGTGGAATTCTGCGCCATTCCTGTTGTTGGGATTTTCTGGTCACCTTTCAGGGAACAGAGATTTGGTTGAGCATCAGGTTCCATGTCCTCGCTTACAGTAGCAGTGGGGCATGAACAGTCACCGTGTTTCTCTCTCCACAGATGCTGCCAGACCTGGTGAGTGTTTAGTGCACTTCCTGTTTTTATTGACTGCAACTCTGCTGCACTCCTTCTCACACCACCTGGTTAAAGTCCAACAGGTTTATTTGGAAGCATGAGCTTTCGGTGTGTTCCATCACTCACCTATTGGGGGGGCAGCGCTCCGAAAGCTTGTGCTACCAAATAATCCTGTTGGACTTTAACCTGGTATTCTGAGACTACTTACTGTGCCTACCCCCATCCAACACCGGCAACTCTGCACTTTTTCTGCTGCAGGCTTTCCCACCCAATAGTCAGCTAACCCGTCAATCAGCCTGGACAAAAAATGTGAAAGATGTTGATGTTCATGAAACCTGCATCTCTGTTTTTTCTGTCAAAACTCCTCCCCCTTGCAAGTAATGTCACAATTACAGTAGAAATTCACTAGAATGGCTGGCAGAGTGGCATTGCTGCCTCACAGCACCAGGAACCCAGCTTCAATTCCCAGCTTGGGTCACTGTATGAATGGAGTTTGCACATTCTCCCCATGTCTGCATGGGTTTCTTCTGGGTGCTCTGGTTTCCTCCCACCGTCTGAATGTTGTACTGGTTAGGCGCATTGACCCAAACAGGTGCTGGAGCGCGTCAACTAGGGGAATTTCACAGTAACTTCATTGCAGTGTTAACGTAGGCCTTACCTGTGACCTAATAATAAATAAACTTTAAACTTGGCAAAAACACTTGCAGTTACCAGCATTCACCATTCTAACTTCCCTTTGCTGTGCGTGTCCCAATTCCTGCACTGCACAGTCTTTTCAAGACTGCTGTGCAGCCTAGCATGTATGCATCTTAAAGCGGCCACTATTGTTCTTAATCTCTTGATCCTCTACAGTGATTGCACACCCTCACAACCTACAGGAAATTTCTATATCAGATGCTGATATTGGGGCAGACGTTTTGGGTTGATTTGTGGATGCAGTCTCTTTCATTCCTACTAAGCATCAGGAAAGATAAGGGAGTAGAGGGCAGGAAGTGAAAAATACATAGAATATTACAGTGCAGTACAGGCCCTTCGGCCCTCGATGTTGCGCCAACCAGTGGAACCAATCTAATGACCTTTTAACCTAAACCATTCCAATATTATCCATATGTCTATCCAATGATCATTTGAATGCCCATAAAGTTGGCAAGTCTACAACTGCTGCAGGCAGGGCATTCCACGCCCTTACTATCCTCTGAGCAAAGAGATACAGAGCTATAGGTGGCACGGTGACACAGTGGTCAGCATTGTTGCCTCACAGCATCAGGGACCTGAGTTCAATTCTGGCCTTGAATGACTAGCCATGTGGAGTTTTCATGTTCTCCTTGTGTCTGCGTGAGTTTCCTCCCATGGTCCAAAGTCATGCAGGTTAGATTGATTGGCCTGATAAATTGTTCCTTATTGTTCCAAGGTGTGTAGGCAAGGGAGATTAGTGGGATAAATGTGTGGGCTTACAGAGATAGCATGTCAGGATGGACTTGGGTCAGATGCTTTGTCAGAGGGTCAGTACAGATTTTAAGGGCAGTGGAAGATTTACTTTTGCGAGGCAATAGAAGGAAAGACACAAGTGGGCCTTATTATTGGAAGTGGGTTTGGAAATTCTCAGAAGACTGAGGTAAATGACCGATGATTTACAACTTAGTGAAATAGGGATAAATGAACCTGCTGAAAGCAAGTTTGGATGCTTCCAATCCTGAAGAGAGCAGAGTGCAATGCGTTGTGGGTTATTGGTTGTATTGATTTGATTTGATTTATTATTGTTGCATGTATTAACATACAGTGAAAAGTATTGTTTCTTGTGCCTTATACAAACTAAACATAATGTTCATAAAGAAGGAAATAAGATAATGCAGAATATAGCGTTACAGTCAGTTAGAGTGTAGAGAAAGATTAACTTAATGCAAAGCTGGTCCATTCAAAATTCTGACAGCAGAGGAAAGAAACTGTTCTTGAGTCAGTTGGTATGTGACCTCAGACTTTTGTATCTTTTTCTCGAAGGAATAAAGTGGAAGAGAGAATGTCTGAGGTGCATGGGGTTCTTAATTCTGCTGAGAACTGTGGACAGAGTCAATGGATGGAAAGCTGGTTTGTGTGATGGATTGGGCTACATTTGTGACCTTTTATAATTCTATGTGGTCTTGGACACAGTAGAATCCATACCAAGCTGTGATACAAAGAGAAAGAATGCTTTGTATGGTGCATCTGTAAAAGTTGGTGAGAGTCGTAGCTGACATAACAAATTTCCTTAGTTTTCTGAGAATATAGAAACGTTGGTGGGCTTTCTTAACTATAGTATCAGCATGGGAGGGACCAGGACAGGTTGTTGGTGATCTGGACACCTAAAAACTTGGAGCTCCCGACCCTTTCCACTTCATCCCCATTGATATAGACAGGAACATGTTCTCCTTTATGCTTTCTGAAGTCAATAACAATCGCTTTCATTTTGTTGACATTGAAGGAGAGATTTTTGTTGCCGCACCGGTTCACCAGATTCTCTATCTCAATCTTGTGCTCTGTCTCATCATTGTTTGAAATTTGACCCACTATGGTAGTGTTGTCAGCAAACTTGAAAATTGAATTGGAGGGAAATTTGGCTGCACAGATATAGGTATGTAGGGGGCTGAAAACACAGCCTTGTCGGCCACTGGTGTTGAGAATGATTGCGGAGTAGGTGTTATTGCCTGTCCTTACTGTTTGTGGTTTGTGAGTTAGAAAGTTCACCATCAAGTCACAGAGTGAGGTGCCAACATTTTGGCCATGGAGTTTGGAGATGAGTGTCGTAGGAATAATAGTGTTGAAGGCCGAGCTGTAGTCAATAAATCGGAGTCCAACATAAGTGTCCTTGTTATCTAGGTGTTCCAGGAATGAGTGCAGGGCCAGGGAAATGGCGTCTGCTGTGGACTTATCGTGGCAGTGGGTAAACTGATGTGGATTCAGGTAGTTCAGGAGGCTGGAATTGAATTGTGCCATGACTAAGCTTTTGAAGCACTTCATAATGATGGATTTCAGAACCACTGGCTGATGGTCATCAAGGCACGTTGCTTGGCTTTCCTTAGATACCAGGATGATGGTCATCTTCACGAAGCAGATAGGGATCTCAGATTGTTGTAAAGAGAGGTTGAAGATGTCTGTGAATACCCCTGCCAGCTGATCTATGCAGGAGAAGTGAAGTTGATAATGAATATCTTTTCTGAGGTTTAGAATATTAGTTGTCTACTAAGTAATGCCTAGTCAATGTTGATTTTAGTTTGTAGTAAAAGTTTTACAACCTGCAACGTAATTTTGTGTGATCCTTTTCAGAATTGCTGATAATTTTCTAGGCAAAGTGTAGATGGGAGCGCCTCAGAACAGGTCTAAAAGTCTGAAATAATCCCAGTTTCAAGTCTGTTCAGCACTTAGAATCAAAATGGTAAAAGAGGGCCTAAAGTGTGGCTCTGATGTGATTAGAATATTAGTTGCCAGAGCAAGCCAGTTGGACTTGCATTCCCTTGGAAATAGAATGGTACAATATGGTCCTTATATTTCTTCTGAACCAATAATTACTGAGCAAAGAACTCTAGGTGGAGCATTGCATCAGAGGGATAAAACATTTACGTTCATTACTTCTCAATTGTAGAAATAGGAACTCACTTATATTGATTTGGTGAAATATAGATTTGTAAAGATCTCAAGAGATCCACTGATATACAAACACTGAGAAAGTTATATTTTCTATCATGCCATTGCATTTACAATGTTTCCCACGACCATTTGTGTTTCTGACCCATTTGAATATATTGCTCGATAACATTTAGAGCATAAAAAGCTTTGAAACTTGTTACATTTCATTCTACGTTCACTCCATTATTTCTCTCCACAGTTATTCCTTCTTCTCGCACTGTCACTTTTGTTGAGAAGCTTACCTAAATCTTATGAATGGTCCATGCTCAAAGCATTATTTTCTGTCTTTTTCCTTACACGTGCTGACTTGCTGCTTATTTCATGTAGTTTCTGCTTTTTAGTTCAAACTTACAGTTCAAGTTTTTCTCTTTTTTTCTTTGAGGTACATTTTCACCATTGCATGATGTTAACAGAGCAAACATTAGATAATGAACAGACGATGCACTCTGCCAGATAACCAACCTGGTGGTGAAGGTAATAATTTGCCTCAGTAACTATTTAGAGCCTGGGACCTTTTTTTTAAACCTGCAATTTCCACGTCCTTGCTTCTCTCCTTGCAAAGCATTGTGCACCCACTACACATTCACACTCGTCCTCTTTCTACCATTATTCCTTTTCTCTTTGTTACGCTGATCTTTGCCTTTTCCTATTTATTTTCTTATACACATTACTTAGATACATTCCTCATTTATTTCCTCAGACCATTGCAATTCGTTCATTTGCACAAGCAAACTTGCCTACTCCTACTCTTCCAACCCAATGACTTGGGAAATGGCCTTGTATATTTATAATCTCATTTAGAGTCAGCCAGTTATGTAGGACAAATGTGACCATGAGTTAATAGGATGATTACCTCCTTATGAGCATAACCCGTGCACAACCTCATCACTTGTGAGTTATTGAGGTCAGCTAATTCACAGATTAAACGTTGTATTCAAGACTTACAGTGCAGTATTTCTCCATTTAAAGAAACGGCTTCATTGTTTTAGTATTCTCAGATTTAATCAATGTATAAATGTAATTACCAGATCATTGCTGGGAAGATGAATGTCATCACAGCCAGTGTGTGATGGCAAACCATATGTTCTAATGATTCTTGATTATAGTTTTTTTCACAGGATTGATTAATAGTGTCACTCATTTGAAATATAGTCACGCATCATCCTTAAAAACACATTATCGTGGATGAGTACCTCAAAACCATTCTTTATGTTATCATAAGTAGTCTTATAATTCTTTCTGGATGTCATGCCTGGTAGTACTTAACAACACAGCTGGCAAAAAGGTATATTAAAGAAAACCTCCAAGAAATGTTAAAGAAATTGAATTATTTGTGTGGATCGTTAAGGCTTTTACGATGCAATGATTGGCAGCTATGCCACAATGAAACATTTTTTTTTCAGAAAAGCCCTTTGTTTATGTTTGCAAAGCGATTCCAATTCATCTCATGAGCTAAGAACACGGCCACCAGGAAATAATCGATCTCCATACAAATAAGAAACATAACTGATCCACTATGTCTTTTTGAAATGTTTTCTGTTTCCAGTTACAAGCAAGAAAGCACCCCACTGCAAGCTGCACTCAGATGGTGCGTGTGTGGAAACTTGATAAAACACAGAGGCACGAATCATAAGTGTGGTTGCCAAGCACAAGCAGGTGGTAGCAGCCTGAAAATGGCATCAGGTCACTTAGCACCCTGTTCAAATGGTACTCCCACAGCTGTTGCCTTGATAAAGGCCTTCAATAAATTGGCCAGAGCAACCTGCCTGTTTCAGACAGGGGGAGATTTAAATATGCAAATCAATTCCACGATATTCTCAGGATTCTTATTGCATTGTTGATCTGCAAATGGGCAAGAATATCCAAAAACATGTTCAATTCCTATTTATTGATTACAGCTCAACCTTCAACACCATTATTCCTACAAAGTTCACCTCCAAACTCTGTGGCCTGAGTCTTGGCATCTCCCTCTGCAACAGGATTGTAGACTTCCCAACTCATGGACCACAGTAAGGATAAGAACAACACTTTCTCCACAATCATCCTCAACAATTGATGCTCCACAAGGCTCTGTCCTCAGCCCTTAACCTTATTCCTTATACACCTATGGCTATGTAGCCAAATTCCCCTCTAATTCAATTTTCAGGTTTGTTAATGATACCGACGTAGTGGGTCGGACTTCAAACAATGATGAGACAGAGTACAGGAAAGAGATAGAGAGTCTGGTGAACAGGTGCGGCAGCAATAATCTCTCCCTCAATGTCAACAAAACAATGGAGATTGTCATCGATTTCAGGAAACATAGTAGAGAACATGCACCTGACTACGTCAAATGGGATGAAGTGGAAATGGTTGAGAGCTTCAAGCTTTTAGGGTCCAGAACCTGTCTGAGTTCCTCCATACTGACACCATAGTTAAGAAATGTTTCTACTTTCTCAGGAGACTAAGGAAATTTGACATTTTCACTACAACTCTCTTTTACAGATGCAATATAGAAAACATTCTTTCTTGTAACACAGCTAAGTATGGCTCGTGCTCTGCCCAATACTGCAAAAAAGTACAAAGTTTTATGAATGAAGCTCAGTCCATCATGCAAACCAGCCTCCCATCCAATGACTTTGTCACACTTCCTCCTGTCTCAGAAAAGTAGCCAGCATAATTAAGTACCCCACAAATCCCAGTCATTCATTCTTCCACCTTCTGTCAGAAAAGAGATACAAAAGTCTAAGCACATGTACCAACTTACTCAAGAACAGCTTCTTTTCTGCTGCTGTCGGACACTTGAATGAACCTACCTCATCAAGTTGATCTTTCTCTACATTCTAGCTATGACTAACACTACTTTCTGTTTCCTCCCTTTCCTTCTCTATGAACAGTATGCTTTGTCTATATAGTGTGCAAGAAACAATACCTTTCACTGTATGTTAATACATGTGACAAAAATAAATCAAATCAATTTTCATTTGTGTGGCCCTTGCACCAAGACAGAAGAACCTCAAGCCCATGCCTTAGCTTGAAGTCTCTTGCGCTCTTCCACCAAGATAGTGGAGTCCTGCACCCCTTTACCAAGATAGAAAGACACTGCACCAATATAGAAAGGTTCCTGGGAGATAGTCCCTTCCTCACACAGGAGATTGTTGGCGGCCTCCTGTGCACACTCTTTCCAGCCCCAAGACTAGCTCTCTTGGCTATTCCTGCTATAGCTCTACCAGTAGTTGGATTTCTTTCCCTCTGAGCTTCTTTCCTTGATTTGATTCATTATTCCCTATGAGCACAGTCCAACACTGGGAGTTGTTTGTATGTTGGATATGTTTATATGTACGACACAAAGTGCTGCAAAGTGATATGAAGTGAATTGACAAGATCATAGCAGAAGGAGCATAGGATGGAGAAATGTGAAGTTATTCACTTTGAACAGCAGAATAGAAAATATGTTGAAATGACTAGAAACTGGGAAACGTTGGGACATGAGTGTCTTTTCACAAATCATAGAAAGTTATTATGAAGATACAGCAAATAATTGGGAAGGCCAATTTTATATTTCTGGATAGTCTGATGCTCTTTCCTAGGGTAGAAAGTCAAGTACTAGGGGACATAGGTTTAACTTGCATAGGGAAAAGTTTAGAGGGGATATGTGAGCCAAGGCTTTTTTTTTACACAAGGTGGTGAATGTCTGGAGCGCATTGCCTGGGGAAGTGGGTGGGAGTAGGTATGATAGCATAATTTAAGGGGCAACTAGATGAATACATGAATAGAATGGGAATTGAAGGATATGGATTCCGTAAGTGCATAAGATTTTAGTTTAGGCAGGTATCATGATCAGTGCAGGCTTGGAGGGCTGAAGGGCCCGTTCCTGTGCTATATTTTTATTTGTTCTTGTTCTTTGTTCTATGTTGGCATTTATTTAGAAGGGAATGGGGTACAAGAATAAGGAAGTCTTAAAATTTTTTAACCAGACATTGGCAAGACCGTACCTGAAATACTGTAAACAGTTTTGATCTCCTAATGAAAGAATGAAGCACAACAGTGACTTGCTTGATTAAGTCTGAGAATAGCGGGATTATCTTAGAGGAGAGATTGAGTGGACAAGTCAATATGCCCTTGAATTCAGAAGAATGAGGTGATCTCATTGAAACATGGAAAATTATTACTGGTTTCCACATGCTTGGAGCATAGGATGTCTAAGAGAGACACCACATTAGAAAAAGGACTGAGGTGAGGAAAAATTTTTCATCCAAAACATGTGCATTTTTGGAATTTTCTGTTCCAGAGAACTTCAGTTGCTCAATCATTGAGTATATTGCAGATGGAAATTGATAATATTTTGGCTATTATCTCAGAGGAATGAGAGATATTTGTGATAATACCAGGTCGAGTTGAGGTAAAAGATCAGCCAGAATCTAATTGAATAGTGGAGCAGGTTTAAAGGGCCAATTGGTCTATACTTATTTCTTCTGTTCTTGTGCTTCATCCTCAAAACATGGGCATAATTCATTTATATTGTTATTTGCATATTGTAGACTTTCATCACTGCGAGCATTAGTATTTAATAGCCTGTGACAAAATATCAGTTTATGATTCTCTCAATAGCAAACAAAGCATATTAAAACTCTAATGACCTTTCTAAGAGCTCAGTTGGTAAAAGTAAATTACCCATATAGAACAAGAAGTTTCCATCTTCAATAATTCCTCTTTCTTTAGTTTGAGGGTGTTATTTGAAGCTGAGCTAGTTGGCACATGTTCCTACTGCTCTTGGGCCCCTGAAGCACAGGAAAGCAAAAGCTGATCAGTAACTAATGATTTCTTTTTGGCCGGGGACAAGATCAGATTTTGACTAATTTCCCTCTTTTGTCAAATCAAATTGCCAGTTGACTATTGCTGTCTAAACCTCGGTGACTCAGACCCATGCTGATGTCAATGACCTAGACCTTCTGTCTGACACAAATGACTTCATTCTATGCTATAAATAGAGGAATTATTGCACAAAAGGAAGCCATTCAGCCCACTGACTCTATAGAACAGTGGGTGCAGGTTCACAAGTCTCTGAAGGTGTCAGTACAGGTGGAGAAAGTGATAAAGAAAGCGTATGGTATGTTAGCCTTCATAGGAAGGGGTATAGAATACAAGAGTAGGAGTCTGATGTTGCAAGTGTATAGAACGTTGGTTAGGCCTCACTTGGAGTACTGCGTCCAGTTCTGGTCGCCGTACTACCGGAAGGATGTGGAGGCCTTGGAGAGAGTGCAGAGGAGATTTACCAGGATGCTGCCTGGTATGGAAGGGCTGTCTTACGAGGAAAGATTGAACACACTGGGGTTGTTTTCCCTTGAAAGACGTCGGCTGAGAGGGGATCTATTAGAGGTATATAAGATTATGAGGGGTATAGATAGAGTAAATGGTGGTAAGCTTTTTCCACCATTAGAATCGGATAGAACGAGGGGTCACGGCCTTAGGGTGAGGGGGGCTATGTATAAGACGAATATTAGAGGGCATTTTTTCACACAAAGGGTAGTGGGGGTGTGGAATGCACTACCGAGTAAGGTGGTGGGAGCAGGCACGCTAGGGTTGTTTAAGGGTCTCTTGGACAGCCACATGAGCGGTCTGCAGATAGAGGGATATAGGAGGACTGTTTAAATACTTTAATTGTTTCCACAGGCTATTCGGTCCACCTTGTTGACCAACAAGGTGCATGCATTCGGCAGGTCGTGCGAGGGCTGCTCTTGGATGTTACTTCAGGAGTGGCCTAGTGCTTCATGTCGTTAGTGTATGCTTAAACTGGACCATCAGATGGGCAACATGACAGCTCAGAGACTATCGCTGTTGCTGTGCAGACACATGGATTTGGGCCTGTGTCTGCGGGAGTTTGCGCGTTCTCCCCGTGGTTGCGTGGGTTTTCTCCAGGTGCTCCGGTTTCCTCCCACATCCCAAAAATGTGCTCTTAGGCTGATTGGGTAACAAATTGTCCCAATATTGGTCTCTATATGTCATTAAGACGTTAGGACGGCGGCGCGGGCTCGTTGGGCCGAAGGGTCTGTTTCCCATGCTGTGTTGTTCTTTGTTCTTTGTAGAACAATCGAGTCAATCCAATTCCCCCACGCGCCAATGCCCACTTATTTCTGTAGCCCTCTCTTTTCCTCATGTGCCCAGCTCTGTTTCTGACTTGTGTTAGAAGTTCCAAGATAGAAAAGTAATTGGTGATGTGCTTTATCATCCTTGTACATTTCTTGACATTTTGACATTTGATTTTTGGTCAGGAGAGAGGTATATTAGGCCAGATGTCCAGCGTTGTGATATTGATAATGGAAGGGCTGGGACAAAAGATGGGTCTAAAAAAAAAGAACTCTGGCAGCCAAAACTTGTGGAGGCAGAACATGTTCTTACTCAGATTTACTTTTAAAAAGAGCAGGCATTGCAAACAGTCTGGAAGCTTCTTAAATCTCCAGCAATGAAAGACCGTGGAGGCCAATCACAGATAAACTCCACCTCCATCCTGGGCGGGATTGACTATCACACCATTTTGTAAAGCTTTGATAATATAGTAGTCCACAGTATTCCAAAGGTACACAACCTCCCTAGGCCGAGCTAAATCTGTACACTTTAATATCAAATTCCAAACAAACTTTCCTGCTACTTCAACTGAATTGTGCCCCTTGTATCTGTCTTATTTGTCAGTGAAATAATCCAAAGTTGTTTCCCTAGTGTATCATTGCTTGAATCAGGCCAACAGTACTTGCCAGAAACAATCTTGGTTGAAGTGAAACCTGCCTTATGTTGCAAAGCTGGTTTCCTTGTGACAACCTGCCTGGAAAAGAGATATTTGGCAAAAATAAAACATCCTCATGCCTGCCAACCTTCCTCTCCAGCTTACGTGGTAAATACCCTCCCCAGAGTGAGCCACTGGCAACAGAGGCATTTTATGGGCATGCTGGGAATTCTGACAGGATCAGACATTCTGGAGCCAGCAGATGGAAGTCCTGTTCTGCCAAAGTATTGGCACAGGTGGCTGCCAATACTTGGGACTCAAACATCTAACTCCAAAAGTAACTTCATTGTAATGTTAAGGTGAACCTTAGTTGTGACGAATGAATGATCTTTAAACTTTACACTTTGCTGTGCAATCTCAATTTTATAAAAAAAAATTTAAAAAAACTAAAAATAAATATGAAAAGATATATATATTTGTGTGTGTTAGTGTGTTTGAGCCACACACTGGGATCACAGAATAATGGACTGTAATGAAACCCACAGTTGTGGAATACCTCTACATAATTTTCAACTACCAGAGACCCATTAAGCGGGGCAGTTAGCAATTGAAAATCTCTCCCATAGAGTTCATGTTTCTTCAGAAGGAACTCTTCAAATGCAGATAACAAAAATAAAGCAAAATCCACTCCAACTTATAAATCAAAGAAAGGGTTTATAAATGTGGCCATCTAAAATGGCAATTTGCAAAACACTCTGGGACAATTGGGCAAAACTAAAATGACAAGCTGCAATCTAAAAGACAGACACAAACAGGCTGCAACCCTGATGAGTGAGTAAACAGGATATGGGTCATCTCCAGGATGAAAGGGACTTTATGGTCACATTGAGTTGTTTAATCTCCAGGATGAAAGAGAATTTCTGGTCACACTCAGATGTTTACCAGATGTAAGGGTGCCGTAGCTCCTTGTTTGGGGGAAGGTGTGATTTCTAAGTGCCCCTCCCACCTACAGGCATGGTCATTGGATACACAGTAAAGTTTCACAACACCAATTTTAAATCCAACCAATTTATTTGATAGTAAATTCACGAGCTTTCGACACTATGGCCTTCGTCAGGCAAATGTGGTGTTCTGGTCTGCAATAGCACTCATACCAACACAGACAGTCATAGATTGCTGATTAGAATGTGAATCCTTACATCTAACCTGCTATTCAAGTGTTAAAGTGGCTAACAATGTGTGTGAAGGGAATCCTGAGCATTAGTTAGAGAATTGTGTATTTTCACCAGACAGCACAGTAAGTGAGGTTTTTTGCTAACCCAGGCAAGTCACGGCGGTTACAGATAGTGTGTCATGAAGCCATGATCCCTATTAAGACCGTCCTCATGTGTGCAGAACTTGGCTATCAGTCTCTGCTCAGCGACTCTGCGCTGTCATGTGTCCCGAAGGTGTTATGATCAAAATGCATTAAAATGTAATAGATATTTTGCAGATTAACAGGTTCTGCAAGGGAATACCAATTATTGTAAAAGTTTGTGTACTTTAGTGGATCTCTAATAAGATTGTCCAAGGCAACACAAGCTCACTTTTCACATCCTGTCTTCATAACTTAACCCTTTTAGGTATCATTTTGGAAGATTGTTTAGTGCAATTGATCTAGTGTGTGGTTCAGAATAATTTTAGCAATGCAGGGTTTGATCTCCTATTTTTGGGGCCTACTCCACAGTAAAACCACAACCATAAGCTTTGGCTGAATTGTCAAGTTGGTTGAAGCAGCTATTGGTTAACACAGTGCCAGATGAATCTCCTCATTGTGACTTCGTACCAGCTGTCATCACCACACTATTGCACTTGATCTAACAGACCTATGGGCAACAAAAATGGATCATCAGGATTTGTTTTACATTTGGTTCCAAATGCAATAGTTGTCACAGTAACACACAGTGACACTGCTCAATTATGCTTGCGATTTGCTTCCAAATTGCTTTAATAGCAATCTTAGCGTCAGGGAGCCGATTTGTAACAGAATGCTCTTTTGAAAGTGCAAATGGCTTACTAAATTTAGCCATGGATTGCTACGAGGTTGAATACACAGTGAAATAATTAAAATTGCATCTCATGTAGTTTGAAGGGGTGGCTTTTGAATGCTAAATTTTCTTTAAGGCATTGAAATTACACATTTTTCATCATAATAACTGCAAAATTGCCATTCCAAAAATGTTGAGTGACAGCTATAGTCGGAACCACAATGTCTTTTCCCTTCATTGTATTTTCAACATACAATGGCTGTTTATAACCCCTGTGATTGTTTTGCTACTGTCACAGAAACCCGCTAAATATCTTTATTTAATGACAGTTGTGTAGCATGCTTGTGGATTATCATGCTGTGCTGTGTCTGTAGGACATGGCTGAGTATGAGCAGATCCCTACGTGGTGAGCATCAAATTTCAGTCAGGTCACTGGGGCGTAGAGTAACACAAATTCCGTTCCTCCCACTCCCCAGCTGCTATCGTATTCCAAGGAATAACATCAATTTTCAAGCTCAAACTGTGAGAAGTAAATTAATGAGGTACATTTATTGTGCAAATAAGTTCAAATTTAAGATGCAGTATAGCTACAGCGGAACCAATATGAGTTCAGCATTTGGCACTGATTGTAAGACCAACAGCAGGAGATCACCTTCTGCTGCTTTGGCTCTATAACGTTGCGTGCAGCCGCACTTGGTGCAAAGACAAATTAGAATTTTTTAATAGAGAAAATAAACTTACTGGCTGGTGAGCAGAGCAATGTGCATGGGTCTAAAATGTAAACGCCCCTCCTTTGCCCAATATGTGAATGTTGCAAATGTTATACACTCTTCCACCTTATTCTGTAGAGAAAAAGATGCAAAAGTCTGAAAATATGTACCAACTGACTCAAGAACAGCTTCTTCCCTGCTTTTGAATGGTCTGATCACACATTGAGCTGATGTTTCTCTACACCCTAGCTGTGACTGTAACACATTCTGCAGCATCACCTTTCCTCCTCTCTGATGAACCCTATAATTGGTATGTTTTGTCTGTATAGTCGCAAGAAACAATACTTTTCACTGTTTCCCAATACATGTGACAATAATAAATGAATTCAATGTTGGCAATTAAATGAAATGCTTGTTTTTAGAAGCAATATGACAATTTCTAGAGCATTGAGGAAATGGTGGGTTCGATCCTCTGGTGCATTGTGTTTAGGGGATGAGTAATCTCTGCATAGAAAGCAGAGGATATAGGACTGGAAACCCATGCTATATGTTAAATTATTTTATGAGCACCTCACACATTTTGATTTGATTTATTATTGTCACATGTATTAGTATGTTGTGAAAAGTATTGTTTCTTCTCGGCTCTGCAGACAAAACATACTGTTCATAGAGAAGGAAATGAGAGAGTGCAGAATGTAGTGTTACAGTCATACATAGGGTCTAAAGAAAGATCAACTTAATGCGAGGTAAGTTCACTTAAAAGTCTGACAACAGCAGGAAGAAGCTGTCGTTGAGTCGGTTGGTACGTGTCCTCAGATTTTTGTATCTTTTACCCAACGGAAGAAAGTGGAAGAGAGAATGTCCGGGGTACGTGGGGTCCTTAATTATGCTGGCTGCTTTGCTGAAGCAGTGGGAAGTGTAGACGGAGTCAATGGATGGGAGGTTGGTTTGCATGATGGATTCGACTACATTCATGACCTCCTGTATGTCCTAGTGGTGTTTGGCAGAGCAGGAGCCATGTCAAGCTGTGATACAACCAGAAAGAATGCTTTCTATGGTGCATCTGTAAAAGTTAGTGAGAGTCACAGCTGACATGCCAAATTTCCTTAGTCTTCTGAGACAGTAGAGGCATTGGTGGGCTTTCTTAACCATAGTGTCAGCATGGGGGGAACCAGAATAGTTTGTTGGTTCTCTGGACATCTAAAAACTTGAAGCTTCGATCATTTCTTCTTTGTATAGTTAATGTAGACAGGGGCATGTTCTCCTCTATGCATCCTGAAGTTGATGACAGTCTCCTTCGTTTTATTGATATTGAGGGAGAGATTATTGTTGCTGCACCAGATTCCCCATCTCATTCCTGTAGTCTGTCTCATCATTATTTGAGATCTGACCCACTATGGTGATGTCATCAGCAAACATGAGAGTCAAGTTGGAGGGGAATTTGATCACACAGTCATAAGTATATGAGTATAGTAAGTGGCTGAGAACAAAGCTTTGTGGGACACTGGTGTTGAGGATGATCATGGAGGAGATCTTGTTGCTTTACTGATTGTGGTCTGTGAGTTAGAAAGTTCAGGATCCAGTTGCAGAGGTAGGTGTTGAGGCCCAGACCACCGAATTTGGAGATGGGTTTCGTAGGAATACTGGTGTTGAAGGTTGAGCTGTAGTCAATAAATAGGAGTCTAACATAGTTGTCTTTGGTTTCTAAGTGTTACGAGGATGAGTACAGAGCCAGGAAGATGGCATCTGCTATGGACCTGTTACGTTGAAAAACAAATTGTAGTGGATCAAGACAGTCCAGGAGACTGGAATTGAGTCGTGCCATGACTAACCTTTTGAAGCACTTCATAATGATGAATGTCAGAATCACTGGCCAACAGTCATTAAGGCACACTGCTTAGTTTTTCTTAGGTAGCGGAATGATGGTCATCTTCTTGAAAAGATAAGATCTCAGATTGTTCTAAAGAGAGCTTGAAGATATCTGTGAATACGTCCATCAGTTGATCTGTACAGGATCTAAGTGCATGTCTGGGTACCCCATCTGGGCCAGTTGCTTTCTGTGGGTGAACCTTCAAGAAAGGTCTTGGGGATCTGCAATGGTGGCCCCAAATACAGTGTCATTCAGGGCTTCTAGGGTGGAGGGCATGCTCTCGCTGCTCAAAACTAGCATAGAAAGCATTGAGCTCATTAGGGAGGGGTGCATTGGAGCCGACAATTTTACATGCCATTATCTTGTAGCCTATTATGTTTTGCAGACCTTGCTATAGTTGACAGGAGGTGGTCTGGCCAGCCTAGGACTCTAGCTTGATCCGGTAATGTTTTTTGGTATCTTTGATGGATCCCCTTTGATCATATCTGGTTTTCTTGCACAGGTCAAGGTCGCCTGACTTGAATGCCTAGACCTGGACTTCAACAACCAGTGGATATCCCTGTTTATCCATGGTTGTCAGTTGGAAAACAACTGATTTGTTTCTTTGGCACACAGTCTTCTACACACTTACTAATGAGGTCAGTTACTGTCGTGGTGTAACCATTCAGGCTGGTCACAGAGTTTTTCAATACTAACCATTCCACTGACCCCAAGTTCCATAGGAGATTATCTGATTTCTCAGACTAACATTGCATGACTTTCTTTAATGGATTCTCCTGCTTCAGTTTTTGCTTGTAAGCCGGGAACAAGAGCACAGCCTTGTGGTCTGATTTGCCAAAGTATGGATAGGCGATAGAATGGTAGGCATGTTTGATATTTGTATAGCAATGATCTAGGATATTTGGGCCGCTGGTGGAATAAGAAGCATGTTGATAGTACAGTCTTGAGCATGATGTGATTTGTGATTGAAGTCCCAGGCCATGATGAACAAGGCCTCAGGAAGTTTCGACTCAAGACTATTTGAGTCTTTGTAGACTTTGTGCATACAAGTAATCCCATAATGCCAAACTATTACTCAGCAACAAACCTGGACAAGTCGGTGCCTTTTGAAAAATCAAAATACTTTCCCAAAGCAACCATTTTAAAAATTCCTTTGGGTCAATGACCGAGGCTGTTGCCTCAGGTGTGTGAGGATCTGCAAGGTTCAAGTCTGGGAGTCACAGATTGCCCAACAAAGGGGTTGAGGTCATGAATGATTTGGAAGTGGTTCATTAAATATTTTTAAGAAGCAATAGTTTAAAAATAATACATAAGCTGAATAGACAGGAAGAGCATATGGCCCAGGACAGGTGAGAACGGTTTACTAGTCCCAGGGGATGAACGGACAGATGGCACAGAATAAGTGTTGATCTCTGTAATGGCGACAGTCTCTTTATCTCTAACAAAAGTATTGGGAAACTATTTTTCCCAGTCTTCCTCACTTCCCCCACCCTCCTTTGTCTGAAGAAAATCAAAACCAGCGTGATCTCTTTAAAAAACCTTTTCCTGTTCACAGTGGCTTTTGTCCTCATGAGAGCTTGTTTTTAACCTGCTCTCAGATGGTTGGATTATGTATGGGTCATGAGATCCACCTGATCAGGAATGTCTGAGTCAGAGACATATTCTTGGCAGAGTAAACAGGTCTGCCTGTGTTTTTTCAGATAATAGTTTGCTTTGGATGTCTTCTTCAAAAGGTTTTTATAACATTCAATACATTTCTTAAGATATTATAAAGTATGCATGCAGCAATATTTTACAGACCTAATAAAAATGGAAAACTATATATAGCAGCACGGTGGCACACAGTTGTTAGCACTGCTGCTTCACAGTGCCAGGGACATGGGGTTTGATTCCCAGCTTGGATCACATGCGGAGTTTATACGGTCTCCATGTATCTGTGAAGGTTTCCCCCGGGTGTTCTGATTTCCTCCCACAGTCCAAAGATGTGCAGGTTAGATGATTTGGCCATGCTGAATTCTCCCTCAGAGTACCTGAACAGGTGCCAGAGTGTAGCAACTTGACGATTTTCACAATAACTTCATGGCAGTGTTAATGTAAGAGTACTTGTGACTAGTAAGTAAACTTTAAACTTGCAATCAGCATGGTGGCACAGTGGTTAGCACTGTTGCTTCACAGCACGAGGGCCAGGGTTTGACTCCTGGTTTGGGTCAGTGTCGTAGGTAAAGATACCTCTGAGATGAATTGTGAGTCAAAGTATAGCAAGTTTATTCAAAAGCTTTTGGGAGATGCACCTAACAGCGATTCCCCAGGCATCTCACTGAATATAAGTTATATTTATAACCCTCCAGTCACTTACGCATCTTCTTATTCTCATCAGATTCCCAGGCTGAGAGTTGTTCTCCATCATGGGAACATGGCTGCCTCGGCATTTCTTCATGGTTATCTCAAGGCCACAATTGATGTGTGTGACTAGCCCTTAGCTGACATACAGGCTGACAAGACAAGTTAAACTTAACGGGCTGGTATAATAATCTATGGTCACAAGTTGTACAGTATATATATATATGATATGTTGGTACATGACACATAAACAGTATATAAATATATATATGAAATATTGTTAGAAATGCCGTCTTCACTATATTAGGCGAAAGTTGCTTAAACTACAAGCTGGGTTAGCTACATTCCTGAGCGGGCTTATCATAAACTTGTGTATAATGGAAAGAGCAGTTGTTGCCTCATAGTCTGGGTCACTGAAACTTGTGTACGATAACAAGGATAGCTGCAATCTGGGCACACAAAAACAAAGTACATTTATCTGAAATATATGGAAACAAGGCTTCAGGATATTCATCTTGATATTTTTCTCATCCTCTTAAGTGTTACAAAGTTCATTAACTCATTCACTACTGCAGTCACTGTCTGTGTGGAGTTTGCATATATTCCCTGTGGTTTCCTCTGGGTGCTCAGATTTTCTCTGAATCTAAAGGTGGGTTAGGTTGATTGGTTGTGCAAAATTGGCCCTAATTTAGGGGGTTAGCAGCAAAAATGAGGGTTATGAGAATAGGGCCAGGATTTAGTCAGTATAGACTTGATGGACCAAATGGCCTTCTTTTGTACTGCAGGGATTCTATGATTTTCTGATATAATTCAGATCTGAACAAGGATTTAATATGTAATCCTGTCAAATTCAAGGAAAACTGTATCCATACAGAAGCAGATTTAGCGAGGGGGCAATAGGGTTGGTTTAGATTTGTACTTTTATCCCTTTCTTGTGGACCAGGAGCTTTCTCCAGGACCCAAAGGGAGACATTGTGCCTCTCCTGCATCTCGATTTCCAACCATTCTCCAACCGTGATACCATTAGGTCTCATTCAGTCAGCTGGATTGACTTTAAGCTACTTGAAACATCTACGTCATTGCCTCTTATCAATTAATTTTTAAAGCCGAGGTCTAGATTTCACTTCTGACAGGAAACTACAATTGGAAGTATATATCCAGCCCTTTCACAACAGAAAGCAGTTCAATTAATTTCAATAGGCAGACCTCATTTACGGCACATCAGCCAACTTATCCCTCAGAATAATTAGGATAGAGTTCACCCAGTTCAGTGACAGCAGGCGGAGTTGGCTACTGGGTCATCTTGTGCATTTTGGCATGATTGTTTGGGAAGCGATTGTGTCTGGAGAGGTCCAATGATTCATTGTGGGATCTGGGGGAACTTGCTTGGCCTTGTTGGTTCATAACGAAAGTAAAAATACTTTATTAGATTTACCTTTCTGGGTTTCTGCTGGGCCATATTTCTTCTTGTTTCCTCTGGAGGAAAGTTAACACTGTCACTTGTCACATAGGCATCTCATAAAGCTTGTACTCTTGTCCCAGAGATGTCATCAGTCTCTGATATGTATTTACTGAAGACGAATTTCACCAGCATGGCCTGTTGTCCTTATACTTGCTCAGTTCAGTAGGAAGCGGCGGAAGCCCAGCTCCCCTTAATAACCTAAGTGGATAATTTTAACTGCTGATTACTCAGACTCTGTCATTCATGTGGAGTTAAAATGACTTCAGTGAAAAAGAACAAAGTTCAAAAGTTTAATTGAATTGGAATAAGTGATATTTTCAGCTCTTTCGTCAGTTACGTTGCTTCCACATGGGTAAAAGTGGTGCCTGCTGAGGATTGCACAATGTTTAATATCATTTGCAGTTCTTCGTGCTGAAACTGCTCAGGGATGATCTTACCTTCATGTCCTTCGGAGCAATGAGGGTGGGGCTACCTGATAAGATTGCGCGAGAGGTGAAATATTAGGCTTTTGCCCGGAAAGGGTGCGAGACTGTTTGTAATATCTAAATCCATGTTAAGACATCTCACAGAGGAGAATTTGAGGGTGGAGTGGGGGCAATGGGTGATCAACCAGGAATGGGAGCAGAATCCAAATGACCGGGGGAAGCAGAAGTGGGTGGAGGGGGCAATAAACAGGGAATGTGGGGAAGGGTGGCAATTAGCCAGGGAGACAATGATCATGGGTGGTGATGAAAAGGTGGTGGTGGTGGTGTTGGGAATGACAGGATGGGGGTGGAGGCAGGTAATATCAAGAAGGTGGAGGATGGAGGTGACTGACAGATCTCTCAGTTCTGTACAACAGAACAGAGAGCTCTAGGTATGCACGATTGCACCCTGTACTGTCAGCTGCTGGCTTTCCGGTGAGCTTAGGCCCCATCTCTCCTCCTGGTGGGAAACAGATTGTATATTATTTTCGACACAAAGTAGCATAGGATTACATTTTTAAACTCAGCCAAGAAACAGATCTGAAACTCTCCTGTTTTTTTTGTCTTTGTTTGGCACTTAGAATAGTAGTAAATTCACCCATCCCCCCATGTCTATATGCAGTAAGATCTGGACAACATTCAGGCTAGGACTGGTAAGTAACCTTCGCACCACACAGGTTGTAAGCAATAGCTACAAAAGAAAATCCTTAACATCCTTTCTTTGACATTCGGCTGCATTAACATTGCTGAGTCCCCCACCATCAACATCCTGGGCTCAGTATCATAACTGAATGATCTACATAAATACAATAGCAACAACAGCAGGTCACAAGCAGGGAATTTTGCCCCAGATGACTGCAAAGTCTGTACACAATGTACTTGGCACAAGTCAGTTGTCTGTAGCACCAAAGTTCCAACCGAGTTGTGATCGCCGAGCACCTGATGTTATTGTAAGAAGGAATCATCAGGATACAAGTGCACAGACAAAGTGTAATTGCTTCCAATATATGAGCAATTGGTGTTCATTTTTCATCATTTATGCCATAATGTTTCTCTGGATAATCTCATGCTTACATTGAATATGGTTTTACAATTGAAATGTTCTTGTACTTATACACACAAAATAACTCTTCCCATTCAAGTTTTCCAAAAGGTTAATCATTTTTCAGTATAATCCAGTAACGTAATGAAATAATTCCACTTGCTTGGATGTGTGCAGCTTCAACAATTCTCAAGAATTTCAACAACATCCAGGATAAAGTAGCTCCCTGGATTGGCATTTTATATATTCATTCCCTCCATGACTGGCACACAGAGGCTGAAATGTGAATAATCTATAAGCAATTGCCAAGGCTCCCTTAACAGCACCTTTCAAACCCATTATCTCTGCCAACCAGAACAAGGGTAGCAAATGCATGGGACCCACCATCCCCAAGTACACCTTCAAATCATACACCATCCTGCCTTGGAAACATATCTATACCTTCATTATTGCTGGGTCAAAATCTTGGAACTTCCTCCCTAAATGTGGCTGTACCTACATAACATGGACTGCAATAGTTCAAGAAGGTGATCCACCAGAATCTTATCAAGGGCAATTCAGGAAGGACAAAAGATACAGGTCTAGCATCCATTCACCTCCCATGAATGAAAACAAAAATATAGTTTAACGTGTTCCTGTGTTAGAGTAGGGGAGGCACAGTGAAGCAAAGTATAAGGGCTTGATGGAGAGAAAATGTTTTCATCGTGTTGGTGGTAGAATCATAGAATTATATGATTATATTCCTAGTTAATCGATTCATCAAGACACTAATCCTGGTGCAGTTTAAATGAAGGCCTTCCTAACGGCAGAGTTCCTTCTTTCCTCAGTCCTGGCACAAGTACCCATGAATCACAACCCATTTCTCCCATATCAATTTTTGAGGCATAAATTCAACTTATCTACCCAAATGCCAATTTGCCTGTGGCTCAGGTAGTAATCCAGAAATTCATAACTTGATGGTTTGTTTTTAATTTAGCCCTAATAATTGCTCACACTCACTTTGCAGAACCTGTCATAGCCCTACCTATGTTTTTGGTACAAATGTGGCTCATGATAACTGGACCCTTTCTGTCACACGCCTAGTTCCTATCTATTGCTGAGGAAATGTCCTTAATTCTGGCACCAGCAAGTAGCACACCCTTTACAAGTCATTCTAATCTCTGTGGAGAACAATGGCCAGGATTTTAGGGCTCACTCCTGGTCCGGCAGGATATTAAGGTCTCACTGAAGTAAACAATAATTTAAATGGCCCACCAAATCCATCAGTGGGAGACACACCATGGTGGGTCCATAAAATCCAGGCTAACATATATATGTATATATTACATAAATATATATATATACATTTACACACATACACAAATAATACACCCCAAATTAAATTGTTCCCCCACTACAACTTCATTTATTTTAAGTCTTCCCATTCAAATGTTGCTGTGGTTAGTCTGCTGATTCTTCCTGACCTAAGGACATTCACAATCTCTCAATTAATTGTGCGTGCAACATTTCAAATAAATCTTCACTGCAGTATTCATGAGAAGAGAATCCAGTAGAGAGTTTGTCATAGAATGAACACTGGTGAAGATGAGAAACGTCTAAGTAGAGGGATAACAACCCACATTCACAATTGGCAATTTCATTCATAAATGCAGCAGGTTCTGTGTTAACTTTGAGGTGCAGCAATGTAGCTGATCTAGAATGAAGAAGCGCAAGAATTTTCAAGAGATATTAGAAAACTCGGTGCAATTAAACATAGAGAGAGGGAGGCTGTAGCTACTGAAATGTTTCTGTGTTATATACACTTCAACAATAGCCTGAAAGATTTTGCAAATTGGAATATTTTTAATAAGAGTGCAACTTTCTTCTACATGATTAAGTACAAAACAGCCAGAGGAATTTCAATGTTCATTTTACATTCAGTGAACTGACACTGAAAGGGATCTGTAACTTTTTTCAAGTAAAGCTGGAAGATGCTTTGGGAGATATTTCTGTCAGTTGTTTGTGGGATTTCACTTAACAGATTTGAAAGCTTCTGTAGCTAATGCTCTTGATCCTGAAATTATGTTACTAGCAGCTCCACTGTGTTACTTACCTTTCCTTCTTTAAATAAGAAGCAGCCTTATTGGGTAATATCTTGGTTCAAAATCAATGCCTATTCTTTTATTTCATGGGATGTAGGCATCATTAGCAGGGTCAACATTTGTTGCCAACCCTAATTGCTTTTCAACTAAATGCTGAGCCATTTCAGAGAGCATTTAAAAGTCAACTATATTGCTATAGATGTGGAGTCCCATGTAGGCCAGACCAGGTAAGGATGGCAAATTTCCTTCCTTAAAAGACATTTGAGAACCAGATGAATTTTTCTGACAATCAACAATGGTTCCATGGTCATCATTAGGAGAGGGGATGGCCTACTAGCAATATCATAAGACTATTAATCCAGAAAATCAGCTAATGTTCTGGGAGCCCATTTGAGTCCTCCACAGCAGAAGATGGATTTTGAATTCAAAAAGGAAATCTGGAATTAAGGACAGTATTTTCTAGGCCCGCCGTAAATACTGACCAGGAGATAATGCTGCAGCTTTATAAGATGTTTGTCAGACCCACTTGGAGTACTATGCTCAGTTCTGATCACCTCAATACAAGAAAGAAGTGGAAGCTATTGAACGGGTGAGAGGAGATTTATAAGGATCTATAAGGATCTATAAGGATCTATAAGGATTTATAAGGATGAGTGATTAGGGAGTGGAATGCCCTGCCTGCAGCTGTTGTAGATGCGTCAAGTTTGGTGGCGTTTAAGAGGTTAATTGATAAGTATATGGAAGAGAAGGGAATGGTTTAGTTTGGAGGGGCATTGCTTTTTATTTTGGTCGGCACAACATCGAAGGCCGAAGGGCCTGTTCTGTGCTGTAATGTTCTATGTTCTATGTTCTAAGGATGTTGCCTGGATTGGGAGGCATGCCTTATGTTGATAAGTTGAGGGAGCTGGTCTTTTCTCCCTAAAAGGATAAGAGGTGACCTGATAGAGGCTTATAAGATGTTGAGAGGTATAGGTCAGAACACCCTCCGGACTCTCATTCCACGTACTCCCCGCATTGGAGATCTCTACTGCCTCCCAAAGATACACAAGGCAAACATACCCGGCCGTCCCATCGTATCGGGCAATGGGACCCTGTGTGAGAACCTCTCCGGCTATATCGAGGGCATCCTGAAACCCATCGTACAAAGAACCCCCAGCTTTTGTCTTGACACTACGGACTTCCTACATGGAGCAGTTGAACCAGGGACACTCCTTGTCACAATGGATGTCTCGGCACTCTACACCAACATCCCCCACGACAATGGTATTGCTGCAACTGCCTCAGTACTCAATGCCAACAACTGCCAGTTTCCGGATGCAATTTTACAACTCATCCGCTTCATCTTGGACCACAATGTCTTCACCTTCAACAATCAGCTTTTCATCCAACACACGGAACAGCCATGGGGACCAAATTCACACCTCAAGATGCCAACATCTTCATGCACAGGTTCGAACAAGACTTCTTCACCACACGAGATCTCCAACCAAGGTTATATACTAGATACATTGATGACATCTTTTTCCTTTGGACTCATGGTGAACAATCATTGAAACACCTGTATGATGATATCAACAAGTTCCATCCCACCATCAGACTCACCATGGACTATTCTCCAGAATCAGTTGCATTCTTGGACACACGCATCTCCATCAAGGACGGTCACCTCAGCACCTCACTGTACCGAAAACCGACAGACAACCTCACAATGCTCCACTTCTCCAGCTTCCACCCTAGCCACGTTAAAGAAGCCATTCCCTATGGACAAGCCCTCCGTATACACAGAATTTGCTCAGATGAGGAGGATCGTGACAGACACCTCCAGACGCTGAAGGATGCCCTCGTGAGAACAGGATATGGCGCTCAACTCATCGATCGACAGTTCCAACGTGCCACAGCGATAAACCGCACTGACCTCCTCAGAAGACAAACACGGGACAAGGTGGACAGAGTACCCTTTGTTTTCCAGTACTTCCCCAGAGCGGAGAAGCTACGACATCTTCTCCGGAGTCTTCAACATGTCATTGATGACGATGAACATCTCGCTAGGGCCATCCCCACCCCACCACTTCTTGCTTTCAGACAACCGCACAACCTTAAACAGATCATTGTTCGCAGCAAACTACCCAACCTTCAGGAGAACAGTGACCACAATACCACACAACCCTGTCACAGCAACCTCTGCAAGACATGCCGGATCATCGACATGGACGACATCATCAAACGTGAGGATACCATTCACCAGGTGCACGGTACATACTCTTGCAACTCAGCCAACGTTGTCTACCTAATACGTTGCAAGAAAGGATGTCCCGAAGCATGGTACATTGGGGAGACCATGCAGACACTACGACAGCGGATGAATGAGCATCGCTCAACAATCACCATGCAAAACAGTTCCCTTCCTGTGGGCGAACACTTCAGCAGTCATGGGCATTCGGCCTCCGACCTGCGGGTAAATGTTCTTCAAGGGGGGCTTCGTGACACACAACAGCGCAGAGTCGCTGAGCAGAGACTGTTAGCCAAGTTCCGCACACATGAGGACGGTCTTAATAGGGATCTTGGCTTCATGACACACTATCTGTAACCCCTGTAACTTGCCTGGGTTAGCAAAAAACCTCACTTACTGTGCTGTCTGGAGGAAATACACAATTCTGTAACCAATGCTCCGGATTCCCTTCACACACATTGTTAGCCACTTTAACACTTGAATAGCAGGTTAGATGTAAGGATTCGCATTCTAATCAGCAATCTCTGACTGTCTGTGCTGATGTGTGCTATTGCAGACCAGAACACTGCATTTGCCTGAGGAAGACACAAGAGTGTTGAAAGCTCGCGGATTTACTATCAAATAAATCAGTTGGATTAAAAATTGGTGTTGCTAAATTCTTACTGAGTTCTTACCACCCCAATCCAACGCCGGCATCTTTACACCAATTTATAGAGTCAGAGAGAAAAACTACAACTACCGGCAGCCTCCTAAGGACGACTTCCAGTTAGTTTAAATAAAAACGGCAAAAAACTACCCCCGCTTGCTTTTTTAACCAAAGAGAAAAGTTAAAAACTACTTAACACTCGAACTTTACGTTCTCCCAAATCGCTGCCTCTCCGTGCTTGAGGCTACCCCATTGAATGTTTTTAAGGCAAGGATAGATAAATTTTTGAATCGTAGAGGAATTAAGAGTTATGGTGACTAGGCGAGTAAGTGGAACTGAGTCCACAAAAAGATCAGCCATGATTTTATTGAATGGCGGGGCAGGCTCGAGGGGCCAGATGGCCTACTCCTGCTCCTAGTTCTTATGTTCTTATGTCAATAAGCAAATATGTAACCAATCAAACTGAAGTGTCTCACATTGCAATCTAAGAAATTAAAAGCATTTAAGATCATTCATTCAGCTGCATAAAGACAGAAGCTAACATAAAGAGGAATAGACTTTTAAAACAAGTTTTCATTATTTAAAAAATATGATGTTTTTTATATCTGTGCAGTAATTTGATATTCTAAAAATACAAAATTAGCTTATCAGGGACTGTGAAGGAGTTTAGCAATAAGCATGAAGTCAGTATGTCTTTGTAAACGCAGGTGCAATCATTTAACAAGATATCAATTTTTCCAGAGTGTTTACAACAGTCTTCCAACAGCTAGTCTTCCAACAGCAGCATAGTAGCGCAGTAGTTAGCACAACTGCCTCACAACACCAAGAACCCTGGATGTGATTCTGGTCTTGGATCACTGCCTGTGTGGAGTTTGCACATTCTCCCCATATCTGCGTGGGTTTCCTCCTAAGTCCAGAAATGTCTGGGTTAGGTGCACTGGCTATGAAAAATTGCTCCTTAATCCTGAGATGTTAGGGGTATTAGCAGGATAAATATGTGGGGTTACAGGTATAAGACTTTGGTGGAATTGTCGTCAGTGTAGACACGATGGGCCAAATGGCCTCCTTCTGTACTGTCGGGATTCTATGATTCAGAGCATCTTGGGTGGATCAACACTGCAGGGACTGCAGCTATTCAAGAATGCAGCTCATCACCACCTTCTGAAAGGTAACTAGGAATGGACAATAAGTGCTAGTCTGGCTAGCAATCCCCATATCCTACAAATAAATAGAGAACACATTAGGGTTGAATTTCTCATAAGTTCATGATTGGCGAGGAGATAGCAGTAGGTGGAAACCTCGACAGCTCATCCTTTGGAGAGTGGATTGATCCACTAATAGAAACTTGTGGATTTCTGCATTATTCAGCATACTTCCAAACTCCCAGATTTGTTGACAGTTTCACCATCAGTATCACAGCAAGATCTGGGCCTATTTTTCTCTTTTCTTTCCTTCATTCTTTTGATTCCCATCCTTGTTTATTTTCTTCAGTTTTATTTTGAATAATTTAACTACTTTCTTCTGTTATTTATTATAAATTTTAATTTACACTGTTTCTCTTAATTGTATAAAAAATGCAATCTTATTTACCCTAAGAGTCCTGATCTCCATTCTTGAATAGCAACCATATTTTTAATATTTGAATACTATGAAAATCAACAGTTAAACAAAAGACGTTGTTAAAGTGCCGGGATGTGCAAGCTGGACTTGGCAATGTCATGCAAGTCTTAACTCAAACTAATGACATTATTAAGTACAATGTCAAATAATCCAAGTTTTCTTATTAACAGTAACATCAGTATTAAATATTGCTGGAACAGATTTGGAAAGCTCATACGCAGCATCATTTTCAGATAAAAGACAAAGGGAGCCTCTGGTCATTTGTTATTATTTCTTTTTTTCAACTGTTTTCCTTCTTGACTTCAATGTTTGGCTCAGTTCCAGTGGTTCCACCCACCCTCTGATTCCTTGGCACAAGGCAATTCCTCACAGCAAAGCCCGACACTCCAGCTGCCAACATTGTGTGAGTCTATTCCTAATACAGCAGCTTGATGAACAAGAATGCAGATCAGAGAATCAGTCATTGGGCTGACATGCCCGATTGATAGTGCACCAGATTTTTCAACCATTGATTTTAATGCCAGCAAACCAGGGGTTTCATTTATAAGATGCATTGATACCTACATCCAATTCTTTAATCAGCACTTGTGCTACTGAGCATGCCTCTCCTCAGAAGGAGGGTGCATAATTTTACGTCAACAGTGAGTGAATTCAAAGCTACACACACTGTTCGGCGGAGGTCACTGGACAGCATTCTTGAGTGCAAACGATGGTTGATTTCTTTCTTCCCCTCATTAACCCACATAATATATGCATAATCACCACAATCTAGCTAAATTCAGTTAATGCACCATAGGCAAGAGGGTCAACCTGCAAACTTCATCCTCGACTTGGCTCTGCTCTATAATGGCTGATATAGTTGATCAGACATTATTTAATAATGTGGCATGAACACAATGCCCAACTCTTACTTTAGAAAGTCCGTGAAGAATTTAACATCGCACATTGCAAAGGAGTGCCAAAAGCCTGCAATGAAGCTTCGGATAACTTTGTTGTTGGGCAGAATTGTTACTGATGTTTTTCCCTTCTATTTCTGATACTTAACTCCCGGCAGAGTTTGCAGCCATGAGGGATCAATACATGCGAGATGGAGAGGGTTTTATAATCTGTTATTTTACTGCTGATCACCACTCATTCCAGGAAGCCACACTGTTCAAGGAAGTCACCTATCATATTTGACACACATATGATATCCTAATAGTTTTGGTTGGAAACAAACAGATCTGAAAGAGTATAGGCAAGTGAGGAAACACTTTGTAGTAATAATCCCATTAAATTATTATGCTTCAGGATTTGTCATTCATTATGGATTTGGTTTATATCATTTGAAATACCACAAAGCCACCTCTTGTGCTTATCAGACAGAAATGCATTTTCTCTCTTATTAAAAGAGTGAGTTATATTATTGATAGAACCTAGGTTAAAGAGTAGCTTTCATTTTAGTCAATGAAGCAATTAACTAATGTGTCAAGATTTTTTATTTTATCTTCACACAGTTTGAGTCCCTTGAAGCTGCCAATAAATTTCTACGTCGCACAAGATGTGATCATCCATGATCAAACAAAAACAGCTGTAATACTGTAATTGAGGCTAAAATCAGCAGCCCGCAGTAATTTGGCAATCACATACCTGCCCTCTCAAATCGAATTATGGAATTTCAGGGTTGGATATTTATTTTCTCATTCCCGCGATTGAAGAATCCTGCAACATGCTTGTGTAATGAACTCTTTTGATCGATAAAGAGCCACCAGTTCATCCCACCTAATTAGAACAGTGGTCCAACCAAAACATGATTGATAAGCACTGTAAAGTGCAGGCAGGGATTAGGATTTGATGATGGAAGATGCACTAAATAAAGGATCGTTATAGAGTGCAGCATGGAATGGTGCACATTTTGCTAAGCTGCCAACTCAAAGTGCTCCAGGTTTATAGCCAAAATGCAGTAAGACACTTTCTTTTATAACTGACCTTGCATGCAAATTTTATGTTGAATTAGATTTTGCAGCACTTGAAAAAAAGGAAATGTGACTATAGTTTTAAGACACAGTGTGATGATCTGAAGATCTGTTTAAGTGTTTAACCTGAAGCTGTTTCAATCTTGTAATAAATCCACTGAGGCAAAGGTCCTGTCACCAAAAGTTCCTTTATTTACAAGACATACTATACAAAAGAGTGCTCCCTGCTTCAAGCAGAGAGATCGACACACCTGCTTTAAATAGGGAACGGGAGGCTTCCTGAATAGGCTATCAAATAGGACTCAATCAGGGAGTTCATATTCTTGCAGCCCAACCTCATTTTCCTGGCTGAAGTCATCACAAAGTCCCACCTCTTAAAAGTATTTAAGCTGCAGTTCTCAGTTAGTGGAAAAATAACTCTCCTGGAATGCATTGATTGGCAAGCCACTAAACACAAGTTTAGAAAAAAAATCTAAATCTCGTCATGCAGTTTCAATAGATTTTATTGTTGACATTTCCAAAGAGCGGTTATTACAACTGGGCCCATTATGAATGCTTAAATTAAAAAAAAGGGACTTATCTTTTTGACTGGTTCAGACATGGTGGGCCAAAGGCCTTTTTCCTATTGCAGGAGAGATGAGTTCATATTTTGATTGACAGTTTTAAGAGGCTATTAAAAGATTATTTGTCTTAGTTGTGGGGGACATTTATCTGGGCCCAATGACACCAGCTGTGATTCCTGATGGCCTATTGAATTAGGCATGAGTATCATGTCAGGATTCTTGTCAGGCGCCAAACCTATTGCAAGTCTCCTTGCCTGGTGAGCCTACCAGATCAGGTTTTTGCCCAGAGCAGGTGAGAACCTAATCACAGCTGCCTTAAATAGATATAAATGCAATTAATGGGCTGGAAACCTGATTCATCAACCTCCTAGGAAGCTCCCTCCACCCTTAGTGGGATGTTCCAAAGCTGTCAATTAGTTCCTAGTTCTGACAATCAGGGACAGGCACCATGGTGTCCGGGGGGTACAAGGAGGCAAGTACTGCCTCCCACTGTGCTCAATGGACTCTCTGCTGCTGCCAGGATGCAGATGGGTGGATCCCAGAAGGACTAGCAGGTTGGGGGAACATTGGCTGGGGGAAGAGGTTGACTTTGGGACTCCTTGCAATGGAGCTGTTGTAGCTGGACCTCTCCTTGTTGCCCCAAAAAACATGAAAGTCATTCTCAAGGTGACAATCTTAAGCAAATTTCTGTGAAAAATCTTTATTATTGTCCATGTTCTGTAAAACCTTCGAAGTGAAAAGTCCACGTGTTAACAGATCTCTTTGAAGTGTTTTGAGTGACCGGAGCTGTCAGTTTCACTCGGAAGTTCCCCTGGTTTTCTCTCATAAATCCCACCTGCTCTGGAGCCTCTTTGAAGTTTGATGGACAGGAGCATTCAATATATTTTTGTATTCATCCATGGGACATAGATGTCACTGACTGGCCAGCATTTGTAGCCCATCCCTAATTGCTTGAGGGCAAATGAGAGTCAACCACATTGCTGTGGGTCTGGAGCCACATTTAGGCCAGACCAGGTAAGGACAGCAGATTTCCTTCCTTAGAGGGCGTTAGTGAACCAGATGGGTTTTTTTGACAATCAACATTGGTTTCATGGTCATCAGGAGATTCTAATTCCAATTTTTTTAGTAAATTCAAATTCCCTCATCTGCCATGATGGGATTCAAACCCAGGTTCCTAGAACATTATCTAAGTTACTGGATTAATAGTCTAGCAATAGTATCACTAGGCCACCACCTTTCCACTTGAGAGATCCCATTCTATCATCAATGAGCCCCAGCTGCACTGAAACCTCTCTGAAGTGCTTTGACGACAGGAATGTTGAATTTCATCAGGGAAATCCTACTTTGTGGCTTGAATGAGACCGAGCAACTTTGATAGCTGTTTAGAACATAGAACATTACAGCGCAGTACAGGCCCTTCGGCCCTCGATGTTGCGCCGGCCAGTGGACCCTCTAACCTAAACTATTCCAATATCATCCATATGCCTATCCACCGACCATTTGAATGCCCCCAAAGTAGGCGAGTCCACAACTGCTGCAGGCAGGGCATTCCACGCCCTCACCACCCTCTGTGTAAAGAACCTGCCTCTGACATCCGTCCTATAACTACCACCTCTTAATTTAAAGTTATGTCCCCTCGTGTTGGTCATCACCATCCGAGGAAAAGGCTCTCACTATCCACCCTATCCAGTCCTTTGATCATCTTATACGCCTCAATTAGGTCACCGCGTAACCTTCTTCTCTCTAATGAAAATACCCTCAGGTCCCTCAGCCTTTCCTCATAAGGCCTTCCCACCATACCAGGCAACATCCTGGTAAACCTCCTCTGCACCCTTTCCAATGCTTCCACATCTTTCTTATAATGTGGCGACCAGAACTGTATGCAATACTCCAAGTGCGGCCGCACCAGAGTTTTGTACAGTTGTAACATAACCTCACAGCTCCTAAATTCAATCCCTTTACCAATAAAAGCTAACACACCGTACGCCTTCTTAACAACTTTATCAACCTGGGTGCCAACTTTCAAAGAGCTATGTACTTGTACTCCAAGATCCCTCTGCTCGACAACATTATTAAGGGTCCTTCCATTAGCCCTATATTTCATATGCCTGTTATTCCTACCAAAGTGAATCACCTCACACTTATCCTTATTGAATTCCATTTGCCACCTCACGGCCCAGCTCTGCAACCTATCTATGTCCCTCTGCAAACTGTAACATCATCCTCGCTGTCTACAACTCCCCCCACTTTGGTATCGTCAGCAAATTTACTAATCCAACCCTCTACACCCTCATCTAGGTCATTTATAAAAATGACAAACAGCAGTGGCCCCAAAACAGATCCTTGAGGTACACCACTTGTAACTGCACTCCAGGTTGAATATTTCCCATCAACCACCACCCTCTGTCTTCTATCAGCTAGCCAATTCCTAATCCAAACTGCTAAATCACCTTCAATCCCATGCATCTGCACTTTCTGCAGTAGCCTACCATGGGGAACCTTATCAAATGCTTTGCTAAAATCCATATACATTACATCAACTGCCTTACCCTTATCTACCTCTTTGGTCACCTCCTCAAAAAACTCAATAAGGTTTGTGAGGCACGACCTACCCTTCACAAAACCGTGCTGACTATCCCTAATCAATTTATTTCTCTCTAGATGCTTTTAAATCCTATCCCTTATAATTCTTTCCAAGACCTTGCCCACAACAGAAGTCAGGCTCACCGGTCTATAATTTCCAGGATGGTCCTTACTCCCCTTTTTGAACAAAGGGACAACATTTGCCATCCTCCAGTCTTCCGGCACTATACCTGTAGCCAACGACGACATGAAGATCAAAGCCAAGGCTCTGCAATCTCCTCTCTAGCCTCCCAGAGAATCCTAGGGTAAATCCCATCTGGCCCAGGGGACTTATCAATTTTCATACCCTCAAGATTTGCTAACACCTTCTCCTTATGAACCTCAATCCTGCCCAGTCTACAACCTGGTATCGCAGTATTCTCCCCGACAACATTGTCTTTCTCCTGCATGAATACTGACGAAAAATACTCATTCAGTGTCTCTCCTATCTCCTCAGGCTCCACGCACAACTTCCCACTGCTATCTCTGAATGGCCCTAATCTTGCCCTAACCAATCTTTTATTATTTATATACCTGTAAAAAGCTTTAGGATTCTCCTTAATCCTATCCTATTGTTTAGGATAGCTTTTATTGATAGCTCCAGAGCAGATCAAAGAGGGGACTTGCAAAGACTGTTTATACAAAGAACTGATGTCACTTTAGCTGCTAAAATGTTTTCTGACAGACAGCTCAAGGGCAAAACAAACAATTTGTTTTTGATACAACTCCATGATGTCCCACCAAACCTGAAGTGCTTTCTCTTTTTACCTCAACTGTTTTGTTAGGCCCCATTTTTTTAACACTAATTTTTTTCAAGTTTCAGATCTTGCCTAGAAAGCAGTTATGTTTTTTAATACTTTTTAATTTCCCATTGTTTCTTTTTCTTGTCTGCAAATTTTTATGCTGCACTGATGAGGTTCACATTGCTGCTTGTTTATTTTTTTTAACTTTGCCAAGCTTCAGGATAGGATAGGCTGGGTTTTTATGTATTCAAGATAAAGGAAGCCAGGGAAAAGTTTAATTGAATTATATAAAATCATGATGGTCTTTGACAAATGGAAATGGAAAGACCTATTTGTAAAAGTAGAGGAGTCACAAGGGATTTAGATTAAAAGTGATAAACTTAAGGATTAAAGAGGAGTTGAGTGGAATTTATTTGAACCAGAGAGTGGGATGGAGGGAATTGGGTTAGAGGCAGAAAATTTCTAAAACATGCAACGCATGGTCATCCATCTGAGAGCGGCAGCATTCGGCACAATGGCACTGCTACCTCATTAGCTAATTATTATTTAAATGGTAAAAAATTGCAGCATGCTGCTGTGTGGAGGGACCAGGGTATCTTTGTGCAGGAATCTGAAGGAGTTGGTTTGCAGGTGCAGCAAGTAGTTAATCATAGGATCATAGAAATCCTACAGTACAAAAAAAGGCCATTCAGCCCATCAAATCTGCACCAACCACAACTCCACCCATGCCCCACCACCACATCTCTACATATTTTACCCACTAATCCATCTAACCTACGCATCTCAGAACACAAAGGGCCAATTTTATCATGGCCAATTAATCTAGCCCATACATCTTTGGACTGTGGGAGGAAACCCACGCAAACATGAGGAGAATGTGTAAACTCTACACAGACAGCAGCCCAAGCCGGGAATTGAACCCAGGCTCCTAGAGCTGTGAAGCAGCTAACCACTGTGCCACCTTACTGCCAATTAAGAAGGCAAATTGAATTGTGTCTTACATTGATAGATGGAGTTTAAAAACAGCAAGGTTATGTTGCAGCTATAAGGTATAAGGTATAAGATCCTGGAGATGCCACACCTGGAGTATTGTGTACAGTTTTGGTCACCTTACTTGAGAAAGGATACACTGGCACTGGAGAGGGTGCAGAGGAGATTCACTAAGTTGAGAGGGTTGACTTATGAGGAATGACTGAGTAAACTAGGGCTATACTCACTGGAATTCAGGAGAAAGAGGGAAGATCTCATAGAAACATATAAGATTATGAAGGAAATAGATAAAATAGAAGCAGGGAAGTTATTTCCAGTGGCGGGTGATTCTAGGGGGCATTGCCTCAAAATAAGGGGAAGCCAATTTAGGCCTGAGTTGAGGAGGAACTTCTTCACACAAAGGGTTGTGTGTCTGTGGAATTCTCTGCCTAGTGAAGCAGTTGAGGCTACCTCATTGAATATTTTTAAGCAAGAATAGATAAAGTTTTGAAAAGTAAAGAAATTAAGAGTTATGGTGCGTGGGTGGGTAAGTGGAGCCGAGTCCACAAAAAGATCAGTCATGATCTTATTGAATGGCTAAGCAGGCTTGAGGGACAAGATGGCCCACTCCTGCTCCTAGTTCTTATGTTTTTATGTTTTCACAATACCAGGGACCTGAGTTAAATTCCAACCTTTGTCTGCAATTTGCACATTCTCTCTGTGTCTGTGTGGGTTTCCTCTACATGCTCCAGTTTTAACCCACAGTCCAAAGATATGCAAGCTAGGTTGATTGGCCATGCCACATTAGTGCCAGGGATCTTTCAGGGTAAGTACATAGGGGCTACAAGTGGGATTGTTGCCGGTGCAGGCTCGTTGGGTCAAATGACCTTCTTCTCATGGAATTCTATGATTGTATGAAGTGCTGTGATTTACGGGATGACTGCCAAGGGCTGAAAAATGAATCTGTTTCAGCTGGCTGACATCTGATGGGCTAAATGCCCATCTCCTCTGCCATTATTTTCTTTAAATAAAGGAAGTGAAGCAATCTCCTCACTTCATCCAAGGAGTCTCTCAGAATGGCCATTCATATTAGTTAAATAAGACTTTCAAATAATTCTGAGGTTGATCTACTAGGTAAGGATGAAAAATCTTCATTTGTACATTGGCTCGTTTGGTATTTCATTGGCACTTAGAAATTTTGCAAGTCTGACCTGTTGCAGCTCCTTTGGATTTGATATTGAGTTTGGAGTTATGACAATGCCATATTTAACAAATATTCCAGATCTTAATTAAAGCACAAAACTCTTTCTACATGATTTTCTTTCTTCTTAGTAACATTCACCTACTTATGAACATTCATAATATTTTAGTGTGATGAATCAGCACTCTGGGATATCATGAGGGCTTGATAAGGAGCTGTGCAAAATGCAAGTCTTCTTATGATGGTTTCTTGATCATTTTCAGCAGCTAGTGATAGGGAACAAGAAAATGGCAAAGCAATTAAACAGTATTTTATGTCAGTCCTTATAATGAGAGATACTCCAAAGAGCCCATTAATACTAAAGAATGTGGCGGAGGAATTAGAGCTCATGGAGGTGGCATATTGACATGGACAGAGAATTGGCTAATGAGCAGGAAACAGCAAGCAAGGATAAGTAGTTATTTTTCAAGTTGGTAAACTGTAACCAGTGTGATTCCATAGGGATCAGTACTGGATCCATAACTGTTTACAATATATACTTAGAGAAAGAAAGCAAATATAAAGCATCCAAATATAAAGTACATCCCTGCCCTTGTATTCTAGCCCTCACGACATAAATACTAACATTGCATTTGGCTTCCTAGCTGCCAACTAAACCTGCACACTAACCTGAAGAGAATCCTGAATGACTCTCTTGTCCCTTTGTGTTTCTGAATTCCTAAGCATTTCTCCATTTAGAAAATAGCCTATGCCTCCATTCCTCTTCCCAAAGTGCATAATCTCACAATTTTCCACATTGTATTCCATTTGCCACTTCTTTGTCCACTCTCCTAATCTGTCCAAGTCCTTCTGCAGACCCGTCGCTTCCTGTCCCTCTTCATATCTTTGTATCATCTGCAAACTTAGCCACAGTGCCTTCTGTTCCTTCCTCCAAATCGTTAATGTGTACTGTGAAAGGTTATAGTCCCAGCACTGACCCCTGAGGCACACCACTAGTCACCAACTGCCATCCTGAAAGAGACTCCTTTATTCCTGCTCTCTGTCTTCTGCCAGTCAGCCAATCCTCTACCCATGCCAGGATCTTAACACCATGAGCACTTAACTTATTTAACAGTCTCCCATGTGGCACCTTGTCAAAGGCCTTCTAGAAATCTAAATAAATCATGTCCACTGGTGCTTCTTTATCTGACTTCCTTGTTACGTCCTCAAAAAACTCTGACAGATCTCCCCTTGGCAAAGCCATGCTGACTCAGTCCTAATTTATCATGCACATCCAAGTACTCTGTGACCTCATTTTTAATAATGGACTTTAAAATCTTGCCAATGACCAAAGTCAGGCTAATCAGCCTGTTTCCCATCTGCTGCCTCTTTCCCTTCTTAAACAGTGCTGTTATATTCATTACTTTCCAGTCTTCTGGTTCCCTCCCTGCCTCTAGTGGTTCCTGAAAAATCACCACCAATGCTTTCACAATTTCCTCAGCTATCTTTTTGAGAACCCTGGGGTGTAGTCCATCAGTCCAGGTGATTTATCCACTTTCAGACCTTTCGGTTTTTCCACGACCTTCTCCTTAGTGATGACCACTGACTCCCTGGAGTTCTGGCATCTCACTGGTGTCTTCCACTCTGAAGAGAGTCCAGGATCAGAGGAATAGCCTCAGAATAAAGGCGTGCCAATTTAAGATTGTGATGAGGAGGAATTTCTTGTCTCAGAGGGTTATAACTCTTTGGAACTCCTTGCCACAGAGAGCTGTGGAGCAGAATCATTGTGTATATTTAAAATTGAAATAACTAGACGATTGATCAGTAAGGGAATCAGGGGTTGTGAGGAAAGAGCAGGAAAGTGATCATGAGAAATGTTGGCTCAATCGTGATCTTATTGAATGCTGGAGTAAGCTCAATGGGCTCAATGGCCAACTCTTCTTCCTATTCTTATGGTTTTATGGTCTTACTAATAAGATAATGTGCAACGGGTCACTAGGAGTTATGCAAGGGCTCGCATTGTCATAACCCTGCCTCTTTGTTTGGAAATGTTTGCCTTCCAATGAGATTGGAAACTTGTGAAGCTTAAGACGTGCTAATTTATATCTCTCTGCTTTATTGATTTTGCATACAAATGCAATGTGCTACCCATTGCACCTGCCCTAGGTGGAATTTCAGAACTACATCTCATTCTATCATCTTAGATACGTGCGAAAGACAGAACCATTGACATGCAGTTGTCATGAGGAAAACTACAGATTCCATTCAGTTATATCACATATTTTAAATGGATGTTATATGGAACATCTCATTAGTCTTGTAATGAACTATGTTGTTGGAGAGTAGTTCAGTTCTAGGCTTTAATTTTCTGTGTTCTGCGTTTCTACAGTTGAGAGTGTCAGAGGTAAATTCAGTGATAACTCAAAAAGACTGGTCACATAAAAGATCTAAGATGAAATGCTTCCTGCATTAATGTGAACCTGGGTTACTCTTTCATCAATTATTATGAGAGAAAGAAAATCAAGAAGTGTTCTGGAATGTCAACTGAACACATTTGGCCTTACTTTAAAAATTTATTATTTATTCCTCACAAGTAGCTTACATTAACACTGCAGTGAAGTTATTGTGAAAATCTCCTAGTTGCCACAGTCCAGTGCCTGCTCAGGTACACTGAGGGAGAATTTAACAGAGCCAATGCACCTAACCAGTGTATCTTTGAACTGTCGGAGGAAACAGGAGCCCCTAGAGGAAATTCACGCAGACATGGGGAGAATGTGCAAACTCCACACAGACAGTGACCCAATCAAACCCAGGTCCCTGGTGCTGTGAAACAGCAGTGCTAACCATGTTCTACCATGCCACCCCAGTAGATGGAACCATAAAAATAATGCTGCTTTTGAACAATAATAATTTGGGATTTCCTCCGAGTTGGAATTCTAATTTGTGCTCATCTTCCTAAGTCACTATTAGTGGTGTATTGTTTATATATTTAAAGCATTAAAGAACTTTTGTTCTTTTGTTCTTTGTAACCCTCACAAGGGAACATTTTGAAATGAAATCACGATTTTGCATCTCAGGTGTGCCACACCGTGATTCACGTAGGGGCATTTTTTAAATTTTAAAGTGATTGAATTCCACCTCAGTCACATTGCCAGTGCTAGCAAGAAACATATCAATTTTCCTGCTGGCAGCAGCACTTTGATTTCATTTGGGAGAATTGCAGTCATTGTTACTGAATATAAGTTTGGCTGCTTTTATAACAGACTGACCTCTTAAAGACATTTACAATTTTTGAATGGGTTTCATCAGTTTTTTGTATCATGGATGTATGAGCAAGACTGTTAGAAGTTTAATTTCTTCTAAACTCACAAGCAACTGTGGTCTGGCTATGGCAGGTTTGATGGCATAGAGATGAGAGAGTGGGGGGGTTTGTGGGTTAGGGGGCATAACATATCTTTATAAAACTGAGCCTAAGTCACAGAGAACTAAGGTGAGCTTCTAACCATTTTGCCTTGACACTCGCCTGCTGTCATTGATTTCTTTAATTCATTCATGGGATGTGGGCATCGCCAGCAAGGCCCTCATTTGTTGCCAATCTGTAATTGCCCTTGAGCTGAATGGTTTGTTAGACCATTTCAGAGGTCGCTTAAGAATCAACCACATTGCTGTGGATCTGGAGTCACATGTGGAGTCACCAGACAAGGACAGCCGGTTTCCTTCCCTAAAGGACATGAATGAACCCGATGGGTTTTTACAACAATCGACAATAGTCTCATGGTTACCATTAGGCTTTCCAATCCAGGTGTTTATTGAATTCAAATTTCACCATTTGCTATGATGGGATACGAACTTGGGTTCACAGAGCATTACCCTTACTCTCTGGATACTAGTCCAGTAGAAGTGCCACTGCGCCACTGCCTTCCCAGTTGCCTCTGATTTTCCTCTAGAGGCAGTTGGTCTGACTCAATCTTGATCCTGCCTCCTCCCGAAAGAATTGCTTTGACAGTACTCTACATTGTTGTGAGCCTGTTGGGTGAGGATATTCCTTTACTCAATCTACCTGTCTTGGGTACAAAACTGCAGCCTATAGTATAACTTATGTGAGACGTAAAAATAGTTAACTGGCACGAAAGAATGTCATCATGTCACTTTTTGTGTCGTTTTATTACTTTAAAGGTTATTATGAATTTCAAATGTGAATCCAGATGAACAATCATCCTGAAAAGGCACATTCTATGGAAGAATTAAGAAGTGGGGTGACTATATTCAAGATAGAAATGCCAAGTGAATGAAATATTTGACAAAATAATATGTTACTTCACTTAATCTTTGAATTTTAGATTTACATTAAGAATAAAATACAATTTTCAATTCTAATTCAGAAATAAACTGAAAATAATAATGAGAGCTCTGTGTATGAGATTGCTGTTTCATAATATCCAGTTATGCTTTTCATATAAATAATAATTTTAAGATATTCATATCAAAATAATTCCTGGTATTGTGTATGCATGTTGTGTGTGAATTTTATTGCAAACTCTGATAAATTATTTTAATATTTTATTCACTGCTTATTTTATGATTTCCCCAATCATTTTGCTGTCAGTCTCTACCACAGTGTTTGATATGCATTGTGCTCTCTTTGTGGTTTGTATCAGGGTGAGACTGAAGTCACAAGAGTGAATTTCCTTTGAGATTCTCCACCCCCTCTGGTGCAACTTGGCCAGAAACCCCACTTAAGGGCATGGGGAGGAAATTAAGCAGGATGTTGGATAAAAGCCCAGAGGAATTTCACCCTTTTTGTGCATTCTCAATGCTTTCACTATGTGTTGAAAATTTGAAATCAAATGAATTAGGCAGTAATTGAGTAATCATCAGGATTAATTAACCAAACGATAATAATTACTTGATGTTTCATGGGGCGTAAAATAAATATACAGCACTCTGCAAATGTGCTGTGCTCTTTGAAGTAGTTTAATTTTGTAACAATGAATGTGGTAGCATGATGTCTTCTAAAAGTGAAGATCTATTCAAATAGTTAACATTGAAACCATAAATGCAGCATGTATCATCTGCCAAAGTAATGCACACAAAATCCTTTCACTGCTCCCCATCGTAAAGTTTATTTTTATAGTTGATTTATTTCTCTCTTCACTTATACCTCATCACATGTACTTGGCATATGTGATGCCAAGAATTGGACATAATGGCCGAAGCTTAATGCTTCATAGTGAATTAGGTGGTGGGAAGGGGCATTTACTCAGGTAGAAGTGTGGGGATCCTTCCCATGTCCACCTCAATTCCATTCTAATCAGCAATCTGTAAACTGTCTGTGCTGATATGTGTGCTTTTGAAGACCAGAACATCTCATTAACCTGAGGAAGGCTACAAAGGCCAAAAGCTTGCAGATGTACTATCAAATAAATCGTTTGGATTTAAAATTGGTGTTGCCAGATTCTTACTGAGTTCATCTCAATTAAATCCATGGCAAGTTCTTAAGTGGGCAATAAATGCATATTTCAAGACCCCATCATGATGCCACTGCTATTTTCTTCAGTCTTATTGGGATGTGTCCACCTGAATGATTTGCTAGGCTGCTTCAGAGGGCATTTAAGAGTCAAGAATCACTGAGTCAAGAATCATTGCTGTAGATTTAGAGCTACATGTAGATCTGACCAGGTAAGGATGATAGATTTCCTCCTTTAAAGGGCATGAGTGAACCAAAGAACAAAGAGCAACACAGCACGGGAAACAGGCCCTTCGGCCCAACAAGCCCGCGCCGCCGTCCTAACGTCTTAATGACATATCCATGACTTTAGGCTATGCCTATTGTGGAAGATTCCCGTATAGGGTCCAATATAGGGACAATTTGTTACCCAAGCAGCCTAAGAGCACATTTTTGGGATGTGGGAGGAAACCGGAGCACCCGGAGAAAACCCACGCAACCACGGGGAGAACGCGCAAACTCCCGCAGACACAGGCCCAAATCCATGTGTCTGCACAGCAACAGCGATAGTCTCTGAGCTGTCATGTTGCCCATCAGATGGTCCAGTTTAAGCATACACTAACGACTTGAAGCACTAGGCCACTCCTGAAGCAACATCCAAGAGCAGCCCTCGCACTACCTGCCGAATGCATGCACGTTGTTGGTCAACAAGGTGGACCGAATTGCCTGTGGAAACAAATAAGATATTTAGACAGTCCTGCTATATCCCTCTATCTGCAGACTGCTTATAAAACAACCCTTAAACAACCCTAGCGTGCCTGCTCCCACCACCTTACTCGGCAGTGCATTCCACACCCCCACTACCCTTTGTGTGAAAAACTGCCCTCTAATATTTGTCTTATACATAGCCGCCCTCACCCTAAGGCCATGACCCCTTGTTCTATCCATTTCTAATGGTGGAAAATTTACTCTATCTATACCCCTTATAATCTTATATACCTCTAATAGATCCCCTCTCAGCCAACGTCTTTCAAGGGAAAACAACCCCAGTGTGTTCAATCTTTCCTCATAAGACAGCCCTTCCATACCAGGCAGTATCCTGGTAAATCTCCTCTGCACTCCCTCCAAGGCCTTCACATCCTTTCGGTAGTACGGCGACCAGAACTGGACGCAGTACTCCAAGTGAGGCCTAACCAACGTTCTATACACTTGCAACATCAAACTCCTACTCTTGTATTCTATACCCCTTCCTATGAAGGCTAACATACCATATGCTTTCTTTATCACACTCTCCACCTGTACTGACACCTTCAGAGACTTGTGAACCTGCACCCCCAGGTCTCTCTGCGTCTCTATACTCCAGATAGTTTTACCTTTTATCCTATAACTCCCCTCTACATTATTCCAGCCAAAATGCATCACCTCGCATTTATCCGGATTAAATTCCATTTGCCATCTATCTGCCCAATCTACCAGCCTATCTATGTCCTGTCGTATTGCCTGGCACTGCTCCTCAGTACCCGCCAATCGAAGCATCTTAGTGTCATCAGCAAATTTGCTGATCACACTACCTACCCCCTCTTCCAAGTCATTTATATAAATCACAAATAGAAGAGGTCCTAGTACTGAGCCCTGTGGCACACCACTAGTGACTGACCTCCAGTTGGAAAAAGAGCCTTCCACTAATACCCGCTGTCTCCTCCTCCCAAGCCAGTTCTCAACCTATCTACATACCTGGCCCTGTATCCCATGCGCCTTCACCTTTTTTATCAGCCTACCATGGGGAACCTTGTCAAACGCCTTACTGAAATCCAAGTAGACGACATCAACGGCTTGTCCTTCATCAACCGTTTTTGTCACCTCTTCAAAAAATTTCACTAGATTCGTAAGGCACGACCTCCCCTTAACGAAGCCATGCTGCATATCCCTGATCTGATCGCAGCGCTCCAGATGCTCATACATCCTGTCCCTGAGGATCCTCTCCATTAGCTTACCTATAACTGAAGTCAAGCTCACCGGCCTATAGTTCCCTGGGTTATCCCTCTGACCCTTTTTAAACAACGGTACTACATTTCCTATCCTCCAGTCCTCTGGGACCTCACCTGTGTCCAAAGAAGAGACAAAGATTTGCGTCAGAGGCCCAGCAAGGTCATCTCTCACCTCCCTTAGCAGCCTGGGGTAAATGCCATCAGGCCCCGGAGCTTTATAAGTCTTTATGCGTGCTAAAAGCCCCAACACCTCTTCCCTCATAATGATTATTTCCTTTAACGGGTCCTCAAATTTCTCAAAGCCGGCACCAGTGCAAAAACAAAAACCAGATGAGTTTTTATAACAATCACCAATGGCCATCATTTGCCTTTGAATTCCAGATTTTATTGAATTCGCATTTCACTATCTGCCATGCCAGAATTCGATCCCTGGTTCCCAGAGCATCACACTAAGTCTCTGGATCACTGGTCCAGTGACAATACCACTATTCTACTGCATTCCAAGGCCCAATCCCGGGGTTGGGGGAGGGGGGGAGGTGTGTTTACAGCATAGGGCAAAGAAACAAGGACTTGAGGAGGTGGGGAAATGAGGCCATTGTGGCGAAGGGTGGGAAAATGAGGATATTGTCATGGGGTAGGGGAAATAGGACATTTTGGTAGGGAGGGGAAATAGGACATTGTGGTGGGGGGAGGGGAAGTGAGGACATTGTAAAAGGGAAGGAGAAGTGAAGAAATTGCGACAGGAAGGGGAATTAGTACATTATGGTGGACAGGGGTATTTGGACACTGCAATGAGCGGGGAGGACTGAGGACATTGCTTTAGGCAGTGAAATGAGGCCATTGTGGTGGGGAGAGAAATTAGGACTTGGGGTGGGACAGGGGAAGTGACTCCACAGAGGGACACTCAGTTCCCATAAAAACAGTTATCATAATAACAACAATGATGCAAGGGATGGGCTATAAATATGTTTTCCAATTTTGAAAGTTTAATAGCCGCCTCCCCCTTCATGGGAGTCTGATCTCTAGCTCTTAATCTCAGAAAAGGTTGACAATGAACCTGCTTCTCCCATAGCTTGCAATGGACAGCATACTAATTTGCAATGTTTTCCCTTAACTTCCTACACATCCCACCCATGACATAACCCTAGTGAAGACGGAAGTGATCTGATGCTATTCATTATGTTCGAGTCAGTAGTGGTTTGATCAATGACAGTTAAGTACAGGATTGGTAATGCCACTCAGGGTTACTGATCACTGGCCGTGTCAGAGCATCTAATATTGGAGGAAAGAAGTTGTCAATATACTCACGGTAACCAACAGCAACCCTATTTAGTTATAGCTATCAGGAACTGAATTATCTTCCACCATCATTATATTTCCATTCAGTATTTGACAGTAAGTAGAAACTTACAATAGACCCTGATTATGGTGCATGAAGCAAATTTATTAAATAAATAATGAAGGAACACTAGTCTGTCAAGGATATAAAACAGCAATGGGTTTACTGTAATGCTGGCACCTGCAATCCTCAGCAAGGCAAACAAACAAATACATTGCAGCTCTAGAAACTAATGTAAACATTGATTGCACTGCGATCCTACCAAAATGATTTACATTTATATGTGATAATCTGGAATTTTTCCATTGAAGTAGAGGAGCATCAGGATAGCAGGATTTACTCTCCTGCTCCACATATCTGATGTGTATAGGACTGTTACTTTTGACACTCTGGCTGGAATTTTACTGGTACACCTGTCCCAATTCCGGGGACAGTGAATGTTTGGAGAATGGCATTCACAGTTGGCCTCGGACGGGATCATACACACCTCGGGCAGACATGCTGGTAAAATTCCACCCAGAATGTGTGCTGCCCAGTGCAAGAACTAGATGTATTGGGATTCTCAAGCCTTCTTCAGAACACAAATGAAATACTTTGATGACATTCCTATTTATTTCAGGCAACAGCACTGGCTGTTTAAATTGAAACCCTCACAAAAATCACACCAAGAAAGTTTTAAGCAACAAGTGAACAGGAGTTTTCTTCACAGTGGCACTGTAGCTACCATTGCTATATCACAGTGCCAAGGACCCAGGTTTGATTCCTGGCTTGGATACTGTCTGTGTGGAGTTTACACATTCTCCCAGTGTCTGCATGGGTTTCCTCTGGGTGTCCCACTTTCCTCCCACACTCCAAAGATGTCCAGGTTAGGTGGATTGATCATGCTAAATTGCCTCTTAGTGTCAGAGGAACTAGCTAGGGTAAATGCATGGGATGATGGGGGTAGGGCTTGGTTGGGTTGTATTCAGTGCAGACTGGATAGTGCGAATAGCCTCCTTTTGCACGATAGGATTCTATGATTCATTCATGCTGTATATGAGACGATGCTGAGAATATGATTGCCCCCTGAGATTTCTGATAGTCTGGGGCTTTGTGTACAACAACTATAATTTTTAAAGTTACAGCTACAAGAACAATGCCCTTTAAGGTTTATATTTTTATTATTCATTCATGGGACATGGGCATCATTGGTTAAGTCAGCATTTATTGCCCATCTCTAGTTGTCTTGAAAGGATGGTGGTAAGTGCCATTAGAATTACTGTCATCCATGTGATATAGGGAGGGGGTTCCAGGCTTTTGACCCACTGACAGTGAAGGAACGGTGATACGTTTTCAAGTCAGGTGCTGTGTATCTTGGAGGGGAACTTCCAGCCAGTGGTATATTTTCTGCCCTTGTCCTTCGAAACAGTAATGATTGTTAGTTTGGAAAGTGCCTGCAATGCATCTTGTAGATAGTACACATGACTGCCATAATGTGTCGGTGGTGGAGAGAGTAAATGTTTGTGGAAAGGGTGCCAATCAAGTGGGCTGTTTTGTCCTGGATGGTGTCAAATTTCTTGAGTATTGTTACAGCTGCACCCATCCAGGCAAGTGGAGAGCATTTCATTACATTCCTGACTTGTGGCTTAGAGATTGTGAATAGCCATTGGAGAGTCAGAAAGTGAATTACACATCACAGAATTCTTAGTCTGTTATCTGCTGTTGTAGTCGTATTTAGTAGTATTTATATAGCTTGTCCAGTTCAGTGTCTAGTCAATGGTAACCCCCAGGATATTGATAATGGGTGATTTAGCAATGATAATGCTATTAAATGTAAAAGAGTGATGGCTAGATTCTCTTGGACATTTTAGACAAAAAGTATTTTGAGGCATAGAATTGCTGTGGGGTTAAATAAAAAGTCAAAAGCAGAAGAGATTATCAAATTGCTTTATTCCAGTGGGCCAATCACAAAAGACATCATTGTAAGGCAAGCCATAGGTGAGTCATCTGCTAAATTCGATGAAGGCCAGATTAATCTGCCCCGCTGTGATGGGACCCTCAGTGGGGATGTGATAGACCAGACAAAGATCGTTGATTTTCCACTGGGTCAGACAATCCTGGCTGTAGGCAGGGCTGGAGAGTCCTGCCCAAAGTCTTAAATTCTTTCAAACTTTTTTTTAACCTGAGATTCAATAACATCATGGAATGTGCCAACTTCAACTAGAGTTCAGTAGCCTGAGGAACCTGTGATTCTTTCATCAGTGATCTCTATTGCATGGGAGAAGGGCATGAATATGGTAACTTAAAATGAAACACACCTGAGACAGAACTGTGGTGGGTGTATTGACTCTCTGACTTTCTCCAAGCCAAAGATGACTTTATTTTCAATAAGGTTATCCAACTGGTTAGCCTCTCAAGTTATATAACCAATACAGAGACAATTTCAGAGGAGAGAAGTGTTCATGGATTTTAATCCATGCATCAGTCACAGAAGTGCAGGAATGTCCCAAATTGGCACTGAACCACCCTGCCAAATAGCCTTGCCAATGCTACAGTGTGAAGTGTCCTCACAGAAAAGTGCTTGTCAGGAAAACAGAGGTAGTTTAATGGGATCTATAATTGTATTGCTAAATATTAAAACTAAGTATATACTTATTTGTAATATTTAAATTTAATTTACTGTTTCAGTGGAGGAAAGGGTAAACTTATAGTTAACTCCAAGTTAAACAAAAGTTTACATGAGTGGGGTTTTTTTCTTTCAGGTCAAACTATGTTTCTGTTATGCTGCAAAAACATTTGCAGTGGGTAAAGTAAACATAAGCTTGGAGAACGAATGAGCTGTTGCTCAGCAACCGGGGCAGTTTAAGAGTAGGAAGAATTTTTAATTTTTCGGGCCGTGTTTTCCGGGTGCGCTTGCCCTGAAGTTGGAAAATCCAGCCCAAGGTCAACGGACTTTCCATGGTTCCCCTCCATCCACTATGACTCCTGTGGTGGGTGGAATAGGAAAATTCACCACTTAACATTTAATTGGATCCAGGCAGAAGGAGCTTCACAGGGAGAGAAAGAATGTCTAGAAGATGCTAGAAGAAAAACCACATAATAGAATAAGGGGTAAGGAACAAAGAACAAAGAACAAAACAGCACAGGAAACAGGCCCTTTGGCCCAATGAGCCCGCGCCGCCACGCCGATGTTCCCACCTCTACCTGCGATCCCTGTCCATGTTTATAGATCTGTGGATTAAAAAACAAATTTGAGACAATTTAGGGAGAATTTGTTTTGCCAATTAGCCTAAGAGCACATCTTTGGGATGTGGGAGGAAACCGGAGCACCCGGAGAAAACCCATGCAAGCACGGGGAGAATGCGCAAATTCCCACAGACACAGGCCCAAATCCATGTATCTGCACAGCACAGCGATAGTCGCTGAGCTGTCGTGTTGCCCATCAAATGGTCCAGGTCAAGCGTACACTAACGAAGTGAAGCACTAGGATACTCTCGAAAAAAAAAATCCAAGAGCAGCCCCCTCACGACCCATCGCATGTATGCCCCTCGTTAGACAACAAGGTGGACCAAAGCACCTGTAAGATAAAAACAAGTACATCAATATCATCACCTATTTACACACTTCCCAGGGGCATCCAAATTATTCCTTATCCCCCTCACCGTAAGCCCATGACCCTTCGTGCTATTCGAGTCTATCCTAGGAAAAAGCTTAACCCTGTTTACTCTATCTATACCCCTCATAATCTTGTACACCTCTATTAGATCTCCTCTAAGTCTACGTCTTTCTAAGGAAAACAGATCCAATTTGCCTAACCTCTCCTCGTAACTTAGACCTTCCATACCAGGCAGCATCTTGGTAAACCTCCTCTGCACTCTCTCCAGGGTCTCCATGTCCTTCCGGTAGTAGGGCGACCAGAACTGAACGCAGTATTCCAAATGAGGTCTAACCAACGTTTTATACAACTACAACATTATAGGCCAGCTCTTGTACTCTATACCCCTTCCTATAAAGGTTAACATACTATATGCTATCTTCACAACCTTCTCCACTTGCTCTGCCACCTTCAGAGACTTGTTCACCTGCACCCCCAGGTCCCTCTGCATTTCTATACTCTTAATAGGTCTACCCTTTATCATATACCTCCCCGCTACATTCTTTCTCCTGAAATGCATCACCTCACATTTATCAGTATTAAATTCCATCTGCCATCTGTCCGCCCAAGCTACCAGCCTATCTATGTCCTGCTGCATCGCCTGACAATGCTCCTCACTATCCGCAAGTCCAGCCATCTTTGTATCGTCTGCAAGCTTGCTGATCACTCCGCTTACTCCCTCTTCCAAGTCATTTATATATATTACAAATAGAAGAGGTCCCAGTACCGAGCCCTGCAGCACACCACTAGTGACTGACCTCCAGCTAGAAAAACACCCTTCCACTATTACTCTCTGTCTCATATTACCAAACCAGTTACTTATCCATCTAGCTACCAGTCCTTGTATCCCAAGAGCCTTGACCTTCTCAACTAACTTCCCATGAGGGACTTTGTCAAGAACTCTTAATAGTACTGATAGGCAGAGGAATCTGAGTACACAGGTACACAAATCACTGAAAATGGCAACGCAGGTGGATAAAATAGTCAAGAAGACATATGGCACGCTTGTGTTCATTATCCAGGACATTGACCAAGGTAGCCCCAACTGCTTCACTGGGCAGGGAATTCCACAGATTCACAATCCTTTGAATGAAGAAGTTTCTCCTCAATTCAGTTTTAAATCTACTGCTCCTTATTTTGAGGCTAGTTCTGGTTTCACCTGCCAATGGAAACAACCTCTCTGTCCCATCTTATCCGTTCCCTTCATAAATTTATATGTTTCTATTGGATCACCTCTCATTCTTCCAAATTTCAATGAGTATAGCTGCAGTCTGTTCAGCCTCTTCTCATTAGTCAACCCTCTCAACTTTCAATCTGGCGAATCTCCTTTGCACCCCCTCCAGTGCCAGTATTCAGGCTTGGGCTGACAAGCTGGAATACATTTTTGTATCACAGAAATGCAAAGCAATAAGAAGACAGTCTAACTATCTCCTAGCATCACCATCATTGAATCCCCAACCAACAACATTCTGAGTTTATCATTGACTATAAATCAAAGACTGGGATTTCTATGGCAAATAATTCAGTGCCTGACTCCTCAGAACCTCTTCACTATCTACAAAACACAAGTGGGTGGCACAGTGGCACAGCAGTTAGCATTGATGCCTCACAGCGCCAGAGACCTGGGTTCAATTCCAGCCTTGGGTCACTGTCTGTGTGGAGTTGCATTTTTTCCCTGTGTCTGCATGTGTTTCCTCAGGGGTTCGGGTTTCCTCCACAGTCCAAAGATGTGTGGGTTAGGTTGATTGACCACGGTAAATTACCCCTCAGCATCTGGGATTAGCAGGATAAATGTGAGGCATTATGGGAATAAGGTCTGGGTGGGATTGTTGTTGGTGCAAACTCAAAGGGCCAAATTGCCTCCTTCTGCACTGAAGGGATTCTATGATTCTATGAAGTTAGACTGTGATGAACAGTTTCCACTTGCCTGGATTAACGTAGCTCCAACAATGCTCAAGAAGCTTGACTCCCTCCTGAACAAGACAGCCCACTTGATTAGCACCTTATCTACCATTTCACTCCTTTCAACACCAGCACACAGAAGCAACAGTGTGTACTGCATACAAGATACACTGCAGAAACTCACCAATATTACTGTGACAGCACTTCTCAAACCAGTATATTTTATTACTTAGAAGGACGAGGTTAGCAGGCACAGGGGAACCCCACAGTATTTTGCTATTATTTTAATATTACTGGCTCAAAATCCTCAAACACCCTTCCTAACAGCTCTATAGATGTGCTTGATGTCTCACAGACCACACCGGCTCAACAAAGCAGTTCACTATCATCTTCTCAAGGATAATGGATGGGCAATAATTGTTAAGCTCGGGAATGATTCCCATCCCATGCACGAACAAAAAATGACATTGTATTATCCTCAATGTTAATTCCTCACAAAGCATTGTAAAGCGATTTCCCATGCACCGGCCCCCATTCTAGACTTCTTGAACACTAAAAGTAATCTATTTCTCTGAAAGCTATCTCATCCTTTCAGAATTTTACACAGTGTTATCAGAATACCCAGAATCAATAATATTCTAAAGAAAAAAATTTCTATTTTTGAATCTTTGCATTTTTATTTCCTGACACCAAGCATTCTTTCGAATGAATCTGTCTCATACTGATCCAAAGCTTCATTATACTTCTTCCTGTGTGCAGCCCAGTACTGCAGTCAGCATGTTTATATAGGCTTACATTAAGTCTTTTATTTTTTATATTCTATTCCTCTTGTGATCATACCTACAATTCCATTATCTTCTTTATGGCCTTATCAACCCAAGGTGTTCTATTAATGTAGCGTTAAATCCCTTTGCTCCTTAACAGCACCAAACCAATTTACATTCCGAGTTTAATTGCTGCTTTTATTTTTTCTATTAGATTACAACAGTTAACACATTTGCCATTAAATTCCATATGCCACATGTTAGCCCATTCCTCCATGTTAACACTTTCCCTTTACAGCTACCTTTGGTCTTCTGGATTGCTGAGTTCCTGCCAGCATACACTTGATGTCCAATTCTTGTTTCTGCTGGCAGTGCAGAAACTTCCTGCTTGAAATCAACAAGAACGTTGGCAGATGCAGGCAAAATTCCATGTAAACTGGTTGGCAGAGGCTCCACAGTTCCACTCTCATGCCCTGCACCCACACCGTGTAGCACAGTGATAAGCACTGCCAGGGACTGCCACTACCAGTGATTCCCAGCTTGGACCTCTGGCTGTGTGGGGTTTGCATATTCTCCCTTGTCTATGTGGGTTTCCTCTGGGTGCTCTGGTTTCCACCCACATTCTGAAAGATGTGAGGGTTAGGTGCATTGAACAGGCGCCAGAGTGTGGCAACTAGAGGAATTTCACAGTAATTTCATTGCAGCATTAACGTAAGAGTTACTTGTAATTAATAAATAAACTTTAGGAAGAGCTGCAAACTTGCAAAGGTCTCTTCAAACCTTCCAAAGCTGTGACATCCATCACCAAAGACAAAAACAGCAGATATATGTGAACACCAATATGCAATTTCCCCCTCAAGTCACTTATGATCCTGAATTGCAGCTGTATTTCCATCATTTCATTTCAAAATCTTAGCACACTTTCCTTAACTGCAACATGGCTGAACTAGAATCATTGAATCCTGACAGTGCAGAAGGAGGCCATTAGCCCATCGAACCTACACTGACAACAACCCCACCCAGGCTCTATCCCTGTAACTTCACATACTCATCGCATTAATCCCCCTGACACTGGAGGGTAATTTAATATCAGCATACAAGCTAACCTGTACATTTTTGGACTGTGGGAGGAAACCAGCACACCCAGAAGAAAACCATGCAGACATGGGGAGAACATGCAGACGCCGCACAGACAATCACCTGAGGTCCTTTGTTCTTTGTAACTTCCTAGTGTTAGCCCTTTCATAGTATACTTCCTTGTTAAATTACTACTTCCAAAGTGCATCACCTCCCACTTTTCAGGATTAAGTTCCATGTGCTACTTATGTGCTCATTTGATCATCTTATCTATATCCTTCTCTAACCCAAGACAATCAACTTCACTGTTAACCACTTGGCCAATCTTTGTGTCATCTGCAAACTTACTGATCCTACCCCTCACATAGTCATCTATGTCATTTATATAAATGACAAACAATGGGCCCCAGCTCGGATCCCTGTGGTACGCCACCGGTCACTGGCCTCCAGTCATTTACTGTGTTTAATCCAGTCACTAAAGCAGCCATCTTTCACCACCCTCTATCTCCTACGCCTAAGATAATTATGAATCCATTTTGTTAGATCATCTAGTATCCCATGTGCATTAGCTTTCTTAATAAATTTCCCATGTGGAGCTTTGTGAAAGCCTTTGCTGAAATTCATGTAAACTACATCAATCACACTGCTGTCATCCACACACTTGGTTACATGCTCAAAAATCCTATCAAATTTATTAGGTATGACCTCCCTCTGACAGAACCATGCTGACTATCTCTAATCAAAGTTTGCCTCTCCAAATGGAGATAGATTCCCTCATTCAGAATCTTTTCCAATAGTTTTCCAACCACAGATGTGAGACTCAATGGTCTGTAGCTCCTTGATTTGTCTCTACAACCTTTCTTAAATAGTGGGACCACATTAGCCATTCTCCAGTTCTCTGGCACCTACCCAGTGAGAAGTGTCACAACACCATGTTAATATCCAATAGGTTTATTTGGTAGCAAATGCCACTAGCTTTCGTGTCTTTGCCCCTCCACCAGGTGAGTGGGAAGTTCTGATCATGAATACCTGATAAAGGGGCAAAGCCCAAAATCTAGTGGTGTTTGCTACCAAATTAATCTGGTGTTGTGAGATTTCTTACAGTTTATACCCCAGTCCAATGCCAGTATCTCCACATCATCACCTACCCGACGATCAGGGAGGAGTTAAAAATTTGGGTCAGAGCACCTGCACTTTTTTCCCTTGCCTCCCAGAACAATCTGGGACTTAATTCATTCGGACCTGAAGATTAGTCCACTTTTAAGCTCACCAAAACCTCCAATACTTTGTTATTTGCTATGATAATTTTCTCTAGAGCCTCACAGTCTCTCTCCTGGAGTTCCATAATTATCTCCTCATTATCATGTGTGACAACAGATGTAAAATATTCTTTTAACATTCTACCAATGACCTCTGCTTCCACTACAAATTTCCCCCTTGGTCTCTAATGGGCCCTACTCTTTCCCTGGTTGTCCTCTTCCCATTGATACGCCTATAGAATACCTTAAGATTTTCCCTACTCTTTCCCCAGCCAGAGCTTTCCTTCCTTTTTTAAATATTGGGGTTATATTTACTAACTTACAATCTGCAGGAGCCATTGCAGAAGCTATAGAATTTTGGATCCACTATCTCTGCAGCCATCTTATACAAAACTCTAGAATGCAGATTATCAGGTCCCATTCATTTCTCCAATATTCATTTCTTTCAGTTTCTTATTCCTGCTAGTTCTCCGGTTCTCTTGGATTTCTGAATGCTGTTTGATTTTTATTTTGGGACAGCACAGTGGCACAATGGTTAACACTGCTGCCTCACAGCACCAGGGCCGCGGGTCTGATTCCCGGCGGAGATCACTGTCTGTGTGGAGTTTGCTCATTCTCCCTATGTCTATGCGGGTTTCCTCTGGCTGCTCCGGTTTCCTCCCACAGTCTGAAAGACATGCTAATTAGGTGCATTGACCTGAACAGACACCTGATGGTGGTGAATAGGGAATTTCACAATAATTTCATTGCAGTGTTAATGCGAGTCTTACTTATGACAAATAACTCGTGAATTGCAGCTGTTGAGTCTCCGAAGTGGAATAGGAATCATAGGAATCTGTGCGAGTAGAATAGGAATCATGCTTTATTCATATTCAGGGATATAGGGAAAAGGCAGGAAAATGGAATTGAAGCCCAAGATCAGCCATGATATGTTGAATGGTGGCAGAGAAGATCAGATGATCTGCTCCTGTTTCTATGTCTTGTGTTCTTGTTGACCTGAGGTAATTATCTTTGATGGATTATTGCAGGCATACAGCTGTCTCTCAATGGAGTTAGAATGTCAGATGCTTATCATTGTAAACTAGGTAGTCATCACAGCTATGAGCTCAAGTCACTTTAGTCTGTGGTTTAAGAAAGATTGTTTTTTACAAGTTCAATTCATGTTTGCAAATCATTATCTGGCATAAAGTGCATCTTCATGAAGTCATCCCAAACTCACCAGTTTACAAAAGATACAGGACAGCATGGTAACAGTGGTTAGCGCTGCTGCTTCACCACGCCAGAGACCCAGGTTCGATTGCCAGCTTAGGTGAATGTCTGTGTGGAATTTGCACATTCTCCTCATGTCAGCTTGGGCTTCCTCTCAGTGCTCCAGTTTCCTCCTAAAGTCTGAAGACATGCTGATTAGGTGCATTCATCATGCTAAATCCTCCATCAGTGGACTTGTGTGACAACTAGGGGATTTTCACAGTAACTTCATTGCACTGTGACATTAATAAAAAGAATGAAATTAAGGTACGCTGTCAGAAGGTCAACAGACCTGAGTTTGCAAACAAAAAGAGAGTGGCCTGAATTCTCCTGCCCTGCCCTCCACAGGAATTGTAGTGGGCAGAGGGTGGGCAATGGAAAAGTCCATTGATTTGGGGTGGGATTCTCTAGTTTTGAGATGGGGGGCATGGCCAGAGAATCTCGCTAGTGAAATAAATGCACACACCATTATTGGTGTGAGGGAAAAGAATCCAGTCGCTTGTGGGTAACAAATTTCAGCAAAATACTGGATAATCTGTGCTACTCTGCAACAAAGCTTGTAAAAGTCAGGACTCATTGACAATTTTCCCATGAGTTTCAAGATACAGTTCCATTTGCTTGGTAAATACGAATGAGATTTCCTTCAGAAAGTTTGGGGTTCTAATTAATGATTCTGTTAATGGGGTAATTTATGTTTTTAATTTGAAAACCATTGGTAATTAAATAAATGATAATTGCTTTGCAAATGTCAATGAAACATGTAGTCAGGATGCAAGTTAAGCTGATTTTATTCACTGATTGAACTATTTGTTAAGTATTTAATGTGGATTCTTGTTGGAAATAAAATCGATACAAAATCCATTTCAGCTTCTCAGGATTTAAAGTTACCTTCGTGAGTCCCAGCCATCTCAAAATCTGTTAGATCCCTAATTTGTAAGTACTGCAGTTCACAATGAACCATGCTGATTGATTAGCAGCCTTCGGGTCCTGAGTTTCTCTAGTAATTTGAACCACAGGATCACAGAATTGCTGCTATGCAGAAGGAGGCCATTTGGCCCACCATGTCAGCACCAGCTGCAAATCACTGAATCGGTGTCCTCTCATTCTCATTCCTTTTATTATTGGGAACAGTTTCTCCCTATCCACTACATCCAGCTCACTCATGATTTTTTGTATCAAATCTCCTCTGGATTTTCTTCACTCCAAGAAGAACAGTCCCAATCTCTCCGTTCTATGGTCATAACTAAAGATGCTCATCCATGGAACCATTCCTGTAAACCTCTTCTGCACTCTTTCCAATGCATTCATAACTTCTACAGTATGGTGCCCAAAAAATGTACACCATGCTCCAGCTAAAGTCTTGACTTCATATGTCATGTTCAACAGGTAAACAAAAAAATTGGGAGAACATTTTTTGCTTACATGTGATTTTGTAATAAATGGGGCCATTCTCCCAAAAGTGCTGAATTGGTGAGAAAACTGATGTAAATCATGATTGCTTTTTCAGCGCAACTTCAGACCCAAATCTCCCCACTCCATGCATTGCCGAGGTCAAATTGTGAATATCATTAAATGCTCGGAGGCAGGGCCTATTCATGCCAAAGAGCCTGAAATCACCGCGATGAGCGGGAACCTGTACATGTGCTCTCCTATGGAACATAGCTGAAAAGACCTCCCAGTATCCAGATCACTGCCCTTCAACAATCACACACATCACTGGCCTCATTTTTGCACACCCTCCCCCACAGACATCACGAGCCTCATCACTGCACTCCCCCCCCCCCAAACCATCCTGCAAACATTGCTGCTCTAATCACTGCTTCCCCATCACCCCCTTGCAGTCATCGCTGGCCTCATCACTGCCCCACTCCCCCTCGTAGGCATTGGTGGCCTCATCACTGCCACCCCACCCCACTCCCCTCACAGACATTGCTAGTCTCATCATTGCCACCTCTCTCCACTCCCTCCACCCTTGCAGGCATTGCTAGCCTTATCAGTGCCCCCCCCTCGCAGACGTGCATACTTCGCTGCCCTCCCCTTACTGACATCATTGCCCCCCCCCACCCTACACACAGACTGCTGCCCACTGACCCCATGTCCCCATGGATCTGGGTAACATAGGTACCACATCCCTTCATCCCTTGAACATACTGACCTCACAGCTGCCCCATGTTGTGTTGTGCTGACACACACAACCTCAACTTGCAAGCATTCCCTCTATTGAATGTCAGCCATAAGTATTGTACCCCCATGGACACAGCAGTTTATTGAGTGACAGCCAATCAACACCATCAGGGATGCATGACACTCATTTGAAAGCAGCCTTCGAAATTTCTCACAAGGACCAGCGGGCCCTTGACTGGCTACACTCACTGTACCTGCATTCCCCTAATAAACCAGGGCTGTATATAAGCTGCAGGAATGGACACACAGCCAGTCACACCACGAAGATGCCTTTGAGGAAACCAGCACTGAGGCCAACCAGGAGTGTCTGCTTGATGCCGTAGAGGAGAGGCATGAGCAAATTTTCCCCAGCTAGGGCCCTCGCCCAGGGGATTCAGCCACCAAGGCATTGTTGTAGAAGGAGGTGACAGGAGCAGTGAACGCCAGGAGCCTGATACCGCGCTCTGGTTGGCAGTGTCGCAAAAAACTGCACAACCTTCTTCAACTAGCAAAGTTGAGTGAGCATCACACTTGGAAGCCCGCACATGCTTGGCATGGATCTCAAACCATGCTGAGACACCTGAACGGCAGGCAACAAGGCACCCTTCCCCCAAAAATAGAATCCAACCCCTTTCCCATTCAACGAGCATCCTTCAGAGGTGACCCTTTTCCCCGGTACTATCAGCACAATGCCTGAGATACAGGCACAGATTGCACACCATGCACTTCTGTGCCAGCATTTGTCCTGATGGGAATGTCACACAGCCCAAATCGGGTCACACATGGCAATATGGATTGTGTGGTGTTGGTCACATTGAATAATTTATATTATTTTCTCAATTTACACTTATTTTCATATGAAGAAAATATGTTCAAAATTCCCAGACTTAGGTGAGTGAGACAGTTTCGTTTAGTCTATACAATGAGATATATGTGCAGGTCAAAGGTCTTGTTTCTAACATTACAAATAGTCATCGAGAATTACATTTAGTAGAATGACAGAAGACGTTATGTGAGATTTAAGATTATAGCTATTCTGCTCTGGTTTATATGTTACAACTAGATAAAATTAAACAATCCTGTAAATACAGGTCTGGCTTTCTTTATATGGGATTCCTTTATTTTTATGATCAACATTGTAACATATACTGTAGAAAAACATTTTTCTTCCTGTAATTGAAGTTTCTAGCTTCATGCATAAGTTCTTGCTTCCTATGTTTTATTGTTACTTACCCTGTTCTGTCACTGTTAAAATATGAAAGGGAAGAGAGGAAGGGTTGGAGGACTGTTAAATGTCACTTGTCATTCTGATAAAGTTGCTTCTTGGCAGTTTGACCAGTTTCAAATATTCTAGGAATTGTGTGACAGAAAATTCATAATGATTTGGAGCAAGGGTATGAGAGTATAATCAAGAGCAGTCTCAAACCTGGAGGACGATCAAAGACATTTATGCTCATATCATAGGTACCACAGGAATAAACACATTATGCTGCTCAGATTGCCACTAAAATTTGATACAAGGCTGGAGTAATTTATCCAGAAGCGCATTAGGACAAAGAGCTAATTGAAACAGAAGGTACGAGCTGGGTGATTTGATTAACCCTGGGCCATCTATTTGGATATACACACTATTACATCGTCCACTATTGCAATTTATTTCTAATGAACATTGTTCTCCCTTCTACTGAAGATTTTGAAATTTATTATTTGCACCAATTTTTGTACAGCTGCCTTTTGACAACATCATATGGTTTGAAGAGTTTGTTTTTCAATCTATGGTCAATCAACAACAAAAAAATGAAAACTTTACTAAGATATCAATCTTTATAGTTTAGCTAATCTAGTAAATGAATATTACAAACTGTGCCATTTCCCATGCCAATATGTTGTTTGCAATTACAAAACTTTAATAGTGAACTTTGCAAAACAGTGAACAAGGTAACCCTGATTCTAGATTGTCACAGATCAGATTTACCCCCATAAGCTTCTCTACACAACCCCTTAGAAATTTCAGTGCACCGACTCTGTAGGAACTGCATGGGAAGTTTGAACCTCTGATGGGAAATTCCACACCCCAGGACTATCGGAAGAAGTCAGAGTCAGACCAAACAATTCTGATTTATTTACTGGGATAGTTACCCAGCGGTATGTTAGAAAGTTTGATTCCTGGCTTGGGTCACTGTCTGTGCAGAGTCTGCACATTCTTCCCATATCTGTGTGGGTTTCCTCCGGATACTCCAGTTTCCTCCCACTATCTGAAAGACGAGCTGATTAGATGGAATGGCCATGCTAAATTTTTCCTCGGTGCACCTGAACAGGTACTAGCATGTGGAGACTAGGGGATTTGCACACTGACTTGATTTTGCAGTGTTAATGTAAGCCTATTTGTTACACTAATAAATAAACTTTAAATCTTCTTCTTGATGCTTCAGCAGCACTTCTTCCTCTTGAACAGATCTGAGAACACCTTTGATATGCACTGGCCAGAGTCTCCAATGATTGTGGTGTGCAAGAGTTACAAGTTGCAAATTATATTGGCTGCATACAGACCCAAAGAGAAAAAATATGAGGAAAAAGAGGATGATGCCAACTAGACACCAGTTGCTTGCATTGGTGCCCAGAGTACCAGGAATGTGCTGAATAATAAGGTAAAAATAGAAGATGCTGAAAATACTTTGCATTAGTAGAGAGAGGAATAGAGTTAACACTCTAAGTTTCATCATAACTGGAAAAATATAGAGATATAATGGATTTTACAGAGCTACTGTCTTGACGAAAGAGAAAAAATGAAAAGGAAGGTCTGTGATGAGGTGGAAGGTAAGAAACATCATATTAAATGACAAAAGAAATGATTTTCCAAGGTATTAGAGATGGTAATGACACAAATAGATAGGCCCTGAAGAGGTGTAAATAGAAATAGATTAGTCATTACCAACAGCTGCCATCTGGAAAAGCCAGGATAGGAGTTATAATAGAAATTTTGATATCAGTGTTGTGTTTGAAAGACTGTAAAATGCTGAATTAAAAGATGAGGTGGTGTTTCTTAAGCTTATATTGAGTTTCATTGGAACATTAAAGGCAGCAGAGGACAGAGAGGTGAGAGTGGTACTGGGATAGAAAATTAGAATAACAAGTGACTAGAAACTCAAGATCCTGCTTGGGGACAGAATGCAAATGTTCCATAAAGTGGCCATCCAGTCTGCATCTGGTCCTCCCAGTGCCGTGTAACAAATAAGTCGTGAATGCAATATATTAAGTTGAATGAAGTAAAATTTATTTATTAATCACAAATAAGGCTTACATTAACACTACAATGAAGTTACTGTGAAATTCCCCTAGTTGCCACACTCCAGCACCTGTTCGGGTCAATGCACATCTTTCAAACTGTGGGAAGAAACCAGAACACACAGATGGAACCTATGCAGACATGGAGAGAAGGCACAAACTCCACACGGACAGTGACCCAAGCTAGGAATCGAGCATGGGTCTCTGGCGCTGTGAGGCAGCAGTGCTAACCATCATGCTACTGTGCTGAATGAAGTATAAGCAAATGATTCTTTTATTTGGAAGATATGTTTGAGCTGAAAGAGCATGAAAACAGGAAAGAAACACACCCATTTAGGGAGGCAAGGATCCAGAAGCAATCATACAGCACTTAGAAAAGAAAATGAGGCAAAATGCGGTTCTTGCCAGTTGGGGAAGTGGGTAGAGCCTATTCATGCTAGGAAGCCGGCTGCTGAGCTCCAGGGACGCTATTGCGCATGTGGCCCACACTCCCAATGCATTGTGTACAAATGTGTACAAGTATAGCGGGAAGTGTGTCACTCTCCCCCACATCCCTGGACATCACCCCCCAATTTCTCCTGGGAAATTTCTCCCACCACCCCCTCTCCCTCCCTCCCCTTGTTATTACGCTCCTCCCCCACCCCTCCTGCCACTGATTGCTGCCCAGCTGATAGCTATCCCTGATTCTTCCCACCAGATGGCACAGTAGCACTGTTGCTTCACAGCTTGGGTCTGTGTGGAATTTACACATTCTTGTGTGTGCATGGGTTTTTTCTGGATGTTGTGCTTCCCTCCCCACAGTCAAAAGATGTGCGGGTTAGGTTGATTGGCCATGATAAAATTCCCCCTTGGTGTCCTGAGATGTATAGGTTAGAGGGACTAGTGGGTAAAATATGTAGGAATATTGGGGATAGGACCTGGGTGGGATTGTGGTTGGTGCACACACAATGGGCCAAATGGCATCTTTTTGTATTGTTGGGTTTCTATGGTCGATCCCCCACCCACTTGATTACTGGACCTGACTCTCCCCGTCCCCTCAATGCACCCTGGATGATCATTGTCTTGGCTAATCCCCGATGCAGAGTATTCTCACCACTCCCATCTGTACAGCTTCCAATCATGGAACCACCCCATCATGAACCCATCCCTCACAAGACCTGCCTCTTTCAATTCCACCCCTCCCCTTGTGTCCTGCACTTTTGGCATTGCTCAATGCCTGGTGGACAGTGTCAGCCGGTGGGCACCGATAGGATGCCTAGGTGCCAGGCTAGCAGCAGCAGACTGGCACTGTTCAAGGGCCACTGCCCACCTCTAACCCTGAGCACCAGGGGTAGGGCTTCACTGGTCTGCAGTCCTAAGTGTAAGGCCATTAGTTCAAGTCCCGGTTGGTGGTGACCAATTGTGATACTCGCCAATGAGGACTTCCACTGGTGAGCAGGTAAGGACAAATGAGTCTGGACGATTAGGTCCAGGACTCACTAATTGCATTAAATTAGCTAACGAAGGTTTAAATCAGCCTTGCTCCCTTCCTGAGTTTTTGGCTCTCAGCCGATCCTGCTGGTTCGCCAGGCGTGAAAAATCAGGAAGATCGCCCCATTGACTAAATATAAATATTTTATTACATAAGGGTTCACCTTTGTTGCACGCTCATGTATGATTTTATTTAGTATCTCCAGCTGCAGTTCATTGCACTTCCTGCCACGTGAGAAGTGATGCAGCAAAATTGTCATTTATGCATCAAAGCAAAGTGCAAACAGTTGAACTTTCTTTATTTGTCAATGTCACTTAGTCCTTGGCTTGACAGTGCTTACGCAATCAGCTCAGCGGCAGAGCAGCAGAGGATCCCTGATATTAGGAAGCTTGTGAACACCTCCTGGACCAGACTTGGATAACACTGAAAATATTGTTCTTGTGGAATGACCAAAAGGATCCTGTCTTCCCCTAAGTAAACACTAAGCGAGGCTCTTTCATGCTTTGTTTGCAAAGATAATTAGTAATGTTACATTTTTCAACCAGTGGAAGGAAAGACGCAAAAATCCTTCAAATTAGCGTAGTATTACTGCAACAAGGCAAGCTGAAATCTCAAGTAATCGCGAAGGCTTTATTGTTTTACTTCCCACTTTAGAATTTGATGTTTCAAAACTTGATTTAGGCACCTCTGGAAGAAAACAGTGCCATTAGTTCAGAAACAAGAAGTCCTCTGGGGCATCAGTACTGCCATTTGTCACACCTTATCCTGTTTTGTTGCTATTGCATTAGAGATCAGATGATTAGCTGCTTTTTATATCTAGGACAAGAGCAACAGGTGTATGAGAAAAAGGAAACAAAGCTGGAGAAAGTAAAAATGTTTGATCCACAACAGTTGAATGGCAAGTCTTAATGAGATATAGGAATTGGCCACGTGGCCCATAAAACCTATCCACAACTGCTATAAAAATAACATTGATTTTTCTCTTACAGTTTTCGAATTTGGATCAACAATCTAAATGAATCTACAGATTTTTATGTCTCTTGCAATTTTATGTACGTTTCATATTGAGCTATTTTAGGCCTATATTGCTCACAATATTTGTGAAGAGTATTGAGCCAAATCGGACCTCATTGTGCCAACCTTTGGGAAAAAAAAAAGATCCTTGCAGATGTGGAATTCAAGACAAGATTTCCAAAAATGATTGCCCCAGGGAATCAAATTAGAAGCCGCTTACTTAAAACATCCAGGCACCCCACTGAAAGGGGACTTTTTTCCTAGCATATGCAAATGAGATGTTAGCATTGGTTCAATGGTAGTGGTAGCACTGTTTGCATCTGGCAACACTCAAGATTTTTGACATCATCCAGAACAAAACAGTCTTTTTGATTGGCACCCTTTCCAACAATTTCAACACCTAACTCAGACTGCTAGCACACTGTGGCAACAACAGTGTGTACCATCGAGAAGATACGTGGCAGCAACTCACCAAGGCACTTTTGATAGCACCTTCCAAACTGATGACCTCTTTCTTTCAGGTAGTTATGAAAGAAGGAAGATTTTGTTTTATGTTTTCCATGTATTGGTCTGGAGTGGGGAAAGGGGACATGCTTTCTGATTTATTTTTCAAGGATTCTAGGACTCCTGAGGCACATGAAACCTGGAAGGACAAGAGCAACAGCTGCATGAATCACCAGAATCTGCAAGTTCTTTTCCAAGCCACGCACCATCCTAACTTGGCAATATATCGCCATTTCTTCACTGTCATTGGGTTAAATTCCTGGAAATCTCTTCTCAAGAGCACTGTGGATTTATCTAAACCACATGGATTGCAGCATTCAAGAAGGCATCTCACTACCACCTTCTGAAGGCAATTGGGTGTATTTAGGTACCAAATGTTGGCCTGGCCAGTGATAGTCACATCTAGTAAATGAGTAAAGAAAGACAAGGGTCCCTTGATCTCCTTTATAGTGTTACTGATTTTTGCATCAGGTTTTAGTTGCTCCTCATGGCAGACTCTGGTATGGCCAATCATGGCCTATTTTCCAGGACTTCAATTAAGTATGTTGGGATCTCTGAGGATTCTCAGTCCTGAACCTTTAGAGTCACATGATACAAACTAAATGGATTCTAAGTATTGAGATTAAGTTATAAAGAAAGGTTCAGCGCACTGATTTAATTATGTTTCACACAAGAAGATTCAAGTGATATGATTCAGCTCTTCAAATAATGAAATGTGTAGCTAAGCTTTAACTAATGAAGCCTCTTATCTGGGAGGGCAGCATGGTTAGTACTGCTGCCTCACACACCAGGGACCTGGGTTCAATTCTCAACTCGGGTCACTGTTTGTGTGGTGGTTGCAAGTTCCCCCCGTGTCTGCGAGGGTTTCCTCCGGGTGCTCTAGTTCCTTCCACAATCCAAAAGACCTGCTAATTAAATGCACTGGACATGTAAATTCTCTCCCAGTGTACCCGGACACGAACTGGAGTGTGGTGACAAGGAGATTTTCACAGTGACTTCATGTAAGCCTAAGTGTGATACTGACAAATAAACGCCATGGGCCCCATTTTAATTCTAAGTGCTGGGCAGACTTGAAACTGGAAGGATTACAAATCGAACTTTTAGACCCATTCTCAAGTGTTCCCATATGCACTCTGCTTGCAAAAATGTCAGCAATTCCGAATCGCACTGCGCAAGCCTGTGTGTACGGGATTTAACATGCCCAAACTCCTCCAGTCTTCAACTGCACATGCACGGAAAAAAAAAGATAGAACGCGGCTCCCCTGCCACATTGGTCCAGATGATGCCTCCCCCTGGTCCCCACAAATGTTGCTCCACCCCAAAACATTACTGACCTCTTATTCCCCCAACCCCCGCCATGCAAACTGATTGCAGGCCTCTTCCTTCCACTAATCTCACGCTGGCAGTGGAATTCCCCCCTCCACCCGCCTTTCTCCCACTGATTTCAGGCAGAATGACAGCAGACCCCTCCTTCACCCTCTCTTATCTCAGGCAGAGTAGAGGCAGACCCTTCTCTTCATTCCCACACCCACCCCCCACCTCCCCACTGATCTCAGACTCAATGATAGTGGACCTCACCCTAACCCCCTCTCTGATCTCAGGCAGAGTGGCAGCAGACACCCCCTCCCCCCTTCCTTCCCCACTGATCTCCAGCAGGGAGCCATCGGACCCACCTTCCTCTCCCCCCACCCCCACCAATCCCAATTTGAGTGTCAGACACTCAGCACTTACCTCCTCACTAAATGGAGTGTCCAAATCAGACTTTTGTGGAGCATTTCTGTTTTGTGTTGATTCTGGATGGACGAATGTGGTGATAAAGTGGGGAATGGCAGTAAGGTTGGGCGTGCAGCCCATTAAGTCAATTTAAATGCATACAAATGCATTTAAATGGACGCTGTGCCCAGTTCGGTCATGGTCCCAATCACGTTCATTTTCGGGCTTTGGTAAAGGGAGAACCAGTATGGAGGTGGACATGGATCACACTACTCACCTCACACCCAATTTTAGCAAGTTTTCACGCCCAAAAACAAGCGCAACTTGATGGTAATATCGGGCTCAATGTCTCCTGTTTCAGAAATACATAACTCTTTAGTGTATCTGTGAAGTGTTGTCCCCCAAGCACTTAAATGTTACAATTAGTTCCTCGCTAATTATTTCCTAGCCCTTACAGATGTTTATCGGTAACTCAACAATACATGTTGACATGTTAATACTTGAAGATGCTAACTCATGTGAAGTATGACTTCAAATGTGTTAGGCATCCTTGAAGTCTATCTGAATAACCAATCTTCACATGTGAACCTAGACACTGGTTAGCAATAAACCTAGTCAGTTTTCCTGTCATTAGACCAAGGTCATTGATATCAGTCTCAGTTTTCTCACCATTGCTGAGTTAATTCTACATAGGATTAATTTTCCTCTCCACTGGTGCTCATGCCCATATGAGTGGCTGTAAATTGGGAGAGCGGAATGTGCAGCAGGACCTGGATGTACTTGTGCACCAGTCACTGAAGATGAGTATGCAGGTGCAGCAGGCAGTAAAGAAGTCAAATGGCATGTTGACTTCCATTGCAAGAGATTTTGAGTACAAGGACAGTGATGTGTTCTTGCAACTATACAGGGCCTTGTGAGGCCACACCTGGCGTATTGTGTGCAGTTTTGGTCTGCTTTTCTGAGGAAGGTTGTTCTTGCTCTCGAGGGAGTGCAACAAAGGTTTGCCGGGCTGAATCCAGGGATGGCAGGACTGATGTATGAGGAGAGATTAATCAGGTTAGGAATGTGTTCCCTGGAGTTCAGATGAATGAGACTTATAGAGACTTATAAAATTCAAACAGGTTCTAGACAAGATAGACACAGGGAGGATGTTCCAGATGGTGGGGGAGTCCAGAACCAGGGATCACAGTCTGAGGATTCGGGATAGACCATTTAGGACGGAGCTGAGGAGACATTTCTTCACCCAAAGAGAGGTGAGGCCGAGGAATTCACTACCACAGGAAGTAGTTGATGCTGAAACATTGAATGCATTCAAGAGGCAGCTGGATCTCGCACTTGGGGCAAATGGGATCTCAGGTTATGGCGAGAAAGCTATTGAATTGGGTGATCTTAATGAATGGCAGAGCAGGCTGGAAGGGCCAAATGGCTTCTTCCTGCTCCTATCTTCAATATTTCTATTAATCTAGACCCTTTGCTCTATATGTCCCTCCTCAAACATTTCTGTCTCTACCTCCCTCTATTTTTTAAGATGGTTCTTAAAACCTACATCTTTGACCAAGTTTTTGGTTACCTGTCTTAATGTCTCCTTATTTGACTCCCATAAAGTCATAGAATTGCTAGTACAGAAGGAGGCCGTTCAGCCCATTGAGTCTATACTGACCATAATCCCATCCAAGCCCTATTCCCATAACCCTCATTTACTAGTCCTCCTGACACTATGCTAATCAACCTAACCCGCACACATCTTTGGACTGCCAGAGGAAACCAGAGCATCTGGAGAAAACCTACTCAGACACAGGGAGAAAGTGCAAATTCCAGACAGACAGTGACCTGAGGCTGGAATTGAACCTGGGTGCTGGCGCTGTGAGACTACAGTGCTAACCATTGTGTCACCGTGCCATCCTAAAAATCATGGTTTCCTTCATTAAAGATGCTAATTAAATGCAAATTATTGTTTCTGGGATCAAACCCAGCCCATTCAGTGCAATTCCTCAAGAGGCTATGCATCTACTAAATGAATCATGAGTGGAGGTGGGATAGAACTTTTAGCTTATATTGTATAATGATGTGCACACAATACTGTAATTTTTTATTAAATTACCATTTTTGCTGTATACCTCTTACTTTGAAAATGTTTATTATGCTTCAAATGTTTTGTGCACATTTCCTGATGAAATGACATGATTGAATTTTTCGAAAGAAACATTAAAACTCAAACCTCTGTGCATTTGGCTGCCACTTGTCTCATTATAAGCCAGTCAACTTCAAATGACAGGATGTAGAATAATTGAGGCTTTACTGTTCAAATACAGTTCCCAACATTATTATGCGTGGGCATAAAAGCACTTTACCTGAGTGCCCCCTTGAAATGCTTTCCTGGTATTCCAACAAGCCCAAGAGACCAAGTTAAATAAGGTCATTGCAAAATAATGAAACATAATGTAGATTCCAGTTCTTTCCAGGGGTTGGCAATAATAAAAAAAATAAAAACAAAGTTAAACAAATTCTGCAATTATGATTAAATATTTAACTGCAGACTTCTACAGCATAGGAGGGGGCCATTCATCCTATCATATCTGTGTTGACTTTTTGCAAGAACAACCCCAATCCTACTGGCCAACTCTCTCCTCATACAAACAACTATCTAGCAAAGAATGAGAAGTAATTAACCCAGGTCACAGCTGAAATTAAAATTATAGTCATTACATTTTCCTGTCGTTTTAAAGTTTATTCATTAGTGTCACAAGTGAGGTTCTGTTAACACTGCAATGAAGTTACTGTGAAAATTCCCTAGTTGCCACAATCTGTCACCTGTTTGGGTACGTTGAGGGAGAATTTAGCATAGCCAATACAACTAACCATCACATTTTTTTTAGATTGTGGGAGAAAAACCAGGGAAACCCACCCACCCACAGGGATAACATGCAGACTCCACACAATCAGTAGTCCAAGCCAGAAATTGAACCAAGGTCCCTGGTGTTGTGAAGCAGCAATACTAACCACTGTGCCACCGTGCTACCTAGCTCATTTTGGCCAATGTTATAATTTGGTAGTAAGAATTCAGTATATGAACACGTAAGATCATTAGACTTTACAATTGGTTTCTGCATTGCTGAGCTGTATAAGCTAAAGTTGGCCTCTGCTCCTACCGTTCGTTACAGTCCAGTGAACTCCCTCTCCCTTTACAAGTTCATTTACGCAAAATGAATCACAGTTCAGATCAGCCCCATTCTTAAATTGCTCACTAATATTCATAATCAAGATTCACAAGTTAAATATAACAACCAAGGTAAGAAAACCAATGGTACTCAATGGGTTAAGCCCCTTTGTGAAAACCAGGATGAAAGGGAAAAAAGATATATCCAAAATGCAAAGGCTGGGTCCTGCAATGTCTTAAAAAAACATCTGTGTAATAGTGTGACCAGGGTGTTAAATTTCAAAATCTGATCATAAAATTTGAGAAATCCCTTGACATTTTACTTGACAGCTGCTACTATATACAAGCAATGTATTGTTACTTGTCACTTGCCCTATTCGTGACAAAATACTAATAGACTGAAATTACAGCTTGCCTCTGTAGAGCACACGTAATTAATGGGCCAGAAAGTGCTGGTAAAGTAATGGGCCAGATTTTACAGTGGCAGGGCATTTAATGGCCATCCTTGCCCATTTAGGCATCTAGAATTTTTACATGGCAAGTTGTTGGAACTATGAGCTAATAAATAACATTGCAGCAAAGGAAGCAGAGCTTCTGGAAGCCAACGGAACAGCAAAAGCAACTGTACATCTTCTTAAGTAATCAAATTGAAGGAATAAGAAATGAAGGATGCAAGGAGAGGAAGTGTAAACTTAAGTGGGCGAATTCAATGTCAAATCAGATATTGGAAGAGTAATAAAGAGAAGGAATGAAAGTCTGAGTTAAGAGATCAATATAAAAGATAAGGCTTGAATTTTACCAACGCCCTCATCATAGGAATTGGACAAAGGACAAACAATGGGAAGGTCCATTGACCTCGAGTGGGTTTTAGGATGAGGGTCATCATAAAATTCTGCCCGCAGAAAGGAAAAGTAATAAAATAATTCAAGTGAAATGAGCATCATTGGCTAATTGCCCTTGAACTGACTAGGCCATTCAGCAGGAATTTAAGAGTCAACCACATGTAGACCAGACTAGATAAGGGCAGGAGATTTCCTTTCCTAAACGATGTTAGTGAAGCAATGGCTTTTCAAAATTTTGACTTTGATATTTTTGAAATCTCAAACTATAATTAATATCTGATATAATGAGAATGCGCTATGGGATTTTCCAGCCCAATCAGTGGCAGGCATCATTACAACAGAGTGGGAAAATTTGAAGAGTGGCCAAAAGTCACTTGGCTAGCAGGACTGGAAAATCCTGAGCCCACCTTTTAATGGTACATTTTCAGTGCCAGAGAGGTTGATTGGCAGTAATTATCATACAATTGGAAGGGTGCCTGTGCTTGTAATGACAAGGGCTTAATTTTAATTGCTGAGTTCAGTTCAAATCTACAAATTGTGCAAATACAGCAACTTCATATCATTCAATAAATTTCAAATGTGAGGCCAACAGCCAACACAATTCAGTGGCTTTATCATATTAACATTTAACTGTAGATCTGTCCCTTGCCTGATATTAGAACCAAACAATCCATTGAGTCTATACTAACTACATCTCATCCAGGTGACCTATTCATATAACCTCACAGATTTACTCTGCTAAATTCCCTGACACCAGAGTTGATTTAGCATGGCAATCAACTTAACTCATACATATTTGAACTGTGGGAGGAAACTGGAGCATCTGATAGAAGCCCATGCAGACACAGGGAGAAAATGCAAACTCCATACCAGCAGTGACCTGAGGTCAGAATTGAACCTGGGTCCTTGGCACTGCGAGGCTGATGTGCTTACCACTGTGCCGCCCATGTTAAACATAGAACATAGAACATAGAACACTATAGCACAAACAGGCCCTTCGGCCCACAAGTTGTGCCGAACACATCAAAACCTACCCAGCCATAGACCTATCTATGATCCCCAATCCCATTGGATCCCATATACTCATCCAGAAGTCTTTTAAAAGACCCCAGCGAGTTCGCCTCGACCACCACCGACGGCAGCCGATTCCATTCACTCACCACCCTCTGAGTGAAAAACTTTCCCCTAGCATCCCCTCTGTACTTACTTCCCTGCACCTTAAATCTGTGCCCTCTCGTCGCAACCATTTCAGCCCTGGGAAATAGTCTCTGAGAGTCTACCCTATCTATTCCTCTCAACATCTTGTAAACCTCTATCAGGTCGCCTCTCAACCTTCGTCTCTCCAGGGAGAACAGTCCCAGCTCCCTCAACCTGTCTTCATAAGGCATGCCTCCCCATCCAGGCAACATCCTTGTAAATCTCCTCTGCACCCTTTCAATAGCTTCCACGTCCTTCCTATAGTGAGGCGACCAGAACTGCGCACAGCACTCCAAGTGTGGTCTGACAAGGGTCCTATAAAGCTGCAGCATTACCTCCTGACTCCTGAACTCAATCCTCGATGAATGAAGGCCAGTACACCGTAAGCTTTCTTAACCACATCCTCCACCTGGGAGGCCGATTTGAGAGTCTTATGGACCCGGACCCAAGATCCCTCTGCTCTTCCACACAGCTAAGACTCCTACCTTTGATAGTGTACTCATTCATCCCGTTGGATCTGCCAAAATGGACCACAACACATTTATCCGCGTTGAAGTCCATCTGCCACTTCTCTGCCCAGTCTTGCCTCCTGTCGATGTCATGCTGCAACTTCTGACATCCCTCCAGACCATCCACAACACCACCGACCTTCGTGTCATCGGCGAACTTACTCACCCATCCCTCCACGTCCTCATCCAGGTCATTTATGAAAATGACAAACAGCAAGGGTCCTAGAACAGATCCCTGGGGCACTCCACTGGTGACCGACATCCATGCAGAAAAAGAGCCATCCACAACCACCCTCTGCCTTCTGCAGGCAAGAACTCAGTAAGAATTTAGCAACACCAATTTTTAATCCAACCGATTTATTTGATAGTAAAATTGCGAGCTTTCGACACTGTGTCTTCCTCGGGCAAATGCAGTGTTCTGGTCTGCAATAGCACACATCAGCACAGACAGTCAGAGATTGCTGATTAGAATGCGAATCCTTACATCATTCTGCAGGCAAGCCAGTTCTGGCTCCACAAGGCTAAAGCCCCTTGGATCCCATGGCCTCTCACCTTCTCAAGAAGTCTTGCATGTGGGACCTTGTCAAATGCCTTGCTGAAGTCCACGTACACCACGTCCACTGCTCTTCCTTCGTCAATGTGTTCAGTCACATTTTCGAAGAACTCAACTAAGCTCGTAAGGCACGACCTGCCTTTTACAAAACCATGCTGACTATTTCTAATCAACCTAAACTTCTCCAAATGCTCGTAAATCTTGTCCCTCAGAAGCATCTCCATCAGCTTACCAACCACTGAGGTCAGACTCACCGGTCGGTAATTTCCAGGACTATCCCTGTTCCCTTTCTTGAAAATAGGGACCACATCCGCAATCCTCCAATCCTCCGGAACCTCTCCTGTCTCCATCGACAACGCAAAGATCATCGCCAGGGGCTCTGCAATGACATCCCTCACCTCCCACCATAACCAGGGGTACATCCCATCTGGTCCCGGAGACTTGTCTATCTTGATAGCATTTAAAAGTTCTAGCACATCTGCTTCCTTAATATCTACATACTCAATCTTTTCAGTCTGCCGCAAACGTAATTGGTAATATGTTATATTACCAATTAAATAATTGTGAGCACCATTACACTCACCATTATTTTGACAACAAATTCTGGGCTATTGACACATTAAATGTAATTTATATCCAGCAATTTGTGGAATATGAGATTCACCATGAGTTCCAAGTCTCCACAAGTTTCTGGGTAGGTTGTGTCACCCCACCATTAGCCATATCAAACCTGATGATAGCCAACTCATCCTGAAGGTGACTTTAAATTAATGACGATTATAAAATTGTTGGAATTTACAACAATAATGTAAACTATTCCTGTGGATTCCCGTTAAGATAGGTAATTCATGTTGTAAGACATGATTTATGGTTCTCCCATGACAATCATCCTTTGAGGTTCATTAAGGGCTGAATGAAGTCTGTAGAATCTTATTCCTGTAGATGGTGAATTGTTCTTAGAGGCATTTTTATGTATTTTTCTTGGCAGCATTTTCTACCATCTCTGTCATCCACACTCTTTTTTGTGTCATAACAATAAATTTCAGGAACTAAGGCAGAAGCAGTGCTTACATGCACGGAAACATAAGTTATATATTTTTTTCAAAAAATGGTCATGTACCATACCTGAGTAATGTGAGACATAAGATATATGTTAAATGTATAGAACAACATGAGAAAAAAGAACACTTTGAGTCTGCTCTGCCATTCAAAAACATTACCTGGGCTTGGAATCACATGCAGACCAAATCAGTTAAGGGTAGGAGATTTCCTTTCCTAAAGAACATTAGTGAAACCAATTTTTTACCTCAACTCCACTTTCCTGCATGATATTCCTATCCCTTAATGCTCTAAAAATTTAAAGATCCACCAATTCAGTCTTGAAAAGACGCAATGACCAGGAATCCACAGCACTCTCGGACAGAAAATTCCAATGATCTATAATTGAAATGAACAAATCTCTCCTGACCTCAGCCCTAAGTCGTTGATTCATTCTAAGCCTGTGACTCAAAATAGCAACTTTGGACTAGCTTTCCACTATCGGAATTTTTCTTGTGTCATTTCAATTGATGAAGGCCGGTTGTTATACTTTCTCAAGTACGTTATTATTTCTGCATCATTTGATAGTAGAAGGTAAACTAGTTGGATCTTGGTTGTTTCTAACAAGTAAATCCAGATTTTTTTTTGAGAACTAAGAACATAAGAAATAGGAGCAGGAGTAGACCACCTAGCTCCTTGAGCCTGCCCTGCCATTCAATAAGCTCATGGCTGATCTGATAATGGTTCAGTTCCACTTAACCACCTGCTACCCATAACCCTTAGTTCCCATATTGATCAGAAATCTATCTACCTGTGACTTAAATATACTTAACGAAGTAGCCTCCACCACTTCAATGAGCAGAGAATTCCAAAGATTCATTACCCTTTGAGAGAAGAAATTCCTCCTCAAACCTGTTTTAAACTGATTCCCCCTTATTTTGAGGCCATGCCGCCTAGTTCTTCTTTCCATTCAAAATGGAAAGAATCTCTCTGCCTCTACCTATCCAGCCCTTCATTATCTTATTTGTCTCTATAAGATCTTGCCTCAGCCTTCTAGACTCCAACGAGTACAGACCCAATCTACTCGATCTCTCCTCATAAGCTAACCCCCTCAACTCCGGTATCAACCTGGTGAACCTTCTCTGTACTCCCTCCAAAGCCAATATATCCTTTCGCAAATAAGGGGACAAAAATTGCACACAGTACTCTAGTTGCAGCCTCACCAGTACCTTGTACAATTGCAGCAAGATCTCCCTGCTTTTATATTCCATCCCCCTCACGATAAAGGCAGCAACGTACCTGTTGAGTATTTCACTGCTCTTGATGATATGAGACAGGGATATTTGGTTCTAAATTTCAAGAACTGGGTTTTCACTGCCCTATGGAAATAGGGTTATAGGTGAAGAGATTGGGAAATTTGGTGAAAACTACATCAGGACTGTTTCCTGTACATTCTTCACTCCAGGGTACTTTCCCTGGAAGGGCTGGGTTCTTGGTACACTGTTCCAGCTAAAGAGCTAGACACCCAACTTGTGCGATTAAGACCCCATTTTGCACTGGTAGTGGCTTTTTATGGATGTTGCTAGATGTGTGAAGACCAAAAGCTCAATCAAGGTGTAAAGCCATGTGTCCATAGGACCCAGAGGCTTTATGCCTCAATGACAAGGTCAAAGGTTGAAAGGCAACTGCTCCATCTGTGAATAGCCTATGGGAGCTTTTCCTCTAAACCTGATGGCTTGTAAAGATACACTTCTACATTAGTGAACATGAAAAGTATTTATTAATAAGAATTGTAGCTAGTTCCCAAGATGTCTCTTTGCTTAAATGATCCTCACTATAGGGTGATTCCACAATCTGAGTTTTGATTGGTCGCATAGGTTATATGGCATTGCTCTGCTGTGTTGCCCTTAAAGGGACAGTCATCACATTCCTCCCTCTTTAAGTCTTCATACAATCTTCAGTAACTAATTCACTCAGTCCTAAATATTAATTCAACATTACATACCTGAGTTGGACAATTATAAATTGATTCTATGATGGGCTTTCTACTCCTTGTAGAGCAGCATAATTCTGTTGAGATGTTTCTACAAGACCACATTTGCAGGAACTGTGATAATGGGTACTTCTTCTCGCAGAGCAATTCATTACTGTTTGCTTCCATGGAGACATTAGTTATGTCAATAACAGCTCAATCAGGAACTTTGGTGCTCACAGATTTGACAACATTTCCTGAAGGCAGCACTGGCTGCTGGAGTCTCTCTCTCTCTCTCTCTCTCTCTCCCCGCCTATCTCTCCTTCTCAAATTATCCACCAAACAATCTGTCTTTCTGTGTCCACTTGGTATGAAAGGGAATTGGTCTTAGAGAAGATAATTCTGGGGATCCAGCTTGATTCACCACCAAAACAATCACTTTATTAAACGCATTAGAACTATGCCTAGCATCAAATGGATTAACAAAAATAGCTCTGCAAGTTTTCAAGTCTGTCTGAAAGAAACTGTCAGGAGGAACCTTGGAGACAAAAATCACATGAGAAAGTTTCTCATGTATATTGCTTCATTTACCATATAAATTATGTATAATTTCTGAATTATGGCTTGCTTTCTGATTACTTTGGTTAGCTTCTAACCTCCCGACAAATTTGGAAACATGAAGGTCAGTCTCATTCTGTGATGACAGTTCATTAACAGCTCTGCTGGTGGAATCTGATTGTCACATGTGAAATAATACCAAAACTAAGGAGGAATCATGTGATTTTTGTCTCCAAGGTCCCTCCTGACAGTTTCTTTCAGACAGACTTGAAAATTTGGATCGCTATCTTGGTTAGTCCATTTGATGCTAGGCATAGTTCTATTGGGTTTAATAAAGTGATCATTTTGGAACTCAGTACATCTGAACACCGTTCCACTGTCTGATACCAAGACTTCAGGTGATCTATGACTTGAAAAGCTTTGGTGTAATATTTTGATGATAACATGTGATGTAGGTGACTTCAACTCAAAAATGTGCATCCATTTAGAATATGCATCAATCATAAGGAAAAGAATTGTGCCCAGGAATGGACCAACATAGTAGCATGGTGGCACAGTGGTTAGCAAGACCCAGGTTCAGTTGCTGGTTTGGGTCACTGTCCATAGGGAGTTTACACATTCTCCCCATGTCTGTGTGGGTTTCCTCCAGGTGCTTTGTTTCCTCTCACATTTCAAAAGACGTGCTGTTTAAGTGCATTGGCCATTTTAATTCTCCCTCAGTGTACCCAAACAGGCACTGGAGTATGACGACTAGGGGATTTTCACAGTAACTTTATTGCAATGTTAATGCAAGCCTACTTGTGACACTAATAAATGATAATTAAAATACAACTGATATGAATTCTTATCCATGACTGGTCAGACAATTCCAATAGTGCAGTGGAGCTGTAACCGCCTTTGTTGCAATTTGCACTGTTAATAGTGCTTGAATAGCTTTTTGATGTCATCATCAATACTAGGTCAACACATATAACATCATTTTAGAGTGCCATGATGCATCTGTGTAATACATTTAGAAGCACGGTGGCACAGTAGTTAGCACTGCTGCCTGACAGCAGCAGGGATCCAGGTTCAATTCCATCCTCGGGTGACCGTCTGCATGGAGTTTGCACATTCTGTCAGCATGGGGTCCCTCCAGGTTCTCCAGTTTTCTCCCAAGCTCCAAAGATGTGTGAGTTAGTTGGGATCACCATGTTAAATTGTCCGTTATTGTCAGGGAGATTGGTAGGATAAATACATGAGGTTACAAGATTAGGGCCTGGCTGATATTGTTGTTGGTGCAGGCTTAATGGGCCAAATGGCCTCCTTCTGCATTGTAAGCATTCTATGAACGGCACTTTTCTGTTATAAGGATTGCTACTCCTGCTCCCAAAGCATGGTGCCAAACTGACAACTCAACTCACTCTTGCGGGGAAAAAAATGTTTTGATTTCTTCAGAAACAGTCTCATTTACCCATCCTTTAACCATTTTGTCTCTCTCTTTGGACAGAAATGGATTTCATTTGGTTCATTTCATAGAACATAGAGCATCATAGCACAGTACAGGCCCTTTGGCCCTCAATGTTGTGCCGAGCGACGTCCAAACTCAAGAAAAAGCTACCCTCTCCCTATAATTCTGGAGTGTTCCGTGTGCCTATCCAATAACCGTTTGAAAGTTCCTAAAGTGTTTGAATCCACTATCACAGCAGGCAGTTTGTTCCACATCCCAACCACTCTCTGAGTAAAAAATCTACCTCGGACATCCCTCCTATATCTCCCACCACAAATCTTATAGTTATGCCTCCTGGTAACAGCTACATCCACCCAACAAAATAGTCTCTGCGCATTTCCTGATGTGTTTTGTCGAACCTGGCAAAGTGTCCAAAATATTTAATGCCATGATAATTTTTTGTGGTACTGGAGTATAGGTGATACTTCTTTGCAAGGATAGATGGTTAAATGCATTGGCATTTGCCTATGTGCATTGCAGATCAGTGTTTTAAACTTTATTCATTGGCAGACAGAATTAACACTCAACATGAATCCTTGCTGAGGTGATTGGTGGGATAGCCTTGTCCTCTTTGAAGAGACCCAAGAGTGGTTAGCGGACAAAAAAATTGGTAAAATGTCGACCATGTAAATACAGATGGAATTTCTTTGCGCCAAAGACAATTAATAGTCCCTCCTTCTTGATTTGTGAATCATTTTTTTTCAGCCTGTGAAAGTGTTCTTGACACATACCCAATTGGCCTTTCAGAGCCATCAGCTATCTCATGGGACAACACCACATCAATACCAAATGGAAAGGCGCCACAGATCAACATCAGTTCTTTTGAAGGGTTAAAGTGTACTAGCAGATTTAATGCAGCAATTTCTTTACTCTGTTGAAAGCTTCCTCCTCGAGAGCCTTCCAAGACCAACAATGCAGAAAATGCAAACGGATCAATACCGTCGATAAGTTTGGTAAAGAACATCCATTGTAGTTTACGATCCCCCAAATCAATTTGATTTCAGTTGTGTTTGTGGGGGCAGGGCCTTCCTTTAATGCCTTGACTTTGCCTTCCTTGGTATACAATCCTTGTTCATCTACATGGTGCCCCAGGTAGGTCACCTCAGTGAAGGGTGCAGTTCTCTTTCTTAAGGTGAATTCCAGCCTCCTGAAATCTCTTAAACAGTTCTTCTAAGTTTACTAGATGCTCTGACTCTGTCAATTTATTTATAAGAGCATCATCGACAGAGAGAACTTGCAAACTCTGCACAGACAGTGTCTCAAGCTGGGAATTGAACCTGGATCCCTGGTGCTGTACTAACTTGCTGCCCATTGTTGCTGTGAAAATCCCATAGTCGCCACCCTCCAGCGCCTGTTTGGGTACACTGAGAAAGAATTAAGTGTCGCCAGTTCACCTAACCTGTACATTTTGGACTGTGGGAACAAACTGGAGCACCCAGAGGAAACCCATGCAGATACTGGAAGAATGTGCAAACTCCACATAGACAGTGATCAAAGCCTGGAATCGAACCTGGGTGAGGCAATAGTGGTATTTCAGTTGCACATTACTGAATAATGACTTATTCTGTACCTTTTTGTTTCATTTGTGGCTGAAATTGTTTCCTACTTTGTGGCTGCTTCACCAGTTTTGGAGCCAAGTCTGGGTGTAGATTCTTGTCCTAACTGGTGACCGGCGCTTTCTTATGTATTTTGCAACTCCTGTGCCCCATCTTATTCACTGCTTTCCATGGCCAGCACTATCTTCATTGCTCATTTAAAATTATGTTGACTTCTGCAAGCAACCTAAGTTGTATAGCTTTGTTTCACGCCTCAAATTAACCTGTTCCATGATGTGTCATTTAGAGTGTCTCCAAAATCACAGTACTCCGATAATTGCTTCAGTTTAGTAATGCAGGCTGCGATCAATTTGCCTGGGACTCTCAGCCTTTAATTAAATTTGAATCTCTGGATTATGATTAGTGGTGCAGGTTGCAAATAAGTCTTGAATGAATGATTTGGAGTCAGACGCGCTTGGGGCTGTAAGACTACGAATAAGGTTATAGGCCTGAGTTCCACAAACACTTAGGTGAATTGCTTTGCTTTTCTCTTCCTCCCCTATTTGATTTGCTTGGAAATAATACCCAAAGTGCTCAACATATTGTGACCAGTCCACTGTGAAGGAGTCAAATGTGTCTATTCACCCAAAGAGAGGCATTCGAGCGATTACTTTCTTATTCAGACTTTGATTAAAACAGGTTACACAAAGGTATTGAGCCAAAGGCTGTCAGGATAATTTACTCTCTTTGCCAGTTTTATTAATGATCATAAGAGGTACTTATTAAAAAAAATTGTAAAACAGCCTCATGGCTGCAGCTAGCTCCCAAAACGTCACTTTGCTTAAGAAACTCTCACCATGTGGTGATTCAATGTTCTGAGTCCTGAATGACTGTATGACTGTGCAGGTTATGTGACCTTTACGTAGGTTAGGTAGATTGGCCATGCTAAATTAACTCTCGTGTCGAGGGGATAAGCAGGGTGAATATGAGGGGTTGCAGGATTAGGGTTGGGTGGGATTGTGGTCAGTGCAGACTTGATGGGCTGAGTTGTCTCCTTCTGCACTATAAGGATACTATTCTATTCTACTCTACTCTGTGGTGTTGCCCTTAAAGGGATAGTCACCATGTGGCTCTAATGGCGTTGGGCCTTTTTAATTCATCAGTTCAATGCAGGCAGTCAATACATATTCCAAGTTGAGATGTCATTGTGCTATCCAGTCTAGGTAGCATCCATTACTTTTAGTGGGGCTGCAAGCCTTCTGATTGTGAATGCAGCACACCCCCATAACACACATGAACCAATCTGTATCAATCTTAATTCATACCTTATACTCTTAACTTTATCTTATTATCACACACTGAGTACTGCTACAGATCTCAAACCCCCACCTCTCATTACTTCTGATGCAAGAGATGGTGCTTGTCATCTTAGGAGCGGCCCTGGTTGAGGCCGAGGCCAGTGGCAGGGATGAAACCATTGAAGATGATGGTATGTGCATACTTAATTTTCTATCTCACAACCCTCTTCCCTTCATCCCACAACAGACAGTAGATGTTTTAAAAATGTGTCTCTTGTTTTTCTCTTCTCCCATTACCACAACACTACTCTTATGCCTTTCTCCTGACAGATATCCATGAAGTACAATTTGAATAGGCAGTGGTGGAAGATCACAAGGTGAAAGCATGGCAAGATAATGGTGGAGAAGAAACACGTTAAACATGTTAAAGAACCATCCCCTATGGACAAGCCCTCCGTACAGGTAAGATCTGGTCAGATGAGGAGGATTGCAACAGACACCTACAGACGCTGCAAGTCCCCTCATAAGAACAGAATATGGTGCTCGACTCATCGATTGACAGTTTCGACGCACCACAGTGAAAAACTGCACCAACCTCTTCAGAAGACAAACATAGGACACGGTGGACAGAGTACCCTTTGTCATCCAGTACTTCTTGGAGTGGAGAAGTTATGATATCTTCTCAGGAGCCTTCAATATGTAATCAATGAACTCAAACATCTCGCCAAGGCTATCCCCATTCCTCTACTTCTTGCCTTCAAACAACTACAAACAGACAATTGTATGCAGCAAACTACCCAACCTTCAGGAGAACAGTGACCACAACACAACACAACCCTGCCACAGCAACCTCTGCAAGATGTGCCAGATCATTGACACAGATCACTACACTTGAGAACACCATTCACCAGGGTACATGATATGTACTCTTGCAACTCGGCCAACATTGTCTATGTGAAATGTTGCAGGAAAGAATGTCCTAGGCCTGGTACTTTGGGGATTCAATGCAGATGCTATGACAATGGATGAATGAACACTGTTCGACAATCACCAGGTAGGAGTTCTCCTGTTGGGGAACACTTCAAAAGTCACGGGCATTCAGTCTCTGATCTTTGGGTAAGCATTCTCCAAAGCAGCCTTCATGACACATGACAACGCAGAATCGCCAAGCAAAAACTGATAGCCAAGTTCCGCTGAGAGAGAATTTAACATGGTTAAGGCACCAACCAGCATGTCTCTCAGATTCTGGGAGAAAACTGAAGCACTCGGAGGAAACTCACACAGACTCAAATAGAATGTGCAATTCTGAAATTGGCAATTGAACCCAGGTCCCTGGCAGTGTGAGACAGCACTGTTAATCACAGTGCCACTATGCCGCCTGTGGTAGCAGAAATTGGTGACAGAAAAGTTTTTGTTAAAGTGACATATAGAATGAAAAACAATCAGGAATTCAGTAGAGTATGGAGCTAGACTATTCAACATTCAAATTGCGGATAAATTATCAAGCTACTATTTTTATTCAAATTCTATTCACTGGAGGTAAAATGGAGTTGGCTTATACAAAGCAGCAAGGTGAAACATCCCAAGTTAATTTTAACACTAAATTATATTCCTGAAAAGTGTATCAAGATCGCAGCTTTGCTAAAATGATATTTTCTTTCTACGTTAGCCTCATTTCTCTGATTTCATGACATTAATTGTGCATTACTCACTTCATTGAAATAGAGTCGAGGTGTAGGCCGAGGCTATCAGTGACGATGAATCGCTTTGATATTTTGCAATAATTTGAGTGTATCTATGCAACATTATTCTTCAATTTGTATTCATACATGGAAGTTGTCCAAGACCATTAGATAATAGTTAAGCAATTAGCAAAAGAAACTAGTGACTTATCCCCTCAGAGAACAGACGGTAGCTCTGTTTTAAACTGTCATACCTCATTAGTTGAAACACTTATGCTTCTAATGAGATTGCCTGTTTAAAACACATCTTCCTCCCCTATCACCCCAGAATTAGTTGAGTGATATGCATTTCTAATCTGCCTGCAGCACAGTGAATTTTTGGGTGTAACTTATTTTTATGGCCTTCACACAGGATGTGAAAATAACTGAATAAATCAGCACTCTGGCTCAAACAAAAACACTGTTGATTGTTTCTTGACCTTAAACAATGAATCTGGGCTATTTGATTGCTTTGAAATGGACAGTCTCATTGCTGGCCTGACTGCTGTCCATATGTACAGCAATTTTGCAGAGGATAATTCTTCCTATCTCTAATATGTCCTCCAGCCTTACAAAACTCTGTGCACCTCCAATTTTGGCAGCTTGCATATTTCTGATTTTAACCACTCTAACAATTGTGCCTTCAATTCCTCAGGATTAGTCCTTTGAAAGCACATTGGTACATTAGGGGGTTAGCACTGCTGCCTCACAGCACCAAGGATTTGGATTTGAATCCCAGCTTGTGACACTGCCTGTACAGAGTCTGTACCTTCTTCCCAGGTCTGTGTGGGTTTCCTCCGGGTGCTCCAGTTTCCTCCCACAATCCGAAACACGCGCTGGTTAGGTGCATTGGCCATGCTAAATTCTCCCTCAATGTACCCAAACAGGTGCCGGAATATGGCACCTAAGAAATTTTTACAGCAACTTCATTGCAGTGTTAATATAAGCCTACTTGTGACAAATAAATAAACTTCAAACTTTTAAATTCAATATGTTGTTGGCAATTATTTTCAAATCTTACAGTGTTAATGGAATGGACCCCAACCTTTAATTCCCGCTTTCCTTGAGTGATCTTCATGTTGGGCTTTCCTTGGTGCAAACATTGCACAGGAAGTATTTTAATATTATTCCTATATCAATGAAATGTTCCCAGTTACTTCAGTAATGGATGCCTCAGAAAATGCACATTAAGAGACAATGCAGCAGAAACCCGATATAACAAGTGTCCTCTTCATTTTCTTTAGTTTATTACCCCGGACCAAGTGGCATTATGAAGCTGAAAATCAGCTGAACAATGAACAATCTTGTACAAAAAATGTTAGATATATTTAAAAGTAAAAAAAAAACTGATTATAGTTATCAGAGTATGAATAGCAAAATAGCAACTTTTTTCCTATTCCAGCTGATTTTCTTTTGTATTGTTAAATCACTCAGGGAAAGAGGGAATTAAAGATTGGGGTCCATTCCATTTGCACTGGAAGATTTGAAAATAGTTGCCAATATCGTAAGCACAATATTGAATTTCAAAGTTTAAAGTTTATTTATTAGTTACAAGTAAGGCTTATATTAACACTGCAATGAAGCTGCTATGAAATGCCCCTAGTTGTCTGTTTGAATCAATGCATCTAACCAGATGGAAGGAAACGGAGCAGCAAATGGAAACCGATGCAGACATAGGAAGAACATACAAACTCCACACAGACAGTAACCCCAGCCAGGAGTCGAATTCAGGTCCTGGCACAGTGAGGCAACAATGCTAACCACTGTGCCATCATGCCATCCATGGTATTGGTATTGCTGTTACTGGAAAAAAAATGTACGGAAGACAATCATCTGTTCCTGTTTCTGTCCTGGCAGAACAGGACCTCCATGTCAGATGGAGAAACAGCAGGCTTGCCACTCCACCTGAGGGCCAGTGGGGATAAGGACATTTAGGTCTCTCTAAAACGGAGGCGTTTCTGATGAGACAGTGAGCATCTCCTGCTCTCTGATCACATCCCAAGCCAACAACCCCAAGGACATCATTGAATACTGCATTGATGATTTGAGCCTTGGAGGACCTGTGCCAGCACACACATCGCCAAGTTGCAAAGGGCATCTTGCCCTTTATACTAACATTTAAGTATGAGATTCCTCACAACAGCAACACAATCATACTTTAATAAAGAGCCATTAACAATGCCTCAAAAAGAAAAATATCTTCAAAGAAATCCACCTTGACCATATAAGCCTGTGTGATTTCTTTATTTGTTAATTTGTGCTGTGCCATGGTGCTTCCTTTCTCTGCCAGCTGTGCTGCAGGCAGACTGCTGCCTTTGTGCCCTGTTGCCTTAATAGGTGCTTTCTAGTCATTCGAGGCTATGAGGGCTCTGGCACTGTGAGGGACACCATGATGGGAACCTCTTTTGTTGATGTGGCACCCTGAGGTGCTTTGTCACTGGCAAAGGAGCAGAAAAGATGCTGACATCATCAGGGCGTCCTGACCAGAACTTCAGATCACAGCACGAATGGACTCTGTCTTTGCCAACTTGCACACGCTCTCTGGAATCATGGTCAGATCTTCATACACATCCTTTGATATATTCAACATCTCACTACTAGTGGATTCCATCCCAGAACCTTTCTCCCTCCAGTTGAACACAGGCTGGAGAAGGACAAACAGAGTCCTCATCAAACTGTGGGTCCAGCCAGCACTTTGCCTTCTCCTGACAACTGATGATATGGATATGGATCACTCAGAAATGGTAAGGAGACATCCTGCATGAGACATGTTTTTCACTTTCATTATGTAGAAGGTGGCAGGGATGGCACCTGAGGTAGAAGTTAGGAGACGGCGGTTGGATATACTGTCCTGGGAATTCAGGCATTCCCTTCTCACTCTCATAACAGCAATGTCATTTCTCTGATCTAATGGATAGCCAAATGTGAGATGCCACCCCAATGTGACTATGAATCTATATTGGGATAGATCTCACATTATTTAGTGTTACACATGCTGCCAACCTCTTAGTACAATCCTACTTAACCAATAAATTTCACCTTTGTTTTGAACTGGAGACCAAAGGTCTAAAGATTGATTGGGAAAATCCCTTCAGTCTTATCATATACAAAGATAATGGGTGGAATTTTATTGCCATGCCCGCCACAGGTATTGAAGTGGGCAAGGGGCAAACCTCGGGCAGGATTTTACAGTTTCAGGACAAGCGAGGTCGTAAAATCATATCCAATGATGCCAATAGTTTCCTCGAATGAGTGGTGCATCATGTAACTGATTTAATTATGTTTCTTTTCTTGTTGGTTACACCAACACTTATTGTTCTTTTGCAGTGTGTGTTCCCTGTAGCGATCCCACAATATTTTAAGATGTTATACAATGGATTTGAGGAAGAAAACCAGCAGCTATGTAAACAGAACAACCAAAGCATGTATTATATACTCAGCTTTTTACTACACCTGTCAGTTCTGATGAACTGTTCAGTGCAAAGAAATTGTTTTCACTATTTCTAATTATGTTTTTTCTTACCAGCATCAAACATATAACAATGGGATTTACCATATATTACAATGGGTCTGCGTTATATAATCAGTCAGTTCAGACTCCCTACAGATTTGTATATTGAATGACCTTGACATCTGTAGAAGTCTACCAAATTCAACCTCATTGCTTGTTACGATGGATTTGATATTATTGAATCGGCATAGATTTGCAAAGTATTAAACAAAAATTTCAAAAATGGTGTACATTTCATTCAAGTGATAAGAAAGAATAGATAAAGAGAAATGCTGGCAGTCAGAAATGAGAACATATAAACAGTAAGTTAGTTACTGATTGCAAGGTAAAGGAAGATTAATCTTGTCTGTGAATGGTCTAAGGGAGATCAAATTCAAAACATTAATGCTTGTTTGTGTTGAAGCAGTTTCTGACTTTTGTTTAACTGGTGGCACAGAGTGATGGGAGGCGATAGCCTAATGGTATTATCACCTGATGATTAATCCAGAAACTCATCTATGTTCCGAGGACACAAATTCAAATCCTGTCATGGTAGATGGTGCAATTTGAATTTGATAAGGAAAATATCTGGAATTAAAAACCTACTGATGCCCATGAAACCATTGTCAATTGTCAGAAAGACCCATCTGGTCCACTAATGTCTTTTAGGGAAAGAAATCTGCTGTCCTTTAGCGATCTGACCTACATCTAACTCCACAGCAACAGCAATGCAGTTGACTTTCAACTGCCCTCCAAGGGCAACTAGGGACAGGCAATAAATACTGGCTAACCAATGATGCCCATGTCCCATGAATGAATACAAAAAGGTGACAAACTTACTGTAAGGACATACTATGTATGTTGAATTCTTACATAAGTTTTCATGTTACTTACTATCAGATTCAACATACAGTCTGAACCATGACTAATTTTTGCGTAAATTCATAAGCTCATTAGATGTGCCACTTGCATATATCTCACCTATACGTAGTTAATGAACCTAAAACATTTGCAGGGAGAAATATTTCAGGGTCAATATCAGGTCCTTATTATGAAAAATACTGAAATGAAGTGTGCAATGTTTATGACCTTCTTTTGAAAACAATTTTATTGTTTCAGGCAGGAAAATTAATTCAGTAATACAGCAGGGGGAAAAAGTGCTGAAAATATACAGCCAACGGTCAATATTTTTCATGATAACGGACTATTTTAGCTTACACTAATGTGCAATTGGTTTTCTTTTGAACATGATTTTGCTCGCTAATTGTTCCCTGGGTGTTTTGTTCTTGTTCATGAGATGTTATTTTAATGAGACTTTATGTTACTGGACTTGGCATTGCCTGGTGTGAAATTGTATCAACTATCAAATCCCATTCTGCAAGTTGACAGTGCATGACCTCATTCCAAATGATTGACTTTCTCAAATCTCCGCTGGTAAGTGTCTCACAGCTCAACTGCAAAGTCCTGTGCTTTCTGGGGATACAGTGAAAACATTGCGGTTATTGTCCTCAGACATTCTTCCCCTCTACTCATGAGTATTCTGAGTTTATATTCTTCAGCCACAGTCTAAGGATATTTTATGTATTTTCTACAAAGGTTGTTTTTCATTTAAAAGTTTACCAGCTGCAAAAAAATGTCCTTACAGAGAGGTGAATTACCTGCAAGAATGAGAAAAATGGAAGATATCACTATGCTTGTTCTATGATGCCTGCTTCCTGGCCTGGCTCCACTCTGGATGCAGAGTCATCCTCCTTAAGCAATATAACAAATGCTTGTCTAATGAAAGAGATGCCAATGGTCCTTCGTGGTCCTACAGCTCATTATCAGTTATCATTTTTAAGTGTGAAATAGTTGAAAGGAACAGAGTAGGGTCATAGTGTCCTGCACCCAATTGACTCCAGAAAGGTGATGCTCTCAAATGTGAATCAGTTGACTTTTAATCACCAAGGTTTCCCCTAAGCTGCGCAGGTTCATAGCTGCCCTGCAGCCTTGAAGCTACCAAGCAGACCTTTTTCCGTGAAGCAGAAGAGAGATGCACTGTTACATCATAACAATCAAATGAGCTATATACTGAAACACTGGCTTAACAGACCCTGGATATCTACCGGAACCAGCCAGCAGACCCATCTGGTTGCACAAATGAGGTTCAACACTAGTTAGAAGATTCCACTGAGAAATGGGACAGCAGTTAAATGAAACCTATGCTGTGCCAGTTGCAACTTGTTCTTCCAAGTCTCAAGAAACATTGGCAGATCTTTCCATTTTTGATTAAAATTGAAGTTTGTTTACTAGTCACAAGTAAAGCTTACATTAACACCACAATTAAGTTATTCCTAGTTGCCACACTCTGGCGCCTGTTTGCATAAATACACCTAACTAGCTCGTTTTTTAGACTGTAGGAGGAAAGCGGAGCACCCGAACGTAATCCATGCAGACACAGGGAGCATCTGTAAACTCCACACAGACAATGACCCAAGCTGGGAATTGAACCCCGGTCCTTGGCACTGTGAGGCAGCAGTGCATACCACTGTGTCACTGTGCTGCCCTAGAAGTGGGTGGGTTCTAGCAATGCCCTTCCCGCTGCCTGGAAAGTGGGATCTCACACCCAACTCCCACTGGTGCAATATTAGAAGGCAAGGAGTGATTCTGGCGAGCAGCATTTCAATGAGCATTCATGAGATACAAACGAATGTAAATGGTGTTCATAACATCAGGCAGAGGACAACTTATTCACCATTACCCCTCATTGGGAGAATTGCAAACTGTTTTTCCACCTGCACGTTTCCAACAGTTTGTTGGCTGCTAGATTCTCAGCTCTTGTCCCATCATTAATGATATGAGAGAATTTTGCACATAAATATTGGTTTTTAAAGGAACTATTGGAAACCACTGAAAAATGATGCAAAATATAGGTTTTTTTTCCATCTCGAAGAGTTGAAAGGAGCGGACATGAGAAAGAGAGAGCAACACAGCACGGGAAACAGGCCCTTCGGCCCAACGAGCCCGCGCCGCCGTCATAACTATATAGTAACAATTCCATTTTCCTATTCTAATTTTAGGTTATTCCTAATATGGAAGAATCTCAATATAGGGACAATTTGTTTCCCAATCAGCCTAAGAGCGAATTTTTGGGATGTGGGAGGAAACCGGAGCGCCCGGAGAAAACCCGCGCAAACTCCCGCAGACACCGGCCCAATTCCAAGTGTCTGCACAGCTACAGCGATAGTCACTGAGCTGTCATGGTGCCCTTCAGATGGTCCAGATAAAGCACTCATTTACGACATGAAGCACCAGGCAACCCATGAATCAACATCCAAGAGCTGTCCTCGCACCACCTGCCGAATGCATGCTCCTTGTTGGTCAAGTTGGACCGAATTACCTGTGGAAAAAAAAAAGTCATAGTTAAACAGTCCTACTATATCCCTCTATCTGCATACCGCTCATGTGGCTGTCCAAGAGACCCTTAAACAGCCCTAGCGTGCCTGCTCCCACCACCTTACTCGGCAGTGCATTCCACACCCCCACTACCCTTTGTGTGAAAAACTGCCCTCTAATATTCGTCTTATACATAGCCCCCTCACCCTAAGGCCATGACCCCTCGTCCTATCCATTTCTGAAGGTGGAAAAAGTTTACCACCATTTACTCTATCTATACCCCTTATAATCTTATACACCTCTATTAGATCCCCTCTAAGCCGACGTCTTTCAAGGGAAAACAACCCCAGTCTATTCAATCGTTCCTCATAAGACATGCTTCACAAAATAACTTTATCCAGGCCCACCTGCTCTCAGTATCTCCGACTCTCTTCAGCAAGATCCACCCGAGGGTCGCTTTGCAGAGGAGACAAACTGCAGCCTTTGTTAGAGTGGAGATTTTTTCAGGTGCCAATGAGTGTCACAGTTTGCTGTTCAAAATCTGATGTGGTCGGGAAGGGGTGGAGCGGGAAGGGAAACACGTATTCACACCAGTGCCTGACAATTCCAGCACTCTGTGCATGCTGCCAGCCTGGAGCGCTAGCAATACTGCCACTCCACCCCAAAGTCTGATCGCAGCTCCATGATCATTCCAGGACCAGCCCCATATCCCCCTCCTTGTCTTGGAGCATCCCAATTTCCAGCCTCTCCCCAGCAATGACAATTGCCCCCACTCCCCCTTGCCCAGTAGTGATGATCCTCACCATCCTCCAACCCCAATAGACCCCGCCCACCCCAGCAGACCCTCCCATGTGAGGCAGATCCCCGCTGGGAGGCAGAGCAACCCCGGCAAGCCACCGCGCCCTCCTACACCCCCACCTCAGTTCTCACCGATTGCTGACCTCCATCCAACCGTGACCACTGCTAATGGCAGAGTGGCAGTGCGATCCCCTCACCCTAAGTCTGCCACAATAGGCCCTGCCTCTGGGACACATCCTTCTGGCACTGGCTGCTGTCCAATGGGCAGTGCCATGGTGCCCCCTGGGCATGAGCATTTTGTCAATTGGGTAGTGCTAGGGGGTACAGGCTGGCCCTTGCCCACAGGGCATTACACCCTCCCCAATGCCTGACCCTTAGGGGAGCCCGATTGCCCCTCCTTCACTCCAGCAGAGTCTCCCACTATTTCCCTGAAAGTAGAGAACTACTCCTAACCCTGTTGTGCTGAACTACTCCTAGTATGGAGGGAGATGCTGTCAAGCCTGGCAACTTCATTCCCAGGCCCAGTAATGAAATTTGAATTACAGTAACAATATATTAAAATAATTTCCCTGGTCTTCCGGGTGGTTTCCGTTGTAGTCTCGACCACGCTCACTCTCCAACAGTAGGTGACATGTATGCGTCGGAAATGCATGCGCAAATCCCACAAACTGGTGCAAGTGCTCCAAAAAGTTGGTGAGTCAAAATGAGAGAATCACCCCCATGCAATGCAATAACGGCCCTTCAGTTCATCGAGTCTGTTCCGACAATGTCTACCATTTTCCTCAACTTATCCCATATCCTTGGCTATTACATTTCAAATGCTCATCTAACTATTTTTTAAAGGTTGTAACATTTCCGGCCTTCCCAGGCAGTGCATTCCAGATTCCTACTACCCTCTGAGAGAAAAACTTTTTTCTCAAATCCCCTTACCCTAAAAGTGTGCCCCCTCATGACTGAACATGATTGAACAGCTGCTCCCTACTCACCCTGTCCATAACCCTCATAATCCTACACACCTCAATTATGCCCCTTTAATCTTCTCTGTGCTGGAGAAAACAATCCAAGCCTATCTACTGTCTGCTTACAGCTCAAATGCTCCATCCCAGCAACATCCTGGTAAACCTACCCAGCACTCCTTCTAATACAATCACATCATTCTCATAGTGAGCTCACAGTACCATTGCTGTTGCCTAATGCACAGGCACATTTCTTATTGGTAATGCTTAACAAAAGAAATGTATTCTGCCCCAGGGATTGACTGAAGTATTAAAAGCTGAAATTTAATTTTTAGTCACAAGTAAGACTTACATTAACACTCCAGTGAAGTTACTGTGAAATTCCCCCAGTCCCACACTTGAGTACACTGAAGGAGAATTTAGCATGGCTCAATCCATCTAATCTGCACATCTTTGACCTGTGGGAGGAAACTGGAACACAAAGAGGAAACCCAAGCAGACACAGGGAGAATGAGTAGGACAATGACCCAAGCGGGGAATTAAATCTGAGTCCCTGCTGCTGTGAGGCAGCAATGCTTACTACTGTGCCATGATGCTGCCCTATTATCAGTCAAAGAAAGAAATATTTGCATTTACGTGGCAACTTTAATGCCTACCTGATGATATAGCATTTTATGCTCATTCCAATACTGTTGGGCTGTAATTCTTGTAACCATGGCAGCCAGCTTGCACAGTGAAATCTCATAGAAAGCACTAGTTGCCTAATTAAAAATTAAATTAAGGATTCGGGTGGGACATTTCCAAGTTTCAGAATCCCTGAAGTTAAATCAGAACCCAAAGCTTTAAAGATCCCATGCATTAGTCTACCTATACTCCCTACACTTTAACTCTGACTAAAGAAATAATCAATTCACAGACGTAAGCTCTGCGTTCAGAGAAAAGCTCTTAAAGATGTCACAGAATCTGATTCATTCTTTTCTCGAATCATCAAGTTATTAGCCCGAAACCCCAACTTTTGAGGAACTGAGGAGAATGTACGATACCATCTGAAGTCATTAAAAAAATTCAGATTCATTACACGCAGTGAAAATGCTGGCCACGTCCACACTCCTCGGAGAAGTAGATATAAATCTATCACTGGCCAGAAGGAAATATGAAAGCACGCCTAGTGTCAAAATATAAGGTGAGGAAGATAAAAAAAAAATCCATTTATGGCTCTGCCTCTTTACGATATTCCAGTAAAAGCAAGATACTGCGGATGTCAGAAATCTATTCTGTAGAATAGTCATTTAGGTCCAAAACATTAACTCTGTTTTTTCTCCATAGAGGCTGACTGACCTGTTGAGTTGATTCAACATTTTCTGTTTTTATTGCATAATATTCATGTGTGTACTTCCTAGAATTGAATCAGCAGCCCATAAGATGAACCAGAAACAAGAGTTGCCATGTTGCTGCAGTTCTCCAGATGGGCACTGTACCCCCTTGAATTGTTAGTGAGAGTACATGTGGTTAACCAATTGCTGTTGGACCCACCTGGGGTTATGTGATGAGATGATGGCCTGGCTGCCCAAAGATTTAAGGGAGATTATAGCGCGCAGCTATAATCTACTTCTTGGTGTTGGGATTAAACTGAAGGGTCGTGGGCAGGGGATTGGTGGGGGCGGAACTGGGAAAGAAGTGCAGACTCGCCTCTGCTGAACTTTTCGGCCCGCTCTACTTATTGAACTCACAATGAACTCATGCTAGAAAATTTCCAGATATTCCGCCCCCCAGCACCCTCTCAACCCCCTCCCCGCTGGGGTTAGCAGGGGGGAAAGTTACTGACAGACACATTCCTCAAGTAAATATCTGGAACGCAAGTAAGCAGATGTGGGAGGCCTTGCTGCTTGAGATCAGGATGTGGAGTCACAAAACTTCAGATGGAATCTGATGCTGCCCCCATGAACAGGAAATGAGACCTGTGGATTTACTTAACAATGTGGTAGGATAACTGTTATCTTCCCCAGACAGCATGAGAGTTGGGAAATAAGTGGCAGTGGATTAATGGCAGGTCATCTTTCCTGATGGCAAACTGAGGAACCTATTTTAAATGCATTAGCATATCATACATACTGATTAAAATGCATAGTCATCAAACTAATTTATACTTTTGTGATTAGGTTGGCAGTAAATGAGAAACACATGCCTTCAGATTCAATATTGGTCAAAGGTGCAAGTTATTCTTTCTGGTGGGTATGGAATGAAAAGGACCTGATTTTCCTGTGGTGGAGTTTGGGTCTGGGTGATGGGAGAGAGGCCTGTTGCACTGAGCTTGGGTGCAGGCTGTCCAGGCAGGTCTGGGCATGGCTGTCTGACAGAGGCAGTCGGGGCATGGCCCCCCTAAGAACAGTGAGGAAACAGAGAGAGATGGAGATGGAAAGAGAAGGTCAATCTCTATTAAAGACAGAAAAGCACAGCACAGTGTGGCTGAGGACTGGTCATTAATTAGATTGGGTGAGTCAATGGTCGCTAAGGCAGGTCAGAAGTGATAGTGGGAGAGTCGAGGATGACAGGTGGCAAAGTATGTCCCGATTCTTGAGATGACCTTGGCAAACCTTCTCAGATAGTCCAGGGCCTTACAAACTCTGACCTGCTCAAGATCTCATTGGGCACGTGCAAGTGCACCCTGTTTGACCTCATCTACTGGGGGTACTGGGATCAATGGCAGAGGAGAGAGAGAATGGCAACTCAGCCACGCAATACTGAGATGATACTCTTAAGGCCATTCTCCTCCCTGGTAATGCACGATGACACTTCCCTGAATCCAGATGAAGAAGGGGGCACCTGATAGGAAATCAATGTCTCGCACACTCACCTTCTAACCAACGAAGAAGGTTAGAACCTCTGGCAGAGCGAGGGAATGCAGGTTTGAGCACACATCCAGCAGTCACAGAGTTCTGCTGAACACGCTGTCCATAGCAATTGCCAACCTGTCCATGGAGGAAGCCAGGTGCTCACATGCTGGAGCCATGATAAAACTCATAGCGTGAATGGATTGCTCCGCCATTTGCTTGAAGTTGCACTTTGCCTCTGGCAACTCTGCCACTCCCAGGATAATAAATAAGGCATTTCAGGTTTGGACGAGGAGGAGGTTCTTCAGAGAACATCGATACTTCCCAGCTGTGTTCATCCCAAGTAAACCCCACCCAAGGTTAACGGACCTTCATATGATCCACCCTCTGCCTGCTACAATTCCTATGGCAGGTGGGAAAACTACCTCCTGAATCTTTGGAATTCCTTATCATGAGGATTGGAGATGTTCACTTATTGAATATTTTCAATGCAAAATACCCAATCCCTTTTCAAGTCCCTGTGCCTGTCTCTGCATTTCCAACAGGTTTCCCACGAGGCCTGGCATCAACATGGACCTGATCACCAGCTGTCCTCCTACTGCCAGAGTCGTCCGACTGTCAGGGGCTTCCGGCTGTCAGAGACTCCGACTGTCAGAGACCTCGACTATCAGGGACCTCCGATTGTCAGAGACCTCAATTATCAGGGACCCCTGACTGTCAGAGACCTCGACTATCAGGGTCTCTGACCATTCTCCTGACTGTCACATCCTCCATCGTACGTTGTGACGTGTTTGTGATGTGTTCACCATGTTGTGACCCCGAGCCTAATTGCAATTGCATACCCACCAAGGTGACTATCTCAGTATTGGTGAAGGGTATGGAGCAATGACATGGTGCACATCCTCTGAATGCTCACAACAGCTTCAGAAATGGAGTTCGGGCTAACTGTAGATGTGTCTCCAGACTTGCGAGAGTCTGTAATGGAGAACACAATGAATTAGTTTGTGGTAATGCACAATCCTTTTTCCCAATGCAATGTCACACATGTCTCCTGTGTGACTTGTTCTTGAGACCAGGTTGGAGAAATCCTTGCTCTGTTCTGTTGGCATTCTGGCTTCACCATCACTCATCGTGCTCCCTAGCCTGGTCAACCACCTCCTCCACTGCAGGAGTCAATGTGAGGAGATCAGGGACACTGTCACCAGACTTCCAGCACACTCTGCTGTGAGGAGCTCTTTCGTTCTTCAGGCAGTCAGAAGAATTATGTATCACAGATTCATAGTCCCAATATGCAGAAGGAGGCCATTCAGTCTATTGAGTCTGCACTGACGACAATCCCATCCAAACCCTATTCCTGTAGCCCCACATATTTACTCTGATAATCCTCTATATTAGAGTCAATTCATTATGGCCAATCAACCTAACCCACACACCTTTGGATTGTGGGAAGAAAGTGAAGCACTTGGAGGAAACCCATACAGACAGAGGGAGAAAGTCTAATCACCACATAGACAGTGACCCGAAGCTGGAATTGAACTTGGGTCTCTGGCGCTGTGAGGCAGCAATATTAAACACTGTGCTACCCAAATGAAAGATATCCCAACAAATACCTGATTGATGGGTGAGTAGGGTGAATGGCAATTATTTATTTATATTAGTAGTGTGACAAGTAGCCTTACATTAATATTGCAATGAAGTTACTGTAAAAATCCCCCAGTCGCCACACTCCAAAACCTGTTCAGGTAAACTGAGAGAGAATTTAGCATGGCCAGTACATCTAATTAGCACTTCTTTTGGACTGTGGGAGGAAACCGGAGCATCCAGAGGAAACCCACATAGGCACAAGGAGAATGTACAGACTCTGCATAGACAGTGACTCAAGCCAGGAATCGAACTCAGATCCCCAGCACCGTGAAGCAGACAAGGACAATACACGTCAAGCAAAGAGCGAATGAATGACATTGTTTCAGGAGATACCTGGAGGGCTACTTTTGTGTAAATAGACAGGTTTGCTACCTGTCAGTCAATGCTTAGACCTTTTTCCAAACATATCCAGATAAATTTAATCCAAAATTCTAGCCTTGGATTTACTGTTCGACTTTAACTGAAACTTAGCAAGGAGAGATTTATCAAGCAGGTTTTCATTTATTTTTATTCTTATGTTAATACCAATGGGTAAAAATGATTGAATTGATCAGCTTTGATATATCTTTTTGATTGGCAAGATTTTTGATGTACCTTGACTTCTCTATCCTTGTCAATAAAGGTTGCCATGTGAAGACTGAAATGATGCATGAAACATGCATGAAGGAGTACATTTGTGCTTTTGACCTTGTTCAGCTGGCTGAATCAGCTCCGATTTTTGATCGAGATGTTAACATACCATTAGCATGCCTCGTGTAAGCAAAGCCAATAGTTTGGCATTTATCAGTGATCAACAATACTAGTTGATGTAATTCTTTCCTCAGTGTTCTATTTCTGCTAGTCATTTTGCATTTTATGAAACTAACCATTTAATTTCCAGTTCTGTGATGTTTTGTCCATATCACTGCAAGATTAGGGCCAAAGACAGAAGTGGGAAGTTATGCGTGGAGCCTGAAGACATTGGAGAGGCACTGAACAAATATTTCTCTTCGGTATTCACGCAGGGAGACGTAAATGTAGTTGTGGAGAACACTGGGATACAGGGTTGTAAACTGGAAAGTATTGAAGTAGATAAGGAGGAGGTGCTAGATATTCTTGAGGGTTTGAAAATAGATAAGTCCCTGGGCCGGACGGGATTTACCCTAGGATTCTCTGGGAGGCAAGAGAGGCAATTGCAGAGCCTCTGGCTCTGATCTTCAGGTCGTCGTTGGTTACGGGTATAGTGCCGGAAGACTGGAGGATAACGAATGTGGTCCCATTGTTCAAGAAGGGGAATAGAGACTTTCCTGGGAATTATAGGCCGGTGAGTCTTACTTCTGTTGTGGGCAAAGTATTGGAGAGAATTATTAGGGATAGGATTTATAGTTATTTAGAGAGAAATGAATTGATTGGGGATAGTCAGCATGGTTTTGTGAAGGGTAGGTCGTGCCTTACTAACCTTATTGAGTTTTTTGAAAAAGTGACCAAAGAGGTGGATGGGGGTAAGGCAGTTGATGTGGTATATATGGACTTTAGTAAGGCGTTCGATAAGGTGGCCCATGGAAGGCTTCTGCAGAAAATGCAGATGTATGGGATAGAGGGTGATTTAGCTAATTGGATTAGGAATTGGCTAGCAGATAGAAGACAGAGGGTGGTGGTTGATGGGAGATATTCATCGTGGAGTTCGGTGACAAGTGGTGTACCTCAGGGGTCTGTTTTGGGGCCCCTGCTGTTTGTAATTTTTATAAATGATCTGGATGAGGGTATTGAAGGATGGATTAGTAAATTTGCGGATGACACCAAAGTTGGTGGAGTGGTAGATAGTGAAGAGGGGTGTTATAGTTTGCAGAGAGACTTGGACAAGTTGCAGAGCTGGGCCGAGAGGTGGCAAATGGAGTTTAATGTGGAAAAGTGTGAGGTAATTCACTTTGGCAGGAATAACAAATCTGTAGAGTATAGGGCTAATGGTAGGACTCTTAATAGTGTTGATGAACAGAGGGATCTTGGTGTATATGTGCATAGATCCCTGAAAGTTGGCAATCAAGTCGATAAGGTTGTTAAGAAGGCATACGGAGTCTTAGCTTTTATTGGTAGGGGGATTGAATTTCGGAGCCGCAACGTCATGTTGCAACTGTACAAAACTCTAGTGCGGCCGCACTTGGAGTATTGTGTACAGTTCTGGTCCCCACATTATAAGAAAGATGTGGAGGCATTGGAGAGGGTACAGAGGAGGTTTACCAGGATGTTGCCTGGTATGGAGGGCAGGTCTTATGAGGAGAGGCTGAGGGATTTGAGGTTGTTTTCGTTAGAAAGAAGGCGGCTAAGAGGAGACCTTATTGAAACATATAAGATGATTAGAGGTTTAGATAGGGTGGACAGTGATAGCCTTTTTCCTAGGACGGAGAAAGCTAGCACGAGGGGACATAGCTTTAAATTAAGGGGTGGTAGTTATAGGAAGGATGTCAGAGGTAGGTTCTTTACCCAGAGGGTGGTAAGGGTATGGAATGCCCTGCCTGCTGCAGTTGTAGATGCGACAAGTTTGGGGCGTTTAAGAGGTCAGTGGATAGGTTTATGGATGAAAAGGGAATGGTTTAGTTTAGAGGGTCATTGCATTTTCTTAATTGGTCGACGCAACATCGAGGGCCGAAGGGCCTGTTCGGCACTGTAATGTTCTATATTCTATGTTCTATATCCAAGTTTCTTGTGGCCCTGCTGTCTGGATGAACAAGTGCTCAATTAGTGAGTTCTTCCATACTATGTCCGAGTTTATCTTTTAAACAACACTGTACATAAACAAAAATGTGGTAATTTATTTCATAACTGATGTGAACAAATTAGCTGCCATGTACATTACAGCAGTGATTACATTTCAAAAGAACTCCATTGGCCATGCAAGCACTTGGGAAAATCCTGAGACATGTTCCCATTTTAAACAACACCAAGTCTTTACATAGAACATAGAACATAGAACAATACAGCACAGAACAGGCCCTTCGGCCTTCGATGTTGTGCCGACCAAAATAAAAAGCAATGCCCCTCCAAACTAAACCATTCCCTTCTCTTCCATATACTTATCAATTAACCTCTTAAACGCCACCAAACTTGGCGCATCTACAACAGCTGCAGGCAGGGCATTCCACTCCCTAATCACTCTTTGAGTAAAGAACCTACCTCTGATATCCGTCCTATAACTCATACCCTTAATTTAAAGCTGTGTCCCCTCGTGCTAGCTTTCTCCATCCTAGGAAAAAGGCTATCACTGTCCACCCTATCTAAACCTCTAATCATCTTATATGCTTCAATAAGATCCCCTCTTAGCCGCCTCCTTTCTAACGAAAACAACCTCAAATCCTTCAACCTCTCTTCATAGGACCTGCCCTCCATACCAGGCAACATCCTGGTAAACCTCCTCTGTACCCTCTCCAATGCCTCCACATCTTTCTTATAATGTGGCGACCAGAACTGCACACAATACTCCAAGTGCGGCCGCACTAGAGTTTTGTACAGTTGCAACATGATGCTGCGGCTCCTAAATTCAATCCCCCTACCAATAAAAGCTAAGACTCCATATGCCTTCTTAACAACTTTATCCACTTGACTGCCTACTTTCAGGGATCTATTGACACATACACCAAGATCCTTCTGTTCCTCAACACTATTAAGAGCCCTACCATTAGCCCTATACTCTACACATTTATTGTTCCTGCCAAAGTGCATTACCTCACACTTTTCCACATTAAACTCCATTTGCCACCTCTCGGCCCAGCTCTGCAACTTGTCCAAGTCACTCTGTAAACTATAACACCCCTCTTCACTATCTACCACTCCACCAACTTTAGTGTCATCTGCAAATTTAGTGATCCATCCCTCAATACCCTCATCCAGATCATTTATAAAAATTACAAACAGCAGGGGCCCCAAAACAGACCCCTGAGGCACACCACTCGTCACCGAACTCCACGATGAATATCTCCCATCAACCACCACCCTCTGTCTTCTATCTGCCAGCCAATTCCTAATCCAATTAGCTAAATCACCCTCTATTCCACACATCTGCATTTTCTGTAGAAGTCTTCCATGGGCCACCTTATCAAACGCCTTACTAAAGTCCATATATACTACATTCACCGCCTTACCCCCATCCACCTCTTTGGTCACTTTTTCAAAAAACTCAATGAGGTTAGTAAGGCATGACCTACCCTTCACAAAACCATGCTGACTATCCCCAATCAATTCATTTCTCTCTAAATAACTATAAATCCTATCCCTAATAATTCTCTCCAATACCTTGCCCACAACAGAAGTAAGACTCACTGGCCTATAATTCCCTGAAGGTCTCTCTTCCCCTTCTTAAACAATGGGACCACATTCGCTATCCTCCAGTCCTCCGGAACCACACCCGTAACCAACGAGGACCTGAAGATCAGAGCCAGAGGCTCTGCAATCTCCTCTCTTGCCTCCCAGAGAATCCTAGGGTAAATCCCGTCCGGCCCAGGGGACTTATCCAACTTCAAACCCTCGAGAATTTCTAACACATCCTCCCTATCTACTACAATACTTCCCAATTTGCAACCCTGTACCTCAGTGCTCTCCATAGCTACATTTTCAGCTCTCTGCGTGAATACTGAAGAGAAATATTTATTCAGTGCCTCACCAATCTCTTCAGGCTCCACACACAACTTCCCACTGCTGTCTATGACTGGCCCTAATCTTGCCCTAACCTTTCTCTCTGACTTGATGCCAATTTCTCTCAGCTACTGCAATTCAGTGCTCTTTGATTTATAGTGAGCTGAACATCTTGTACTCATATAAGTGTTTCAGGCATGACATAGGAGGGTCCAGAAGAGGTGGGGGAGTGGCATTGTTAGTTAAGGAGAGTATCACGGCAGTGCAGAGGGAGGACAATACAGAGGAGTTAGGAGTGGAGGCGCTGTGGGTGGAGTTGAGGAATAGAAAGGGGACAATTACTATGCTAGGGGTGTATTATAGGCCACCCAACAGCCCATGGGCAGTTGAAGAAGGCATATGTAAAGACATTTTGGATAGGTGCAGAAAGAACAGAGTCATTATAGTGGGAGATTTTAATCTCCCTAGGATGGATTGGAAAGTACCTAGAGCTGAGGGTTTGGATGGGCAGGAATTTGTAAAATGTGTACTGGAAGGATCATTGGAACAGTATGTGGCTAGCCCGACTAGAGAAGGGGCTATATTGGATTTAGTTCTAAGTAGTGAGCCAGGGCAGGTGGTTGATGTTGTAGTAGGGGAACATGTGGCTAACAGTGACCACAATTCTGTCTACTTTAGGATTCAGATGGAAAAGGATGCTTGTTGCCCTAGGGGCAGGGTGCTGAATTGGGGGAAGGCTAACTACGGTCGGATTAGGCAGGAACTTAGGGAAACTGATTGGGAACGGTTGTTTAAGGGAAGTCCACGCTAGGCATGTGGGACTCTTTCAAGGGAATACTGAAAATGTTGCAAGATAAGTATGTGCCGGCCAAGAGGAAAGATGGGAAAGGTAGGATTAGAGAGCCGTGGATTACTAGGGATACTGAGGACTTGGTTAGGAAGATTCTTAGCTAGCACGAGGGGACACAACTTTAAATTAAGGGGTATGAGTTATAGGACGGATATCAGAGGTAGGTTCTTTACTCAAAGAGTGATTAGGGAGTGGAATGCTCTGCCTGCAGCTGTTGTAGATGCGCCAAGTTTGGTGGCGTTTAAGAGGTTAATTGATAAGTATATGGAAGAGAAGGGAATGGTTTAGTTTGGAGGGGCATTGCTTTTATTTTGGTCGGCACAACATCGAAGGCCGAAGGGCCTGTTCTGTGCTGTATTGTTCTATGTTCTATGTTAAAAGAGAAGCGTATGATAGGCTGAAGCAGCTGGGAACTGAGATAGCATTGAAAAAATATAGAGAGAGTAGGAGGGAGCTCAAATAGGGAGTTAGAGGGCAAAAAGGGGGCATGAAATGATTTTGGCGGATAGGATTAAGGAAAACTCAAAGGCTTTTTATCCTATGTTAGGAATTTTATTCCTATGTTAGGAATAAAAGGGTGGTTAGAGGAAAAATCGAACCTCTTAGGGACAGAGGAGGGGAACTGTGCTTAGAGTCCAAGGGAATGGCGGAGATCCTGAATTAATACTTTGCATCGGTATTCACGAAGGAGAGGGGCTTGTTGACAGCTCCTGTCTCTGAGGGAACTATGGACCAGCTGAGGGAAATATCCATACTGAGGGAGGAAGTGTTAGAGCTTCTAGGTAGCATTAAAACTGATAAATCTCTTGGGCCTGATGGCATTTATCCCAGACTGCTTAGGGAAGTGCGAGGTGAAATTGCTGGGCCTCTGACGCAAATCTTTGTCTTTTCCTTGGACACAGGTGAGGTCCCAGAGGACTGGAGAATAGCTAATGTTGTACCATTGTTTAAAAAGGATAGTAGGGATAACCCTGGAAATTATAGGCCGGTGAGTTTGACGTCAGTGGTAGGGAAGCTTTGGAGGAGATTCTTAGAGTTAGGATATATAGGCACTTAGAGCGTTGCAATCTGATTAGGGATACGCAGCATGGATTTGTTAAGGGGAGGTTGTGCCTTACAAATCTGGTAGAATTTTTTGAGGAGGTGACGAAATCTGTGGACAAAGGGTGAGCTGTTGATGTTGTCTATTTGGATTTTAGTAAGGCGTTTGACAAAGTCCCTCATGGGAGGTTAGTCAAGAAGGTCAAGGCAAATGAGATACAAGGACAGGTAGCTAGATAGATAAGTAACTGGCATGGTAATAGGAGACAGAGAGTAATAGTGGAAGGGTGTTGCTCTAGCTGGAGGTTGGTCACTACTGGTGTGCCGCAGGGCTTGGTACTGGGATCTCTTCTATTTGTAATATATATAAATGACTTGGAAGAGGGAGTAAGTGGAGTGATCAGCAAGTTTGCAGACGATACAAAGATGGCTGGACTTGCGGATAGTGAGGAGCATTGTCAGGCGATGCAGCAGGACATAGATAGGCTGGTAGCTTGGGCAGATAGATGGCAGATGGAATTCAATCCTGATAAATGTGAGGTGATGCATTTTGGGAGAAAGAATGTAGGGGGGAGGTATATGATAAAGGGTAGACCTATTAAGAGTATAGAAACGCAGAGGGACCTGGGGGTGCAGGTGAACAAGTCTCTGAAGGTGGCAGAGCAAGTGGAGAAGGTTGTGAAGAAAGCATATAGTATGCTAGCCTTTATAGGAAGGGGTATAGAGTACAAGAGCTGGCCTTTAATGTTGCAGTTGTATAAAACGCTGGTTAGACTTCATTTGGAATACTGCGTCCAGTTCTGGTCGCCTTACTACCAGAAGGACGTGGAGACTCTGGAGAGAGTGCAGAGGAGGTTTACCAGGATGCTGCCTGGTATGGAAGGTCTGAGTTACGAGGAGAGGTTAGGCAAATTGGGACTGTTTTTCTTAGAAAGACGTAGACTTAGAGGAGATCTAATAGAGGTGTACAAGATTATGAGGGGTATAGATAGAGTAAACAGGGTTAAGCTTTTTCCTAGGATGGACTCAAATAGCACGAGGGGTCATGGGCTTAGGGTGAGGGGGGTAAGGTATAATTTGGATGCTAGAGGGAGTTTTTTCACACAGAGGGTGGTGGGGGTATGGAATATGCTGCCAAGTAAAGTGGTGGAGGCAGGTACTCTGGAGTTATTTTAGAAATACTTAGATGGGCACATGAACAGAATGGGAATGGAGGGGTATAGAAAACTGATTTAAAATAGGGATCATGAGCCTTGGGAGTCCCTGGGAAGTGTGTAAATAGATGATGATATTGACGTATTTGTTTTTATCCTACAGGTGCTTTGGTCCACTTTATTGTCTAACGAGGGGCATACACGCGATGGGTCGTGAGAGGACTGCTCTTGGATCTTTTACGAGAGTATCCTACTGCTTCACGTTGTTAGTGTATGCTTGACCTGGACCATCTGATGGGCAACACGACAGCTCAGTGACTATCGCTGTGCTGTGCAGATACATGGATTTGGGCCTGTGTCTGTGGGAGTTTGCGCATTCTCCCCGTGCTTGCGTGGGTTTTCTCCGGGTGCTCCGGTTTCCTCCCACATCCCAAGATGTGCTCTTAGGCTAATTGGCAAAACAAATTCTCCCTAAATTGTCTCAAATTTGGTTTTTAATCCATAGATCTATAAACATGGACAGGGATCGCGGGTAGAGATGGGAACATTGGGATGGCGGCACGGGCTCGTTGGGCCGAAGGGCCTGTTTCCCATGCTGTTTTGTTCTTTGTTCTTTGTTCTTTGTGCACCAGTCTCATTAAATCCTCTGATTTGCTGCAAAATCATCTGGCACTATTCACAATTCTTTGCTGAGTCTTACTCTCATAGAATCCCTACAGCGTAGAAAGAGGCCATCTGGCTCCTTGAGTCTGTACCAACCATAATCCCACCCAGGCCTCACTTCATAATTTGACATATTTACTCTGCTAATCCCCTGACACTAGGGTCAATTTAGCATGGCAACCTAACCCCAACATCTTTCAAGTGTGAGGGGAGGAGATCAACACAAACACAAGGAAAATGTGCAAACCCCACACAGACAATGACTTGAGGCCGGAATTGGATCCAGCTCCCTAGAGCTGTGAGGCAGCAGCACTAATCACCGTGCCAAACTAATTCTTAGACCTCCAATCCATACCCAAGTTCTCTGACCTTTCCCAGATGGGATGCCCAGATCTGTACTGGCATAAATCTCCAAATTTGCAGATGATACAAGGTTGGGTGGGAGGGTGAGCTGTGATGAGGATGCAGAGATGTTTCAGCGTGATTTGAACAGGCTGAGTGTGCATATGTATGGCAGAAGCAGTATAATGTGAAGTTAGCCATTTTGGTAGCAATAATAAGAAGACAGATTATTAGTTGAAAGGATGTTGTGATGTTAACGTACCTTGAAGAGGTTATTTTAATCATGGTCACAGCTATGGGCAGGTCAGGTGACTGAAGTTCTTCAGCTTTCAGTTCTATTTTATCTACAATGATAGAGCCGTTCTTAAAAACAAGCTTGAAAATAAGTCCCTTTCTCTCTCTGATTTTCTTTGAAAATTTTACTATTAGCTGAAAGAAAGGCTTGTTGCTATGTTGCACTAAAGAATCTGTGCTTTGGTGTTCTGAGGAGTGGATATAATCACAAACTGTTCTGGTTTTCAAGATCATTTGAAATCAGCATTCAACGCAGGGAACTGGATTTCAGTATCATGTGAGCTTCAGCCTCTGATAAATCTGTTAAAAGGGTTTTCTTTATGCAATGTTGGTGTCAATTGGAACATCTGATATATATTGGTTAAGGATTGTACATTATTATGGTTGTTTTGTTTTCACTTGTACTTGATAAACGTTATTGCTAATTTTCGTTCTGTATATATTCTGCTATAAACTTTGTTTGATAAAAGCTCCCTAGTGGGTTTTTTGAATCACAGGTGAAGTGAAACATCTCATACTTATCCTAGTTAAATTTAAGATGCAAAACTTCTGAATCAGGCGGGCTTCATAAAACACTTTTGAGCTTCTAAGCTGACCATAATAATGTAAATTGAGAGAGGTGGATATTCAACAAGACTTTGGAATCATTGTGCATCAGCCACTGAAAGTAAATGTGCAGGGGTACATCAGGCAATAAAGAAGGTGAATGATACATTGGCCTTCATAACCAGAGGATTTGAGTATGGGGATAGGGATGTTTTGCTGCAGTTGTATGGGGCATTAGTGAGGCCACATTTGGAGTATTGTGTGTGTAGTTTTGATGTCCTTATCTAAGGAAGGATGCCCTTACTGTAGAGGGAGTACAGCGAAGGTTTACCAAGCTGATTTGTGGGGTGGCAAGTCTGTCATCTGAAGAGAGAGTAAGTTGGTTAGGATTATATTCATTGGAGTTTAGAAAAATGAGAGGATATCATAGAAACTTGTAAAATTCTAACAGGGTAAGGCAGGGTAGATTCAGAAAGAATTTTCCTAATGGTGGGGGAGTCAAGAACTGGAGTCATAGTTTGAGGATATGGGAGCTGAGGTGAAGAGAAATTTCTTCACCCAAAGGGTGATGAATGTGAGGAATTCACTACCACAGAATGTAGTTGAGGCCAAAACATTGTCCGATTTCAAGACAAAATTAGATATAATTCGAGGGGCTAAAGGGGCCCAATAGATATGAGCAAGGTTGGATCAGGATATTGAATTTGATGTCAGCCATGATCAAAAAGAGTGAAAGTGCAGACTTGAAGACCCAATGGCCTAATCCTGCTTCTAGTTTCTGTATTTCTATATGTGACACCTCATGAGTGATGGAGATGAGGTTTCTGGCCTGTTCTCTCATCTGGCCATGGCATTTTGGACTCATCAGCAGAATAACAATGGCCCATGGACTATACTTTGACAATGATTGTGCAGAAGTATGACAAAGGTAAATTATACATAAGCTATGACTAACTGATTCATTCCCTCAACCCCTAATTACAGGTGAAATTAGAAGGTTTGTGTCTATGAAGGCAGCCAAAATATTTTTTTAGCCTTGTCTTGATTCTACTTCTTTCTTCATACTAGGCTCCAACTGTAAGGGCATCAACCATCCTCCAGTCCTTTGTCCATATTTCTGGGCTCTTCAAGGATGATCCTTAAAATTGAGTGCTGAAAACAATTTGATAGGAAAGAATGTTTCTTGAAATTGAGCTGCTCCTGTCGTAAGACATTAATGCTTGCATTCATATTGTTAACATGCTCAAATTGATAACTGAGCACCGAACAGAAATTAAACAGAGATGGGGGTGGGGAAGTGGAGGGGGAGGTGGCAGGAAAGTAGAGTTAAAGCCATAATCAGATCAGCTATGATTGATGGAGGAGGCTCAATTGGCTGAATGACTTACTCCGGCTCCAATTTCTTATAATCCTATGATAAGACAGGATGCAACAAATATGGTGTGTGTGAGAGAAAAAGAGAGAGAGAAAGATTGGATGTTACAGGTGTGAAGAACAAATTCTGGCCCATGAGAATGCTTTGTCTTGTGGCCTGTCTAAGAGTGTAAAAGGGACATTAGAACAACACTCTATAGATATGGTTATATTATTCATTTCATGGAGAAATGAAGTAACTCACAGTGCTTTTAAACAATTTAGTCACATGTATTTTTCTCATCCATCCTTCCAGTTTTTTTTTATTTTCTAAGTGTATGAGAAATTTCTAGTTTACTTGTTAAATATAGACTAAGACCCAAAAGTATGCATCACAGTACAAAGCTGAGATGCACCAAATCATTGTATTGTAGACAGCATGCTAAATTCATGCTGCATTCTGCTTTCCATGATTACAGCACTATTCATATTGGCAGCATGTATCAGCAAGAGTACCTGATATCCTGAGCAGCCTCCGTTGCTCTAAGGTATCCAGCACTTGTTAAAAAGAAGATACATTGTAGCTGCTGCAAGTGGATTCAACCGATTTTTAAGATTTTTGTCACAATAATTCATTCTGCGAGAGTGGACACCACCATATTCAGATAAAGCACTGAAGACCTTGGTGCGAGACACAGAGAGAAGGAGAGATATTCTGTATCCACATGATGAAGGAAGTCCTCCAAACAATGCTGACAAGGTAGTAGAAAAAAGTAATGATGGAAATCAATGCCAGGATTATAACACCGAGAATGTGCTTGCAGTGCAGGAACGTGTGTGTTCAAACTTGAAATGGCCCTACCAACTGCACTATTCACCTCATGCATTTTTCAATTGACTGCAACTTCATCAAGCATCAGTCAGTCTTCTTCACCCTTCAAGTACCATGCCCTAAGAAAAGGTTTGTTGACCATTGACTTCCATTGAATTGGTCGAGGATTATGCTTGGCAAAATGCTGCAGTAGTTTGTCATTGCCACCAGACATATTGGAAGGAATTACGATCTAATAAACAATCTGTGTGGCAACATTACAAACAAACTTTCCATGGCCATCAACTCCTGAAGTGATACTTAAACCTGGATCCATAGTTGAAAGAAGCTCAAGTTTCTGATCTAGAGGTCATGATGCTTCCACCAGACCTCTTCTACTCATCTGAAACTCATATTCATGTCTTAGTCTCACACCCACAACTTATAGCTCCTACACACTTGCTGCTACTCAATGATGACAACCACATTACCCAAATATATTACAGGACACTCACTGGCACATTTGCTGCTGTTTGTTTTGAGAATATGATATATAACATTAGATGGCAAGAAAGAACTGGAGGAGGTCAAACACACCGATCATATTTTAACTCTTATGAAGGAACAATGCTAACCAGGGATTATTGAGACTATTGGCTATTGGCAGTGCTGAAATGATCAATGAAATGAAGGCACCAACATAGCTAATCCTCTTCAATAGAGTAGAATCCCTATAGTGCAGAAGGAATCTGTTCAGCCCATCGAGTCTGCAACAATTCTCCAACAGCACACCCCACTCAGGCCCTATTGCTGTAACCCCATGTATTTACCCCAATGTGAGTTGTCCATTTTGGCAGGAATAGCATAGAAAACATACAAATAAAAAAAAGCTTATTATCTAAAGGGTGAGAGATTGCAGAGTTCTGAGGTACAGAGGAATATGATCGTCCTAACGCATGAATTACAAAAGGCTCGTATAGCAGTACATCAAATAATTAATAAAATCAAAAAAATGTTATTGTTTATTCAAGGTGAATTGACTACAAAAGTAGGGAGGCCTTGCTTCTGTTGCACAGAGCATTGGTGAGACCAGTGAGTATTGATTATTGAGTACAATATTGGTCTCCCTATTTAAGGAAAGATGTAAATGCTTTAAAAGTGGTTCAGAGAATGATTATAAATTAATACTTAAAATCATCTTCTAAGGAAAGATTGTACAGACCAGGGCTTGTGTTTACTGAAGTTTAGAAGAGTAAGAGGTTAATTTATTGAAGCATATAAAATCCTGAGTGATTTTGACAGGGTGGATGTGAAAAGGATGTTTCTTCCTTTGGAAGAAACTAGAATGAAGAGCCACTGTATAAAAATAATGGGTCAACCATTTAATACATAAAAAATATCAGAGGGTTGTGAGGCTTTGGAATTCACTTTCTCAAAATTCAATTGAGGTAGTCTTTGAATATCTTTAAAGTAGAGGTAGATATATTCTTGATAAGGAATAGAGATGAAAGGTTATCAGGGATAGGCAAGAATGTGAATTTGAGGTTAAGATTAGATCAGTCGTGATCTTATTAAATAACAGAGCAAGCTTGAGGAGCCAAGTGGCCTACTCCTGCTCTTATTTATTGTTCATATTGAAACTTTAGTCAAGGAAAATAAATTATTTAGATACACAAGCAACTCAATGAAATAATCCAACAAATAGCTTGTAAGTATTTTGTGGTCCCTTTAAAGCATGGTAGTGCAAATTCCTTTTAATGTTGTGTTCTGCTTTGCGAGATGAACATTGGAATTGAGTTTTGAAAATGGTGGAAGTGACTTCAAGGAAGCTTTGTACACTTATTTACACCATCATTTCAATGCTCTTCCTCTTACTGTCAATTGCTAAGTGACCATATGCAGAAGCCTTTACCCAGATGGCTTCTATGACTTCTGACAGAAATATACATATGCATGTTGGACCCCATTTTAACTCCCATGGTCTTTAGAGAAAGTCAGGAGTGTTTTCTGTTTGAAAGCAAGATTTATCACAGAATCCGTATAGTGCATGAAAGTTCTACTTGGTGCTAGAGAAGATAGTGAGACCAAAAATATCAGTCAAAGAAGATAGCCAAAATATTGAGGTACATTTGATTATATATGGGAGATATTTTTCAATATTGGAAGAAACATGATTCTCATGAGATCAAGATTCAGTTATTCAGTCACAATATTATGAGGGGCGTGGGAGTTGTGTGTACTGACAGCATATGATTTAAGAGAAATTTATTAGCATAGTATGGCATTACCAATAGCAAGTGGAAGGGTTAGACCATGACTGGAAGAGGCCATTGATAGGAAAAAGAGCAGTGAGAGACAACAGAACATTGTGAAACGTCTGAGTTGAAGGAAAAGGATGAGCCATCAATTATAGTGTAGATAAAGTAATTAGAGAGTTATTTATATATGTAATATAGTTTTGTTAATGCCAAAATAGTGAGATGAAGATTTCCTCTTTGTACCAACATTAGTAAAATTATGAGCCTGTTCTTTCCAATGCATCAACAATTTTATTGCAAGAGCGTACAAGAAAACTTTCTCTCTAGGGACACTTCTGAAACTGCAACAATCCATGAAACGTTAAAGTTTATCGTGCATATATTTTCCATTTTAAAATATAAATGTCACAACAGATTGAAAATGATTTGCATTTCTTCGTGCATTTTCATTTGTTAGCACTCAGTTCATCTAATTTCTTCTTATGCTTGTGCTTTTAGGAATATTAAAATATGGACAGAAAAAAGACAAGATTATTGATATTCAGTAACCTTTATAAGGAGTCACTACCCTTTCTGACTTTAAGTTTTATGTGTGTCAGAAAACCTTGGGCTACTAAAGTATCTTTCTCGCAAAGGTAAGTTTTGATATTCTGCAGTTCATTTGATCTGGTTTCGCCTGTTGATTTTCGTCCACAATCCAGCCAATAATTGCCTCAAGCCCCATGGTGCCTTTTTTTTGAGAGGAAATTTCAGCAGCAGTCAAAGAAAAGATAGGACCAGCCAAAGAGAAGAAGATTGTGAAGCGAGCATCAAATAGGTAGAGGATTCCTTGGTAGTAGAGATATTGGGCCCGATTATCTCATCTCACATTTCCAGTGTGAGTCGAGATCAGACTGGAAACACGGCGGGAAGACCAGGTAAGTGATTATAATCTATTTTAATTTTATTTAAATGCCATTATCGGGCACAGGTCCATTGGTATCTCCCACCCTCCAGAGTATTTCACTCTGGTGAGGTTTAGTGTAGCTCCCCACTTGCAGGGAACTAGCAAAGAACCTGTCAGAATAAAAGAGGGGGCACCAGATTCTCCCAGAGTGTTGTGTGTTGGGGGAGAGCCCTCTGGCCTTGGGCACTCTGGTTGTGCCATCCTATGCCTCCTGGCACTGTCCAAGGGGCATTGGGGAATGCCAAGAGCGCAGGGCCATGGGGTGGGGCCTATTGTAGGCAGGGCCAGGGGACGATTGGTGAGTGTGGGGGGTCCTGTTGCCACTCTGCAGGTAGATTTGGTCAGAGGTGGGAGGCAGCCAGTGATCAGAGCCAACTGATTGGGGGTGTGGTCTGCTGGGGATACTTCTATTGGGGGTTACTGCCACCCAGGTAGGCTACATCACCATAATGGCGGGGGGGGGGGGGGGGTGTAGAGGGGAAAGAGTCTGTGAGGAGGGATGGATTGTCACTGTTGGGGGAGTGTGAGTCACTGGAGATTGCATTGCTCTGAGACAGGGCAGTTGGGGTTGGCTCATGAATGGACAGGGAGCTGTGATAGGGCTATGGAATGTCACAAGGGACAACAGTATGAGGGTCTCGGGCTAGCCAGTGATTGAACTGGCCAGCAAACTGCAGTTTGACAGTTCGGAGCCAACGCACATGCACAGAGTTTTGGAACTGTAAGACTCAGGTGTGAATATGCCTTGTCCCCTTGAACTTCTAATGATATTCACCATTGTGACCTTTGCATTGCACAGATTGTGAGAGATTCGAAGCTGAACTCCCACTGAAAAAAAATTGTGAATTTCACCATTTTTATCATCAATTCAGCGCTCAGGGTTTTTCTGGGAGAATTGGGCACTAATGTTTTTGAAATAGAAAAGGAAAGAAATATTGGAAGTTGCAGATATAGGGACATTCAGAAGTTCACTGGAACTCAAAGAATGAAGGGCAATACAAAAATCAAAGAGCTTCAGAGGCATTGTGGAAGCAATTGGGACAATCAGAATGACATGATAAAGGTAGGAATGGTGATCTTCATGGTACAAGGCATTAGGGAATCTCTGACATACGGGAGCCTGACATCAGTTTCTGATAATATAACCTCAGGCCTGAGGTTGGAAGTCTACCCACTTTACAAATCGATCAACTAAAAATCTATTAAAGCTTTTCAAGAACCAGTTGTCAGCAACTGAACTGGATGTAGTGTTTCCTGGCAACCATACATGAGTGGCAATAGGGTGGTTGAATTGGCAGCAAATGGAGCAAATCAGAAAGGGTGAAAGTGGCAAGAGTTTCCTGCTGAAGATGAGTGTGTTAAACTCTGAATTTCTTTGACATCTTTGTAAGATGCAATAGCCTGAAGTGCAAAGGAGAGAGTGGGGGCTGAGGAAGCTGAGAGACAGAAGTATTCCTGAAGGTGATGAAAGTAACACAGAAACCAGAGGCCACTATACTCACGCATGATAAACTGAAGGAATGAAGTTGCTCCAATGGGGAGGATCTGAAGGGAAGAAAGTATATGGTTAGGAGGTAGGTGTGCCTGCAGACCAGGCACATGCGAGACCTGGTATTGTGTAAGGGGCAAGAGGACGCAAAGGATGCAGTCAATTCTTCAAATCTTATGTTCAAAGTGTACTGGCAGATGATGAGCTATTTCTGTCTTTCAGATCACGATTATCTCCACAGGCTGCATGTCTGTCAGGAGACAGTGGAGTCCTTTTGTGAAATGCTAGCTGGGGCGATCAATCCTATCTGCATGGGTGGATACCGAATGTCTGCTATTCTAGAGGAAAGCGTGATCTTGATCTTTTTATGGCTTATGGCCATCCCCAGGAAACAGCAAGAGATTTTTGCAGCATGTTATAAACTGCAGCACGGCATTACATTCAGGTCGTGTTCGATGACAGCACTTTGAACACAGATGAGGTGGCTTCCTTTTACTTTGCAAGATAACCAATATAATTATTGCAAACTAACTTTATTAAGAACAGAACATACACAAAAATGCAAGCCTATAGCTTACATTTTCATCTGACCTCTGACTTTCCGATCAGGTAATCCAATATTGTTCAGGGTATATCATAGAACATAGAACATTACAGCACAGAACAGGCCCTTCGGCCTTCGATGTTGCGCCGACCAATATAAAAAACAATGACCCTCCAAACTAAACCATTCCCTTCTCTTCCATATACTTATCAACTAACCTCTTAAACGCCACCAAACTTGGCGCATCTACAACAGCTGCAGGCAGGGCATTCCACTCCCGAACCACCCTTTGGGTAAAGAACCTACCTCTGATATCCGTCCTATAACTATACCCCTTAATTTAAAGCTGTGTCCCCTCGTGCTAGCTTTCTCTATCCTAGGAAAAAGGCTATCACTGTCCACCCTATCTAAACCTCTAATCATCTTATATGTTTCGATAAGGTCCCCTCTTAGCCGCCTCCTTTCTAACGAAAACAACCTCAAATCCCTCAGCCTCTCTTCATAAGACCTGCCCTCCATACCAGGCAACATCCTGGTAAACCTCCTCTGTACCCTCTCCAATGCCTCCACATCTTTCTTATAATGTGGGGACCAGAACTGCACACAATACTCCAAGTGCGGCCGCACTAGAGTTTTGTACAGTTGTAACATGACGTTGCGGCTCCGAAATTCAATCCCCCTACCAATAAAAGCTAAGACTCCATATGCCTTCTTAACAACCTTATCGACTTGACTGCCTACTTTCAGGGATCTATGCACAAATACACCAAGATCCCTCTGTTCATCAACACTATTAAGAGTCCTACCATTAGCCCTATACTCTACACATTTATTATTCCTGCCAAAGTGCATTACCTCACACTTTTCCACATTAAACTCCATTTGCCACCTCTCGGCCCAGCTCTGCAACTTGTCCAAGTCTCTCTGCAAACTATAACACCCCTCTTCACTATCTACCACTCCACCGACTTTAGTGTCATCTGCAAATTTACTAATCCATCCTTCAATACCCTCATCCAGATCATTTATAAAAATTACAAACAGCAGGGGCCCCAAAACAGACCCCTGAGGTACACCACTTGTCACCGAACTCCACGATGAATATCTCCCATCAACCACCACCCTCTGTCTTCTATCTGCTAGCCAATTCCTAACCCAATTAGCTAAATCACCCTCTATCCCATACATCTGCATTTTCTGCAGAAGTCTTCCATGGGCCACCTTATCAAACGCCTTACTAAAGTCCATATATACCACATCAACCGCCTTACCCCCATCCACCTCTTTGGTCACTTTTTCAAAAAACTCAATGAGGTTAGTAAGGCACGACCTACCCTTCACAAAACCATGCTGACTATCCCCAATCAATTCATTTCTCTCTAAATAACTATAAATCCTATCCCTAATAATTCTCTCCAATACTTTGCCCACAACAGAAGTAAGACTCACTGGCCTATAATTCCCTGGAAGGTCTCTCTTCCCCTTCTTGAACAATGGGACCACATTCGCTATCCTCCAGTCCTCCGGAACCACACCCATAACCAACGACGACCTGAAGATCAGAGCCAGAGGCTCTGCAATCTCCTCTCTTGCCTCCCAGAGAATCCTAGGGTAAATCCCGTCCGGCCCAGGGGACTTATCCAACTTCAAACCCTCGAGAATATCTAGCACATCCTCCCTATCTACTTCAATACTTTCCAGTTTGCAACCCTGTACCTCAGTGTTCTCCATAACTACATTTACATCACCCTGCGTGAATACCGAAGAGAAATATTTATTCAGTGCCTCTCCAATCTCTTCAGGCTCCACGCACAACTTCCCACTGCTGTCTATGACTGGCCCTAATCTTGCCCTAACCAATCTTCTATTCTTAACATATCTAAAGAAAGCTTTAGGATTCTCCTTAATCCTATCAGCCAAAGTCTTCTCGTGTCCCCTCTTAGCTCTCCTCAATTCACTCTTTAGCTCCCTCCTGGCTAATCTATAGCTATCCATTGCACTAACCGAGCCTTCAAGCCTCATCCTGACATAAGCCTCCTTTTTCCTTTTAACCAGCGAATCAACTTTTTTCGTACACCAAGGTTCCCTTACTCGACCATTTCCTCCTTGCCTGACAGGGACATACTTATCAAGGACTCGCAGCAGCTGCTCCTTGAATAAGCTCCACATTCCAGATGTTCCCAGTCCCTGTAGTTTCCTAGTCCAATCTATGCACCCTAATTCTCTCCTGATGGCCTCATAATTACCCTTCCCCCAGCTATAACTACTGACCCCAGCTTCATGCCTATCCCTATCCATCACTAAGGTGAACGTAACCGAATTGTGGTCACTATCACCAAAATGTTCACTAACTACCAAGCCTAACACCTGGTCTGGCTCATTGCCCAGCACCAAATCCAATGTAGCCTCACCTCTAGTTGGCCTATGTACATACTGAGTCAAAAAACCTTCCTGCACACTTTGTACGAAAACTGACCCCTCTAACGAGCTAGAGCTATAGCTATTCCAATCAATATTAGTAAAGTATCCTTTTTAATACTGGCGTCCAATACCACAATTTTTCTGATATCATGACATGAGGTTAGTCAAATCTAGAGATCCAGAGCTTTCTAAAATTCCCAGAAGTTCAAGCTGTGACAAACTTTATGCATGTGACCATTAAGGACTCAGTGGGCCAGCCAAGATTCTTGTCAATCATAAAGATTTTCTATCCCTGGAAGTCCAGCTCGTGTGTAACCATCTCAATGGATTATATAGGTCTGCATGTGTTATCCTGAGAGTTGTTGCCATTCTATATCCTTATACTGTCCCAGGTGCTATAGCTGTTCTATCCAGCATAACAACTGCACAAATTAATTATTGGATAGAAGCAACAGAGCTGACGAGCTGGCTCATAACTCCTGTGAGAAATTCATGGACAGAAAATGAGCTGTGTTATAATGAATGCAGTATCCATACCAGAGCCATCACTGAGCAGAACATTGAGCTCACAGCAATGTAAGTTATAACATTCAGAAGTTGCAGATTATTCAAAATGAATTTTAAAGTAGTTTATTGAGATTTTTAAGATATAAAAGTTTAGATATAATACATAATCTAAATAGGCAGAAACAAATATGCCCATAGCAGGTGAGAACAAGTTACTAGTTCTGGATCTAACAAATAGATATGGGAAGTGGAGGATGCGGATCAGCAAGATTAATGCTGGTAGTCTCCTCAGCATTGTTTACAGGTCCCAGACTGAATAAACTGAAGAACACAACCAATGTCCATAACTGGAGGTGGCAGCTTCTTCTTTTTCTCAGTCTTCTTGAGCTAGGCAAAGTTTAGGCCGAAGTCAGCATTGAACCATCTCAAGAAAAGCCCTTCTGTTCAAAGTGATGTCTTTTCCTCTTAAGAGTTATTTTGCATAGTTTATTTGCCAAAGCTATATGTCAATAATTTATTTGATTGTCCATTGGCAAGGTGCAGATATTCCAAGTAAGCCGTCTTATTTCTATCAGTAGCCCATGAAGTTAGTTCATGGCTCATCACTTCTGAGGATGTGTCATTTCACATTTAAATGGTTGGTTCATATATTACTCATGAGGTCGCCTTCCACAACCCCCATCCTACCTTGTTTCAGTCTGTTTATGCTCAATACATGCTCTTGCCAATGGCCTATGGGCACTTTTGTTTGTCAGCCCAAGAAGCTTCTATGGGAGCTTTCTCCCATTAGTGAGAGAGATATATTCCTTTAATATTCAATACATTTCTTAGAATTTTATTATATTATTTTACACTGATTTCTTACAATGAGGACAGTAGCTGGGGCACACATGACCAATCACTCACTGAGTAAAGCCAACATGAAACAAAAGTCCCTCATAAGAACAACAATAGTTATGATTATGAAGGTTATAAGATTATTATATTTTGGTATTGTGGCTTGAAATTTTATGGTAAATGAAGGGATTATGTGACTTGACATTAAGCCTAGAGGGTTTCAGATCAAAAGGAACATTAGATTATTTTGTGGAAAACGTACATTATACTTTTGCATAGAGACAATAGCTGCAGTCTCTGAGTATTCCATAAGTAGACTTTGAGTCTCCCAAAGCCCCAGAAAGATGTTATTGACATTTGTTTGTAAATAATTGTTCCATAAATGATTCAATTACTTCAAAGACGAATTGGAGTTATAATCAAAGATAGCTTATTAACATTTCTATCAAAGATAAAAGGCTAATATGTTTCATGTCACCGTAGGAAAAAGAATCCATTTTTGAGATCAGGTTGCGGGCTTCTCTTCAAAGCATAGAATATCACAGGCAATCAAACATTGGCTTGATGTGTCTGCAGAAATCTGACAGAGACCGAGCAAGAGAGAGATGCAGCAAAACGTGGATGAGAGCTGACATTCAGATTGAGGTGAATCAGTTGATAAAGGTTTAAAAGGCTGAAAGATTTGCTTAGCCTGGCTAGTGGGGAGGAACTTATAGTGTACCCTCATAAGGTATGGAGTGGCATTGACTGATTGTGGTAAACTGGCTTCTTCTCACTAAATCCCTTTCGCAAACTGGATTTGGATTTACAAAATGCTACACTTGCTGATTTAAAGAGGTCATCTTATATCTTGTCAAAAGTTGTATTTTCAAAGTTGCATCAGAAAAAAGATGAAGAAATTCATCTTTTGTTTTCTATATGCTAAGGTACTAGGGTACTAGGCTTGGTAATAGGAGACAGAGAGTAATAGTGGAAGGGTGTTTTTCTAGCTGGAGGTTGGCCACAAGTGGTGTGCCGCAGGGCTCGGTACTGGGACCTCTTCTATTTGTAATATATATAAATGACTTGGAAGAGGAGTAAGTGGAGTGATCAGCAAGTTTGCAGACAATACAAAGATGACTGGACTTGCGGATAGTGAGGAGCATTGTCAGGCGATACAGCAGGACATAGATAGGCTGGTAGCTTGGGCAGATAGATGGCAGATGGAATTCAATCCTGATAAATGTGAGGTAATGCATTTCGGGAGAAAGAATGTAGGGGGAGGTATATGATAAAGGGTAGACCTATTAAGAGTATAGAAACGCAGAGGGACCTGGGGGTGCAGGTGAACAAGTCTCTGAAGGTGGCAGAGCAAGTGGAGAAGGTTGTGAAGAAAGCATATGGTATGCTAGCCTTTATAGGAAGGGGTATAGAGTACAAGAGCTGGCCTTTAATGTTGCAGTTGTATAAAACGTTGGTTAGACCTCATTTGGAATACTGCGTCCAGTTCTGGTTGCCTTACTACCGGAAGGACGTGGAGACTCTGGAGACAGTGCAGAGGAGGTTTACCAGGATGCTGCCTGGTATGGAAGGTCTGAGTTACAAGGAGAGGTTAGGCAAATTGGGACTGTTTTCCTTAGAAAAACATAGACTTAGAGGAGATCTAATAGAGGTGTACAAGATTATGAGCTGTGCTGTGCAGAAACAGGGATTTGGCCAGTGTCTGTGGGAGTTTGCGCATTCTCCCTGTGCTTGCATGGGTTTTCTCCAGGTGCTCCAGTTTCCTCCCACATCCCAAAGATGTGCTCTTAGGCTAATTGACAAAACAAATTCTCCCTAAATTGTCTCAAATTTGGTTTTTAATCCATAGATCTATAAACATAGACAGGGATCGCGGGTAGAGATGGGAACATTGGGGTGGGCTCGTTGGGCCAAAGGGCCTGTTTCCCGTGCTGTTTTGTTCTTTGTTCTTTGTCCTTTGTACAGATCAGAATGAATTCAGGATTTTTAAATTGCCATTTCATACTCTGGAATTCCTCATCACCTTCTGGATGCTTCATCAAAAACCCACATTTACTGTATTTACCTTGATGAAAGGAGGTTTCGGCTAGCTGATGCTTGCCAGGTCACAATGTTAGCTGGTAGCAATGGCAAAAAGCATTAATTAGCTTTATGATCACTTGTGGCTCAGTGCTGATATTATTCTGTGACTGTGTGTCCAGGAAATGGCACAATTCATCAATAGCTTCCTTATTGAGTTATAGGCATGAAAATCAGATAAATCCTTCAATGGGTGGGTATCTTACTTTGCAGATTATTAAGTGGTGAATCTGAAAATTACTCTCATACTGCAGCTCATGTAGCTCTGCATACTATAATAGTGGGCTGCAGAGTTCTGAATGAATTGATATTCATGTAAGGTAGAATATGGGAGGCCAGCCAGGTGACTATTAGTCTAGTCTAAAAGTAACAAAGGTCTGAATGAGGATTTCAGTGGCAAATGAGTTAAGGCAGGGGATAATCAGGCAATATTACAGAGATAACAATAGATGGTTTTGGTAATGGAGTGGATATTTGGTCAGAAGCTTATCTTGAAGTCAAAATTAATACAAGAACTGTGGTTCAGGCTCAACTCAGCTTTGCTTCATTTAGCACGCAAGCCTGTTCCACTGTTCAATTAGACCATAGCTGCTCTGGCTAGTGTTTGCTTTCAACCAATACCAGAAGCAGATTATCTGAATGTTTCTTGCTGCTTGTAAAACCTTGTTGCATGGATGTCTCATTTGTCTACATAATCACAGTGACTACACATCATGATATAACTTTAAATTTTGAGATTGCTATGAGGCATTACATCAAAGCATTTGTGTTTTTCTTCATACAATGGCTGCTCTGCTCTGTGCTGGACCTCTGCTCACTCTCAATATGACTTTCAAGCAACCTCAAATGTAGGTATCGCTGGTGAGCTTGAAGGCAATCATGAATCCACAACGTTTCTGTTAATTGCCCTTTAATAAATGGGGGGAGGGGGTGGGGGGACACCAATTTGCATTAAATCATTTCATAATCATGACTAATTTAAAAAAGACAGACAGAAAGCAGATGATCCCATCTACACAAAATGATCACGGTTTAAAAGTGTTCACTAATTCCTGTGCACAGACAAACTTTCCACAAAGGGTTAAAAAAATCTTGTTTATATGATTTCCTTAAAGTCATTTTAACGAAAACAACTGGTTATAAAGTAATGGACTACAAACTTAATCTTGGTTGCCGATCAGATACCATAATTTTAATTTCCATTAAGTAATTTTCATTCATTAGAATCTGTCATTAGGATGACGCTAACTGCAGGTTGTACACACAAAACCCATCTGGTATTTTAGAGTAGAGTTAGTGAGAACACGTGAAATGATGCTAAATTATATCTTTAGTTGTGATCGAGCTGGAGCACATGGTTGAAAGGGTGCAATAACATGCAATGTAGCAGTGATTGCTATTGTTCTTTATTTTTCTCGAAGGTATATCCAACCAAAATATTCTTATATTTATGATGAATAATGAATAGAAATCAGAATGCCAGGAATGCAAAGTTTTACTCCCATTTCTTCCATGCAATCAGAATTAATTAATACTAACAGATGGAAATCAGCCTATCACAATACACCTACAATATATTCATTTCACATTTCTCCCTCAACTGATCCATGTTCAAATCACCAGTGATTTACATATGGATAAATCTCAGTGAAATTCTAGTGAAGAAAGGCAGCACGGTAGCACAGTGGTTAGTACTGCTGCCTCACAGCACCAGGGACCAGGGTTTGATTTCCATGTGTCCCCATGTCTACATGGGTTTCCACCGGGTGCTCCAGTTTCCTCCCACAATCCAAAAGTGTGCAGGTTAGATGGAGGGGCCATACTAAATTACCCCTTAGTCTCAGGTGGACCAGCTAAGGTAAATACATGGATTATGGGAATAGTGCCTGGATGGGATGGTGGTCAATGTGGACTTGATGGGCTGAATGGCCTCCCTCTGCACTGTAGGGATTCTATGGTTCTAATGGGTAATATGTTGTTTGCAATGGGGTATATAGATTCAGATTTGCAGCGTTTTCCTGAAACTACACTGAAACTTTTGATTTTGGAAGCTTGCTCTGGACTTGTTTTGGATTCAGAATAAAATGTATATTCATATCATACGCCGACGATACAAAGATCGGTGGTGTTGTGGATGGTCTGGAAGGATGCCAAAAGTTGCAGCGGGACATAGACAGGATGCAAGACTGGGCGGAGAAGTGGCAGATGGACTTCAACGCAGATAAATGTGTAGTGGTCCATTTTGGCAGGAATAATGGGATGAAGGAGTACAATATAAGGGGTAGGAGTCCTAGCTGTGTTGTAGAGCAGAAGGATCTCGGGGTCCGGGTCCATAGGACTCTTAAATCGGCCTCGCAGGTGGAGGAAGTGGTCAAGAAGGCGTACGGTGTACTGGCCTTCATTAGTCGAGGAATAGAGTTTAGGAGTCAGGAGGTAATGATGCAGCTCTATAAGACTCTTGTCAGACCCCAGTTGGAGTATTGTGCGCAGTTCTGGTCGCCTCATTATAGGAAGTATGTAGAGGCTATTGAGAGGGTTCAGAGGAGATTTACAAGGATGCTGCCTGGATTGGGAGGCAGGCCTTATGAAGATAGGTTGAGGGAGCTGGGACTCTTCTCACTGGAGAGACATAGGTTGAGAGGCGACCTGATAGAGGTTTATAAATGTTGAGAGGAATAGATAGGGTGGACTCTCAGAGACTATTTCCCTGAGCTGAAATGGTCACTACGAGAGGACACAGATTTAAGGTGCAGGGAAGCAAATACAAAGGAGATGTCAAGGGTAGGTTTTTCACTCAGAGGGTGGTGAGTGAATGGAACCGACTGCCGTCGGAGGTTGTTGAGGCAAACTCACTGGGGTCTTTTAAAAGACTTCTGGATGAGTATATGGAAAAGAATAGAATAGGGGGTTATAGATAGGTCTGTGGATTGGTAGATGTGATCGGCGCAACTCGTGGGCCGAAGGGCCTGTTTGTGCTGTATTGTTCTATGTTCTATACCTTTCACAACCACTAGGTATTTCAGAGCATTTTACATATTTGAAGTTTAGTTACTTTGTGATGGACAACAAATTTATGTAGACAAAGCCCCCAAAAACAGCAATTGGTAATAACATTCTTTTGTGACTCAGCTTGAAGGATAAATATTGACAGAACAGCTGAATGACTCCCCTATTCTTCAGAATAATGTCATGGTAACTTTTACATCCACCTGAGAGGGCACATTTCATTCAAGAGGTAACACATTTAACAGTGCAGAACTCCTCAGTACTGTGCTGAAGTCTCAGCCTTGAGTTTTGTATTCAAGTCCAGACATGGACTTGAACTCCTGACTCCAAGGCTGAGCCAAGGTTGGCACCACAAGAAATTTGCCGACACATTGTCAGCTCGCATTGAAACACTTCTACACCTGAAACAAGGTATAAACAAAGTTTAGAATGTTAAAAAAATGAAGTTCAAGAAAAAAAACACCTCCTCCTAAGGATATGCAGGCATACACATACACGCGCACGCACGCACACACACACACACATTAATTCACTTTAATTTTGACTATTTAATCTTACAAATGAAAAGAAACAAGCACAAATCATATTAATGAATATTGAGCCCAAGTAACATGAATACATCTGATTAAACATTTGAAATTTAAGCCCTAACTAAGACCACTTATAGAAAATAGTGCTGATGGAAATATAAGATGACATCGAGCAGTTTTTCCCAACATCTTTTAATGTCCTGACATTCTAACGAACTCAAATTCAGGCATGGGAAAGCCAACCACCACAGTGGGGCTGGGGCTTAATTTCCATGATAAAGGCACACCCTAATGACTAGACTGAGCAATGATCTAATGCCATATTAACAGTGGAACTGTTGGATGGGTACTTGCAGTCTGCTGCCAAGCAGGAATGATACTAGCTTGAATGGAGTTAAGCAGGAGATGAAAACACTGCAATAGGACCATTTTTCATTGATTCACTTGTTTTTCCCCATGGCTGCTTTAAGAATTCAAATTTCAAGAGACAGCCTTTTGGCTTATTGGATAATGCATAAGGAAAACATTGGGGAACAATTATGAGTTCTAACAAAGAGTTAGCATTTTCTGCTTCGACAGTTCAATAAGAGCTGTAATAATACAATATTTAGCTCAAGGAATTGTGTGCAAAAGCAATGGCAATGCCAACACCAGATAACCCCGGTTCAATGAATAATGATCCCAGCACTAACATCTAAAGTTTATTGAGCAATGTGAGAGGTTGATGTTTTGATTGGTGAGGCAAATTACATGAAACATGTTCAACAACCTTGACCACCCACACATATTCAACAGATGTCTTTTGAAAATGCTGCTAGGTCCTCAGGTCCAAACATTGACAACAAGCCATCCTGCAGTCACCTGCTCTCAATGCATTCTGAGATATTCTTTGAGAATTGTACACTTGGCTTTCCAAGGAGCCATATTATCTCTACTCCTATCCAACTTTACCACTGAGACCTACAGCACAGCATCCCTACACCTGGGTCCCTTCCTCTTCTCTGATGTTCCATTTTTTTCTTATTTACAATTTCAGAAATAATATTCAACAACCTCCTGTAATTCATTCTCTTTAGGAGAGACAGACTGCCTTTAGGAACAGAAAGCTAGTTGCACTGTCTACTATTGGCACACAATGCTTACCTCCTTAGTGAGTGCAGAGGCAATCAGCAGCACAGACGTTGCCCAATGTTAATGGTAAATAAGGCAACAACAGCAAATTCACATGATACTTACGTCAAGAGACTCGGGTAGATTGCGAGTAATGATCTAATTTTAGTGATTTGTCTATGCTGACTTCTGAAAGCAGCACAGAAAATTTACGGAGTTTACTTTGGTTTCATTAATAGCTCATCGTAGTCTGACATTGCAGGTATAAACAAGGCACTCAATCATAAGTTATTCGTTACTTGTATTGAGTAATTATTTCCAAAGTTTTATGTACATTATTAATAGAGACAGGAAATCAGAATGTTTTTCAGGGATGATATTTATACACATAGAAAGTCAGCATCAAATAATTGGCAGTGCAGAAAGCTTCACATTCTAAATTAGAGTTCTCACTGTTGAGAAGTAACCAAGGCAACCATCCTTCAGCAATATCTACAGCTTAATTAGAAGTGTGCACAAGTGTAACTAAAAGCTTTCTGGTTGGTTCAGGGATCAGTAGGTTTAACTGATAAATGTCAGTCTTAAACTTTTGAACTATTTCTTGCAAGAACTCGATTCAGACTTGTAAACAACTATTAAACAGGATTTAGCAGCTTTTCACATATTGGAAGGAAGAATGAAAATATGGATTAGAAACTCTATGGTGCACTTTTAAAGGAGGTGCAAGAACAAAGATGCTTGGGGGATATGTACAGAAGGTTTGATGAGGTAAGACAAATTGAGTAGTCTGTTAAAAAGCCCGATGAAACACTGACTTTATAAAAAGAAAGCGTAAGCAAGTGAGCCTAATTAAACTGTTACAAATCATCTTGAGTACTGTGTCCAATTCTGGTGTCACACTTCAAGAAGGATGTCAAGGTCTTGCAGGCATGTTGGCAGGGATTAGGAAGTTCAGCAATGTGGGTAGAAAGCCCAATAACACTCTAATTTTTCAGGAGGCTAATGAAATTCAACATGTCAGTCAGGTAGCATGATCAGTGCAGGCTTGGAGGGCCAAAAGACCTGTTCCTGTGCTGTGCCAATTTTCTTTGTTCTTTATTTTTTGTTTATGTCCACTTTGACTCTCACCATTTTTTACAGATGTACTATTGGAAGTATCCTTTCCAGATGTATCACAGCTTGGTATGGCTTCTGTTCTGACCAAGATCACAAGAAACTACAAAGGGTTGTGAACGTAGCCCAATCTACCGCGCAAACCATCCACTGACTCCGTCTACAGTTCATGCTGAAACAGAAAAACAACCAGCATAATCAAGGACCTCATACTGTCTTACACACCCTTCTGTTGGGAAAAAGATACAAAAGTCTGTTGGGAAAAAGATACCAACCAACTCTAGAAAATTTTCTTCCCTGTTGCCATCAGACTTTTGAATTGACCCACCTAGGATTAAATTAATCTTTCTCTACATCCTAATATAACTGTAACACTACATTCTGCACCTTCTCCTTTCCATCTCCCCTATGTACTCTATAAATGGTATGGTTTGTCTGTATAGCATGCTTTTCACTGTAAACCAATACATGTGATAATAATAAATCAAATCAAATCAAAACAGTAGAGAAACGAGAATTGTTCCCCAAAGAGCAAAGTAAAAGTAGAGAGGAAATTTAATAGAGGTGTTCAGAATCAAGAATAATTGTTCTCATTGGCAGACGGATCAGAATCTGAAGGATCAAGTGTAAGATAATTGACAAAAAAAAGGGGACACATGGAGAACATATTTTATGTAGTTGTTACAATCTACAATTCACTGTCTAAAAGTGATGTGGGGGCCGATTCAATGCGAGCTTTCAAAATGAATTGGGCAAATGCTAGAATAGGAAAATCTATGGTGAAAAACATGATTAGAGAGTTCTTTTAAAAAGCAAACACAAGTGCAATGGGCCCATGTTCTCTTTCTTTAATTTGATTTATCATTGTCACATGCATTAGTATACAGTGAAAAGTATTATTTCTTCGTATGTCCATTCAAAAGCATGATGACCCAGGGAAGAAGCTGTTCTTGAGTCAGTTGATATGTGACCTCAGACTTTTGTATCTTTTTCCTGATGGAAGAAGGTAGAAGAGAGAACACTTGTGTTGTGTGGGGTCCTTAATTATGCTGGCTGCTGGTTAGAGTCAACGGATAGGAGGTTGGTTAATGTGATGGGTTGGGCTACATTCATGACCTTTCGTATTTTCTTGTGGTTTTGAGCAGAGCAGAAGCAATACCAAAGCTGTGATACAATTAGAAAAAATGCTTTCTACGGTGCATCTGTGCATCGGTGAAAATCGGAGCAGACATGCTATATTTCCTGAGTCTTCTGAGAAAGTAGAGGCTTTGTGGAAGTTCTTCATTATAATGTCAGCATGGGAGTACCAAGACAGGTTGTTAGTCATCTGGACACCTAAAAACCTGAAACTCTCCACCCATTCTACTTTCTTGTCATTGATGTAACAGGAGCATTTTCTCCACCATGCTTCTGAAGTCGATAACAATCTCCTTTGTTTTGTTGACATTGAGGGAGAGAGAATTGTCATCACACCAGTTCACCAGTTTCTCTATCTCATTCCTATACTCTATCATGTTATTGTTTAAGATCTGATCCATTGTTGTGATACTGCAAACTTGAAAATAGAGTTGGAGGGGAATTTGTCCACATGATCATAGTTTATAAGGAATATAGTAAGGGGCTAAGAACACAGTCTTGTGGGATGTTGGTGTTGAGGATGATCATGGAGGAGATGTTGTTACCCATGCTTACTGATTGTGGTCTGTGGTTTAGGAAGTTCAGCATCCAGTCGCAGAGGGAGGAGCAGAGGCCCAGGCCATGGAGTTTGAAGATGTTATCAATAAATAGGAGTCTGACATAGGTGTCTTTGTTATCTGGGTGTCCCAAGATTGAGTGCAGGGGTAGAGAGATGGCATCTACTGTGGACACTAAATGAACTGTAGTGGATCCAGGCAGTCTGGGAGGCTGGAATTGATTTGTGCTTTGACTAGCCTTTTGAATGATGGATGTCAGAACCACTAGCTGATAATCATTGAGGCACGCTGCTTGGCTTTTCTTTGGTACTGGGATGATGGTAGTCTTCTTGAAGCAGATAGAATGTCAGATTGTTGTAAAGAGAAGTTGAAGATGTGTGTGAATACTTGTGCCAGCCAACATGCACAGGATCTGAGTGCTTATCCAGGTACCGTGCCAGACCAGTTACTTCCCATGGGTTGGCTATGGAGAAAGCTGTTCTGACATCTGCAATGGTGACCTCAGATACAGGTTAATCCAAGGCTTCCAGGTGTTCTTTGCTGTATGATCTTATAATTTACAGAATTACAGGAGACTCAGTCTGAGGTAATCTTTTTGTCAAGATTGTAAACTTGCATTTCTTTCTTACACCAACATACTACTCACATATTAATGTTTAGAGGCTTTTGTCATAGAGCAGATGAGAGCAGTTATCGACATCCGAAGTTGGAAAATACTCTGCTGAGCCTAGTCTCAGAACTATTTAATGCATTATAGAAATTCACAATTACTGTTAATACTTCATCTATCCTCTAGATATTATTACTATACACAAATGTTCTTCTGACATTCATTAGTGCTTTGAATGAAAACATTTGTTAATATCAGTTGTAGTGAATGATCTGTACATGTAGGCAAATCCATCGTGAAGACGAACACAAAGTAATATAAATATATATTTCAGTAGTAACCATGATTGGCTAATTGGAAATAAGTATAATAAGTTTGCAGATGACACCAAGATTGGTGGCATAGTGAATAGTGAAAGAAGTTATCTCCAATTGCAACAGGATCTTGATCTGATGAATGGCAGATGGAGTTTAATTTAGACAAATGCGAGGTAATGTATTTTGGTAGCTTGAACCAGGGCAGGACTTACTCAGTTAATGGTAGGACGTTGGGGAGAGTTACAGAACAAAGAGATATGGGGGTACATGTTCATAGCTCCTTGAAAGTGGAGTCACAGGTGGACAGAGTGGTGAAGAAGGCATTTGGCATGCTTGATTTCATTGATCATACATTGAATACAGAAGATGGAACATCTTGTTGAAGTTGTACAAGATATTGGTCAGGCCACATTTGAAATATTGTGTGCAATTCTGGTCAATCTATGATAGAAAAAATATTATTAAACTAGAAAGAGTGCAGAAAAGATTTACTAGGATGCTACCGGGACTTGACGGTTTGAGTTATAAGGACAGGTTGAAGAGACTGGGACTTTTTTTTTGGAGTGTAGGAGGCTGAAGGGTGATCTTATAGAGGTCTATAAAATAATGAGGAGCAGAAACAAGGTAGATAGTCAATATCATTGCCCAAAGGTAGGGAAGTCTAAAACTAAGGGCAGAGGTTTAATGTGAAAGGGGAGAAATGCAAAAGTGTCGAGAGGGGCAATTTTTTTTACACATGGGGTGGTGAGAGTGTGGAACAAGCTGCCAGAGACAGTAATAGAGGTGGGTACAATTTTGTCTTTAAAAAGCATTTAGATAATTACATAGATACAATGAGTATAGTGGGATATGGTCTAAATATGCGATTGGGATTAGCTTATGGTTTTAAAAAAAAGGGGGGGGCATGGACAGGTTGGACCGAAGAGCGTGTTTCCATGTAAACATCTATGACTCTATGGCTCTACATGTATAATATAAAACACATGAATAAGGAGCCAAAGTAGGACATTTATCCCTTTCAGCCTGCTCAGTAAGATCATGGCTGATCTGATTGTGGCCTCAACTCTGCATTCTCACCTACCTCCAAAAACCCTTGATTCTTGTTAGCCAAGAAACTATTTATTTCTGCCTTAAAAAATGTAATAACGCCGCCTCCACTATGCTCTGGTAAGGAGAGATCCAAAATTAAAACAGAACATGTTAGAAAATCTCAGCAGATCTGGCAATATCTGTGGAGAAAAAATCAAAGTTAATGTTTTGAATCCAGATGACCCAAAGAAGAGTTGCATAACTTTTCCTTATGAGGTGACCCCACAGTGAATCTTCTCTGAATGGCATCTCATGCCTAAAATGGAGCTAATCTTCTGACATTGCATTGTTAGCCAGTAGCATTGTCTGCTGCTAGCACACATGGGGAGTGAAGAGGAAGCCAATTGGGGAGGCCTCTGCATGGAGGTGCGGGGGTTGTGTTGGTTAGCTGGGATACCCACCAGGATTTACCTAGTGGTTTGCCCACATGGAGTGGCCCATACTCACCACTGGTTGGATATCAGTGGTAGTAGGATGAAGCCCCTAGATAGTGTTTTAGGAGATTCAGTTAGTTCCAGTCAGGTGGGCCATTCTCAAATCTTCCTTTCCTAGACTTAATATGCCCAATTATATACCTCCCTGCCTCCCAGCCAGTCTCTAGGGAGCAATAAATTATACTCATATTTATAAAATTAACATTTTTTTTTGTCTATGCCTAGAAATTCTGTCGTTGGATTGACATAGTAAGTCACTGATACTTTAATCTTACATGGGACATGTATGGCATTGGCTGGGCCAGCATTTATTGCCCATCCCTTGTTGCCCTTGAACTGAGTAGCTTGATAGATGATTGAGAATTAACCATATTGCTGTGGTTCTGGAGTTGTATGCAAGCCAAACCAATAAGGATGGCAGATTTCTTTGCGAAAGGACATTAGAACATAGAACATAGAACACTACAGCACAAACAGGCCCTTCGGCCCACGAGTTGCACCGATCACATCTATATCTACCAATCCACAGACCTATCTATAACCCCCTTATCCCATTCGTTTCCATATACTCATCCAGAAGTCTTCTAAAAGACCTCAGTGAATTTGCCTCTACCACCTCCAACGACAGCCGATTCCATTCACTCACCACCCTCTGAGTGAAAAACTTACCCCTAACATTCCCTTTGTATTTGCTTCCCTGCACCTTAAATCTGTGTCCTCTCGTAGTGACCATTTCAGCTCGGGGAAATAGTCTCTGAGAATCTACCCTATCTATTCCCCTCAACATTTTATAAACCTCTATCAGGTTGCCTCTCAACCTACGTCTCTCCAGTGAGAAGAGTCACAGCTCCCTCAACCTATCTTCATAAGACCTGCCTCCCAATCCAGGCAGCATCCTTGTAACCTCTGCACTCTCTCAATAGCCTCTACATCCTAGTGAACTAGATGGGAATTTTTGGACAATCAACAATGGCTTCATGACCATCAGTGGATTCTTAATTCCAGATTTTTTTTATTGAACGTCGATTCTACCATCCCAGAATGTCAGCTGAGTTTCTAGACTAATAATCTAGGGATAATACCATTGGGCCATAACCTCGCCTACACTTGAATCTTATCTTCATCAATGCAAGGGTAGGTTTTTCCAGCTCTTTCCATCACTGGGAATTTCTGATCCTGCCAAAGGCCACCGCCTATGCTGAGTTCCCTGGCAGAAGGGCAGGAAGGCCGTACAAAACATCATAGACCTCAGCAAGATTAGAAGATCCTACTGGTGGTCAATGGTGAGCTGTCTCCACTGCTGTAAAACACACCGTGGGGGCCAGAAAATCTGAGCCAAAGAGTTGTTTTGAAAAGTAAATAGTCCAAAGTTTCAAATTACTGCAGATTGCAGTTTATAATAACATTGATGTCTCGCATTGAGGTTTTAGTTCAGTCGGGCAACATGGTTAATGCAGACTTGAAGGGTCGAATGGCCTGTTCTGGTGCTGTAATTTTTTTTGTTCTTTGTTCACATTTATAATTGTACTAACAAACATTGAATCATGTTCTAAATCAATTAAAAGTAATACTTTTAGTAATTTTAATGGCAAATGCCAACTTGATTTTATGCGATATTAAAACAGACAGATGAAGATAATTTGGACAAAGTACATATCAATTACTAAGTTATACCTTAGATATAAATGGAATAAAAACAATTTTTCATACAAATGAAATGCATCATCCACGACTTTCTGCCTTCCTCCAGTTGAAGCAGGAAATTACTTCAGAATTAGGTGAATCCACACTTTGCCTCTTATCCACTAATTCCAAAGGATCTGTCCAGGTGGGTTAAATAGATCAAGACTAAGAACTCAGTACAACACAATATTCCTTTAACTGTTAAAAGTATCACACATAGCGTAATATCATCAGTCTCCTGCTTCCTTCAATTTTAATCAATTCCCACATCCCCTTCATTCTTCTTGACGTTGAAGAGCACTCACAGTGATGATCATCCAAGGAAGTCAATGATCAACCCCATTAACCATTATCCTTGTAAGTTATACCCTCTGTCCATGAAGATTCACTCATTGTCTCCCCTTGACTTCAATTAGCATTACTATTGCTGAATCCTGTACTATCAACATTCTTGGGGTTATCATTGATTAGAAATTTAACAAGACCAGCTCACAAGAGCAGGTCAGAGGCAAAGAATTCTACACCAAGTAACTCAGCTCCTGATGCTCCAAAGGCTGTTAATCATCCACAAGGTACAAGTCAGTAGTGTGACAGAATACTCTCCACTGGCCTGGGAGAGTGTAGTTCAAGAAGCTTCATAGTATCCATTAATTTGGCACCCCATCCATGACTGTAAACATTCACTCCCTCAGCCATAGCGGCAGCACTGTATTATCTGCAAGATGAACTGCACCGACTCACCAAGGCTCTTTCTACTGTACCTTCCAAACCTGTGACCTCTACCACCTAGAAGGTCAAAGGCAGCAGTTAGATGGGAAAATTATCACCTACAAGTTCCCTCCAAACCACACACTATCCTGAATCAGAATTATATTGCTATTCCTTCACTGTCACTCGATCAAAAGCCTGGAATCCCAATCCTAACAGCACTGTGAATATGCCTAAACCACATGAAGTGCAGGAACTTAAGAAGATAGTTTACCAAAAGCTTCTCAAAGGCAATTAGGAATGGACAATAAATGCTTGCCTAGATAGGGTCACCCACATCCCGTGAACAAATTAAAAAAAAACACAAACATCATTTCCATGACAATGATACATGCAAACGTGTTTTTGCTGTAACATCTTAAAACTTGCACCATTTCTATATCATTGCTTAGTGAATAATCCATTAAAATTCTGATCTTATCAACATCCTCAGCTTAGTGAGTGAGTTCTATCCCTGAAGCACTTTTAGAAGTTACAGTTGCAATTCTCCTATTATGACCTGCATCTTTACTGTCGGGCCGTGGTGGGGGATGCCCAGGTCGAATAGGGATTTCACATGCGCCAGAAATGCATGAACATCTCCCAGAGCTGACGAACAGTCTCCGGTCAGACCACACTGGAAACTGGCGGGGAGGTAAGTAAGGCATTTAAATCTTTTTTGTATGTATTTGAAATATACATATTAGTTAATTATCAGGATCTGAAAAGTCCCTATTGAATCTCCCACCCCATCAGGAGTACTTCATTCCAGTGGGGTTCAGACTAGCTTCCCCAACATTCGGAGAACTAGCAGGAGACACTGCTATGAAGGGGGGCAATTGGGACTCCTGGGCATGGGCACCCTGGGAATGCCAGCCTGTGTCCCCTACCACTGACCAAGGGGCAAAATGCCCATACCCAGGAGGCACCTTGGCACTGCCCATTTGGCATCAGGCAGTGCCAAGGGGGCAGGTCCTATTGTGGGCAGGTCCCGGGGCAATCAGTGGGGTAGGCATCCTGCTGCCACTCTGCATGAAGATCGACCTAGAATGGAGGGAGGGCAGAAATTGGGGTGGGTTTTGGCTGGGGTGGCCTGCCAGGGGGAGAAACCCTGCCTCTGGGAGAGGGGTCTGACCTGCATGGATGCTCAGCACGGGGGGGCGGGGTCTGCCAGGGTAAGGGGTGTGGGGATCGTCACTGCTGGGGAATGTGTGGGCTCTGCATTGGGGTGGTCTGGGGCAGGGAGTGTTAGGGCTGGCCCGGGTGTTACTGTGGGGGCCGTGATTGGGCCTGGGAGAGGCTGGATTGGCAGCACTAACAGGATCTTGAGCTGACCAGAAGTTGGGAGTCTGACAGATCAAGACCACTGCAGTTTCAGAACTGTCAAACTCTGGTGCGAATAGAGCCTGTCGCCGCCCCTACCCCAGGATTTCAATGATATTCATGACTGAGAATCTGCAGTACACAGAGTGTGGAGATTCAGGTCAGAAGTTGAACTGACAAAACATTTGGGATTTAAAATAGTTCTCCCACCAATTCAGCACTTCTGGGAGAATGCAAGGGTTGCAGCTGCTGACCCAGAAGCAATGAGATATCAGCTAGCTTGTAAGTCTGTGCTCGTTACATCTTGGTTATAGGAACTCAATTGCCAAGACAGTTACTTGAATCTGGACAAGCACCTAACCATTGCGTGGTCTGACTGCATCAGCTATCCCTTGTTAACATATTCATGAAGTTACTTAAGCATGCCTGTGGCTCTGTGAATAATTTCGCTTCAATTTCCAGCTTGTCTTTGAAGGTTCAGTTAAAAGCCTCATTTGTTCCTCGGATACAAAAACATAGTTTATTTCTGATGATTGTTACAAACTGTGCTTGCAGCACTGTCACGTCAATGTCAGCTCCCTTTAAGTTAAACATGTCCTAGTTGAAAGACTGGCTACAGTTTGCAGATTATTTTTATTACCCATAAAAGTGATGGGTGACAAACATTGAGATTCTTAAGTTAATGGTATTCAAAATTATAGTGTACAGAAATACATCAGTCAACACATTTGCCTTAATTGACATCATAACAAAACAGATTATCTGGATTGGTGCTGGTTCTAGTGTGACTGTAACTGGATGAGTGGAGCTCCAATAGTTGTCAAGAAGGTCAACACCATTCGCCACAAATGCACAGTGGCAAATCTAAAGGATCTACAAGATGCACTGCAGCAAAGTCACCAAGTTCCATTAACAACACCTTCCAAATCCGTGACCTACGGATCTACTACTTGGAAGGGCAAGGGCACACTACCTGACTTGGAATTATAACATTGCTTTTTCACTGTCATCTTGTCAAAATCCTGCCACTCCTTTCCCACTGCACCATGGTATATCTACAACACCATGGAATGGAGTGGTTTAGAAACTGGCTCACTATCACCTTCATAAGGGCAATTAGGAATTGGTGAGAAATGCTGGCAGTTGTCGGGGGTGTTCTTTTGAGGCTATGTATTACTAGACTCACCACCACCTTCATAAGGGTAATTAGGAATTGGTGAGAAGTGCACCTGTGTTATCAATTTTAGGCTGTAGAGTTATATTCATCAAACTGGCATTGATAGCCATTTTGTTCCCAACAACTGCTGTAAAGTAGCTGCATTCAGTAGAACCATTGTCCTACAGAATGGAGACCCTGTCTATAATCTCATCCCAACAAGTCCTGCTGTATCTTATTGTTAGCTGAAGTTTTACGCAATGTATTCCAAAAGCAAATTACATCCATTTGCATGTTTTTAAAATGCATGTTTTTAAAGTTTAAATACTTCTTATTCAGTTAGAGCTGTAGCGACAGCCCTTGTCAGCGCTCTCTATAATCTAAAATCATTCACTCTTTCACTTGGGGAAATTTTGCAGTAACTTCATTGCAGTTTAATGCAAGCCTTACTTGTGACTTACTTGAGACTTTGCTTAAGTCTTATTGTGTTAGTGTTCTTAAGACCATGGTTCCGCGTTTTATTAGCTCCAACTTTAAGCCCCCTAGATCACTGGCTTAACCATAAGATGCCCATGTTCCATGAAAAATATTTTAAAATTGCCCAAACCCTGTAGTAAATCATCTCAATTTTGTCCATTGAGCAGAATTTCCAGGGGAAGTCAAGATAGTTGGCTGCCTACATCCTTCAACAGGAGGCTCTATTTCATTGTCATGCTATATTGAACTACATGGTTCAATGGAGCATTTTACCTTAGCTTGCTCTGACTAGATCAGCTGAATATTTGGTTCATAGAATTGCTACAATGCAAAATCTAGCCCATCGAGTCTGAACCTACCACAATCCCACCCAGGCCCTACCCCTATATTCCGAAACAATTACCCACTAATCCCCCGAACCTACGCATCTCAGGACACTGAGGGGCAATTTCAGCATGGCCAGTCTACCTAAACTGCACATCTTTGGACTGTGAGAGGAAAGTGGAGCACCTGAAGGAAATCCACGCAGACACGAGAAGAATGTGCAAACTCCACACATTTAGTGACTCAAGCCTGGAATCGGACCCAGGTCCCTGGAGCTGTGAAGCAGCAGTGCTAACTACTGTGCTACCGTGCTGCCCATGATGCCTCTAGGTTGTCCAAAGGCTGACACAGCCAGGAAATGATAACTCTGGCAAAAGATGGAGTGTTATGAGTGGCAGGATCCAGGATGACAGCTGCCTGTGGAGACCAGAGGGGAACACCTGCTCCTTCTGGCCAAGACTAGTTATTTTAGGCTTTGCCTTTCATGTGGTCTTTTTATTTAACCTGTGCACTTGCTGAGTGTCTGCTGTGGCTCAATTGATAGTACTCTTGCCTCTGTTTAACGCGGGCCTAGATTCAGGTCTCTCTCCAGGGCTTAAGTGAATTAAATCAAGACTGCCACTCTACGGCTGTGAGGGGGTGCTGTGTTTTCTTTCAGATCAGACATTGGCCTGGATTTTCACTGTGTCAGGCTGATTTGTGAGGTCTTTAAAAGTAATGAGCGGGTCCCAATTCCAGGATTCCAGGCCCCATCCTTGTCTTGTTTAATTTTTGGGAGTGCCTTTAAAGTGTACACACTGATTCTTGTCAATATCTTGAATCCGGCACTACTGATCTGGCCAAATCCAATGCAAAAATAAGCATGACATGGTCTGAAATTTTCAAGGAATCATAGAAGCATAGAAAATAGGAGCACAAGTAGGCCATTTGACACATTGAGTCTACTCCACCATTCTGTATGATCATGGTTGATTCCTTATCTGAACACAATATGAGAGGGTTCAAAACCTGACCTCCTTTTGGGAAATAAAGAAAAGCAGGTGACAGAGTGTTAGTGAGAGATCACTTTGGGATCAGTGACCATAATTCCATTAGTTTTACGATAGCTATTGAGAATGAAAGGTCTGGCCTATCAAAGTTCAAATTCCTAATTGGGACAAGGCCAATTTTTGATGGGATTAGGCAAATCGGGCAATTCTCACAAAAAATAATTCTCAGTGCTGAATTGACGGGAAAACTGGTATAATTAACGATTGCTTTCTCAGTGGGAGTTCTAACAGTGCACTGCAGAGGTCACAATCACGAATCTCATTAAAAGCTCTTGGGGGACGCGGAGCCTATTCACACCAGAGCCTGACAGTTCTGGAACTCTGAATATTAGCTGGCTAGCTTGATCGCTGACCAACCCGGGACCCCTGCATTGCTGCCCCTCCAATCCCCCTCTGGGTGATCGCGGCCCGCAGGACCATTCCCAGGCCAGTCCTGACCTCCCCTTCTGCTAGAGTGCCCCAATCTCCAGCACTACCCTCCCCAGCAGTGATAATTCCCCCTTCATCCCACCCCAGCTGGACAGACCCTCTCCTCCCATGGTAGGCAGGCCGCATGGGAGGCAGATCTTCCCCAGGTGAGACAGACTCCTCGGAAGTCCACTACCCTTCTCCAGACCCGACCGATCGCCGTGGGAGTGGCAACAGCACCCCCTAACCCCCGCTGATTGCCCCCCCATCCACAAAAGGCTCCAGTCCCTTGGCACTGCCCAATGCCTGGTGGGCACTATCAAGGTGTCCCCTGGGCTTGGGCACTTTGTCTCTTGAGTGGTGCCAGAAAGCACAGGCTGACACTTCTAGGGTGCTCATGCCCAGGAGCCACCCCCCCGCCCCAACCGCTACCTGATCCCTAGGAGCCCTGAATGCTCCCCCTTCACTCTCGCGGGGTCCCCTGCCAGTTTCCCAAAAGTGGGGAGCTACTCTAAACCCCACCGGAGTGAAATTGTACTGGCAGGTTAAGAGATGCTATTGGCCCCGGAGAATTTGGGGCCCAATAATCACATTTATATAACATTAAAAATAGATTAAAATTACTTACCTCGTCTTCCCACCAGTTACCTGCGTGGTCCTGATCATGCCTGCTTTCTGGCAGTAGGAGACAAGCATGTGTCGGGAATGCATGCATGAATCCCATAAATGAGCGCGCCTGCGCAAACTTCAACCCAACCCACCAAAACATTCGTGGGTCGGAGTGGGAGAATTGCTCCCAAGAATTTTCAGAAGTTGGTTTGGGGAATCTGTTAGCAGGCAAAGGGACATCTGGTAAGTGAGAGGCTTTCAGAAGTGCGTTAATCAGCGTTCAGGGTAAGCACATTCCTCTTAGAGTGAGGGCAAGGCTGGTCGAAGTAAGGAACCCTGGGTGACTCGGGATATTGAGGTCCTGGTCAAGAAGAAGGAGGAGGCACATGACATGGCAGCTGGGGTCAAGTGAATCTTTTGATGGGTGTCAGAGTGGAGTTTAGAAAGAAATCAGGAGGGCATAAAGGGAACACGAGATTGTTTTGGCAAAAAGGCAAAGGAGAATCCAAAGAGCTTCTTTAAGTACATAAATGGTAAAAGAGTAATTAGGGAAAGAATAGGGCCCCTTAAGGATCAAAAGGTATTCTAGTTGTGGATCCACAAGAGATGGGTGAGATCCTAAATAAATATTTCTCATCAGTATTTACTGTTGAGAAAATCATGGATGTTCAGAAACTTGGGGACATAAATAGTGATGGACTGAGGAGTGTACGTATTACAGAGAAGGAGGTGCTGGGTACCTTAAAATGTATCAAGGTAGATAAATCCCCCAGACGTGATGAAGCGAATATCAGGATATTGTCTATGGATCCCCCAGAAATTTGATCATTGACAACCACAGGTGCCTGAACATTGAAGGGCAGCAAATGTTGTGGCTTTGTTAAAGAAGGGCTGCAAGGAAAGGTCTGGCCAGTGAGCCTCACATCTTTATTGGGTAAGTTGTTCAATGGTATTCTGAGACACAGGATCTACAGGCATTTAGAGATGCAATGACTGATTAGGGACAGTCAGCATAGCTTTGTGAATGGCAAATCATGTCTCACAAATTTGATTGAATGTATTAAAGGAGTAGCAAAGAAGGTAGATGAATTCTGAAAGTCATCCACATGAAGTTTGACAAGGTACCACATGATAGGTTGGCTTGATGACAGAAGAAAGGGTGTGGTTGTAGAAGGTTGCTTTTCAAATTAGAGGCCTGTGACCAGTGGTATGCCTCAGGGATCAGTGCTGGATCCACTGTTATTTGTTATTTATATTAATGATTTCATTGATAATTTAGGAGGCATGGTTAGTAAGTTTGCAGATGACACCAAGTTTGGTGGCATAGTTGACAGTGAAGAAGGTTATCCAGGATTTCTACAGGATCTTGTTCAATTGGGCCTATGGGCAGATAGAGTTTAATTTAGAATCATGCTCTTTGTTCTTTGTTCATGCGAGGTGATGCATTTTGGTAGATCAGATCAGGATAGGGTCTACTCAGTTAATGGTAGGGCATTGGGAAAGTTACAGAACAAAGAGATCTAGGAGTACAGGTTTGTGGCTCCTTGAAAATGGAGTCACACGTGGATAGGATGGTGAAGGAGGCATTTGGCATATTTGGTTTCACTGGTCAGAACATTGAATATAGGAGTTAGGACTTGTTGAAGTTGTGCAAGACATTGTTAAGGTCACACTTGGAATACTGTGTGCAATTCCGGTCACATTATTATAGAAAGGATATTATTAAACGAGAAAGAGTGCAGAAAAGATTTAGGATACCATTGAGATTTGATGGTTTGAGTTATAAGAAGAGGCTGGATAGATTGGACTTTTTTCCCTAAATGTAGGAGCTTAGGGTGGTCTTACTGAGGTCTATAAAATAATGAGAGACAGAGTTAAGAAGTCAATATCTTTCCAAAAGTGTGGGGAATCTAAAACTAAAGAGCATAGGTTTAAAGTGAGCGGGGAGAGATGCAAAAGGATTCAGAGGGGCAATTTTCCTACGCAGGGAGTGGTGTGTGTCTGGAACAAATAGCCAAAGACAGTAGTGGAGGCGGGTACAATTGTGACTTTTAAGAAGCATTCAGATAATTACATGGATAAGATAGGTATAGAGGGATATAGGCCAAATGAGGACAATTGGGACTAGCTTAATAGTAAAATCTGGGTGGCATGGACAAATTGGGCCAAAGGGCCTGTAACCATGCTGTATATCTATATGACTCTGTGAGGTCTATGCACATTCTCTTCCCATATCGCTTGGCATCTTTAGAATCTAGAAATCGCTTCCTTTCTTAAATACTGGTCTCCACAACTTATGTGGTAGGGAATTCCACAGCTTCACCATCCTCTGAGTGAAGATATTTATCCTCATCTCAATCCTAAATTGTCTACCTCATATCCTGAGATTGTGATCCCTTGTTTTAGATCTCTACAGCGCCCCCAGCCAGGGGAATTACCAGCCTTGCATTCCATCTGACCAGCCATCCCAGAATTTTATATGTTCCAATGAGATCCCCTCTCATGCTTCTCAGTCAGGCTAGGATTTTAGAATCATGGTTCACAATCCAATAGTGTCGTGATCCCTATTATGTATAATGGGACCTTTTAAAAGATAGGTTCAAAAGGTCCCCTTTTTATTTTATTTATTTAATAGTGACAAGTAGTCTTGTGTTGACATTGCAATCAAGCTACTGTGAAAACCTCCTAGTCGCCACATTCTGGCACCTGCTCAGGTGTATTGAGGAAGAGCCTAACATGACCAATTTACCCAACCTGCACATCTTGTTTGAATCAGAGGTAGATAGATTTCTGATCAATAAGGGAATTAAGGGTTATGGGAAGCAGGTGGTAAGTGGAACTGAACAACTATCAGATCAGCCATGATCCTATTGAATGGTGGGGCAGGCTCAAAGAACAAAGAACAAAGAATAGTACTGCACAGGAAACAGGCCTTTTAGCCCTCCAAGCCTGTACCGCTTATTGGTCCAAACAGATCGTTTGTATCCCTCTATTCCCAGTCTGCTCATGTGACTATTTAAGTCTTAAATGATGCCAGCGTGCCTGCCTCCACCACCCTAATTGGCAGTGCATTCCAGGCCTCCACTAATCTCTGAGTAAAAAACGTCCCTCTGACATCTGAGTTAAACCTTGCCCGTCTCACCTTGAGCCTGTGACCCCTCGTGATCGTCACCTCCGACCTAGGAAAAAGCTTCCCACTGTTCACCTTATCTATACTCTTCATAATTTTGTACACCTCTATTACGTCTTCCCTCATTCTCTGTCTTTCCAGAGAGAACAACCCCAATTTACCCAATCTCTCCTCATAGCTAAGACCAGGCAACATCCTGGTAAACCTCCTCTGCACTGTGTCCAAAGTCTCCACCCCTTCTGGTAGTGTGGTGACCAGAGCTGGATGCAGTACTCCAAATATGTTTGAACCAACGTTCTACACAACTGCAACATTAAAAGCCAGCTTTTATACTCTATACCCCATCCTATAAAGGCAAGCATGCCATATGCCTTCTTCATCACCTTCTCCATTTGTGCTACCGCCTTTAAGGTTTTGTGGACTTGCACACCTAGGTCTCTCTGTGTTTCTATACTCTTGATGGTTCTGCCATTTATTGTATAACTCCCCCCTACATTAGTTCTACCAAAATGCATCACTTTGCATTTATCTGGATTAACTTCCATCCGCCATTTCTCCGCCCAATTTTCCAGCCTATCTATATCTTGCTGTATTGTCTGACAATGTTCATTGCTATCAGCAAGTCCAGCCATCTTTGTGTCATCTGTAAATTTACTGATCACACCAGTTACACCTTCTTCCAAATCATTTATATATATCACAAATAGCAGAGATCCCAATACAGAGCCCTGCGGAACACCACTGGTCACAGATCTCCAGAAAAAGACCCTTCCACTGCTACCTTCTGTCTTCTGTGGCCAAGCCAGTTCTCCACCCATCTAGCCACCTCTCCTTGTATCCATTAACCTTTTCATCAACCTGCCATGAAGGGCTTTGTTAAATGCCTTACTGAAATCCATATAGACAACACCCACGGCCCTTCCTTTGTCAACCATTTTTCACCTCCTCAATAAACTCCACCAAATTTGTAAGGCACGACCTCCCTCTTACAAAACCATGCTGTCTGTCACTATTGAGATTGTTCCATTCTAAATGTGCATACATCCTATCTCTAAGAATCCTCTCCAACAACTTCCCTACCAAGGACGTCAAACTCACTGGTCTATAATTACCCGGGTTATCCCTGCTATTCATCTTAAATAACAGTACCATATTCACTATCCTCCAATCCTTTGGGACCTCACCTGTATCCAATGAGGAGACAAAAATTTCCATCAGAGGTCAGCAATTTCATCCCTTGTCTCCCTGAGCAGTCTCGGAAAGATGCTATCAGGCCTTGGGGATTTGTCAGTTTTAATGTTCCCTAAAAAACCTAACACTTCCTCCCTTGTAATGGAGATTTTTTTTAACGGGTCAACACCTCCCTCTGAGACACTCCCAGTCAACACGTCCCTCTCCTTTGTGAATACTGATGCAAAGTATTCATTTAGGATCTCCCCTATTCCCTTGGGTTCTAAGCATAATTTACCTCCTTTGTCCCTGAGAGGTCTGATTTTTTTTTTCCCCAACAACTCTTTTGTTTCTAATGTATGAATAAAATACCTTAGGATTTTCTTTAATCCTGTCTGCCAAGAATATTTCATGACCTCTTTTTGCCCTTCTAACTCCCCATTTGAGTTCTTTCCTACTTTCTCCATATTCCTCCAGTGCTCCATCTGTTTTCAGTTGCCTGGACCTAACGTACGCCTCTCTTTTCTTTTTGATCAGATCCTCAATTTCCCTAGTTATCAACGGCTCTCAAATCCTACCTTTCCTATCCTTCCTTTTTATAGGCACATGCCTGTTCTGTAGCCTTATCAATTGTTCCTTAAAGACTCTTCCATGCCAGACGTGGACTTACCCTCGAGCAACCTCTCCCAATCAACGGCCACTAATTTCTGCCTAATCCAGCTATAGTTCGTTCCCCAATTTAGCACCCTACCCGTAGAAAACTCATCTTTGTGCATTACTATGCTAAAGTTAATAAAATTGTGGTCACCATTTGCCACATGTTCCCTACTGAAATTTTGACGACCTGATTGGGCTCATTTCCCAGTACTATGTCCAGGATAGCCCCCTTTCTTGTTGGACTATGTACATGTTGTTCCAAAGAACCTTCCTGTATGCATTTTCCAAATTTCTCCCCGTCCAGACCCCCAGTCCTAAGCACTTTCCATCTATACCAAAGAAATTAAAGCTCCCATTACAACAATGCTATTTTTTCTGCACGTATCCAGAATCCAGGGGGCTAGATGGCCTACTCCTGCTCCTATTTCTTATATTCTTATGTTCTTACTTTTGGACTGTGGGAGGAAACAGGAGCATCCAGAGGGAAACAATGCAGACATGGGGAGAATGTGCAGACTCCACACAGAGGCTCAAACTGGAAGTGAACTCAGGTCTCTGGCACTGTGAGACAGCAGTACCAACCACTGTGCCACTGTGCTGCCTTTATGCCCATAATATCAAGCACTTCCCTTTCACCCACCCCCTCAGACCAATCATGCTCCTTCTCCAAGCTGAGCCCCTTTACCCATCCAAATGACCTCTCATCCTTTATATCTCATGCAATGGGGCTTCCACGGCCATTAATCCCACTGCAAACTTTCTCGGATCAATAAGTGCCATAATGCATCATGGCATGTGGAAGAAAAATCTTTGAAAAAAAGTAACCCATTAATAATTTTCTCCTATGTTTGAAAGAAATGTATGGATTGCATTTGGACAACAGGTGTCATCATATTTTATTAGATGTCTAGTCTCTCGAGCAATCCTCATTATGTATGCTTAGTTGAGAGTTATAAGTCCTTCTTTTTTTATTTTGAGGTTAAAAAGTAGGACTGACCTGTACTGTGTTGTTTCTTAATGTGTTGTGCTGGTGCTCTTAGTGTGTATCAAGAGATTGTGGATGAACTTTTATATTATAAGAAATATTTGTGAAATCATGGAATACTGTTGCTATAAAAATCTGGTCAGACACCGGTTGATGGGAAATACAATGAGCTTCACCTTGCAATCAATTTTTACTCTGCCTTTGAAACGTCATTATAAGAAAATTATGCCCCACTTAAGCAGAGTATTGCGTAAAGCTGCTTTCTGAAACTCATTTGTCCTGTCCTAAAGTGTATTTTTCGAGAGATGTTACTAACAAAGATGACTAAATCAGTCTGCAAGGCTCCCTGGCCAATCTCTTTAGAGGGTGACAAATCTCTGTTTTGTGCCAGAACTGCAGGCTAAGCAATCAACTAAGTGAGTGCTTACACTGACTCAGCTGTAGTTTCCCAACCAGTCCTTATAAATATTATATTTTGTTCCTATGGTTACCAAGTGATCATCGGGAAAAGGATGCGGGCAGAATATTTAAAAATCAAGCTGCAGCATTGACGTACTTCCAAAATTATCTAATTGTTAATCTGCCATAAAGCAGTGCAAGCATAGACTTTCAGTTCCAAAGGCTTGAACGGTGAGGTAAAGGTAAAGAGATTTATTTGCCAACCTCTATGAATTCTGCTCATAAAAATAAAAGTGTCAGTGACTTTCCAGTTTTTTCTGGCTACACCATCAGCAGACAGAGCTTCACCACGTGGGAGTCGGTCATAGAGAATCACATTACTGGGAATAAAGTAAAACTGAATCACTCACTCTGAGCTATGTGAGAGGCAGAAGGTTCATGTTGAGGTCTTGATATAGACTTGGGCATAGCATCACAATATTGAATTTGCTGACAACAGCAAAGAAAGCTATCAAAGTTCTTAGGAAGACATAGGTTGACACAGTGTGCCAATAGATGACAGATATAATTTATTGTAGAAGGAGGAATGGAAACTTGCACATTCAATACAACACGTGTATACAAACAGAAAAATCCTGATTGAAATGCATAATTCCCCAAAAGTGTACATCTAGATAGTGAAAACTACAAAAATCTAATTCCATTTTGACTTTCATGAAATAGAAACAAACACAAACAAATGTGACTCTTTAATAAAGCATTGACTCTGATATAGTTGAATACCAAGTGCAGTTTTGGACTTCCTGTATTAAAACAATGTCATCACAATGGTTCAAGAAATAGGACACTACAGTTATGTGGAGAGATTGAATATACTGGGATTATTTCTTTCAGAGTAGAGAAGATTAATAGTAAAGTTAGCTAAAGCCTTTAAAATTAAGTAGAGTTTTGACAGAATGAATACAACAAGAGTAGGAGCATAGATAAGATCAGCATCTTTTCTCAAAGGTAGGGGAGTCTAAAACTAGAGGGCATAGGTTTAAGAGAGAGGAAAAATACAAAAGGATCCAGAGAGACATATTTTTCAGGCAGAGAGTGATGAATGTCTAGAATCAGCTGCCAGAGACAGTATTAGAGGCAGGTACAATTTTGTCTTTTAAAAAGAATTTAGATAGTAATATGGGTAAAATGGGTATAGAGGGATACTGCAGGCAATTGGGACTAGCTTAGTGTTGAAACTGGACAACATGAACAAGTTGGGCCAAAGAGTCTGTTTCCATGCTGCAAATCTCTATGTGTCAATGACTACATCTTCTGGATGTGAATCTATGATGAATCCGCAAAGGGATACAGACAGGTTAACTGAGTTGAGGAAAAAAATGATAGTTGTAGGTATAATGTATAAAAATGTGAAGTTGTCCATTTTGGTGGAAAGAATCAAAATAGAGAAAATTATTTAAATAGACTGACATCTCAGCACACTGTAGCGCAAAGAGATCTCAACATCTTTGTGCACTAATCACAAAATGTTAGCATTCGGAGACAGCAAATACAGTGAAAACCCAACCTTACATGCCCCGATTTAGCGTGAATTGGGATATAACGCGATGAATCATTGGGTTCTATTATTTTTGCTCTGTAGAGAATTGCTGGGAAAAGGGTCTGGAGCCAGATTTTCATCACAATGATGATGAGCCAGATTCTTACGGCGTTACAGAGGAAGATGTTCATGAGGCAGAGAAACAGTCTGAATGCAGCAAAGAAGAGCTACACTAGTGGCACGCTGCCGATGACGAATGCATCTGACAGATGCCAAGATCATTCATAACATAACTATAGCACTGGCGGAGGCAAGTGTACTGGTTCTCGAGCCACAAGAGAATGATAATAAAGAGCCTTCACTCTGAAAGGTGTCTGAAGCCATTGAGCACCTCGAGGCTAGCCTCCACTGGCTGGAGACCCAGAAGATGGACCACATAAAATCCTCCAACTTAAAAGCATTCTGGATTTCGCTCACAATCAACAAAAGGCTATATTCAAACAAGGAACACTCGATCACTTTTTTAAGAAAAAGTTTTGTTTATTAAAAAGCTTTACTAAAAATTAATTTGTGTTTTAATTTCTACTGTAACAACAACAATTTATTCGCAGAATTCTTTAAATAAAGGTAATTTAATTGCCAGATGATAAATGTGCAAAAAATGGGTCAATTAGGGCGATAATGGGGGTATTTTAGAATGTTAGGTCAATATTGGTTCAGTTTGAACGCTGATTTTCTTGAACCTTGATTTAGTGCAATCCTGCTTTTCTCACGATTACATTTTATGGACCCCAACCATCGTATTATAATGGGGCTGCACTGTAATTAGGAAGGTAAATGAGATATGGTCTTTATTACAAATGGAATGGAATATAAATGTAGGGAAGCCCAGGCCATGGAGTTTGGAGATGAGCTTCGTAGAAATAATGAGCTATAGTCAATAAATAGGAGTGTGACATAGGTGCCTTTTTTATCTAGAAGTTCAAAGGTTGAGTGCAGGGCCAGGGAGATGGTGCCTGCTATGGACCTGTTGTGGTGAAAGGTGAACTATAGTGGATCCAGGTAATCTGAGAAGCTGGAATTGATTTGTGCCATGGATAATCTTTTGAGCACTTCATAATGGATCTCAGAGCCATAGATGATAATCACTGCCAGCTTGGCAATGCCAGCCTGCCCTGTGGCACTGCTGAAGGGACAAAGTGGCAATGCCCACCAGGCACCAGGAAATGCCAAGGGGATGGAGCCAAAAGGGCAGAGCATTTTGGGGGGATTGGTAGAGGTGATGGGTCACATTCCCATTTTGCACTCGGACTTGGTAACAGAGGGAGGAGGCCAGCGATTGGGCCTGAACATCAGGGTCGGGTGGGAGCGGGGCATGGCAGGGGGGCAGGGGGTCTTGATTGGCCTGATTGTTAGTGGGGGATGGGTTTAGAGCTGCGGGAAAGGAAGGTTTTGAGTCTGTGAGGAGGAGGGAAGGGGAGAATCAGGTGATTGGAATAGCCGGAGGAGAGAACTTGAGTCTGGCCTGGACACATCAGGAAGAGCAGTGATTGTGCAGTGGGGACCGGCTGCTTGCCCAGCAATGGAGGGCTTGCAGGGTTGGTCAGCAATTCAGCTGATCAGTGATTGGAAGATCGGCAATATGGGGCTGACATATGCGCCAGGACCCACACATTGCTATGCTGCTGGTTTCTCCAGCAGGAATAGGCCCTGCTTTTTAATGAGATTCATGCTCGTGCACTTTGCAGTGTACAGAGCGCAGCAGATTCATTTTTAAACTCCTGCTGAAAATACCAGTGGGATTTACTTCAGTTTTTATGCAAATTCGACACTTCAAATCTTCTTAGGTGAATCCAAGCCATTATACTTCCCCCGGGTATGGAATGTCTCAGTAACATCATCTCTGATGCTAAAGCACATGAGGAATGATGCAGTAATGGATAGGGGTCATGGACACGGTGTTTGGACATCACCGGACAAACAAGTGAAGAATCCTGAATTCAAATCTTAGTAATGAGGGAATTTGATTTAACTGTCCATAACGGAGGATCAGTCTTATCATCCTTCTGTGCTTACAAAGTCGAATTCTGGATTAACTACATGAAGATCTAAAGTGCTTTGGAATATGATGGCATTCTGTTATTGGTGTTGATACAGAGGAAGAGTGGACTGTGGAGTATTCTAATGCTCTTCAAATCATACTTCATAATGCCAATTCCATTAAGTTGTGCAACGCACTAATAGAAGTTGCCCTCTGATAAAAGTTGTTAAACACTGCAAATGCTGAATGTATTGTACAGACTGAGTATAATTATCTCCTACTTTTTATGCCTTTTAGCTCTGACAAAGGGTCATCTGGACATGTAATGTCAGTTCTTTCCTCTCCTTACAGATGCTGCCAGACCTGCTGAGATTCTCCAGCATTTTCTCTTTCATACAGACTGTGATAATCAATTAGCTCAGGGATTGAGGTAACACTGCTATATCATTGACTATTGTTCACCATCACAACCCTACATCCCTGCCTTGGAGCACAGGCTGTACAAATATTCACAGCATGGTCCATGAATATGGGAGCTGTGTGACTATCCCCTTCAAAGTATAACAGCTCACGAAATTAAATCGTAATGTATTTAAGGAGAATATTAAGATATGTTTGAAATGATAGCTTCTTAAAATTGCTAGTGATGGACGAAGCTTTTTAAAATGGCTGTAATCAGGGGACAGGGCTAAACGTGATTTATATGGCATGGACTTAAAGTAATTGGCTGAAGAATTTGAAGGTGGATGTGGAGAATTATTTTCAATTAGATGGTGATGGAAGTCTGGAATTCACTGCCTGAAACAATGATAGAGATGGAAAAGCGTAATTGCGTTTACAAAATAATTGACTACGCACTTGAGGTGCCAAAACCTACATGAAATGGAAAGTGGGATTAAGTTTGATAGCTTTTGTTGCAGCTAACTGAGACATGATGGGGCAAATATCCTCCTTCTGCGCTTTGAATTTTCTGTTTCTATATTTCTAGGTCTTTCTTTCTTTGCCCTCCAACTCTGCACAGATAATACATACTCCATTTCATTTCAAGTTGCAGCCTGCAGCTATCCCCTCAATAAGTCTCACATTATGGTGAATATTGTTGAATATGCTCAGAACAAATATTGTTATTTCCAAACGGAAATTGCAAGAAATATGGTAGTTCAATAAAAAAGGAATCAACTCACATTTGGTCTCAAAATAGAAGCCTGCATGATTCTCTGCTTTGATCCCTCTCATCCATCTCGATAATTGATACTTACCATGCACCTTTCACGTAATGCTATTAGCTTTCACATAAAGGGCCCAATGAAACTCAGTTGTGCAAAACTCATGATGTTAGGCTGTGTGATTATGTGGCCAATTTCCTTCAGAAGAGATTCCGATGCCAGCAGTTTCAGTCAGTAACAAGAGGCTAGACTAATAACAGGGAGAAATCTCATTTTTATGGAGGTTGTGGTTTAAATTAGACTCCATGGCAAATTTCAAGACTGTTGGCCAGCCTCCAATCCCAACATCCAACTTGCCAACATAACAGGACCCATTCCTAATCTGCAGACCATGAATATTTAGCTACCTTCCAATAGCAAGCGTATTACTTTACAATTGAGATTTCTTTTTATGAATTAGCATTTTTGCATGGGTGCATCTGATAACCAGCCTAAATTCATAAATGTTTAGAGCACAGAAAGAGGCCATTTGGCCCACCCCGGGCCATTTGTGACTAGTAGTGTTCCGCAGGAATCAGTGCTAGGACCTCTGATATTTATAATATATATAAATGACTTGAAAGAAAACAAAACTGGTCTGATTAGTAAGTTTGTGAATGATAATAAGATTGCTGGAGTTGTGAATAGTGATGAAGATTGTCAGACAATACGGCAGAATATAAACAGGCTGGAAAATTGGGTGGAAAAATGGCAGATGGAATTTAATTCAGACAAATGGGAGATGAGGGATTTTGGTAGATCCAATTCCGGTGGGCACAATAAAATGAATGGCAGAATCATTAGGAGCTTAGACACACAGAGAGATCTCGGGGTACAGATCCACAGATCCTTAAAAGTGGCAGCACCAGTGGAAAAAGTGGTGAAGAAAGCATATGGCATGCTTGCCTTTATTGGACAGAGCATTGAGTATAAAGGTTGGCAAATTATGTTACAGTTATATAAAATGTTAGTTCAACCACATTTTAAAATGCTGTGTTCAATTCTGGTCACCAAACTACTAGAAGGATGTGGTGGTTTTGGTGGGAGTACAGAAAAGGTTTATCAGGATGTTGCCTGGGTTGGAGGGTATTAGCTATGAGGAATATTAGCTTATTCAATCCCCATTGAATAAATGGGGATTGTTCACCCTGGAAAGACAGAGGATGAGGGGATGATCTGATAGAAGTTTATAAAATTATTAAAGATATAGATAGGATGAACAGTTGGAAGATTTTTCCCAGGGCAGAAATGATAATTACAAGGAGGCATAGTTCAAGATAAAACGGGGAGGGCGGGAAGGTTCAGTAGAGATGTGCGGGGATGATTTTTTTGTAAGAAGTCTCACAACATCAGGTTAAAGTCCAACATGTTTATTTGGTAGCACAAGCTTTCGGAGTCTTACTCCTTCTTCAGATGAGTGAGGAGTTGTGTTCACAAACGGGATTTATGTATACACAAACTCAATTTCCAAGATAATGATTAGAATGCGAGTCTTTACAGGTAATCAAGTTTTAAAGATACAGACAGTGTAAGTGGAGAAAGGTTAAAGAGTTAGGTATTGTCTCCAGCCAGCATAGTTAGTGAGATTTTGCAAGCCCAGGCAAGTCGTGGGAGTTATAGATAGTGTGACATGAACCCAAGATCCTGGTTAAGGTTGACTTCATTCATGCAGAACTTGACTATCAGGTTTTGCTTAGCGATTCTGCATTGCGGTGTGTCATGGAGGCTGTCTTGGAGAACGCTTATCTGAACATCAGAGGCTGAATGCCCATGACTGCTTTGACTTTGTGTCTATATATGTCCTGTTTGTGAACACCACTACTCACTCACCTGAAGAAGGAGTGAGACTCCTGAGCTTGTGCTATCAAATAAGCCTGTTGGACTTTAACCAAGAGAGACTTCTGTGAGACTTCTTACTGTGTTTACTCCAGTCCAACGTTGGCTTCTCCACATGATGATTTTTTACACACAAGGTGAAATGCACTGCCGAGTGGGATAGTTGAGCCAGATATGTTAGTGACATTTAAGAGTATCTGAATAGGCACATAAACAGACAAAGTACTGAGTGATGCAGGCAGTTAGTCTAGGTAGGAAAATGTGATCGGCGCAGGCTCGGTGGGCCGAAGGGCCTATCCTGTACTGTTCTGTTCTTTGTTCTTTGTGTCCACGCCAGTTAACGAATATCTGACTACACTAATCATATTTTCCAAATGATTGATCCATAGCCCCGGAGGTTCTAGCAGTGCAAGTGAACATCTAAATACTTCTTAAAAGTTATGAGGGTTTTTAATTCAACTATCCTTTCAGGCAGTGAGTTACAGATGTATGTCACTCTCTGGGTGACAAGGTTTCTCCTCATGTTCCTTCCAGCCTTCTACTTGAGTATTGATCTATCTACTAATGGAAAAATGCCTTCCTAAGTATCTTATCTATGCCCCTTGTAATCTTATACACCTCTGTCATGTCCTCTCTCAACTTTTGCTGCTCCAAGGAAAACAATTACAATTTATTCAATCTTTACTTAGATCCTTGAACCCAGGAAAAATCCTAGCAAATCTCCTCAGCACCCACTCTAGTGCAATCACATCCTTTCTACAATGTCATGAACAGGATTACACACAGTACTCCAGTTTTGGTCTGAATAGTGTAATATATAGTTCTAAGTCTTGGCAAATAAAGGCATGTATCCCCATATGCCTCACAAATGCCTTACGCACCTGCCCTGCCACCTTCAGGAACCTGTGGGTATGTTTTCCAAGGTTTCTCTGATCTTTAGTACTTCCAGGGTCCTATCATTCATAGTGCAAACCTTTGCTTTGTGCATTACTTCACTTTTCTGGGTTGAATAACTTTTACTACTGCTCTGCTCACCTGACCAATCCATTGACAATTTCCTACAGTCTACAGCTATCCACTTCTCTACTCACCATCCTAACAATTTTCGTATCATCAGCAAACTTCTTGATTATGCCCCCTATATTAATGCACACCAAAATAGCAAGGGTCCCAGCACTGAACCCTGTGGGAACCCATTGGAAATAAGTTTCCAGTCACAGAAATATAACTCTACTATCACCTCTGCCTCCTTCTCACTGTTTCTTATTTGTGCCATTTATGCATCCAAGACTTTCCTGAAATCTTTTGTTTTTCAATATTTAACAATAACTGTGTGAACGGATCCTTTTTGTGCTGCTTCACTGGAGAGAATGTGACTCAGTAACAGCATCAGCACTATTTGTTGTTGGTGCAGTGAAGCAGTCAAGCTGAAGTCCAGTAGAACATTAATATTGCATTAATATTGAATGCATTTGTTTTATTCATGGATTCTTTTCGCATGAGGAGAGTGTGGTCTTAGTGAAAGAATACTATTGCCCATTTTTTTGAGACCTCAGTCTCTTTGCATCTCAACATTGATGATCTCTTTCATGGCATGGTGCGAGAAATTCGAAGAAAAGAAACTTTGCCATCCAGAAGAAGATGAAGAGGAAGGGGGGCATCTGGAGGAAGCTCAGAAACTCGTTCAAAAATAAAATGAAAAATATAACATGAAAAATACCATTTTTCTTGAATTGAGTAGGCAAGTCTGTTGTATTTCTAAATCTTTGTATTTAGAATATCAAAGAAAATTTTGACAGTTGATATATTTGCCTACTTTTAAAAGATGGGATGTCATCACTTTGGGATGATCTCCACCTACTAAAACATTTACTTTTACATTTCAGTATAATGTCAATAATGAATATTATGATGACCTGATATGGGTGGCATGGTGGCACAATGGTTAGCAATGTTGCTTCACAGTGCCAGGAACCCAAGTTTGATTCCTGGCTTGGGTCAATGTCTGTGTGGAGTTTGCACGTTCTTCCTGTGTCTGCTTGGATTTTTCCGGGTGCCCCAGTTTCCTCCTACAGTTTGAAAGATGTGCTGGTTAGGTGCATTGACTGGCGCAAAGTGCTAGGGGAATTTTACAGTAATTTCATTGCAGTGTTAATGTAAGCCTTACTTATGACTAATAAATAAACTTTTTTTTACTTTTTTAACTATTTAAAACTGATCTTTTCTGCATAGAGTGTTAAAGTGCTTAGAAGGCAGTGTTTTAGCCAGTTAAATCGGCTTTTTGTAATGTAATTTGCGTAACTCTCTAAAAGTTTATGTTGTTTTATTCCCTGACAAGGATGGTTTTTCATAATATCTGAGACATAATTTTAGAATCTAAAAAATACTTCTATAAAAGTTTGTTTACTTTGAAATTTTAGTCTTATCCTTTCTTTCTTATGTACATTGTCAAGGCTGGGACACAGTCATTTGAACAGGGAAATTTAGAATGGCATATCATCGCTTTCACTTATTAACTAATTGTAAACTATATCATAGATATGACAAATAATTTTGCAATTAGTTTAATCGCTCAATTAGTCTTTAATGACCCTTGGCAAAATCATATCCAACAATAGAAAACCAATCATCAGGAAATGGATAATTTCAAAATTTAGTTTAGTTTATTTAATAGTGTTATAAGTAGGGTTACATCAACACGGCAACAAAGTTATTGTGAAAACCCCCTTGTCACCAGAGTCCAGCACTTTTTTGGGTACACTGAAGGAGAATGGCCAGTGCACCAAACCAGCATGCCTTTCAGAGTTTGGGAGGAAACTCAAACACCTGGAGGAAACCTACACAGATATGGGGAGAACATGTAGACTCTGCACAGTCAGTGACCCAAGGCAGAAATCAATCTCAGGTCCCTGGTGTTTTGAGGCAGCACTACTAACCATTGCCACTCTATGTATTATAATATAAGGATTTAATATAAGGATTTAAAATATTTACGAATCCAAAACAAAAGGCCTGAATATACTACACATTTTCTTTGTTGCATTTGCTTCCTGTTATTTTTGCCTCAAGGCTCTTCATTGATGATGCCCGAAGCTTGCTATAAAACAAAATATTCTACAAATCTCCCTGAACAATACCTCAGGTAACTGTACAGTTTTGAGAACAAAGAACAAAGAAATTTCCAGCACAGAAACAAGCTCCAAACCTGCACCGACCATCCTGCCCGACTGAACTAAAGCCCTCTACTCTTCCAGGGACATATCCCTCTATTCTCATCCTATTCATGCTTCAAAGGCATGAAATCAATTTTACCTGTCACACTTCATACCTCGCACCTCTCACACATGCTGTCTCGAATTCAGACTTGTACCCAATTATCCCAATTTCATAAATATTGAAGAGCAACAAACCTATTACTGGTGCATTCACTAAATTATAGGTGGCTCTGATTTTCAAATGAAATTTTTCAGTTGAGGAAGCAACACCACAACATTACGACGACTGGTGTCTTGTGAATCAAATTGACAGTTGAATCAATGATTATTATTTTAAGAGTGGTGTACATTGCACTGTTATCTCTCTGGAGGGTGCTTTCAAAACATTGGTCCTGAAAATAATTTTTGTATTTGTAAATGCTGTATTGATCAGAAAAATAAAACTCCTTTGCTTCTTTGATTCTAACTTCTGAGGCAGGCATACATTAAATGTACCTGATTGATTTTTTTTGCAGGTGATACGCTCATAAATAATGGGGTTAGCATTTCTATAGAAAGTATATTTATCACCATAATTGCCTTTTTATTGGAGACATACAAAAGACCTATTTCTCCTTTAAAAACCATTGTCGATAGTTCTCCTTTACGCACTAACAGACGTATTCATGCCATGCCTGCACAAGGCCAGAGGCAGTTAATTGAATATTTTAGCTGTATTACCCTAGAATGGGTTATGTCAATGTACTGACACAGCCAATCTCATTTAATTACAGGAATGATGATTGGAATATTTCCCTGAATTGTTTTTTGTTAATGCGGTGTGCTATTTCCTATTTGTCATTATCGAAAATATCGTTCTTAATAGTCCTCTTATATTCAGTATGAAGCAGCATGCTCAGCAATTTGGATATTCTTGTTGCATCCAACAAAATTTATTGTTGTTAATCAACAGCTCCGCAATCAGTCTTACTGTGAGAGGATCGCATTCTGTGGTGTGAGAATTATTGCCTACATTTTTTTTTCTAACTCCCATCCTCTGCTGCCATTGGGAGTTCAGTCAGCATTAAATCAACCAGGTTTGAATCTTGCACAGCAACAGGATTCTGATTCTAAAGGACACACCGTTTTAATAAAGCACTTTCCTACCACGGATATGGTTGCAGTTTTGTACACAGTGGATATGCCTCCTCTGGCTGTGTTTATGGAATGTTAGGGCTGAATTTTATTTTCTTCTCCTCGACCAATCCATACTCGCCCTTTGTAAAATAACCCATACTCTCACTTCAGAGAGTAAGGAAACTGGCCAGTCAGAGGAGCAGAGGTAGCATCCACCAGGATCAAAAACATCATCCCCATGAAAGGGCCAGTGAATTCAGTGTAAACCCTTGTCTGAGGGCTGCCAGGTCTTTCCCAAGGGTATATGTTGCTGCCAATGGAAGTGTCTACTGCACTGACAATGTTGGAAAAAGTTAACCACACCCCCTATCTCCTTGTCAATTTCTGGTCAGCGAATGTAGCTCTTGGTGAAACATCTTTGCCTTGCTTTGCCCAGGATGTGCACTCATGAAGCAATGGTTATTGCCTGGGGAGTCGGGGTGATACTATCACTCCAGTCCCCAACAAAAGCACCCCATCTTCATGACTGATTTCATTCATACACCGCAAATAGGATTAGACTTGCTTGGATTTGTCAAAATGCCAGCCTGTGAAATCCATTCTCTCCATTTTTGAAAGAACTGGGTCTCTCTGGATCCACGTCTTGGTATGGGCTGACAAAATTGGTAGAGCGTTCAGAAAATTCAAAGCAAGAACTATTTCTCATGGAACAGGAGGTAAAGATATAGTCTGTGGAAGTGTTCTGGCCTGTGCTGAAATATATACACAGCTAACAGTCAGGCCCAATGCAATTGGTGGGATTGGTTTATCTTTATGGAATAGCCTCAGCAGCAGTTTATAATCCAAGATGTTGGTGAAATGGCAGCCTTACATATACTGATGAAACTTCTTGACAGTGAATACCATTCTCCTTGTCAATTTGCAAAAACCTCCTGTTGGCATCCAACAAGGCACTGGAAGCAAAAGTGATGAGCTGCTCCCTACCATTTTCTGGGACCTTTGCTGTTTGTAATATGTATAAATGATTTGGAAGAAAATGTAACTGGATTTGATGTCTAAGTTTGTGGACGACACAAAGGTTGGTGGATTTGCAAATAGCGATAAGGACCATCAGAGGATACAGCAGGATATAGATCAGCTGGAGACTTGGGCGGAAAGATGGCAGATGGAGTTTAATCCAGACAAATGTGAGGTAATGCATTTTGGAAGGTTTAATACAGATAGGAAATATACAGTAAATGGCGGAAGCTTAAGACTATTGATAGGCAAAGGGATCTGGCTGTACAGGTACACAGGTCACTGAAAGTGACAATGCAGGTGAAGAATGTAGTCAAGAAGGCATAAGGCATGCTTTCTTTCATCAGCCGGGGTATTAAGTTTAAAAATTGGCAAGTCATTTTGCAGCTTTATAGAACCTTAGTTAGGCCGCAATTGAAACATAGTGTTCAATTCTGGTTGCCACACTATCAGAAGGATGTGGAAGCTTTGGAGAAGGTACAGAAAAGATTTACCAGGATGTTACCTGGTGTGGAGGGCATTAGCAATGAGGAGAGATTGGAGAAACTTGGTTTGTTCTCACTGGAGCGATGGAGGTTGAGGAGTGACCTGATAGAAGTCTCCAAGATTATGAGAGGCATGGACAGAATGGATAGTCAGAAACTATTTTTCAGGGTGGAAGAGTCAATCAGTAGGGGGCACAGGTTTAAAGTATGAGGGTCAAAGAAGATGTATGAGGCAGATTTTTTACACACAGAGTAGTGAGTGCTTGGAACTCGTTGCCAGGGAGATAGTGGAAGTGGATATGGTAGTGACTTTTAAGTGATGTCTTAAAAATATATGAATAGGATGGGAATAGAGGGATATGATCCCTGGAAGGGTAGGGGATTTTAGTTCAGTTGGACAGTATAGTTGGTGAAGGCTTGGCGGGCTGAAGGTCCTGTTCCTGTGCTGTAATTTTCTTTGTTCTCTGTTCTTATGGGCAAGTATAATCCCTATGCTGTAAAGTGATGCATCATATGTCACCATGAACTGGTTGCCTAGGTTAAAATGAACAAGTAAGGTAGATGATTGCAGGGCCTAATTTATTTGATCAAAGATTTCCTCAGGGCATTTTCCCATTGCCAACACTGATGTATTTTTAGAAGTTGGTGCATGGGGTGTCATAATGATAGTCACATTAGTTTAAAAAAAATGGTCATGATGTGGACATGCCAGCATTGGACTAGGTTAAACACAGTAAGAAGTCTCACAACACCAGCTTAAAGCCCAATGGGTTTATTTGGTAGGAAAAACCACACTCCAAAAGCGAGTGGTTTTTGCTACCAAATAAACCTATTGGACTTTAACCTGGTGTTGTGAGACTTCTCATTAAAAATATGGTCCCAGTAATTGACCATCCTGAAAAAGAACTTCAACTCTGTTATGTTCTTAGTGCAGGCACCTCTCTTATTGCCTTTACTTTTTCTTCTGGTAGGTGCAATCCTTTTGCAACAACTCGGAATCTAAATAGATAACCACATGAGCCTGAAATCTTTTTTTTCCTCTTTTTCAAGTGGACAGCAGCTTCTTTGAATCTTTTGAGAACTTCTTCGACATTGGCTCGATGCTTCCAAAGTGAAGCTCCAGTTACAAAGAATAATAAAGAAAAAAAGAATAGTATCGCACAAGAAGAGGCCCTTCACGCCTGTGCTGATCACATTTACCTATCTAAACCAATCGCTCAAATCCCTCTATTCCCCATTGTTCATATACGTATCAAGATATGTTTTAAATGTGGCTAACGCAACTGCCTCAACCATCTCACTTGTGCGTGTATTCCAAGCCCCCATCTACCGTATAAAAAACTTTGCCCGCACATCTCTACTGAATCCTCCCCTCCCTATCTTGAAATTGTACCTCCTCGTAATTGTCATTTCTGCTGTTCACCCTGTCTATACTTCTCATAGTTTTATAAACTTCTATCAGGTTGCCCTGAGGTCGTTATTAAGACATCATTTAGAAATTGTCCAACCACCCTGGGGATCCTTTGCAGGAAAATTTCCTGGTGAAAGTTAGCATAAGCAAGGGAGATGCAGAATGGTAATCTCACATGTTAGAATAAGTCTTTATGCATTTTAATAAATTACCGTGAGTCTTCATCTAGCTCAAGCTGTCAGTATGCATGACTTAAGTCCAATTTTGTATACTTGAAGCTTCCTGCTAGTTTAGTGTAAAGGTCTTCTATCGCAGGGATAGGATATTTATTTGAGCAGCTCTGTTTACAGACAGTGTGTAATCACCGTTAATCTTTACTGTTCAGTCTGGTTTTAGCAGTGGGATTATTGGCACAGCCCACTGTATACTGATTTGATTATTACAGATTTTCCATTCTCTTCAATTCCACCTGAATTGTTTTATGTAGTGAATAAGGGACAGGCCAGGTTCAAAAAAATGTTGGCGTTTCCCTAGGGTTTATGTAAATTTTTGCCTTTACTCCCTGTATGTACACAGCTCTCTTTAAAAACCTTTTGAGACGTACGTGACAGCTCTTGCAAAAACTTACTTGTGATGTTGAATATTTCCAGACTGTCCAGCTTAATTTATTTCAACCAGCCTCATCCCGTAAGGATGCCTATCCTTTCACTACTATCAGGGTAAGCTGAGCAGACTGGTATTGGTAGTGCACCAGAGAATCATAGAATCCCTCCAGTGCAGAAGGAGACTATCTGTCCCAGCAAGACTACACTGACAACTAACCCACCCAGGCTCTATTCCGGCAACTCCACACCTTTACTCTGCTAATCATTGAGACACTATGGGGAATTTAGCACGGCAAATCAACCTAACCCGCACATCTTTGCACTTCAGTGCTTACTCATCAGCGCTGATCAGCTGCCACAGGTCAGGAACACCATCACCAGTCTGTGCCATCCTGCGCTGATTATGTATGCTTTTCTCATCTGAGAATATAAATTGGAAAGGAAGCATTAATATATTACAGTACACGGTGCACAATGTGTGCCTTCAGTCTCAGGCATTGTGCTGGCAGTTTTGGGAAAAGGGTCACCACTGAACAGTACTCATGCGAGGGGTGAGGGAAGGGGTTAGATTCTTCCCTGGGGGGAGGATGGTCAAGGGAAATTGCCTCCCCTTCAGGTATCTCAGCATGATGTTTGAGATCCGTACCCCAAGCATGTGCAGGGTTCCAAGTGGGATGCTCACTCGCACCTGCTGAACGACAAGGTCGTACATTTTTTTTCTACAATGCCGGCCAGAGTGTGATGTCAGGCCTCTGGCATTCACCACTGCTGCCACCTCCTTCCACAGTGCCGTGGCTGCTGCACCCTTTGAGTGAGGACCCTGGCCGGGGAAGATTCACTGACACTTCTTCGCCACGGTATCTAGCAGGAGGCCTCAGCAAAAGTTGGGGTAGATTTTCCTGGAAGACCTCCTTATGGCATGACTGGCTGCATGTGTGTCCATTCCAGCTGCTTATACACAGCTCTGGTTTATTAGAGGAGCTCAAGTGCAGTGAGCTTGGCCAGTCAAAGGGCCCGCTGGCAACAAAACTTTGTGAAAAATTTTGAAGGCTGCTTTCAGGGACCAGCAGTGTCTGAGTTGGGGGAGGGCAGCAACATCTGTATGGGGGCGATGCAGGGATGTCTGGGAGGGAGGGGTGACACAGAAATAAGGCCAGTGATGTCTATGAAGTGGGGGGACAGTGACGAGGCCAGCAATGTCTGTTGGGGAGGTTGTGGGGGCCAGCGATGCCTGCGTAGGGGAAGAGTTCAGCGCTATCTTTGTTGGGGGGGGGGGTCGTGTTGTCTGTGTTGGGGGAGGAGAGCGATGTCTGTGAGGGGGAGGCAGTGATGTGGCTAGCGAGGTCTGTGGGAGAGTTGTGGGGGCAGTGATGAGGCCAACAATATCATAGAACATAGAACATTACAGCACAGAACAGGCCCTTCGGCCTTCGATGTTGCGCCGACCAATATAAAAAGCAATGCCCCTCCAAACTAAACCATTCCCTTCTCTTCCATATACTTATCAACTAACCTCTTAAACGCCACCAAACTTGGCGCATCTACAACTGCTGCAGGCAGGGCATTCCACTCCCGAACCACCCTTTGGGTAAAGAACCTACCTCTGATATCCGTCCTATAACTATCACCCCTTAATTTAAAGCTGTGTCCCCTCGTGCTAGCTTTCTCCATCCTAGGAAAAAGGCTATCACTGTCCACCCTATCTAAACCTCTAATCATCTTATATGTTTCGATTAGGTCCCCTCTTAGCCGCCTCCTTTCTAACGAAAACAACCTCAAATCCTTCAACCTCTCTTCATAGGACCTGCCCTCCATACCAGGCAAATCCTGGTAAACCTCCTCTGTACCCTCTCCAATGCCTCCACATCTTTCTTATAATGTGGTGACCAGAACTGCACACAATACTCCAAGTGCGGCCGCACTAGAGTTTTGTACAGTTGCAACATGACGTTGCGGCTCCGAAATTCAATCCCCCTACCAATAAAAGCTAAGACTCCATATGCCTTCTTAACAACCTTATCGACTTGACTGCCTACTTTCAGGGATCTATGCACATATACACCAAGATCCCTCTGTTCATCAACACTATTAAGAATCCTACCATTAGCCCTATACTCTACACATTTATTATTCCTGCCATAGTGCATTACCTCACACTTTTCCACATTAAACTCCACATTAAAATCCATGGCGCCGGGGCAGGGGGGGGATGTTGTAGAGGCCAGCTATGTCTGTGGGTGGGTTGTTGGGGTCAGCGATGACATCAGCGATGTCTTTGGGTGGGTTGTTGGGGTCAATGATGAGGTCAGCGATGTCCGTGGATGGTTGTGGGGGCCTGCAATGAGGCCAGCAATGTGTGTGAGGGTTGAAGGGCACTTTCCCAGAGATAACCGCGTGTGCAGGTTCCTGCTCATCCCAGCGACTTCAGGCTCTTTGGTGTGAATAGGCCCCATCCCCTTTTAATGATTGTGACCTCTGCATTGCATGCCGTGTGGGAGATTCAGGTCCGAAGTTGCACTGAACCAATGGTCATGATTCACATCAGTTTTTTCACTAACTTAGACTTTTTTTTGGGAAGAATTGGACCCAGTAGTGTTCAGCCAATTAGTGAATCCTATCACCCAATGGGGTCCGGCTCCTAAATGAAATTTATATCTCTCCATAATAGTGGATGGTTGAGGATTATAATGGTCAATTGTTAGATCTAGCTGGGGCTTATTAGGTCTAACCATGTTAGTACTGTTGCTTCACAGCACCAGGAACCTGTGTTTGATTCTTAGTTTGGGTCACTGCCTGTGTGGAGTTTGCACGTTTTTTTCGTGTCTGCGTAGGTTTCCCCTGGGTGCTCCAGTTTCCTCCCACATTCTGAAAGATACGCTAGTCAGGTGCATTGACCTGAATAGGCATCGAACAGTGGCGATGAGGGAAATTTCATGATAACTTCATTGCAGTCATCGATTTTTACAGCATGGAAACAGATCTTTTGGCCCAACTTGTCCGTGCTGTCCTTTCTTTTTTAGTCCTAATTGCCCGCATTTGGCCCATATCCCTCTGTACCCAACTTCCCCATGTCTAAATGTTTTTTAAAAAACAAAATTGTACCTGTCTCTAGGAGCTTGTTCCAGACACTCACCACCCTCTGTTTGAAAAAAATGACCCTCTAGACACTTCTGTATCTTTCCTCTCTCACTTTAAATATATGCCTTTTAGTTTTAGACTCCCCTACTTTAAGAAAAGATATTGACTATCTAGCTGATCTATGCCCCTCTTTATTTTATTGATCACAATAGAATCACCCCTCAGCCTTCTATGCTCCAGAGGAAAAAATCCTAGTCTATCCAGCCTCTCCTTATAACTCAAACCATCAAGTGCCAATAAATCCTAGTAAATCTTTTCTGCGTTCTTTCTAGTTTAATCAAATCATTTCTATGATAGGGTTACCAAAACTGTACACAGTATTTCTAAGTGTGGCCTAACCAATGTATTGTACAGTTTCAACAAGACATCCCAACTCCTGTATTCAATGTTCTGACTGATGAAACCAAGCATGTTGAATGCCTTCTTCACCAGTCCTGTCTACCTGTGACTCCACTTTCAAGGAGCTATGGACATGTACCCCTAGATCTCTTTGTTCTATAACTCTCCCCAACACCCTACCATCAACCGAATAAGTCCTGCCCTGGTCCAATCTACCAAAATGCATCACCTCGCATTTATCTAAATTAGACTCCAAATATAATTCATCAGCCCACTGGCCCAATTGGTCAAGATCATGTTGCAGTTGGAGATAACTTTCTTCACTGTCCACTATGCCACAAATCTTGGTGTCATCTGCAAATTTACTAATCAACCTCCTATATTCTCGTCCAAATGGGGGCAGTTTAGAACAGAGTTGAGAAGGAACCCCTTCTCTCAGAGGGTGGTGAATCTCCGGAATTCCCTGCCCATTGAAATAGTGGAGGTTACGTCGTTGAATATGTTTAAGTCACAGGTAGATAGATTTCTGATTGATAAAGGAATTAAGGGTTATGGGGAGCAGACAGGTAAGTGGAACTGATCCATTTCAGATCAGCCATGATCTTATTGAATGGCGGTGCAGGCTTGGAGGGCTAGATGGCCTACTCCTGCTCCTATTTCTTATGTTCTTAAATCATTAACATAAGTGAGAAATAACTGTGGATCTAGCACTGATCCCTGAGGCATGCTGCTGGTCACAGGCCTCCAGTTTGAAAAACAACTTTCTATAATTACCCTCTGGCTTCTGTTATCAAGCCAATTTTGTATCCATTTAGCTACCTGGATCTCATGAGATTTAACCTTAAGCAACAACCTACCATGTGGTATCTTGTCAAAAGCCTTGCTAAAGTCCATGTAGACAACATCAACTGCATTGTTCTCATCTTGGTCATCCCTTCAAAAAAGTCAATCAAATTTGTGAGACATGATTTTCCAGTGTTAATGTAAGCTTACTTATGACTAATAAATATATTTTTTTTAATTTATCTGATTCATCTGGAAATATAAACTTTCTGATGAGGTTATAAGTTGGAGGCCTGCAATCCATGAGTAAAATAACTCAGTCTTTTCCTGAACAGTGGCATGGTTACTTTATTATAGGTTTTTCTTCCAGAAACTACAAAACTCTAGTGCGGCCGCACTTGGAGTATTGTGTGCAGTTCTGGTCGCCACATTATAAGAAAGATGTGGAGGCATTGGAGAGGGTACAGAGGAGGTTACAGGATGTTGCCTGGTATGGAGGGCGGTCCTATGAAGAAGGTTGAAGGATTTGAGGTTGTTTTCGTTAGAAAGGAGGCGGCTAGGGGGATCTTATTGAACATATAAGATATTAGAGGTTTGATAGGGTGGACAGTGATAGCCTTTTTCTAGGATGGAGAAAGCTAGCACGAGGGACACAGCTTTAAATTAAGGGTATGAGTTATAGGACGGATATCAGAGGTAGGTTCTTTACTCAAAGAGTGATTAGGGAGTGGAATGCCCTGCCTCAGCTGTTGTAGATGCGCCAAGTTTGGTGGCGTTAAGAGGTTAGTTGATAAGTATATGGAGGAAGGGAATGGTTTAGTTAGGAGGGGCATTGCTTTTTATTTTGGTCGGCACAACATCGAAGGCCGAAGGGCCTGTTCTGTGCTGTATTGTTCTATGTTCTATGTTCTAAACTCACCCTTTCCTTCCCTCCAGATACTGTGTTAGTGACTATTAGCTGTTCTTGTCACCAAGTTTGCAGTGTGAGATATCATGATGAGGAAGCTTTGAATCATAACAGCAGTTTACTGAAATAAAGATAAAACTATATCCAAACTATTTCAGTACAGATCTAGTTTCATCAATTCTCGATCTCATACTAAATGTTCCCTTCTACTAGGACCTTTGTCCTAACACCCAATAAGTGTTGGATTATGTGCTTTATCCTGACAAACCTAAGAAGGTCCAAGACGCATGAAAACCATCTCTAAGAGGGGCCAAGCTACCACAAAAATATTTAAAGCACCACTCTTTATTACTGCATTTCATGACAATTTCTCATACCTGCTGTTATCCTGAATTAGAGTGCTCCTAAAATGTGCCAATTTATTAAGTATAAGCAGAAATTGCTTGAAGTTGTCTGCGCTAACCTCCTTTCACACCCTTATTGGCATGGAACCAGAAATACATTGTGTGAGATTTTATAGCTTCCCTCGTCCTGAAACCGAAAAATCTTGCCTCAGGTCAACTGACCTTTCCATGGTCTGCCCTTCTACTACTCTCATTCCCATGGTAGGCAGGATGGTAAAACTCCGGCTATTATCTTTTATTGTTTGATCCTGGGCTGACATCAAATCGAGAGGTCAGAGGTGCAATTCAGAAGGTGTCATGTATGGCATTGCCCAGGCGTGAGAGGAATTTTCTGCCACTGGCACATTATTAGCTGGTGGGCCAAGTTGTTGAAGATTTCTCAAATTAATTCAGGACAATTTTTTGGAACAATGATGACAAGGGGAAAGGATGGGAGATTAACCTTAGATGGTAGTGCAGAGCTAGTGTTGCAAATTATTTGACACTACTGCATTGAAGCAATAACAATTGGAGGGCTGGATATTTCTATAGAGCAGATGGTTAGCATGTGGTTCAGAATAATGCCAACAGCATAGCTTCAAATTCTATTCCGCTAAGGTAGGCTTGAAACCTGCCTTCTCATTCTATCTCTGAGAGTGGAAGGCAAGAGCAAACCTCTGCTGGCAAAAACTGCTGTGAAACAGCTCAGCATGAATCCGATCACAGTGAGACAAGGACCTACTGTTGGGCAGAGAACATATACCATATTTAACCATTAAAGTGGACAGAAGAGCAAGTTGGGTGGGGTGTAAGCCAGACTGTGGATTTAATATTATTCATTTTTGCACTGGTGCCCAGATGGCTTTTTCCCTGCTGTTTCAGAATTAATAAAGCAATAGGCCTTACAAAACTTAGTGGCGAGTATTGAACGAGAGTTAATTAACAATCTGACGGGCATGAAACATCTTGGGAATGGAGACCATAAATGAACTTTTAGTTTCAGAGAGGCAAGGAAGAGTCACATGCCAAGATTGCAATTTTAAGTAAAGCAAACTTTAAATGACCATATTAAATAGGGTTAAATTTTATTAAGGAAATCAATAAGTAGATGGTTGTATTTGGTTCAATAGAAAGCCAGCACTTAGCACAAAGAAGGCAAAAGCTTTACTGGTGCAGTTAAACACCAGTGTGAGGAGACAGTTAATTAATAGGTTTACAAATTTAAGAAGTGGAAATCCAGCAGACAGTGAAATATAGAAGCAGCAATAAAGGGATATGAAGAAAGTAATAAAGGTTGCAGAAAGGGATCATAAATAAAGTTGCAGGGAATATCAAAATTAATGGTAACATATATTTTTAATCTGCATTAGGGGAAAGAATGTGATAAGAGGAAATGTGAGTCTACTTAATGAAGACTGTAATGGACAATAAATTTGTTGAGGATCAGAAGACAAGATGCCTTTGTACAGGGAAACCTAAAACAGGTCAAAGGGGGATTTTAATATAAATTTTTGAAATGGCAATGGAGAAAGTAATTGAACTTACTATAGACAAACCTACAAAATATGATAGCTTCTAACAGTAAGTCAGAATAGGAATAGGTCAGGAAATTGTAGGTGCATTCAACACATCAGTAACACTCAGAAAGATGGGATTGTGGAGTGTCAGTAGCATTATTAACAGGGGTTAAAACTGATTTTAATGCTTCCAACTTTACCTGGGGAACTAATCTGCTAAATGAGTTGGAATGACCCAAAGTATTCAACTCTAACTCAGAGTTTTAGAAAGTTCCAGCACAGGAAAATTGACCATCGAAAATTGAAAAGATCATGACAGAGATTGAGGGTAATGGATGAGGGGTCAGTGGCGTTGGGATGAGCGGGATAATTAGTGGTACAGTTGAAAGTCGATGGAAATTAAGCGTAGTTCAAGGATGTGGAATGTTATGGTGGGAGTATGGGAGAGGTTGGGAGGTGCACAGGATGTTAGGAGTAAATTGAGGAGGGTGTGCAGGGATGGGGGCAAGATGTAGAATAATCCATGGGGTGGTTGTTGGGCATCAGGAGGACCTGCATATTACGCCTGGTATTGGTTGGGGGAGGGGGGGGGGGGTTGCCGGTGGAATGGGTGTCTTTTGGTGACAGCATTTTTGGGTCATTTCACATCAGGGTGTTGGGCCTTTGGGGATTGTGTTGGATGAAGTTGGGCTGAGTTGGGTGCAGATGGTATCAGGCCTGGCTAAGGGTAAGGGGAGGAGAGAGCCCAGTTGATTGGGAGAATCCCCTGGATTGGGAACTCCTATTGTGGGGTGAGGTGTTGTGGAGATGTGTGGGAAGCGGAGGGGGGATGCTAGGTTGGATTGATAAAGTCCATTTGGACTGTACAGTACTTATCAAGAATTTGGAGGAGGTTATAATGCTTTTAACTTTTTCAGGGTAGCTATTGATATATCTGATGGGAACCATCCAAAGTTTGTGATTTAACTCACAGACAGTCCCCAATGCAACATAATTATCTGGGGACAGTTCACACTTCCAGGCAATTGCCAAGCAAATCTTACCTGTGAGCCTCCAAAGGGGATCTCTCAGTACATTTTTGGGCCCCCTTCAGATTTGGGATTCCAGCCCTCCCTCCTGATCTAACCCTGAAGTTATGATAGGCCCCCTCCTGACCCTCCAGGATGTCCTCTCTGGGTTGGCACCTGGCAGAACACCCTTCCAAAGGCATTCATGAGCATTAAGGGTGGCGTGGTAGCACAGTGGTTAGCCCTGCGGTTTCCAGCACCAGGGACTCGAGTTTGATTCCCAGCTTGGGTCACTGCCTGTGTGGAGTTTGTACATTGTCTGCGTAGGTTTTCCTCTGGGTGCTCTGGTTTCCTCCCACAGTCTGAAAGATGCACTGGTTAGATGCTTTGATCCGAACAGGTGCTAGAAGGTAGCGACAGGGGGAATTTCACAGTAACTTCATCACAGTGTTAATATAAGCCTTACTTGTGACTAATAAATAAACTTTTTTACTTTACTTTAAATAGCAGTAAACTTCTGAGAGTCAGTGGTAGCAAGTTGATCTCAGCATGGTGAGCAGTAAGAAACTTCCTTCAGATTGAGAAGGAGAAGTGACTTGTCAGTTAATTCAAGTAATGCACTGCCATTGCCTAGAATATCTGGTACTTGCACGTATTTGGGGAGTCAGTATTGATGGGCTGAATGGCCCCATTCTGCACTGTAGGGATTTTATCATTCTATGATGGCTTCAGGCAAGATGCAATCAGCATGTATAACTGTGCCTCGGTTCTCATAAAAGTCACCATGACCACTGACCTCTAATATTTTAATCAGATTTGCTTTAAAATCCAAGCAAAACTAATTAATGTGCCTGATATGCAATGGCTGCAATCCAAAATAAGGTGGCCTTCAAAGACATCATCGATACAGTTGATCATCTGCAAATGACAAAAGAGTGACTTCTATCTTTCTAACAAAGGCAGGCCATCAATTGATCAATGATTCATCATTAATACATGCTTAACGTCAAAAAAAGTGATGGGACATTAAGTTGATGCTCTGTCTTGTTACTTTTATCAAAGCACTATAAGTATTTCATGAATAATTAATGGGCCTTCCTGGAACTCGGAGAACGGCAGAGCAAGTAACTCCAAGTTATGTAAGACAACCAAGAGACTGCTTTATTTGAAGGAATGCTGCCAGTGGTGTCTGTGGAATTGGTTCGGGGATGAGAAGAATTTTGCAGCATATGATTTCCTCGACTCATAAGCTGAAGAACAGAACAATTAACCGATATCATTTCCTCAAGCCAGCCATTTTCTTTGGTCTGTATGACATGTAATTTATTCAATTTTAATTTATTGCATAATTGATCTTTTCATATTTATTACATTACATTCAAATGTTATTAAGTTGGCAACAAAGCGTTCTGCAAGCATTTCAGATTTAGGCCCAATTTTACCATTGCGTTGCGCCTATTTTTGGGTGTGAAAACTTGGTAAAGTCAGGTGTGAGGTAAATAGCGTGATTCGCACCTGCCTCTCTGCGCTAGTTCCCGCTTTACCGAGGTCCGAAAATGGATGCGATCAGCACTGCGCCCAAAATGGGCGTGACATCAATTTCAATGCACTTGCATGCACTTAAATTGACATAATGGGCTGGATGCCCAAACTTACCAGCATTTCCCCCTTTACCATCGCATTCACCCATTCAGATTCGGCTCGAAGCAGCTCGGCAATGGTCTGTTTCAGGTGTTCCAGCTTCTGAAGAGGTACGTTCAGAGCTTTCAGCAGCTCTCTGACTCATATCGGTGCTGGGCGGGGAGGGAGGCTGGTCCAATCATTCTCTGTTGAAGGAAGAAGAGGGAGGTCAGATTATTCTCTGGTGGGGTGAGAGGGGGGGAGGAGGAGGAGGGAGGATAGATAGTTCTCTGGTGAAGGGTTGGGAGGCGGGGAGGAGGATGGAGGCCAGATCGTTTTCTGGTGGAGAGGTAGGAGAGGAGGATGGAGGCCAGATTGTTCTCTGATTGGGGAGGAGGGAGAGGGTAAAGGAGGAGGCAGGTCAGATCATTCTCTGATGGGGGCGGAGGTGAGGGGGCAGGAGCCCGCGGCCGCTCTGCGGGCGATCAGTGGTGGGGGGAGGAGGGACAGCTGCCACTCTGCAGGTGAGGAGCAGGGGGGAGAGTCAGGAGATTGCGATCAGGGCATGGGTGGCTAAAGGGGACAGTTATGCTGTTGGGGTAAGAGCAATGTCTGTGGGGGCCATCGCTCCTGGGCTGGTTTATCTGCTTTCTGTGACAGGGGAGTCTTTTCAATTTATTTTTACTGCACATGCGCTGTTGAAGGCTCTGAACAGAGCAGCACGATTCAGATTTGTAACTCTTTTCAGGCTGAGAGAACAGGTTTGCAAGTCGGATCTGAATCATGCTCAGATTCAGCACTTAAAATCAAAATGGTAAAATCGCCCCCTAAGACTCCAGAATTTATTTTTGGTTACTCACAGCCATGTTGCACTAATGATGACACTTTAAATTTATGTAGCACCTTCAAGTTAGTATAAATCAGAAGGGATAGCAAATCATGTGAACGTGGTGCAGAATCAAAACACCTATGCCATAAATTTATCTCTTGATGCCTGATACAAGGGTATAAAATTCCAGAATGTGTTCTCTGTGAAGGTAATAGTATTCAGACAAATAGGGTGGAAAATTGCAGCATAGAATCATCGAATCCTTCAGTGCAGAAGGAAGCCATGCAGCCAATCAAGTTTGCACCAACCACAATCCCACCCAAGCGCTATTCCTACAACTCCATGTATTTGTCCTAGCTAGTCCCTCTGACACTAAAGAACAATTTAGCATGGCCCGTCCACCAGACTGCACATCTTTGGACAAAGGAGCAGCGCTCCGAAAGCTAGTGACATTTACTACCAAATAAACCTGTTGGACTTTAACTTGGGTGTTGTGAGACTTCTTACTGTGTTTACCAAGCTTCACATAGATAGTGACATGTGCCAGGAATTGAACCTGGGTCCCTGGCACTGTGAGGTCACCTGATTATGACCAATAAGTGTGTAAATTGAGAGAGGTGGGTAGTCGGTGAGATATTGATGTCCTCATGCATCTGTTGCTGAAAGCAAACAGCAAACAATAAAGAAGGTGGATTTAAATTTCGGAATAGGGAGGTTTCACTGCGATTATATGGGATGTTGCTGAGGTCGCATCTGGAGTATTGTGTACAGTTTTAATGTCCACATCTGAGAAAGGATGCCCTTGCCATTCAGGGAAAATTGGAAATGTATGGAAACAGAAAATTAAAGAGACCTAGATATTTTCGAAGATCATCCATATCTTGAGGAGTTGGCATGGCTTTACTATCCCCTATTTTACTTTGATCAGGATGTACGGCAGCACTAGAATAAATAAAATTAAAGAAATTGATCTGCTGTACATTGATGCACATTTTGGACTATTAAACACAAATCTCTGCCACTTGCATCAATAGGTGCAAATTATGTCATGTTCTGGTTTGTCAATCACTTCATGCATATGTTTCTGACTGGATACTAGATAGCCAATCTTACATCTGTAAGGTTCACACAATGAGTGATTTGTTTGAATCAGTATACACGGTGCTTCGTAGGGATGGGCAATAGATGCTGGTCTGCAAGTGATGTCCACATCCCATGAAAGAATTTTGAAAAGCCTCACACTGTGGGGAACACAGCCACCAATGATAATCCCAGAATTTTCTATTTAATGATGAGAGATCAACTGACTATTCAATTTTAGGGATGGGTGGGCTCCCAAAGCTGGAGAGCCCTTTAGGAGGGCCTTGAGCTGAGGAGGAGAATAAATTTGCAGTTCAGATAATAGAGAAAGAAAGAAAGAAGACACCTTGAGGAACTAACAGTCAAATGGATAATAAGAATATTGGTCTGATCTGGTCTTGTACATTTTAAAATGGAACACTAGTAAAATAGGGAGATAAGAGTACTGATCCCAACTGTTCTTTTTCCTTCAGTCCTTTATTTATTAGTCACAAGTAAGGCTTACATTAACACTGCAATGAAGCTACTCCCAGTTGCCACAGTTCAGTGCTTGTTCGGGACAATGCATCTAATCAGCACTTTTTCCAGAATGTGGGAGGAAACTGGAGCAAACGAAGGAAACCCATGCAGATACAGGGATAACATGCAAACTCTAGACAGACAGTGACCCAAGCCAGGAATCAAACTAGAGTCATTGGCGCTGTGAAGTAGCAGTGCTAACCATTGTGTTACCATGCCATCCTTCATTTTAAGGCACACTCTCTCTGTCTTTCATGCTTTTAAATTTAAAAGTGTTTCAGTAGCTGGTCCCACAATTGTGGAGAGGAATTCCTGTGCTGTGGCCAGTCTGGCAGAGATTCAAAGTCTGCCTGAAATACTGACTCCTCCAACCTGCCACCTTTTGATTTAAGAAATTTCTTCACCCATTTCTCTCAACCCCAGAAGCAAATAGACATGAGTGTTAGGTTAAGACAAATCAGTCTTAAGCATACATTTTAAAATTATTAATAACACCTTGCTATTTATTTGCTAAAATAATCAGAATTTTAAAGGTGTCATTTAATGCTGGTTACTACCTTCAGTTCAGTAGTTGTTGTTTACAGAATATTTTATATTGAAGTCACACTCTGGATGGGTCGGGTCTCTCTCTGAAGTAACAAAAGATAGCATTAACAATATTGCTGCACAAGTTGCTAGAAGCTTAATCCTGTGCTGTCCTCATCTGGAATTTTCTCAGTGCTGTGGAAGTGGCAATAGGTGCTAGTGGGTGGGTGGGTGAGGTGGGGGGGGGATGTAGGAGGAGTGGGGGTAGGAGGAGGTGGGTTGGGATGTGATAGGTCAGATGTAGGGGGTGCATAGTGTGGTGATGTTTGAAAGGAAACACATTCAATGGACTCCTTCATGTGTTCCTGCCCCCTTATACATTTCCTAGAGTAAGTGGCAGGTAATCAATTGGAACACCAAGACAGACCAAGGTCAAAAAAGCTATGTTATGCTTTGGAACCATCTGTTGAGAAACGGTTTCAGTTGGAAGTACTTGCCCTGCAGATGGTTTGGATAGACTATAATGGATAACAGGATGTGGCAGGCATTGGGATTGTCAGTCCATCGAGTCCTGCTTTTTCTTTCACCAATTACCTGAGCAGCACATACCATTCTCAGTGGGGCTGCCTGCCTCCTTTCCCTTCAGTAACTCTGTTTGGGCTACCCAAGTCTGATGCCAGTCTCACCTTTCTAATTCAATAGGGCAGAACGGTGGCACAGTGACTAGCACTGCTACCTCACAGTGCCAGGAACCCGGATTCCATTCCCAGCTTGGCTCACTGTCTGTATAGAGTGTGCGCATTCTCACCATATCTGCATGGGTTTCCTCTGGGTGTACACATTCTTTCCGTATCTGCTCTGGTTTCCTCCCATAGTGTGAAAGGCATGCCAATTAAGTGCATTAGCCATGCTATGTTCTCCCTCAGTGTACCCAAACAGGCACCAGAGTATGGCGACTCGGGGTTTTGCACTATAACTTAATTGCAGTGTTAATGTAAGCCTACTGGTGACACTAATAAATTATCATTAAATTTAATTGGATGGTGAATACAAAGATAGTCTAATTGATTACCTCTGCATGATGGTGGCAGGGCATTGGCACAAATAGAGTCAGGATCCAGAAATGGTTCTGATACATGAAACTTTTCCAATTAGTGAAAGTGCCAGTTATTTCCCTATCTTGCAAAAACAAGCATACAGATCTATAATTGGCAGCTTTGCCCCGTTTCTTTTTAGGTAACAGGAATAATTTTTTACCAAGTGGTTTTGTTCTACAACTACACATAATGTAGACAAACATATGTCATCAAATTATCATTATTTTTTAGTAAGATATGTATTTTCACTGGTATTTTTTCATAGGGACTATACATTAGTATGCTAATGGCTCAACTAGTTTATACAATACGTAGGTGATCATACAACAGATGTGCTGAGTTAGCTACTTCAGGTGGTAATGTACCATAATTGGATTCAGCGCACTTTGATTAGGGAAGGAAACCTAGAAACCAAACACAGAATATAGGAGAAGTAGGCCATATTTCCTTTCAAGCCTACTCCACCATTCATTATGATCATGCTGACCATCAGATGCAAGATCCTGATCATGCTTTCCCTCTTATCAATTGATCTCTTCAGTACCAAGAGCTGTATCCAATTTCTTCTTGCAATTGCACAACATTTTGGCCTCAACTACTTTCTGTGGTAATGAATTTCATAGATTCACCATTCTCTGGGTGAAGAAATTTCTCCTCACCTTAGTCGTAAAAGGTTTATCCCTTATCCTCAAACTATGACCCCTAGTTTTGAACTCCTCCAGCATCAGAAATATTCTTTCTGAATCAACCTGTCTAATCCTGTTAGAATTTTGTAAGTTTCTATGGGATCCTCTCTCACTCTTCGAAACTCCAATGAATATAATCCTAACCAACTTAGTTTCTCTACATATGACAGACCTTCCATTCCAGGAATCAGCCTGGTAAACCTTCACTGTACTCCCTCTATAGTGAGGACATCCCTCCTCAGATAAGGACACCAAAACTGCCCACAATATTTTAAGTGTGGCCTCACCACCACCCCATACAATTGCAGTGAAACATTCCGATCCCAGTGAATCCTATCACTATTTCCTTTTTCACTTTACACTATTTTATTTAATAACCGTCTGAGATTTTACATTATTGACATTGAGTCAGGACAGAATGAGATTTGGCACGTTCTCTGTCATCTGCTATCGCGGTTCATCTACGAATAAATAGCCACTGAGGTGAGGTAATGGAGGGTACCTAATTCTCAAACTTTCACCTTCAGTAGCACAACAGAGAAAGATGTTAAGAGCATTTTGAAAAAGTGCCAATAAAAGTGAAGATGATGCAACTATCTGGATGCAGCATCTACATATTGGTTACATTCCATTAAATAATGCAATTGTTTTTTCATCCCTGTGTCTGGATCAAATATATACTTATCTGTAGTTAACCATAGCCCATTCAATCACTCATTCCAATAAGAATTAACTAGAATAATCAGGAATTGCCTGTTTCAGAATGCTTTAGGAGATTTCTTTTGGACATATTCTTGAAAACAAGATCACTTACACTCATTCCAATGGCACTTAAGTTTGTTTATATTGGGAAGATACATGAAATACAATACATTGTAACATCACATAACTCTACATGGTGATTGAGTTCTTGTAAAAGTCATGACCTTTTCTCAAAAGCAAGAAATACATTTTTACAATATATGCAAAAAATAAGCAATTAGCTATTAAATATCAAAAGGTCAAAATAATTAAATGAGTGGTTCTGGATTGGGAGAAAAGCTATCACATTGTCGTTGAAAATACTTTTATCACATCAAGACTTGCAACTTGGTTTTTCCTTTGGTATTATTTTTGCCATTATTTTAACAAAGGCTATTCAATGTAGACTATTAATGGGAGTGACATTCTTCATCTAACTCCAGAATCAGCAAGCTGCTAAAATACCCAGAGGCTGATGATTTTTAGTGGTGCTGTTGAAGCTTATTTGATTTTATAGCTCGTAGTTTTATAGTTTCAAATTGTGCAATATAAGCCCTGCTCTCCCTGATCTCCCCACTCTCCCCAGGCACAAAAGTACTTATTTTATTGCTTTGTAATGATTTCCAGCTTTGATTTTGTTTTGCCGCTTTTACAATTTTCTTTTCTTTCCATGAAACTTTTTAGCTGATGCATACATCTGGTGAGTATTTCAGTGCAATTTTATTTCTGAGAGAAAATTGAGGTTTTTCTTTGCCTATTTTTCGTCAGTGACCTCTGAATTCACTGTGTAGCAAATTACAACCATCAACCCCCAGCTGAAACTATCAATTCTAATTCTCATACCAGGGCATAGAATCAATTCTTCGACTGAAACCAAAAGATTAGTCGCCGGTGATCTTATAGGGCTCAGCAGTACATAATCACTGGTTTATTGTGATTTAAACCCAATGCCCCATCTTTGTCATTTGAAGTCAATAACATCAACAAAGATACAAAAAAAATCAAATGATAGTTTCTTTAATGTATTTTTTGTAAAATCCATCAGTTTCAGAGTGCTGCCTGCTATGCTTTTCAATCTCATCCAGAGTTAAGCACAATACTCAATCAGGTCAAATTAATAACAAATGATAAAATTTCCTCTATTTTCGACTGGAAAGCAGGTGTAGATAATGAATAAGGCTACACCAGAGCCACTGCAGTGGATGTGATGTAAACTGATGCTTGCTAATTGCATTAATCTTCCTCAATTTCCACTTCCCAGTGGCTGAAGAGCCCTTTTCAGAGTCACAGAGCAGTATCTGCCACCTGAGAGGTACCACAGACACAATCTTAAATGCCATCCCAGGAATCAGTCTGGTAAACCTCTGCACTTCTTCTGTAGCTGAAACATCCTTCCTCAGATAAGGATACAAAAACTGCACCCATTATTCAAAGTGCATCAATGTTCTATGTAATTGCAGCAAGATATCCCTGCTTCTATACTCCAATTCCCTCACTGTGAAGATCAATGCTCCACTTGCCTTCTTTACTGTTGCATCTGCGTATTTACATTCAGAGATTGATGAGCGAGAACACCTCAGTAGCTGCCCCAATGCACCTTTGAACCTTTGAAGATGGCCAGTGATGCTAGTGTTCTAGAGGTAGGACCTGCCCTACTCCAAATGAATGATTCTGGCTAGTTTTTGAAGAGCTTTAAACGCATAGTGGCATAATGGTTAGCACTGCTGCCTCACAGTGGTTGGGACCTGGGTTCAAATCCTGGCTTGGGTCACTGCCTGTGAGGAGTTTGACATTCTCCTTATGTCTGTGTGGGTTTCCTCTGGTTTCCTTCCACAGTCAGAAAGATGTTCTGGTTAGTTGCATTGACCAGAGCAGGTGCCGGAGCGTGGCGACTGGGGGGATTTTGCAGTAACTTCATTGCAGCATTACTGTAAGCCTCACTTGTGGCTCATAAGTAAACTTTAAACACTGGAAAAGGTATTTGGCAGAAAAAAGTGATACCCTGGACCTCCTTGCTCTCCGGAATTTTGAAACCTACCTACACCATAGAAACAAGAGACTTCAGTATACACAGATTAAAACACTTTCTAGAAAAATTCAAAACCACTGTTGTCAGATTATTCCGTTGGTGTTTACTCTTGCAACCCTTTCATTTAAAAGTTAACCACACTGAGAGAGCACAATGTCATCATTTACACCTTAGTCTGAGTTTAAACAGCAAAATGTAGCAGAGAACTGCCATTGCATCTGTTAGCCATGTGCTTGACTTTCAAAGGTGAATGAGAGAATCAATATATGTCACTGTACTTCTTATTCTTTCAGAAGAATACATGTAAACCAAATGAAATACAATTCATCTTTTCCCAGGGGTTGGAAGAAATGTCATGTCCTTAAGACATGAAAGACATCATAAACTGTTTGAATCGAATGCTTATTGAAAATGGACTTAGCTGGACCAGTCCATATAATTTCATTAGTTCTCGAAACTTTCAGAAGTAATTACAGGACAAATCTCAACCCTCAACTTTGTGGAATCTCAGACCTATCATTGTGTGGATTCATTATAATCAATAAAACAAGAGGGTGGCAGAAAGTCTGTCTCAGAACAAAGAGAGAGCCAACAAAGCTCATTATACCTGTGGAGGTGATAATGAACACCATCTCCTCAGGTGGACAATGGATTTTGATCAGAAATGTAGAAACTTATTGTTTACATAAAACTACTCATCAATGGGTCACATTACATGATCTAAACTCCACTGGCCTTTGAAAAGTTTTAGGCCGGGATTCTCTCAAAACAATTCTAAGTCTCCAATTTGCCTGAAAATGGAAGTAACATGCGTTGATTTTCTGAGCATGATTTTCAGGTTAAATCTCCTACACTCTGGGCACTGCAGAGTGCCCTGGCAGGATTCCCTCTGAAAATCAGGAGGAGGGGCCAACAGTATAACATTGGGTAATGACCCCACATCACTGACTTTCCGATTGCTGGCCAGTTCAATCCCAGGCCAGCCGGTGACTCCCCATCACTGCCCCTCTGATCCCTCCATACCCTGATCGCTAGCTTCCCAGAGCTCTCCAAGTCAATCCTCATGTCCCCTTTCCCTCTGCCTGCTATCCTCTGGCAGAGTGGCAGCAGGACACCCTCCCACCCACCAAACACTTCCAATAAGCCTCCCCATTCGGTTCCACTCCTGGCCCTGCCCTTCAGACTTCAATCATAGAATCATAGAAACCCTACAATACAGAAAGAGGCCACTCGGCCCATCAAGTCTGCACTGACCACAATCCCACCCAGGCCCTACCCCACATATTTTAACCACTAATCCCTTGGACTTTTGAAAGTCCAAAGCCCGCTAATCAAATGCAACTCATAGTTAGAATTTTGAAATCAGCTCCATGCCAACTTCTGGTGTGGAGCTGATTCCTCTCAAAATTTTGATCCTAGAGACATGTGGTGGCCATGGCGCTCCAGGGGGAAGCCCATGAAATGACCTCCATTTATGTCTCCCCAGCCCGTTGCACTGCCAGAGCAATCTTTACTCTCCTCAAAACTTCTCAGAGGATCTCTGGAAAACTCCTGCCCCCGTTTGCAGAGTGGATCATGTCTCTGTATACCAGTCTCACTTTATTGTTTCATCCCCAACTTTAATGGAATTCTGCAACTCCTGCTTTTAGCTGACTAAATTGGACTAGTGAGGAAGCCTGATACTCTACACGTGTAGAGTATCCCACCCTCCCACGTCCTCTAACCTAAAAAAGACAGAGAGAGGGAGACTCAGAATGAGATCAGGTAAGTTTGTTTTTTGTTTTAGTGAGCTGTAAGGGCTTTGGCTCATAGGGCTTAGACAAAAAAGGGTGAGGCAAGGTAAGTTTATAAGTTTTTAATTACTTTTTTCTCTGTATTTCCAAAAAGGGCAAATATGAGTGTGAGGCCAATATGTTGTAGACAATGCAATATGTGGGAGGTCATGGAGGCTCCTGGTCTCCTAGATGTCCATATCTGTGTCGGGTGTGTGGAGCTGCAGTTCCTAAGGGACAGGGTTAAGCAACTGGAATTGCAGCTCAAGGACCTTTGTCTCATGAGAGAAAATGAGGAGGTAATTGACAGGAGCTACTGGCAAGTGGTCACACTAGGGCGAGGGGAGGAAGGCAAGTGGGTAACTGTTAGGAATGGGAAAGCTCATGTGATGGAGAGCACACCAGTGGATGTCCCCCTTCATAATAAGTACTCCTGTCTGAGTACTGCTGGAGGGGACAGCTCACCTGGGGGAGGCAGCAGTGGCCGGATCTCTGGAGCTGAGCCCGACCCAGTACCTCATAAAAGTAAGGAAAAGAGGAGAAAGGCAGTATTAATAATGGACTCCATAGTGAGGGGGTGAGACAGGCATTTTTGTGGACACAGAAGGGAGTTGAGATGGTGTTTGCCTCCCTGGAGCTGGGATCCAGAATGTCTCTAGACGCGTCCCAGACATCCTGAAAGGGGAGGGTGAGGAGCCGGAGGTTGTGGTCCATATAGGTACTGCTGATGTAGGCAGGTAGAAGTAAGGGGTCATGAAAAGAGATTATAGGGAATCAAGTAGACAGCTGAGAAAGAAGAACGCAAAGGTAGTAATCTCAGGATTGCTGCCTGCACCACAGGAGTGTGAGAGCAGGAATAGAATGAGGTGGAGGGTGAATGCGTGGCTGAGGGATTGGAGCAGGGGGCAGGGATTCCGGTTCCTGGATCATTGGGATCTCTTTAGGGGCAAGTGTGACCTGTACAATAAAGACTGATGGCATTTGAATCCCAGGGGGACCAATATCTTGGCGGGAAGGTTGGCTAGGGCTACTGGGTAGACTTTAAACTAGAAAGGATGGGGGGGAGGGCATTGAGATGAGGTGATTGAGAGTGAGGAGGTGAGCTCCCAAGTGGAGAAGGACTGTAGACAGTATGAAAGGGAGGTTAGACAGGTGATGGAGAAGGGAAGTGCCCAGACTGAGGGTCTGTGGTGTGTTTATTTTAACACCAGGAGTGTAGTGAATAAAGTGGATGAGCTCAGGGCCTGGATTACTTTTGGGAATGTGATGTGGTGGCCATTACAGAGATTTGGATGTCTCAGTGACAGGACTGGGTACTTCAGGTGCCAGAATTTAGATGCTTCAGGGAGGACAGTGGGAGGCAAAAGAGGTGGCAGAGCGGCACTGTTGATCGGGGACAGTGTCACAGCTGTAGGAAAGGTGGATGTCGTGGGGGTGACTGTCTACGGAGTCTCTGTGGATGGAAGTTAGGAACAACAAGGGGTCAATAACTTTGCTGGGTGTTTTCTATAGACCGCCAAATAGAGATGGGGAAGTTGAGATGCAGATAGGAAAACAGATCTAGACAGATGTAATAATAACAGAGTTGTCGTGATGGGAGACTTTAATTTTCTAAACATTGACTGGACTATCCTTAGGGTAAGGGGTTTGGATGGGGAGGAGTTTGTTAGGTGTGTTCAGGAGGGTTTCCTGACACAGCATGTGGATAAGCCTACGAGAGGTGAGGCTGTATTTGACCTGGTGCTGGCTAATGAACCAGGACAAGTGTCGGATCTCTCGGTATGAGAGCATCTCGGGCATGGTGATTATACTCCTATCTCCTTCACGATAGAATTGGAAAGAGATAAGATCAGGCAGGATAGGAAGATGTTTATTTGGAATAGGGGAAATATGAAATCATCAGGCAGAAAATTGGGTAAGTAAACTGGAAGGAGATGTTCTTGGGGAAAAGTACTGAAGGAACAGAAGGATCTTGGTGTATGTGTCAATAGATCCCTGAAAGTAGGCAGTCAAGTGGATAAAGTTGTTAAGAAGGCATATGGAGTCTTAGCTTTTATTGGTAGGGGGATTGAATTTAGGAGCCGCAGCATCATGTTGCAACTGTACAAAACTCTAGTGCGGCCGCACTTGGAGTATTGTGTGCAGTTCTGGTCGCCACATTATAAGAAAGATGTGGAGGCATTGGAGAGGGTACAGAGGAGGTTTACCAGGATGTTGCCTGGTATGGAGGGCAGGTCCTATGAAGAGAGGTTGAAGGATTTGAGGTTGTTTTCGTTAGAAAGGAGGCGGCTAAGAGGGGATCTTATTGAAGCATATAAGATGATTAGAGGTTTGGATAGGGTGGACAGTGATAGCCTTTTTCCTAGGATGGAGAAAGCTAGCACGAGGGGACACAGCTTTAAATTAAGGGGTATGAGTTATAGGACGGATATCAGAGGTAGGTTCTTTACTCAAAGAGTGATTAGGGAGTGGAATGCCCTGCCTGCAGCTGTTGTAGATGCGCCAAGTTTGGTGGCGTTTAAGAGGTTAGTTGATAAGTATATGGATGAGAAGGGAATGGTTTAGTTAGGAGGGGCATTGCTTTTTATTTTGGTCGGCACAACATCGAAGACCGAAGGGCCTGTTCTGTGCTGTATTGTTCTATGTTCTATGTTCTATGTTCTATGAAGGTGGCGGATTTTCAAGAAACGTTTGTCTGGACCTCTGCACGACAATGTTCCGATGAGACAAGATGGTTTTGGTAGGTCATGGGAACCATGGTGCACAAAGATTGTAATGAATCTAGTCAGGAAGAAAAGAAAGGTGTGCAAAAGGTTTAGAGAGCTAGGGGATGTTAAGGATCTAGAGGAGTGTAAGGCTTGTAGAAAGGAGTTTAAAAAGCAAATTAGAAGAGCCAGAAAGGGTCATGAGAAGGCCTTGGCGGGTAAGATTAAGGAGAATCCCAAGGCCTTCTGCAAATATGTGAAGGGTAAAAGGATGAAAAGTGAAGGGATTGGACTTTTAAAAGGTGAAGAGGGAAAAGTCTATGTGGAACCGGAAGAAATGGCAGAGATGCTTAATGGGTACTTTGCCTCGGTATTCACGGTGGAAAGTGATCTGGGAGGCTGTACTGCAAGTTTGCAGCAGACTGAAAAGATTGAGTACGCGGATGTTAAGAAAGAGGATGTGTTGGAACTTTTAAATTCTATCAACATAGATAAGTCACCGGAACTGGATGGGATACTGTGGGAGGTGAGGGAAGTGATTGCAAGCCCCTGGCAATGATCTTTGCATTGTCAATGGAGATGGGAGAGGTTCCGGAGGACTGGAAGATTGCGGATGTGGTTCCTATTTTCAAGAAAGGGATAGCCCAGGAAATTACCGACTGGTGAGTCTGACCTCAGTGGTTGGTAAGTTGATGGAGAGGATCCTGAAGGACAGGATTTATGAACATTTAGAGAAGTTTAGCTTGATCAGAAATAGTCAACACGGCTTTGTCAAGGGCAAGTTATGCCTTACGAGCCTGGTGGAGTTCTTTGAAAATGTGACTGAACACATTGATGAAGGAAGACTGGTGGATGTGATTTACATGTATTTCAGCAAGGTGTTTGATAAGGTCCCTCGTGCAAGACTTCTTGAGAAGGTGAGGGGGCTGGGATCCAAGGGGCTTTGGCCTTGTGGATCCAGAACTGTCTTGCCTGCAGAAGGCAGAGAGTGGTTGTGGATAGGTCTTTTTCTGCTTGGAGATTGGTCATCAGTGGAGTGCCCCAGGGATCTGTTTTAGGACCCCTGCTGTTTGTCATTTTCACAAATGACCTGGATGAGGAAGTGGAAGGATGGGTTAGTAAGTTCGCTGACAATACGAAGGTTGGTGGTGTTGTGGATAGTCCAGAGGGATGTCAGAATTTGCAGCAAGACATAGATAGAATGCAAGAATGGGTAGAGAAGTGGCAGATGGACTTCAACGCAGATAATGTGTAGTGGTCTATTTTGGCACGACCAATGGGATGAAGGAGTACAATATCAAGGGTAGGAGTCTTCGCAGTGTTGAGGAGCAGAAGGATCTTGGGGTTCGGGTCTTTTAAACTTTTAAATTGGCCTCGCAGGTGGAGGATGTGGTCAAGAAGGCATATGATGTATTGGCCTTCATTAATTGAGGGATTGAATTTAGGAGTCGGGAGGTAATGTTACAACTTTATAAGACCCTTGTCAGACCCCACTTGGAGTATTGTGTGCAGTTCTGGTGGCCTCACTACAGGAAGGATGTGGAAGCTATTGAGAGGGTGCAGAGGAGATTTACAAGGATGTTGCTTGGATTGGGAGGCATGCTCTATGAAGATAGGTTGAAGGAGCTAGGTCTCTTCTCCCTGGAGAGACGAAGGTTGAGAGGCTACCTGATAGAGGTTTATAAAATGTTGAGAGGAATAGATAAGGTGGATTCTCGGAGGCTATTTCCCAGAGCTGAAATGGTTGCTATGAGAGGACACAGGTTTAAGGTGCTGGGCAGCAAGTACAGAGGAGATGTTAGGGGTAAGTTTTTCACTCAGAGAGTGGTGAGTGAATGGAATCGGCTGCCATTGGTGGTGGTGGAGGCAAACTCACTGGGGTGTTTTAAAAGACTTCTGGATGAGTACATGGGATTAAATGGAATTGGGAGTTATAGATACTTCTATGGCCTAGTAGGTATGGGTATGATCGGTGCAACTTGTGAGCCGAAGAGCTTGTTTGTGCTGTAGTGTTCTATGTTCTGTATAATCCACCTGAACCTCAACTTTTTTATTCATTTGTGAGACACAGGCTTCGCGAGCTGGCCAAAATTTATTGCTCATCCCTCGTTGGCCTTGTTCAGAGGGTAGTTGAGAGACAACCACATTGCTGTGACTCTGGAATCACATGTAGGCTGGCCCAGGTAAAGACACCAGGTTTCCTTCCCTAAAGGACATTGCTACAACAAGTAGGATAACTCCTATGTGAAGGAATCCTCACTGGACTCTATCATTTATGTGAATCAACATCTATATCTTTGTTTATGTTGTGTTTTAATTTATTTCTAACTTTAAAATTATTTTCTTACTTACCTCCAACTGGAATAGTTAGTGGCTGAACTGGTAATGCAGAGATCCAGGATAATTCTCCGGAGATCTGGATTCAAATCTCATGGTAGAGGGTGAAATTTGAATTCAATGAAAATCTGGAACTAAACGCTGAATGATGACCATGAAACTATTGTTGAATGTTGCAAAAGCTCATCTAGTTCAATGCATATGATTCCAGCTTCACAAAAGTGTGGTTAACTCTGAAATGGCCCAGCATGCCACCTTGTTCAAGGGCAATTAGGGATGAGAAATACATTTTGGCCTAGCTAGTGATATCACATTGCATGAATGAATAAAACAAAATCTCCTTGTGTGTATGTGGAGAGACTTGTGGGTTTGAATGTATGAATAAACATTACTTCTGATTTAATTCACAAGAGAATTTCTGTCACTTTAAATTTGACAGAAAGAGGGTTTAGGGCCTAAGAGATCCTGTTGTATGCTTAGCCCTGTTTACTTCAATTTATGCAAATAATTTATTTTAAGATATTTTTACCTATGCAACTAAAACTGTTAAATTGGACAACTGACTGCTAACTTGATTGCATGTGAAATCAGATGACTAAGGATGAACTAAAAATTGGCTGCATTCCCGAAGGGTACACAATGCCGGGCAAAGAAATTTTTCATAACAGCAGCTGCAAGGGAATCTAAGATAGAGACAGACTGCAAATAACATTTCCAATAACGAGAGAAGGGTTGAAATTTATCTGTGTGTTTTCAATTTTCGAGATCTAGTTCAGTGTGTTCAGGTTCAGTCCAGAGCCTGCTGAGAAACTACTCTCCAAGTTTGCTTTCTCTTTTCACTTTTGTCATGTTAATTTTCTGTTCTGTAAAAGAAAACCGTTTTAAAACTCGAACCAGTGCTGTCCTTATCTATTCAGATGAATGAATAGTCTCAGTAGGTCCTCTTATTACAGGCTGATTGCGAAACTTCTCATTATGGGCTGATTGCAAAAAAATTTAAAGTAGTTCAGTTCACCTCTCTCCTCTCTCTTCAAGAATGCAGACAGAGGGGCAAAGTTAATATTTCAGACATGTACCTTCCTGCTCAAAATCATCAAGCTGAAACTTTAACCAAGAATATTTAATGGGCAAGATCTTCTGGCCACACTCACCCCAAGACTGGAAATTCTCAACGGGCCTTTCTGCTGAATTATCTGTCCCACCCTTTTATGCTTCCCTTGCAGACGGGATGAGAAAATTCGACCTAATGTGTTCCGGTTTGATCTGGCAGTGAACAGCTAGCCTCATTTTCCATCATAGGCTCTGTTCAAGAGTCCAGCCCTTTGGCTAAAGGGAGTAAAGATGAAGGCCATGAAAGGAAAATGCCCATGATGATGGTTTCAATGAGGATTAGGCATCAAAGACGGTTGTAAGAGTAAGGTGCAGGAGATGGAGAACTGTAAAATGTTGTGGTGAATGGAAGGTCAAAGGAACAGTACAAGACATAATATTCTTCATTTAGTCACACCAAAGATTGTATTTTCCTGTATTTCGTGCTCATTTTTTAATATCATCAATCTGAGAAAAGCTAGAAAGATGAATATATTTTTCTTCTTTTGTTACCCAGGATGAACCATCCCAGTGAAGAGTTTCACAGGATAAAAGCATGAATTGGAGGATCAACAGGCCAGTTCAATTTATGACAGTCCTAATTTCCTGGTCACTATGGCTGGTTTTGAGTCAGTTCTCAGAACTATAAGGTACATGTGAGACACCACAACATTATCCCACCAGCTGATTTTTCGACTTTTCCTCCAAAAGGAAGTAAAGTGATCAATCACACTTTGTTCCTCACTTTCATCAACTGTATAGTGGATGTCATTAAAAGTGACGTCTTCAATGACACCAACCTCAGTAGAATGGTAAACTCCTCATTTGGTAGATGAACAACATGCTAATCGATGAGGGCAGATGCAGACAGAATTGATAAATGCTGACACAAGGTGTTATCCTCAGCACTAAGAGGGGAAAAAAAGTCAATAATTCTTTTGGGAAAGGTGTTGCACATCAAGTTCTACTCCGTAAATCCAGCAAGTTGTCCATGGGTTACCCTCAGATCGTTGGCTCCTATCAATACGCCAATATCAATGCAGAGAATATTGAACATCAAACAGCAAGAGCCATTGACATGTTTAAGGCTTCGACCAGCTGCATTTAGCAGTGCTTTTAAGCCTAGGTAACAAGAAAATACAGATATGGCATCTCTCTCACTTTCTAATCCTTCGAATGATGGTATAAAGTACCAGAGTCCCACCATGGGTAAAGTGAATCTTTCTATAATCCTGCATTACCTTTATTGTGAGCTTTATATTGAAGTAAACAAGAACTCCACACTGGTTATCAGTTTAAAGGCAAATAACAAACTTGTTTTGTTTTATTTTAAATAATATAAATTATTTCCGAAGTGCTGGTTAACTTTCAAAATTAGACAAAGTACATAAAATCTGATGTAATGCTGTACGGAACCCACATTGATTCAATTTTGAAAAACTGTTTCTATTTATTTTTGTGAGATGCAAGCTGTTTCAAATCCATTTGTTATGTCTCTGTAGCTCTGACTCATAAAATGTTCTGCTCCAATCAGCTATACTAATCTCCCTATAACCTATTCCATTAATATCTCTCACTTTCATGGCTTTTCTTTCAGTTCTCGTTTATCAGCACAGGTTTCATAATTGCAGAATTGTTGCTCTTAGTCGGCAGTTACTTCCAAGTCTGGACAGTCATTTCATTAAAATGATAATATTTTCTCAAGTCTAAAAATACGTGAGTCTGAATCTTGTCACCATTCACAACGGCGCTGCTTTGTTTGCAGCCAGATTCTCCAACCTCGCTGCAGCAGGAGTGTGGTATAATGGCAGGCAAGATCATCCCATGGATTTGTGAATGTCAGGGCATCATCTGTTATGAGGTAGTTGAGGAATGTTCCAAGTTTAAGCCTTGGTTTGTGATGAATTTGTAGGTCAAAACCCAAGGAGGCGTAGATGTAAGAATATTGCTCTGATTGTATGCTTATTTTCCCCTTTTTTATTCATATCAGCCAGGCCAATTGTTCGATGATATACGTGATGCCTTCCATAATTGTCTTAAAATGTCATCCATGGGATGCAGAAATTTCTGGCAAGGCTTAAATTTGTCACTTAAATTGAATGGATTTTTATGCCGTGGTGGCACTTTGGCACGATGTTAGCACTGCTGCCTTACAGCATCAGATTCAATTTTGGCCTTTGGTGACTGTGTGGAGTTGTCCCCACACCTGCCTGGGTTTCCATTAGTTGCCCTGGTTTCCTCCCACAGTCCAAAGATGTGTAGATTAGGCGGATTTCCATCTAAACTGCCCCTTAGTATCAGAGGGATTAGGAGTGTAAATACAGGACAGGCCTTGCATAAGGTTATTGTTGGTTGGTTCGATTGGCCAAATGGCCTCTCACTGTACTGTCGAGATTCTATGGCTCTATGATTTCAGACGATAATTATGAGACAGTCACATTTCCATGGGTCTGGGGACAAAAGTAAGTCAGAGCAGAGAAAGACACCAGATTTCCTGCTTCTCTCAAAATCAACAAAACAAAGGAGATAGTCATTGACTTCAGAAAGTGCAGTGAAGGGCATGCCCTTGTCCACATCAAAGAACAAAGAACAAGAACAAAGAGCAACACAGCACGGGAAACAGGACCTTCGGCCCAACGAGCCCGCGCTGCCGTTCTAACGTCTTAATGACATCAATGGACAAAGTAGAAATGGTCAAGAGCTTAAACCTTTTAGGTGTCCAGATTACCAACAACTTGCCCTTGTCCCTCTTGTAAGATGTCTCACAACATCAGGTTAAAGGTTGGACTTTAACCTGGTGTTGTGAGACTTCTTACTGTATTTACTGCAGTCCAGCACTGGCATCTCCACATCTGGTCCCTCCATGCAGACATTATAGTTGAGAAAGTCCACTAATGCCTCTACTTTCTCAGGACACTAATGAAGTATTCCTGCACCCTGGACATTCTCTCTTCCACCTTCTTCTGTCAGGAAAAAGATACAAAAGTCTGAGGTCAAATACCAATCGACTCAAGAACAATTTCTTCCCTGCTGCCGTCAGACTTTTGAATGGATGTGCTTTACATTCAGCTGATCTTTCTCTATACCCTAGCTATGACTGTAACATTACATCCTGCACTCTCTTCTGTCTCTCTCTATGTATGGAATGGTTTGTCTGTATAGCATACAAGAATCAATATTTTTCGCTGTATATTAATACACATGACAATAATAAATAAAATCAAATCAAATAAAGGGTATCATTAAGCCAGATGCGTTTTTACAATCAATGAAAGTTGCAACATGACTGAGACTAATTTTTCTAATCCAGATTTTTGTGAATTTGAATTCAAGTTCCACCAGCAGCCATGGTAGGATTTGAACGTGTTCCTGGTTTATAGGTTACTAAACACTTTGCCGCTAGATTACTAATACCACTTTCTCTCTACTGTCAGGCACTGCAGATGTATTGCGGTCATCAGTAATAACATCCTGATCTATTTAAATACTTTCAGGCAGGCTGGGAGAAGCAAAGCTATAGTTCCGAAGAATAAAATCAACCACAATTCAATCAACTCCTAATCAATGGAGATGACTCTTGGCTGAAGATTTTTATTTCTATATTTTTTATAATATATAAGGGTCAGACCAGCATTGTTAACCTTTGAGGAGTAGGTTTCTTAAACTGCTGTGATCCCTTTACTGTAACTACAACCACAGTAAAGGGGGGAGTTCTAGGATTTTGACCCACCAACAGTGAAAAAAATAGCAATAAAGTTATATAGTCTATGATTTGGAGGTGAATTTGCAGATTGTGGTTCACCTGAATCTGCTCCCTTTTCCTTCTAGGTGGTAGAGGTTGTGGGTTTGGAGGTTGCTTTCGGAGGAGACTTAGCGAGTTGTTACAATGCATATTGCAGATGATACACACAGCTACTGCTGTGTATTGATGGTAGATGGAGGACACATTGAAGGTGTTGATAGGGTGCCAGCAAGATGCTTTGTCCTTGGTATTGAGCTTCTTGTGTGTTGTTTGAGCTGCCTTCATCCAGACAAGTGGAGCATAACCATTACATTCCTGACTTATGCCTCATAGATGGTGGGTGGGCTTTGGAGAGTCGGGATGTGAGATATTCACCACAGGATTCCCAGTGTTTGGCTTGTTCTTTTAGCCACAGTATTTACATACCTGGTCCTGTTCTGTTTCATGTCAATGGTAACCCCTAGGATGTTACTACAAGCGGATTCAGAGATGACAGTGCCAGTGAATGTTAAGGGTAGATGGTTAGATCTCTCTTGTTGGAGATGGTCATTGCCTAGCGCTTATGTGGCATGAATATTATTTGTTATTTATCAATCCTAGCCTGAATGTTGTCCGGAAGTTGCTCTATGTGGACTGTTTTGGTATCTGAGGAATGGCAAATAGTGCTGAGCATTGTGCAAATATCAGCAAATATCCCCACTTCTAAATTTATAATGGAGGAAAGTTCATTGACAAAGCAGGTGATGGGGCCTAGATTGCTACTCTAAAAAACTTCTACAGTGATCTCCTGGGACTGAAATGATTGACCTTCAACCACCACAGCTGGTTGACCACAAAGTCATACCTTTGCGTCAGGTATGACTCTGACCATTGGAGAGTTTTCTCCCTGATCTCCAATGACTTCAGTATTGTTAGGAGTCCTTGATGCTACATTTGGTCAAATGCTGCTATGGTGTCAAGGGCTGTCACTCTTACCTCACCTCACCATGAAAGTTGGAAGGGAATCCAAGGGCAGAAGCACAAAACAAAGATTTTCCTCACCACCGCAACAAAATGTTTATACAATTCACAATAGCACCAATCTGAGCCTCCTAGACCCACTTTTAACAATTGTTCTGAGCTTGGCCAACACTGTGAGCAATGTACCCTAGAATAAAACTGCAGAGTCTGAATATGTAATTGGAAGCTGACTTTTAAGTATTTATGGGCCCTTGTCTGTCTGTGTTACAGACTTTACACACTTGTGAATTCTAAAGTCACAGCCTACAAGAGTGCAACAGGGAAGCAAAGTTAAGGTCACTGTCAGGTTTAAACATGTTTCATTTTCATCAGGACATTAACATCAGGGCTATAAATCTTCCAAAAGAATCTGAATAAATCTGTATAAAATCAACAGATTAACATCAAATTGAAGGGCAAAGGGATCAGAAAATTATTAATTGCTCTCTTGTTACTTGGAAACGTACAGGACGAAATGGCTGGCAGGTACTAACTTATTCTGTAGTCTGGCTCAGCAGACACTAATATCCCTACAGTGCCTCATCCAAGTACTCATTTTTTCATGTGTTAGTGCAGGTTGCCATGGGAGCCTCAGCAGCCTGGTCTTGCTGTCATCCAGACAAAGCAACCTGCTTGATCAGCCCCACATCGACGGCAATGGTTCAAGAAGACTTTCATCACAACCTTCTCAGGGGTAATTATGGGTGGATAACAAATTTTATATGTTCCTGTCCCATGGAAGAATTTTTTTTTAAATGATGTAAATTATCCCTGGGTATTTCCCATTGCTTTTTTTTTCTGGGGTTATTTGCAGGTATGCAATTTCCCACACTCACCAGTCAGCTGCAGGCAGGATTCTAATAACATTCTAATGTTTTGCCAAATTTTAATTAGCACTAAAGTGAATGGAAAAGAAAGTCGGGCAGGGTGTATAACGAGTAACTGACTGCAACTACCCAAGTTGTGAGCTCTTGAATTCAGATTTCATCCCCTATGCTGCTGTTCAAGCAATGACCTCATTTCTTGAATAATGCTTTCCTTGCTTTTTTGAAGACGCTTTGACAAGTTTCTATTCTCTCTCTCTCTCATTCTCCCTCTAACCTTTTGAATTCCCTACGCAGTCCTATTACTAATTTAATTATGCTGAGGGAGCTTGTCTGACTTCTGATTGGTCACCTGAGTGTACTTAACTTCCGATTAAAGCACATTCACAATAAATTTAAACTTCGCTTTGCAGGCTTGTTCTTTAAATTTAGTGCCTTCATTTACAGTCTACCCTACTCCCATATGCTTATTAATTATTAATTCAGGTACATTAAAAAAATTCAAATTGACTGGACACAAACTGCATTGCAGTTATTTCACTGCATTCATTCTCATCTTTATCGTTCCATCAACTCTGCTTCAAGTTAGGGCTCTGTGAAAACATTTGATCAGGTATAACACTGCCAAAATATCTAGGCTATCAAAAAACACTCTCAAAACATCTGGGCTAGCTACAACATTTATTCCTGGAGCTGCGAAATGAGGTGGATCGAGCAGAGTAGACCAGCTGCAAAACTCCTTAGCTGTTGAAGGCCAGAAATAGCTTAATGACCCAGTTAGTGCTGTTGCCTCACAGCACTATGCAACTGGATCTGATTCCTGGCTTGGCTCACTTTCTGTGTGGAGTTTGCATGTTCTCCCCATGTCTGCATGAGTTTCCTCTGGGTGCTCTAGTTTCCTCCCACTGTCCGAAAATCATGCTGGTTAGGTACATTTACTCAAACAGGTGCTGGAGTGTGGCGACTGGGGGAATTTCACACTGACTTCATTACAGTGTTAATGTAAGCCTTACTGGTGACTAATAAATAATAAATAAGTTTTTCCCTAGGATAATTTTACACGATAGCCAGAATTTTACCACTCTCTCTGCCACAGGAATTGGAGCAGTGAGGGGTGGATAATGGAAAGGTCCATTGGTCTTGGGTCGTTTTGGGATAAGCGAGGCTGTAAAACCCCACCCAGTGTGTCCAATGTACATGACAGTGCTCAATGTCTCTGAGTTAGGAGGTTGACTGTTTAAGTTCCACTATTGAAAAATGCAGAAATGTTAGGCTCACAATGTTATAGTCAGGAAGTGCTATGCTGTTCAAGATATTATCTACAATTGTTGTCTCACATGAACGTAAAGGATCCCAAGGAAATGTCCAGAGACCAATGAAGGAGTACTCTTCTATAACCTGGTTAATGGTTTTGCCTCACCAACATCCTTAAAAACAGGTTGTCTGGCCAATGTCTCATTGCAGTTTTGCATAAGCTTGCTGTGTGCAAATTGGAGGCTGCATATTGCACATGTTAAGGTCTATACTTTAAACTTACTTAGTCACAAAGGTTTATAGCATGAAAACAAGATCTTTGACCCAACTTATCCATGCTGTCCATTTTTTTAAACCCCTAAGCTAATTCCAATTGCCTGCATTTGACCCATATCTTTCCATACTGACCTTACCCATGTAACTATCTAAATACTTTTTAAAAGACAAAATTGTACCCGCCTCTACTATTACCTCTAGCAGCTTGTTCCAGACACTCACCACCCTCTGTGTGAAAAATTGCCTCTTGAACACACTCTATTAAATCTATGCCCTCTAGTTTTAGATTTCCCATACTTTTGGAAAAGAAGTTGACTTCCTATCTCTGTTCCTCATTATTTTATAGACCTCTGTAAGTTGACTCCTCAGCTTCCTTCGCTCCAAAGAAAATGTCCCAATCTATCCAGTCTCTCCTTATAACTCAATCCATCAAGTCATGGAAGCATCCTAGTATATCTTTTCTGTACTCTTTCTAGTTTAACAACATCTTTTTCTAGTTTAATAACATTAAGCTAGTACTTCACTGGCTGTAGAGTACTTTGGGACATTGAGAGATGGAGAATGGCACTGTATAACTTCAAGTTCTTCTCTTTTTCCGAGCATGTTGTTTCTCTTAGATATTCACTCACATGAGCGCAATTTGTTTTTGCAGGTGCATCCATCATGTCATCTTCTTTCTAAGGATCCAATCATGAGGTTATTTGCTATGGTTTAATTAAAATTATAGGTTTTAATTAAAAAGATGGTATGAATTATAATCTTACAAAATCTTGTTAGTCAGATACACAGAGAAGGTTTAAGCTAGAGTGTCTCAATGGGAACTTTAAAACATGATAGCTTTATATTTGACAATTCTTACTCTCTGCTTTATAGAAAAACATAGAACATAGAATGGTTTATGGCATGGTGATTTGGGCCATATGTTAATGACATTGAGAAATAATCATCCAATCTAACCCCAACTTCCAGATGTTGAATTGTGATCCAGGCTGTTGTGGAAGGCAAGGGAGGAAATTGCAGGGGCTCTGACCCAGATTTTTAATTTGGTCACCAGCAAAGTGGTAGAGGAGGGGCAAACAGCTAATGTGGTCCCACTGTTTAAGAAAGGTTGTAGAGACAAGCCAGGGAATATAGAGCTATATCATATGAGATAGAGGTAGTTTGTTTTGTTCAATGCATAAAGTTAAAAGTTTATTTATTAGTCATAAGTGTGCTAACATTAACACTGCAATGAAGTTACTGTGAAAATCCCTTCTTCGCCACACTCTGGCGCATGTTCAGGTACACTGAGGGAGATTTTAACATGGTCAATTCATCTAACCAGCACGTCTCTGGACTTTGGAAGGAAACCGAAGCACTCAGAGGAAACCCACACAGACACAGGGAGAATGTGTAAACTCCATGCGAACAGTGACCCAAGCCGGGAATCAAACCCGGGCCCCTGACACTGTGAGGCAGCAGTGCTAACCGCTGTGTATAAGAGTGATGTTCCCCTTTTCCTGTGGTATCTTATTGTGTGGAGGTTTGGGATGCTGAGTTAATTCCGATTGGTTTTATTTTACACCATCGGACATATTATGCAGCTCTGTCTTGTTATCCTGTGGAGAATGATGTACGCCATGGAATCATGTGCTCATGGTTTTATCTTAGAAGATCATAATACCAAAAGAAGTAGGAACAGGAGTAGTTCACTCGCCCTCTCAAGCCTGCAGCACCATTCAATAGGATCATGGCTGACGCGATCCAACATTCCTCACATCTACCATCCTGCCCTTTTCCCATAACCCATGATTCCCTTACTGATCAAAAATCTATCAATTTTAACCTTAAATAGACACAATAGGCGCAATCTTACATGCCGTTCATGTCATGGTCCCGCTGCAACAAAGACGGAAAATTTGGTGGCTAAGCAAATCTTCATTCACTGTGACAGGATGGGAAAATCCTGTTGGCATGAACGGTGGCAAGGTTCCAATGACTCTACCCCCACAGCTCTCTGTGACAAGGAATTCCAAAGAGTCACAACATTGCCAGAGAAGAAATTCCTCCTCATTTTAATCTTCAATTGGCACCGTTTTATTCTAAGACTATGGACTTGGTCTGAGACTCTCCTATGAGGAAAAACAATATTTATCCTGTCAAGCCTGCTATCCTGTCATCCCCCACTCTTTCTTATACCCTTTCATTATCCATACAAAAGGAGAGGCCGATTGCAATGATTGATAACTGTAGTAATTTGAATGAGTATTTGCTGGTCTTTTCTGCGTGCATGTGAAATAATGAGCACTCTGGACGCTACCAAATTTTGAGGATTTGTTGTGTTTTGTGGTAAAGTGGAAAAAAAACTCAATAAAAGCATTCATTAAAGAACAATTTTACCCGTGAGGGCAGAAACATTTCAGTGTGCAAGTTGACTTGCTCATTCTTTAAATACTGCCATTGGGGTACATTAGACCTCTTGCAGCTGAACACATTAGGAAAAGCTTTTGAAACCAACTTGCCACCAAAAATAGGGTATTTTTAACTGACAGCGTAGACTCTTTCATTTTTAAAACAAAGCTTGTTAGTTCACCACCATGACCAGCATTTGCTGCCCAATTCAAATTGCCTTCATTGATAGGAAAGTGAGCCATCTTCTTGAAATGCTGCTGTCTATCTGGCATAGGTACACCCATAATACTATTAGGAAAAGAATTCCAGGAGTTTAGAATGAATAAATAGTGATATCATTCCAAGTCAGGATGATGCACAGCTTGTAAAAGAACTTCCAAATGGTAGTGCTGTTCCCATGTACTTTTGTCTTTTTCCTTCTAGCCAGTAGATGTTATGGGTTTAGAAGGTGCTGTTGAAGAAGCTGTGGTGAGTTGATGCAGTGCATCAATAGATGGTGCACACTACTGCCACTGTGTTTTGGAGCAAATGTTTATGGTGGTAGATGATGTGCCAATCAAGCGGGCAACTTTACCCTGGATGGTGTTGAGTTTCTTAAGTGTTGTTAGAGCTGAACTCTTTCTGGCAAGTGAATAGTATTCCATTAGTGATGGAATAATGACTTGTGCTTTGTGTATAGCGGTCAGGCTTTGGGAAGTCAGGGCGTGAGTTACGTGTTACAGGATTTCTACCTCTGACCTGTTCTTGTCGCCATATGTTTATATGTCTTTTTCAGCTCAGTTTCTGTTCAAAGGTAACCCACAGAACATTGATGGTTTGGAGTCTCAGAGAAAGTACTACCACTGAATATCTTGATAGGCTTTGCTTATCACTTGTGTGACATGAATGTTACTTGTCACTTACTAGCTAAAGCCAGAATATTGTCCAGGCTTTGCTGTGTAGGGACATGGACTGCATCGATATATGTGGATTTGTGAATGGTATTGAGCTCTGTGCGATCACCAGTGAATACCTGTACTTCTGATCTAATGATGAATGGAAGATCATTACTGACACAGCTGAAGGTGGTCGGGCCCACAACACAAACTTGTAGAACTCCTATAGCAATGCCCTAGGACTGAGATGCTTGTCATCCAACAACAACAATCCTTTCTGTCAAGTGCAGTTCCAACTAGTGGACAGTTTTCCTTTTGATTTCCATTGACTCCAGTTTGGCTAGGATTCCTTGAAGTCACACTCAGTTAAATACTGCCTTGATGTCAAGAGCTGTCACTCTCACCTTACCTCTGGAGCTCTTTTGTCCATGATTGAAGCAAAGCTATAATGAGGCCAAGGGCCAAACAATGCTGGCAGAAACCAGTTGAGCATTGTTGAGCATTGCTGAGTGTGTGCTGCTTGATAGCACAATCAGGTTTACCTCCCATCATTACGCTGAGAATTGACGATAAATTAATGGAGCAGTAATTCATCAAATATGATTTGTCCTGATTTTTTTTGTGAGCACTGGTTTTCGGTGTTATAAATAGGATGTTGTCCAGGGCCATAACTTTATTCAGTGCCTCAGCCAGTTCTTGAATGGACTGTGTAAAATGACTGATGCAGAGGAATGAAGGAGGAAGACATGATGTATCATTCACTTGGCACTTCTGGTTTCTGTTTTGGCTTTTGCCCTGATGTGCTGGGCTCAACCATCACTGAGCATTTGGGATATTTGGAACACCTCCTCCTCTCTTTAGTTCTTTAATTGTCCTGTGTTGCAAGTTCACCAGATTGGTTGTCCTTTGGCTTGATGATAATAGCAGATTGAAGGATATGTGAGATATGGGGATGGAAGATTATGTCTGAGTGCAATTCTGCTGTTGCAGCTCCAGGCCCATAGTGCCTCATTGATGTCCAGTTTTTGATTGCTAGATATGTTGTAAGTCTATTGCATTTAGCCTGGTGGTGGTGCTAAACAACACAAAATACAATATCTTCATTTAGAAGTCGTGGATTCATCCCCACAAGGACTGTGTGACCATCACTCCTACCAAAATTGTCATGGAAAAATGCATCTGTGACAAGCATGGTGGCACATTGGCTAGCACTGCTGCCTCACAAACAGGGACCCGGGTTCGATTCCCAGCTCAGGTCACTGTCTGTGTGGAGTTTGCACGTTCTCCCTGTGTCTGCAAGGGTTTCCTCCAGGTGCTCCGGTTTCCTCCTATAGTCCAAAGACATGCTGGTGACTTGGTGATTTGGCCATGCTAAATTCTCCCCTAATGTTCCCGAATAGACTCTGGATTTTAGCGACTAGAGAATTTTCATAGTAACATCATTGCAATGTTAATGTAAGCTACTTGTGACTAATAAATAAATTTTAGATTGGTGAAGATGAGGTCCAATAGATTTGCCCTTCTTGTTGGTTCCCTCGTCACCAGTTACAGACCCAGCAGAATAGCTATGCCCCTTAGGACCTGTCCAGATCTGCCAGCAATAGAACTACTATTGATGTGAGGGGATGGTGCAAAATAAATGGTCAGGTATTAGTGGGAGCTCAGTCATGATTAGTGATAGTCATGGAAGTCTCCATCCAGAGTACATTATGTACCCTAACTAACCTCCAGTTAGTTACTAACCGTGTTTACATGGACAGTCCCAGAGGAACTCCCCACTAACTGTATAGAACAATGTTGTCACCTCTGCAGGCCCTGCCTTGTCAGTGGAACAGTACTTATCCAACAACATAGAGGGAGAAATTTGATGCTTTGACTGTAAGATATAATTTGGTGAGCATGCCTACATCAGGCTTTTGTAAGTCTAGTCTGTGGCACAGCTCTTCAAATTTTGGCACAAGCTCCCAGATATTAATAAGGAGGACTTGCACCGGATGTGCCATTGTTGTTTCAGCACTTAGTTTGACACCAGGTGGTCTGTCTAATTTGTGATCTGCCCAGGGAAGGATCTGAATAGAACTGGAAGAAGGAATGTTCTACATATCCCACAAAAAAGGCTAACATAAGTGACGCTCATGTGGGTACTTGAGCCATACATTTTGGGCCCATTTTTACCCACAATTTGTGCCCATTTTTGGGTGCAAAATCATGGTAAAGTCAGATGTGAGGCTTTATCGTGATCTGCACCTGAGTCCATGCAGATCTTCACTTTACCAAGATCCGCAAATAGCAGGGATTCGTTCCGCACCCAAATCGGCCGCAACAATCATTTAAATGTATATGCATGCATTTAAATTGAGTCAATGAGCTGCCCACACAACTTTACCAGCATTTCCACCTTTACTACTGCATTTACCAATCCAGAACTGCGCTTTTAGGAACCTACTGAATAAAAGTCTCAGTTGGATGCTTCAGCCCCTGAAGAACACGTTCAGTTTTTCCAACTACTGTTCTCTGACTCAGAGCATTGGTGAAGGCGGGTCAGATCATTCTCTGTTTGGAGGGGGGAAGAGGGGAGTGAGGTCAGATCACTGTGTTAGTGAGGGGGGGAGGAGAAGGAGGCAGGTCAGATGGATCTCTGGTGACAGGGAAGGCTGATCGTTGTCTGGTGGAGGGGAGAAGGAGGCGGGTCAGATGTTCTTCTGGAGGGGAGGAGGAGTGAGGCCACACCATTCTCCGGGGGGGGGGGGGGGGGGGGGGGGGGGGAGGTGAGGCAAGTTTGTTATCGGGGCGGTCTGTGTAGTGAGGTCAGATCGTTGACTTGGTGAGGGGGGAAGAGGGAGGCGGGTCAGATAGAGGCGGGAGGAGAAGGGGCAGGGTGCTAATCAGTTTGGGTAATAGGGGGTTGGATAAGGGTTCAGTGATGTGTGTATGCCCCCCTTATCCACTCCCTTACTACCCACACACATCACTGCCTCTGTTATCCATCCCCACTACCCAGACTGATTGCTACTCCTACCCCCTCCCCCCTCCACCGATCACCCCCAGAGTGGCAGTGGACTCTCTGCCTCCCTCCACCAGAGATCCATCTGCCCCTATCTCTCAAGATACATCTTACCCACGTCCCTCCTCCTACCTCTTCCCTCTCCGCCCCGAGCTACACTCTCGCTTCCGCTTTTCGCTCCCTGGTCGGTTTCTCCACTTTCTGAGACTCGGGAGCGATTTGACACAAATGTGCTTTTTCCAATTTTTTTCTGACTGCGCATGCGTGGTAAAGCTCGTTCCAGCAGTGCTAAGCCCCGCCCACAGTGTGAATCAGACTGGAGATGGCTGAGAGCGTATGGGAGTGCCTGAAAGCGGATTTCTAAATCAGATCTGTACTACGCCCAGAATCAGCATTTTGAATGAAAATGGTAAAATTGGGCCCTTTATTTGGAGGAAGTGGAACAAGTTAAAGGATGAATTGTTGAGTGAGAGAACAAGTTCAGCTAGGTGGAAGAAGGCGGTGGCAGGTGGGGATTGTTCATTCTCTGTTGAAGGAAGAAATAGAGAGTTCTTAGACTGTCAAGGTAGGGAATGGAAGGGCAGTGAGTTTGAAAGTTCATAATGAGGAGGAGACAGTTTGGACCAGGAAGCTGGAAACGGCTGAAAAGTTTTGGGAAACAGAAGAATGACAATGTAGCTGGGATGAAAGATTAGATTCAAGATAGGAGAAAATATGGCCAGTGGGGCACAATGCTCACAACCCCTTTACTAGAATTTTGGTAACTATATCAAGCTTTCATCTGGACCTGGAAAAATATGTTAATTTTGCTTCTAATTTCATCTGTTTTCGCACATTTGCATGATCCATCTCTGATATGTCCCTTCCCTTCTTTGACTTCTCAGTCCTAATTTATAGAGTATCAATATCTGGCCTTTATTTCCACAACTGACACCTGCCTTAGTCTTTTACACTATCATTATCATTTCCTTTGTTTTGTGTCCATGACACCTTTGCCAAATCTCTCCTGAGTTCCCACCAATACCTGGCCATTAATTTTGCACTGCCTCCTCATATCATTGGCAGAAAACCCTTCACGTTTCTACTTCTGTTCAGCACGGAAGAAGAGTCACATAAACTCAAAACATTAATTCTATCTACCTCTCCCCAAGTGCAGCCAGACCCATTGAGTTCTTCTTCTCCTTAGCGTTCTCTGTTTTTATTTCAGATCCTCAGCATATGCAGTATTTTGCTTTCATCGACTGTCACACTTTGTCCTAAATCTGACATTCCTGGGAAGGAAAACATGAGAATTATAGAATCCTACAGTGCAGAAGGAAGCTAATTGGCTCATTGAGTCTGCACCAACCACAATCCCATTCAGGTCCTATCCCCATAACCCCTACTTATTTACCCTGCTAACCCTCTGATATTGACGAGCAGTTTTGCATGGCCAATCAATCTAACCAGCTTTGGAGTGTGGGGAAGCTGGAGGAAACTCACACAGATACAGAGAGAATGTGCAAATTCCATACAGACAGCGACCCAAGCCAGGAATCAAACCCGGGTCCCTGGCGCTCTGAGGCAACAGTGCTAACCACTGTGCCACCATGCTGCCACTGTGTGACTAATATTCAAGGCTGCTGAAGTGAGTCATTTTAAATAAAGCTTTGCTCTTCTGGTTTGCCTGTTAAGTTCACTTTGAAAATTATAACAATGCTCAGATAGTAAGTTCTCTAACAGCAGTGAATAGCTACACCATAAGGGAAGAAGGGGAGGTCTTTTTGCATCTGAAGCACACATAGATTTTAGTGGCCAAACCAACTCACACTGAAGGACCAATTAAACCTTTGTGTGCTCCCATTTGGAGCTCCCCCAATCAGAAATGTGTATAGGCAATCACCGCAGCACACATCTTTCACCATAAAACTGTAATGTACCACCCATCGTTCATTAGAAATAGCTTCAATTGGATTCACAATGAAGTTGTTGTTATTGTAGTTTATTGTTATTTAATTTAAAGAGACATTGCAGGAAAATTACATTACACTTATATTGTTTGCTGCAATTGCCTTTAAAATGCTTGTAAAGGATCTCCATTTTCATCAATATTTTCTCAGTGCACCAGTAAGGCAATTTAAACAACGTCAGAGAAGGTGATTTCTAACTGCCTGACTATATAATAGATTTTCTGAGAAGGATCACATGTATTCTGGATTAAACTTGAAATAACTGATTCAACGATGTCAACCACATAGAATTCAACAAAGCTCTTTCCAATTAAAATTCCTCATAGTAAATGTATTTTTTAAAAAGATGAACAAACAACCTTTACCAACTTTTACAGCAGCACCATAGAAAGCATTCTTTCTAGTGGTATTACAGCTTGGTATAGCTCCTGCCCTGCCCAAGGCTGCAAGAAATGACAAAAATTTGTAAATGTAGCTTAATCTATCATGCAAACCAGCCCATTGACTCTGTCTACACTTCCCACTGCCTTGGCAAAGTAGTCAGCATAATTAATGACACCATGCATAGAACATAGAACAGTACAGCACAATACAGGCCTTTTGGCCCTCGATGTTGTGCTAGCTATGTCCAAACACAAGATCAAGATGTGTCCATCCAATAACCGCATGAAAGTTCCTAAAATGTCCGACTCCACAATCACAGCAGGCAGTGCATTCCAAACCCCAACCATTCCCTGAGTAAATAATATACCTCAGACATCCGTCCTATATCTCCCACCATGAACCTTATAGTTATGCTCCCTAGTAACAGCTACATCCACCCAAAAAATACGTCCACTTTACCTATCCCCCTCATCACGTTATAAACTCTATTAAGTCACCTCTCATTCTCCTCTACTCTGAAGAAAAAAGCCCCAGCTCCTTCAACCTTTTCTTATAAGACCTACCCTTCAAACCAGGCAGCATCCTGGTAAATTTCCTCTGTACTTTCTGTCATACTTCCACATCCTTCTTATAATGAGATGACCAAAACTACACACAATATTCCAAGTGTGGTCTCACCAAGATTCTGTATAGTTGCAGCATAACCTTACAACTCCTAAACTCAAACCCCCTGTTAAATAAACGCTAACACACTATTAGCCTTCTTCATGGCTCTATCCATTTGAATGGCAACCTTCAGACATCTGTGGATATGAACCCCAAGATCTCTCTGTTCCTCCACATTCCTCAGAACCCTACAGTTGACCCTGTAATCCACATTCAAGTTTGTCCTAACAAAATGAATCACCTCACATTTATTTGCAAAAAAGCAAAGTGAATCATCTGCGCACTCCGACATTCTCTATCACATCTTCTTCTGTTGAGAAAAAGATACAAAAGTCTGAGGTCATGTACCAATTGACTCAAGAACAACTTCTTCCCTGCTGCCGTCTGATTTTTGAATGGACCTAGCTTGATCTTTCTCTACACCTTAACTATGACTGTAACGCTACATCCTGCACTTTCTCCTTTCCTTCTCTATGAATGGAATGCTTGTCTGTATGGCATGCAAGAAACAATACTTTTCATTGTATGCTAATACATGTGACAATAATAAATCAAACCAAATCAAACTTTCTGTCCAATTATTCAGAATCTGGAGGGAGAGAAAATTTTAACTCTTTGTCAATGGGGACTTAGACAGCAAACAGTAAAAAGAGCGTTTTTCTTTCCCAAAAGTGTGGGAGTACAGAACTAGGGGTCATAGTTTGAGGATAAGGGATAAACCTTTTAGGACTGAGGTGAGGAGAAATTTCCTCACCCAGACAGTGGTGAACATATGGAATTCACCAGCACAGAATGTAGTTGAGGCCAAAAACATTGTTTGATTTCAAGAAGAAACTAGTTACAGCTCTTGGGGCTAAAGAGATCAAGCACTTATGGGGAGAAAAGGAGTTCAGAATATTGAACTTGATGATCATAGAACCATAGAATCACAGAATCCCAACAATGCAGTAGGGATTTTGGCCCATCAAGCCTGCAATGACAACAATCCCAACCAGGTCTTAATCCCCGTGACTCCATATGTTTACTCTGGTCCCCCTGACATTAAGAGGAAAATTATCATGGCCAATCCACCTAACCTGCACATTTTTGAACTGTGAGAGGAAACTGGAGCACCTTGCAAACACAGCGAGAACATGTAAACTCCACATGTTTAGACACCTGAGGCCAGAATTAAACCTGGGTTGCTGGTATTGTGAGACAGCTGTGCTAACTACTGTGCCAATGTGCCACCCACAGCTGTGATCAGCTATGATCAGAATGAATGGCGGAGCAGGCTCGAATGTCCAAATAGCCAACTCCTACTTCTATTTTCGATGTTTCTATGCTTCTTACAACTGTAAGGGAAGTTTCCCACCCTGGATCCCCCAACGCAGATCCCATCCATCTTCTTTCTTTACCCAAGACCCTTTTGACCACAATTCTGGCCAGTATGCCTTCCTATGACAATGTCTAGCTTCACTCAGTGGCCAGCTGCTGTTTCCTGCTCATTTTGGATGGGGAACTGGCTGCTGGAGGGCACATGAGGCTGGGCAAGACCATTCAACCTGCATGGATGTTTCAACACCTGAGCTATCCTTTGAGCCCCACCTCATCCCCCCAAAAAATCGTCTCCCTGAATTCTTTCGAGATTGTTATATGATCAATTTATATATTTTTATTCATTATGGGATATGGGTGTCATTGGCTGGGCTGAGAATTACTGCTCATCCCTAATTGCCCTTGAAACTTAGTGGTTTGGTAGGCCATTTCAGAGGATACATTAATATTCATCACCATTGCTGTGTGTCTGAAGTCACATATAGGTCAGACCAGGCAAGGATGGCAGATTTCCTTCCCTAAAGGACATTAATGAACCAAATGGGGTTTCACAACAATCAACAATCTGGTTATGCTTATCATTAGAATTTTAATTCCAGATTTTTCTTGAATTAAATCTGCCATGGTGGGATTTGAACCCAGGTCCCCAGAACATTACCCTGTGTTTCTGAAGTACTAATCCAGCGACAGTGCTAATACGCTATTGCCTCTGAATCATGAATAAATCATTAGATTCAGAACGCATGTCTTCTGTAAAGTGAAGAGATCTCTCATGGCCCAGGTGAGTAAGATTACTTTTCAGTTTATTAAAAGTGCTTTAAGTGATGAAACCAATGAGATTCCTGGTCTGATATGATCAATATTCAAACCTATGTACATATGAGCATAAATACAAATAAGGAAGTGGAATTGGCCACATAGTTCCTTGAGCATGCTCCGCCATTCACATAGTTTGTGGCTGATCTAATTGTCTTTTGAGGAACAGAGTTCCAAAAACTCACAACCCTCTGAAGCAAAAAAAACCCTTTATCTCTGTGGTGGTACTGTATCTTTAGGAGGTTTTTTAAATCATGGTTACAGCTTTGGCTGATGTCATATTGTAAGTAGGAAATAAAATCTATGGGCAGATCAACTAACTGAAGTTTTTCAGCTTTTAGTTTCATTTTGGCTACAGTGTTAGAGGCAGACTTAGAAACAAACTGGAAAATAAGTCTCTTCCTCTCTCTGTTTTGCTTTGAAATTTTTACTAGTTAGTTGCAAGAAAGGCTTGTTGCCGTACTACAGTAAATAATCTGTGCTTTGGTGTTTTGGGGAGCTGATCTGATGACAAACTGCTCTGAGTTTTTAAGATCATTTGAAATTAACATTCAGCCTAGGGAGCTGAATTCCTGTATTGTGTGAAATTTAGCCTGTGCATGATAAATCTATTTAAAGGGTTTTGTCTGTGGATATTGGTTTTGATTGGAACATCTGATATATAGGTAAAGGATTAAGCATTAATGTGGTTATTTTATTTTCTCTTTTAATTGATAAGAGTTATAGCTAATTTTTGTTCCCTATATGTTAACTGTGTTCTCAAATAAACTTTCTTTGATAAAAGCTCCTTAGTGGGTTTTTTGAATCATACCTGAAATGAATCATCTCATGCTTATCCTAGCCAAATTCACGTTGTAAAACTGATAATTCAGGCGGGCTTCAGAAAACACATTGGAGTTTCTGACTTGAACCATAACATCTCTGTCATAAATGTGCAAGCCCTTGTTTTTAAATAATGATCCCCAGTTTTACTTCTCCCACAAGAAGAAATATCAATTCCACGTTCGCCATTTCAAGGTCCCTCAGGATGTTATAAGATTTTGATCAAGTTGCCTCTTATTCTTCCAAGTTCCAGTGGATACAAATCTAATCTTTCCTCAGAAGATAAGCCACTCATTCCTGGTATTACCCATTACATTGGCACAGTGTTAATACTCAACTACCCTGGCAAAGCATTTCAACACAACAGGCGTATCACAGCTATTTCCATTAAATAATAAAAATGGAAAGCAAGCACAGATACTGCCACCTTGAAACAAGGGCAACACAGAATGAATATAATGGGTATATTATTCTTGTTTTGTTGCACATATGATCAATGATTTAACAAGCAGCAATCACTACCATTTAAGGAGTTAAACCGTCAAAATTTATTGCAATGCATATTTAGTGCTTTTGAAATATGAAAAATACATAATTTTTGAATAGATTTTAAAAAAGGTATTATTATTTCATGGTAATAAGTTGACATCTTCACTGATGTGATTTATAGCCACGTATCAAATTCCATGATATGTAGCTTCATCTCATAAGAAGCTAGTGGCTAATGGAATAATAAAGAAACATAAAACTCTGCTTCTGCTGATGTGCTTTGGTGAACAGTACATACAAATGAACATTAGAATGGATCTATATCAGCTATATGTCTGGACAGCCTGCTTGTTGACAGGTTTATGCTTGTCTTCCTCGAGTGCACGACAGTTCAACAACTAAATCCTGCAACTGGCTCATTTGACTTTAACTAGGTGACCTCTAATATTCAGTTGTCTCTGGATTTGGATAAGCATTTGTTTTTCCCTTTGCATCACAATTCACCTTTGACACCTGAGGGTCAACATTGATTCAGAGGCAAGAGTTAATGGGATAGGCAGTGGGGGATTTGCAGGTCATAGTGGCCGTAGCCAGCATAAAATGTTATCAAGTGTCATTGAAAACACTGAGGATGACATCTTCTAGCCATATGCCCTTTCTAACTTCTTACCTCACCGTCATTTTGCAATCAGCATGACATGCAAACTGCTGATGATGTGAGCATGGTGTGAAAATGAATTTGCTTCATACCCAACCCCACCTTCTTTCCATTAATGCCAACACTTTCCTTCTGATTTTCTAATTAAAGCATTCAAGGACTGCTGTCTTTTCTGACATTAGTGCCCCAGGACGAGGATAAAGAGCAACAGCAAAGAACTAATGAAGGGATACCATTACTTGAGGCCATCTGGAGAAACAGATGACTATCCATCTGACAAATGTATTGATGCAGTTGCCAGATGACCTCATTAAAAATGTCTCACTAATGGATCAGCTCAGCTAGAGTCTCTTTACACAGTCTGAAGTGAAATGTTACCTTTAATTAATTGACATCTTTATGGGGTTAAAATAGTTATTTTTCCTTTGATCTTTTTTCAACATCTGTATGTTTAACAAAATTAAAATGTTTAAAATGGGATAAAGCTTGTTAATGAAACTATGCACGACAATGCCTGATTGATACTTTTATAAGGTTGTAATAACAACGGTTTTGTTCGTAACAGATTTCTAAATAGAATCTTCTTCATGAACATTTCAAGATTGCTGTGTTACTGTATGTTTCATTGGCTCAGTACGTAGTGCATGCATGGAGGATGTGGGTGGATATGAACAGGCATGGCAGGTATAAGTACGTCCAACTAATCCCATAGCCCTAAATATTATGGTGTGCAAAGTGCTCATCCAAATACATTTTAAAGGATGTGAGGCAACTCATCTCTATCACTCTCACAGACGGCATTCCAGACTGTCATAACCATCTGGGTAAAAGCATTTTTCCTTACATTCCCTCCTAAACCTCCTGCCTCTCATCTTGAAACTATGTCCCCTCGTCTTATGATCGTATAGTGACTGAACTTTCAATTAAGGGGAATAGTTGCTCCTTACCCACTCTGTCCACGTTTCTCACACAAATACACCCGATCAGGTTGCCTCTCAGTCTTTTCTGCTTCAGTGAAAACAACCCAAGTTGATCCAACTTCTCTTCATAACGTAACAGTCCCATCCTAGGTAGCATACTGATAAATCACCTTTGCACCGTCTCCAATGCATTCATATCCTTCCGATAATGTGGCAACCAGAATTACACACCGTACTCTAGCTGTGGCTTCACCAAAGTTCCACACAACTTCAAATATTTATGGTCATTGAGTGCTGACCTACTTATGAATTACACTCCCAGAGATTTGTGAAAATATATGCAAAGGCATTTAACAATGATAGCATTTTTTTTTAGTTATGCTACTGATTGTGCGTTACTGTGATGAGTTTCTGATCTCAAAAATATAGCTGTGAAATTAGGCCGATGAAAGAACATGGCTTTCTTATATAAAGAGAGAGAGGATGGAGTGAGATGAATTGTGTTTCATTTGCCTCTTGCAGTAGGATGCCTTGTGGCAGGTAGCACTCCATCTCAGAGTTAGGGCTCCAGATTGAAGTTGTACTTGCACTTCTGCTCCCTCGAGGAATATTGGCTGGAAGCCAATTCAGCCCAGGGCAGCCAGCCTCACGCCTAGAACACACTGTGAGTGAACAAAATTACTGGAAAGTGGGGCTTTCACCACTCACTGGAACAGAGATCCCACCCTCAGGCACTGCAGTCCAATCTAATTGGTGATGGGTGGTAGTGGGGTGTGGCTGACGGAGAGCAAGTGGGGAGCAGGAAGGTGGGATACTATCTTGGGGGAGGTTCACCTAATGTAATAGCTATGCCCTTTAGTACCTGTCCAGATCGGACAGCAGTAGAACTACTATTGATGTGAGGGGATGGTGCCTAATGTAAAATGCACTGCACCGCCCCCCCCCCACCATCTTTCCCATCCTTTTAAAAGTGTGTTTGAAACAATAGCCTGCTCACTTGCAGCTCATGCCATCCATATTGTGATGTGAGTAGTATATTATTAAGGTCAATTAGCTTCTTTAATTCTTTATCTATGCATGCCTATTTTGACATCCTCCAAACTACCCTCTTATGGGAGTGAACTTGTGGGGCGAGGATGTATGGGAGTCATATTATGGTGAGCTGGGCAAATGCCCTATTTTGGGTGTAATTAAGGACCCCCGCACCCTGATCAGTCTGTCTTTTATCTTCTTCTGTTGAGAAAAAGATACAAAAGTTTGAGGTCACATACCAACTGACTCAAGAACAGCTTCTTCCCTGCTGCCATCTGAATGGACTTGCCTTGTATTAAGTTGATCTTTCTCTACATCTCAGCTATGACTGTAACAATAGATTCTGCATTCTCTCATTTCTTTCTCGATGAATCATATGCTGTGCACAAGAACCAATTCTTTTTTCAGTATATTAACACATGTGACAATAATAAATCAAATCAAATCAAATATTTTCCCCACCCCTTCCTCACTGAAAATGTGCCTGGCAGAAACACATAAAATCCATTCCGAAGAGGTAAGGGTAAGGGCAAACGACCTCTTTCATCTGCAATTTCATGTAATAAGGGAATCACAGAAATGACAACAAAAATTAAAGAATGAAAATAATTCAAAATCAGTAAAATATTTCAAACTTTTAATATTTTATTCCCTTCTATCCACAGTGCACTTTCTCTGGATTTAATGTTCTTAAATCTCATTAGTATCACAATATCTATTTTTTTTTTCTTTCTCTTCTCAGGCATTCTCTTTAAATATAGCTGGAGTCTGGTGCTGCAAACTGCAAGCACATTACTGCGCTGGTCTCCAGTTTATAACATCAGTTTTCACCAGCTTTCTGCAGGTCAGGAAACAGAATTCAAAACATCTTCAGTTCCTCAACCCACAGATACAAAGGCAAGTACCGTATAATTTGATTTCATCGTAAGTGCTGCCTCTTGGATGTTTGACTCCACTAGTTCCGACTGCTAAGCAAGCTAGATGAAACCAATCTATTTTTTGTGGAACTGAGTTCGCAATACGGTAATTTTATTGACAATCAAGAAAGCATTTTTTCTACTTTGCTATCTGTATCAAAATGATTTGTTATAGTTTCCTTATTACTCTCACAGTTCCTTCTTCAAACATAAGATGGTGATTAAAAGAAGTTAAAATTTCAGCTAAATGTTTTCATGGAATTTATATGGAAACTAGGGAATACGTTCACTGGAGGGCATTTTATGCATGCAATTATTTACAAATTAATATTAAAAGGAAATCAGAGCAATATGAGAATGCAGGTTTATGGATTAACACCACACTAATTGTCTACAAAGCTTCTTATTTCAATATTTAAATACTCTGGGAGGACTTTGAAATCTTCATACCAGATATAAAATTCCAAAACAAAAATGGTCGCGTATTGTTTTATGGATTATGTCAACTGAAAGATATTGAATACTTTTGATATCCTTTAGTTTGACTTTTGCAGATGTATGATATTAACACTCCATCTTATTATTATTTTATTATTTTTATAAATTTTATAAATAATAAGAAAAAGCTATCCTTATCTTAAGTTAGTAAATTCTCCAGCTACTATGAATGATAAATGTTTAGACAGTGGTGATCACATGGGATATATGAATAGAAATTGTTCTGCGGCTAATACTATAGACACTGTGATGTGATATTTTCCTGCACTCGATGTTGTCCTGTTTTACCTGGAGAAAAAGCCGTGGTTCAAAAGAAGATGACAGCCAATGTACACTGGATTAGAGGAGAGAAGTAAAACCAAGTAGGAACAGAAAGTTTTTGTTTACATTCATGGGACATGGGCATCACTGGCTGGTTAGTGTTTATTGCCAATCCCTAGTTGCCCTTAAAAGGTGATGATGAGCTGCCTTTGTGAAATATTGCAGTTCACTTGTTGTGGTTAACACATAGAACACAGAACATAGAACATTACAGCGCAGAACAGGCCCTTCGGCCCTCGATGTTGCGCCGACCAATTAGGAACAAGCAGTGACCCTCTAACCTAAACCATTCCCTTTTCATCCATAAACTTATCTACTAACCTCTTAAACGTCACCAAACTTGGCGCATCTACAACTGACGCAGGCAGGGCATTCCATACCCTTACCACCCTCTGGGTAAAGAACCTATCTCTGACATCCGTCCTATAACCACCACCCCTTAATTTAAAGCTATGTCCCCTCGTGCTAGCTTTCTCCATCCTAGAAAAAAGGCTATCACTGTCCACCCTATCTAAACCTCTAATCATCTTATATGTTTCAATAAGGTCTCCTCTTAGTCGCCTTCTTTCTAACGAAAACAACCTCAAATCCCTCAGCCTCTCCTCATAAGACCTGCCCTCCATACCAGGCAGCATCCTGGTAAACCTCCTCTGTACCCTCTCCAATGCCTCCACATCTTTCTCATAATGTCGGGACCAGAACTGCACACAATACTCCAAGTGCGGCTGCACTAGAGTTTTGTACAGTTGCGACATGACATTGCGGCTCCGAAACGAGAGGGAGAGGGAGTTCCGGAATCTTGATTCAGTAACTCAAAGGGGCAGTAACATATTCCCAAGCCAGATGGTGAGTAATTTGGAGGGTAACTGGCAGGTGATGCTGTTCCCATGTATCTGTTGTCCTGGTCCTTCCAGATGGAAGTGGTCATGTTTTTGGAAGATGTGGAATGGGCATCCAGAGGTTTATCATCACATGCATTTAATAGGATAATTGAATGTAGATATGCTGAGAAAGAGCAGGAAGATGAAATCGGCTGAGAATGAGGGTCAGGACATTATCTGGCAGGGGACAAAAACAAAGAGGGAATTAGTTTAAACTCAGAGTATGAACATTCAGGAGAAAGTTTGGTGAGCACTACTTCACACAAAGTGTAATGGAAATCTGAAATTCTTTTTCACAAAAGGCTGTTGATGCTCAGTCTTGATGCTAGTTTACACATGCTCACATGTTGAGCATGTGTAAACTAAGATTGCTAGATATTTGTTAGCCAAGAGTATTAAGGAATATGGAAACTAAGCATTTCAATGGAATTGCAACACAAATCAGTCATGATCTAACTGAATGATGGAATAGACTCTAGCAGTTGAAGAGTTTGCTCCTGGTGCCATGTCCCTCCCCATGTTGTAATATGATATGCATGCATGTTTGAGGGTGCATAACTTAACGTGGTTTGATATGGAGATGCCGGCATTGGACTGGGGTGGGCAAACTAAGAAGTCTCACAATACCAGGTTAAAGTCCAATAAGCTTATTTGAAATCACAAGGATTTGAAATCAGAAGGAACGCTGCTCCTTCATCAGGTGAGAGGACACCTGCTCAGGATGAAGGGGGTGCTCCTTCACCACAGGAGAGCCAAAGCAAACGGGGTCCTCCAGACTTCGGGCTTCCAGAAGATACCTGCCAATGTTATCTCAGGCAACAGGTCACAGCTGTCATTAAGCTGCTATCATCATAACTGTGAATGTTAGAGATGCATCTAGACATTGTTATAGAGACCATGAGAATGATTCTGACTTTTAAGGCCTTGGGGCTAGTTGACAGAATAATCAAGCAATTAGTTCAATCTGAGAGTGGAAGAGTGGGAAGGAATTTGAGTGGAACTTCACAGCTTCATAAGAGATTCTTTCCCCATCTTTCCATTAGCCCAGAATTGACTTACCAGCACTTATTCCCCACATCCTACAGTTTGACTTTGAAACCCCATTAATTTCATTCATATACAGCTAATGTTAATTAAATAAACATGAAGTGAATGCACTTCCCATAATTGTTATGAATGAGCTCCACAAAACTGGATTCCAAACAGTAAGTGACATAAGATATAGTTGATTGATGCTTAAGAATGTGGCACAATAATATTGCAACACAGATCTGAATAACTGCAGTGATAGAATTTTAAACTTCTGGAATTTCTCTACTCCGCAGTCTCCAAACTGGGTGGCACAGTAGTTAGTATTGCCGTATCACAGCGCCAGGGGTTTGATTTCTGGCCCAGGCACTGCCTGTGTGCAGTTTGCATATTCTTTCCGTGTCTGCATGGGTTTCCTCCGGGTGCTCTGGTTTCCTCCCACAATCCAAAAGATATGTGGTTAGGTGCATTGGCCATGCTAAATTTTCCCTCAATGTACCCAAACAGGTGCTGAAGTGTGGTAAGTAGGAGATTTACACAGCAGCTTCATTGCAGTGTTAATGTGACACTAATAATTTTTTTAAAAAGACCAGCAAAGAAACTAAAATCTAGCAACAAAAGCCTAGCAATATTACCTGATTTTGTCTTAGAGTCATAGAGCTTAACAGCATGGAAACAGACCCTTTGGCCCAACTTGTCCAGGCCGCCCCTTTTTTTTAGCCCCCTAAGTTACTTCCAATTGCCCGCACTTGACCCATCTGCTATACCATCTTACTCATGTAACTGCCTAAATGCTTCTTAGAAGACAAAATTGTACCAGCCTCTACTACTACCTCTGGCAGTTTGTCCCAGACATTCACCACCCTCTGTGTGAAGAAATTGTCTCTCTGGACACTTTAATATCTTTCCCCTCTCATCTTAAACCTATGCCCTCTAGTTTCAGGCTCCCCTATCTTTGGGAAAACATATTGACTATCTAGTTGATCTATGCCCCTCATTATTTTATAGACCTCTATAAGTTCACCCCTAAGCCTTCTATGCTCCAGAGAAACAAATTCTAATGAATCCAACCTCTCCTTATAACTCAATCAAATCCTAGTAGCATCCTAGTAAACCTTTTCTGCACTCTTTCTAGTTTAATAATATTCTTTCTGTAACAGGGTGACCAGAATTGTACATAGTATTCTAAGTATGGCCTTACCAATGTCTTATACAACTTCAATAAGATGTCCCAACTCCTGTATTCAATGTTCTGACCAATGAAACCAAACATGCTGAATGCCTTCTTCAGTAGTCTATCCATTGTGACTCCACTTTCAATGAGCTATGAACCTGTATCCCAGATCTCTTTGTTCTATAAGTCTCTCCAACACCTTGGTTCAATCTACCAATATGCATCACCTTGCATTTATTTAAATGAAACTCCATTTGCCATTTGTCAGCCTACTGGTCCAATTGATCAAAATTCCACTTCAATCCTAGATAACCTTCTTCACTGTCCACTATTCCACCAATCTTGGTGTCATCTGCGAACTTACTAACCATACCTCCTGAATTCTCAACCAGATCATTAATATAAATAACATAACAGTAGACCTGATTCCTGACTGCTGGTCACAGGCCTCAGTCTCTACAACAAAACTCTGTCTTCTGTGATCAAGCCAATTTTGTATCCATTTAGCTATCTCACCCTAGATCCTGTGAGATTTAACCTTATGCAATAACCTCCATGTGGTCCCTGATCAAAGGCCTTGCTAAAGTTCATGTAGACAACATCAACTGCACTGCCCTCATCTATCTTCTTGGTTACGGCTTCAAAAAACTCAATCAATTTTGTGAGACATGATTTTTCACTCACAAAGCCATGCTGACTATCCCTAATCAGTCCTTGTGTTTCTAAATGCCTGTAGATCTTGTCACGCAAAATACCTTGTCACAATTTACCCACCTCAGAGTGAGGATCACTGGCCTGTAATTCCCAAGCTTTTTCCTGTAGCCCTTCTTAAATAAAAGCAAAACATTTGTCACTCTCCAATCTTCAAGCACCTCACCTGTGACTACAGATGATACAAATATGAACCATAGTTCTTTGCCATACCATTGCCATAGTTACTTCTGTAATTTAAGGAAAGTAATCCCTAGAGTTGATGAGCTCCTGACACAGATCACTGCATGGAATTAGCATATGGTTATAAGAAAGAAAAATGGTTCAAAACCAAGGATGTTTGTTGATATTCCTGGTTGTCATGTATACAGGAATCATGGAGAAGACAGAAGAGGAGGGGGTGCGGCTGTATTGATGAAGGATGGTGATGAATTCTAATCACAAAGAATATAAACATGCTTCTTAGATTTGATCTTTTGGCTTGAATTGAGGAACAGAAGGTGAGCAACTATATTTTTGGAAGTGTTTTATCGAATTCCAAACAGCAACAAGGAGGCAGAATTAACAATTTTGACAGCAATTTCAATATGGTAACATGCCCACACACTGGGATGGCACAGTGGTTAGAACTGCTGCCTCAAGCACCAAGGACCTGGGTTTGATTCCTGGCTTGAGTCACTGTCTGTGTGGAGTTTGCATATTCTTCCCGTGTCTGAGTGGGTTTTCTCAGGGTGCTCCGGTTTCTTCCCACAGTCTGAAAAACATGCTGGTTAGGTGCATTGATTCTAACAGATGCCAAAATATGGCGACTAGGGAAATTTCACGGTAAATTCATTGCAGTGTTAATGTAAAGACCCTATTGAATTCACCTCCACAACAACTGCCGGCAGCTGATTCCACGTACCCACCACCCTCTGAGTGAAAAACTTACCCCTGACATCTCCTCTGTACCCTCTCCTCAGCACCCTAAACCTGTGTCCTCTCGTAGCAACCATTTCAGCCCAAAAAGCCTCTGAGAATCATTTGATCAATACCTCTCAAAATCTTATACACCTCTATCAAGTCATACCTCATCCTTCGTCTCTCCAAGGAGAAAAGACTGAGCTCTCTCAACCTATCCTCATAAGGCATGCCACCCAATCCAGACAACATCCTTGTAAATCTTCTCTGCACCCTTTCTATGGCTTCCATATCCTTTCTGTAATGAGGTGACCAGAACTGAGCACAGTACTCCAAGTGGGGTCTGACCAGTGTCTTATATAGCTGCAGCATTATCTCTTAAACTCAATTCCTCAACTGAGGTCACTTTGCACTAAATGATCTTCTACTTCAGCCATTAAAAACACATCCAACACAGCTGTCATTGTTTTTGGACCTCAATAACTTATGTGCACATATCAGAAATTCTTCTCTTTCCATGCCCTGAGCAGTATGTTTTTCCCAGTCCACCTTCGATTAAAGTCTCCTAACACTGAGTCTCTACCTTTAAGTTCAGTTTTTAGTGTTATCTTTAGCAAGTAATGTTAAATTGAACCTTAAAAACATTTCATAAACATCAATTGCAAATTGTTAGTTAACTGGTAACGTGAAAGCTATACTAATAGGGGAGTGGGAATTGTGGACAGGATGAAAATAGAGATGTATTAAAAAATAGTATTGCTCATAGTCGGTAAATAGCCTGATCTGAATTAAGTTTAAAGTTTATTTATTAGTTTATTAAAGTATATGATAAACTAGTGTAAGTAGGTTTACATTAACACTGCAATGAAATTACCGTCAAAATCCTACTTAGGTGCCTGTGCTGAGACTCTGCGGGACAACTTAGCATGGCCAATGCACCTAGCCAACATGTCTTTCGGACTCTGGGAGGAAACCAGAAGAAGCTCATGCAGACACAAGGAGAACATGTAGACTCCTTACAGAAAGTGATCCAAGCCGGGACCCTGGTGCTCTGATGCAGCAGTGCTAACTACTACGTCGTTGTGCCACCCAGTAAAATGACCTTAATTTAATAGATTAAAAAAAAGCAGAGGATTTGAATCATAATCTTTCAACTCTCATTAGGTACAGAAGTAGTGTAGAAAGGCTGGAAAATTGTAATGTTGTATTGCAAGAAAGGGATAGTGCAGGACTGAAACACTACCTCTATAAATTGCATAAATAATTTTAAAAGACAGATGGATATGTTATTGAGGAATGAAAGCTCAAAACATTATGGGCAAAAGACAGAGGTCAGAGGTGTGGCACTATACATGATGCTCTTTCAAAGAGTCATAGGCATGCTGATCAAATGACCATCTTTTGTGTCAATGCTTCGAGATATTAGGCCATTTATCTAGAGATATCATTAAGAATAATTTATATGCTGTAATTTCCAGATTTTGTGTCTGCCACAATATTGAGAGGATTAGGAATACAGCAGCAGCAGAATCATGCTCATTAATAGACTAGTTTGTAAAATTGAAAAGAATAATGAATTCCTGCTCTGAGGCATCTACTGTACTCTTGCTGCCAATCTTTCAGACACATTATAGTTTGGGGCAATACTTTGATGTAACTTAAGTTCAGATTGAACTATTAAGTGCCACAGAAGGCCGAGATACAGAAGATAATTGTTGCTAAGGTGGAACACTCTCAACACGTCCGTCTTTTATCCTGATCTGTTACCGCAATAAAAAAAGAGATAGAAAAGAACATTTATGATTTTTAAACATTTCTAGGGCTCATTAAGTGTTTCTGAACCAGGCTATGGATTTGTCTCATCACGAATCGAGACCCTCATTGAACAGCTAGGAGAGCGTAAATGTGTCTGCATGGGTTTCCTCCGGCTGTTTGGGTTTCCTCCCACAATCCAAAGATGTGCAGATTAGGTTGATTGGCCATGCTAAATGAAATTTAATGTCCAGGGATGTGTAGGTTAGAGGGATTAGCAGGTTAAGTGTGTGGGATTGTGAGGATAGGGACTAGTGTGGGTTTGTTGTTGGTGACTCAATGGGTCAAATGGCCCTCTTCTGCATTGTAGGATTCTATGGTTTCAATGGAGGGACATCATTGAGAATGATCAAAGGGAGAAAGGGAACAATTTAAAGCTGTCAGCCAATAGTGGGAAAGTAAACTGCTCAAGGAAAGCAGCTGATGACAAGAAAATAATACACACTAAAAATAGCAGAAAGATCAAAGGTAACGGAAGAGAAAAAATTATAATTGTAAAATAATTACTGGCATGCGTTTGCACATGTTCCTTTCATCCAGTTTTATAAATCGTTTGTTTAAATTATAAAATAAAATGGGGTTTGAACAGGAAAAAACCTGAATGAAGCTATAAAGGGCTGATCTATTTTCTTTCTCTGCTGTTTCAATCCTTCACTCTGTAGTACATTCCACAACCTCAAAATCCTCAGAGTAAAAAGTTTCTTCTGAGGAATCAGTCTCAGTGGGTCTGTCTTGCTGGTGGAGGGATCCGGGACATGAGCTGAAAGATATGGGCTGGAATTTTCCGGTCATTCATGTCAATGGGATTCTCCGATTCCACTGGCAGCGCACTCCGTCGGCGGGTTTCCCACCAGCATGGGGTGAAATCAATGGGAATTCCTACTGGCCACAGCAGGACCAGAGAATGCTGCCACCAGCAAACAATGAACATAGAACATAGAACATTACAGCACAGAACAGGCCCTTCGGCCTTCGATGTTGCGCCGACCAATATAAAAAGCAATGCCCCTCCAAACTAAACCATTCCCTTCTCTTCCATATACTTATCAACTAACCTCTCAAACGCCACCAAACTTGGCGCATCTACAACTGCTGCAGGCAGGGCATTCCACTCCCGAACCACCCTTTGGGTAAAGAACCTACCTCTGATATCCGTCCTATAACTATCACCCCTTAATTTAAAGCTGTGTCCCCTCATGCTAGCTTTTTCCATCCTAGGAAAAAGGCTATCACTGTCCAATGTTCCAGCTCCCGGGGGAGGGAGACACGCAGCTGGGAAAACAGAGAATCTCACCCATGATTTGTGATGGGAACAGTGTCAGATTGTTGATTATCTTATCTGTGAGACATCTCAGCCAATTGCGGCACAATTCTTGAAGCAAGGTCGTCAGAGGCAGTCCCAGAACTAGGGGTCATAGAACTAAGAATAAAGAAAATTACAGCATAGGAACAGCCCCTCAAGCCTGCACCAACCATACAGCTCAATTGAACTAACACCCCCTAATCTTCTGGGGAACATATCTCTCTATTCCCATCCTATTCATGCATTTGTCAAGATGCCCCTTAAAAGTCACTATTGTATCTGCTTTCACTACCTCTCCTGGCAGTGAATTCTAGGTCCCCACCGTCTTCTGTGTGAAAAGAATTGTTTTGTACATCTCCTTTAAACTCCTTGTACCTTAAACTTATGCCCCCGAGTAAATGACTCTTCAAACCTGGGAAAAAGCTTCTGACTATCCAAATTGTCCGTGCCCCTTATAATCTTGTTGACTTCTATCAGGTCACCCCTCAATCTCTGTGATTCCAGTGAGAACAAACCAAGTTTCTCCCACGTCTACGCATAACAAATGTCCTCCATACTAGGCAACATCCTGGTAAATCTTTTCTGCACCCTCTCCAAAACCTCCTTCTGATAGTGTGGTGACCAGAATTGAATGCTACATTCCAAGTACGGCTTAACTTAGTTAGATAGTTTGTTAGATGATTTAAGGATAAGGGTAAACCTTTTTAAACTGAGGTGAGGAGAAATTTCTTCACCCAGTGAGTGGTGAATGTGTGGAATTCATTATCACAGAAAGTAGCTGAGGCCAAAATGTTGTGTGATTTCAAGAAGACATCAGACATAGCTCATGAGCCTAAAGGGATCAAGGGATATGAGGGAAAGGGATACGCTTCAAATATTGAATTTGATGATCAGCCATGATCATAATGAATGATCAAACAGACTTAAAGAGCAGAATAACCTATTCTTGCTTCTAGTTTCTATGTTTCTATATCAGGCTGTATAGACAGTGCCTAGTTCAATACAAGATGGTCTGTCTGGTTTTATTATTATTAGCTTGTCTAATGCCACTTTGATACAACTGAATGACTTAAGAATCATTGCTATGGGTCCAGAGAACAATGGAAAGTCTATTGCAAGGTCTGCCACAAGTTGTAATTTACCTAATACCTCACTAACTTAGTGGAGGTACAAAATAGATTTCAACTGGAGTTTACCTCAAGGGGAACTTTAACAGCTTCCCCTGTAACAGAACAGAAATTAATTCCTAAAGGTTGAAAAGATTAGAAAAGCAAAAGCAAATACCTGCTTACCTCCTTATCAAACTCCCTCTGCTCACCAAAACTCTACAATCCATTTAACCTTTGAAGTGTCCAATGTCAGCATTAATTTGTTTTAGGGAATGTCCAGGGTAGCACAGTGGCAAGGTGGTTAGCACTGCTGCCTCACGCCATTAGAGACTCAGGTTCAATTCCCGGCATCAGTCATTGTCTCTCTGGAGTTTGTAAATTCTCCCTGTGTCTGCGTGTGTTTTCTCTGGGTGCTCCAGTTTCCTCCCATAGTCCAAAAATGTGCAGGTTAGGTGGATTGGGCATGTCAATTTGTCCCTTGGTGCCAGGGGATCTGGCTGGGATAATGTGTGGAGTTATGGGTATAGGGCCTGGGTGAGATTATGGTCAGTGTAGACTCAATGGGCCAAATGGCCTCCTTCTGCATTGTAGGATTCTATGACTTGAGGTCAGTTTAGATACTCATTCTGTACAACCGCAGTATAACGTCATAATGCTCAATCTCAGAAAGTCATTTCCTTAATGCTTCACTGTTCAACAGGAATTATTCAGCTTCTTTGAAGCAAGAGTGCTGATTATGTGCTAAGTAGTGCCAAATGGAATCTATGGTGAATTCTGTTTGGTGGATTTGTGCCAGCTCTAGTATTTGATTCAAAGTGCCGAAATGTTTGGCAAGGATAGGAAATTTCCATTCCATTAGGCTGGACTGGATTCAAATCTAGATTCAGAGATCACATGGGAACAGTATAGATGCAGAGCAAGAAGGCATTTGGCTCATATTAGTCCCAGAATCCAAGGAGACTCTACATTCCACCCAATACAATATCCAACTGATTCATAAGGAATTCCGGAGTTTTTAGTCTCTACAGCCCAACCCAGAAGTCTATTCCAAATACTTCTTCACTCTTCGGTGTTGCAATTAATTTAGCCAATGTGACATTATTGGGACAACAAGGGTTTCAAATTACGGGGTGCAACAATATACTTATCATTCTTTTAATGATTGAGTATGGTTATTTTGCAACAGGCCACTGGGCACTGGCAGTACTCCCTTACGAGGTAAATCAGAATCTTAGTGGCTTAATTAAAAGCTCAATTTCAACTGAAAGGGACAGATGGGCAGAGGTGTGTCATACATTTTATGTCCATCTGCATTGGCATTGAAGGCCCAGGCTATGGGATGTTTTGTCCTAATCACTCAGAAAATGGCTGCAAAAATGTGTTAGACTGGATGGAGTATTCTGCTAGTCTCCGGAATGTTACAAAGGTCATTATTGACAAAGTGAGGCCCTATCAACTCATAGAGTCCCTACTGTGCAGAAAGAGGCCTTTTGGCCCTTCAGGTCTGCACTGACAACAATCCCACCCAGGTCCTACTCCCATCACCCCACATATTTACCCCATTAACCTACGCATCCCAAACAATAAGGAACAATTTAGTATGCATGATGTACCTAATCTGCACATCTTTGGACAATGGGAGGAAACCAGAGCACCCAGAGGAAACCCACACAGAAAAAGTGCAAACTCCACACAGACAATGATCCAAACTGGGAATCGAACCCAGGCCTCTGGAACTGTGAGGCAGCAGTGCTAGCCATTGTGCTACCCTGCCACTGAAACGGATAGATGGCTAGTGTCTGATGTAGAATAATCTCAACAGTATGGTTTTGATTGGGTAGCAGCTAAGGAAGCATTTGAAGCTGCCTCTTTGCTCTGCCGTTGAGATTGAAAGACAACGGCAAACCAGCACTGACAAAAAAACCTGCCAAGAGAATGGCTCAGGGTGAAGCATCAGCTAAGGACCTGTCTTTGGGCTGAGGACATACGATGATGACAATTGGTTAAGAAGAACCAACCCCCATTCCCGTCCACCCCACAACAACCCGAGATTCATTTCTCCCATCCTGATTTTACTTGCAGTTGTGCCCTTAACTCATGAACTGCTGCCCCTGAGTCTTAAGTTCACACTAGACCCTTTATCACTAAGATAACTGAAAAGCTGACATGTTCTGGTGATTAGCCATTCAAAAGTTCAAACCAAGAGAAAGTCGAAAGTAGAATTATTTCCTTGTGACTAAAATCTTTGGAGACGATCTTACTGAAAAGATTCTAACTGCTAAATGAGTGTGAAAATGGGAGAGTTTCAAAACCATTTTTTTCAGTAAGGCCACAAATGCCACTTAGCACAAACACTGATGCTCGATCGGATTTCTGCCAGTAGTGGAAAGGAGTGGAGTTTAAGCTGGGCAGAAAGCTGGTTGCTCACACTATTGGATATGGCCCCCAATACCCCATTCCAGGGATCAACCGGGCCAGGGGTGGAGTTGATCGACCAGGCTGAGGAAAATGACGATCAACCGGGCCACAGGGGCAATTGACCAGGTTGGGGGGGGGAGGTGGTGGGGAACCAGCAGGATGAGTCACTAAGATTGTTCCTTCTCTTCTTTTTTACTTTTTCAAACCAGAACCTAATGGCATCATTTTGAATTTGCTCTGGGTGTTTCCTCCTTCATCCTTTAGTACCTTTGATGCTTTTAAATGCTCATCCCATTCTAGGTCTAAAATAAAGCTTATCTAAACTTTCTCTGATCTTCCTTCAAAACAGAAATAGCAGTACAGTGATAATGTCATTGGATTAGTGATCGAGAGGCCCCGGCTAATGCTTTAGGGACTTGATCACCTATAATCATGCCAGCTGTATCATTTAAACTCAATCAATAAAATCTGCGGAATAAGTGCAGCCTTGGGACTGAGTGTGGCAAATTTTCCCATTCTATCCTCGATGGAATTCAAGTGGATGAAGAGTGGAACCATGTAAAAATCCATTGACCTCAGGCGGGATTTTCTGGTTTCGGGATGAGTGCAGCCACATAACCCCATCCAGTGTGTTTGTGAGCGGGAGGGTGTTTAAAGTGTGAAACTTGCTCTTGTAAGATCTACTCTCATCTGTAATTGGCATTAAATGGAAAGTGCAATATAAGCTGCTGAAGTTTCTTTCTTTCTTGCAGCCCTGACTAGAGCGAATACATTCTGCTGACAGAGCTGAATATTTAATTAGCTAACTGGTTGAAACTGGTTTCTGTCGCTCCAGTTCAGTTTACTATCGTAGAATCACAGAATCTTACAGTGCAGAAGGAGGCCACTCGGTCCACCAAGTCTGCACTGACCATAATCCCACCCATAATCCCATGTATTTACCCTTGCTGGTCCGCCTGATGCTAAGGGGCAATTTGGCGTTGCCAATCCACCTAACCTGCACATCTTTGGACTTATCGATTCAGAGTTCTTCATTACAGCCTTGGCAAATGAGTGCGGCTTTGGAACTAAGTGCATATCTATGAGTTTGGTGAATGGCAGAGTAGATGACAAGGGTAATGAGGTATTCCTTTCCTTTTGCTCTTTCCACCTGACAGGTGCCAGGGTGTGGTGATGAGAAGATTTTCATAGTAACTTCATTGCAGTGTTAATGTATGCCTACTTGTGAAACTAATAAGTAAATGCAAACTATCTGAGCCCCCTTCAGACCTGAATGTCTCATTCAGAAATGATGATAGCCTTTTAAACTCTTTGGGATAAATTTTCTGGTTTCACCCCCTCACGCACGCCTAAGGTGAGCATGACCGGGAAGTCCTCATCTGTCACAATGCAATTCCTGGAGCATTTAAATCACTCAATGTAGAAAGAACATAGAACATAGAATATTACAGCGCAGAACAGGCCCTTCAGCCCTCGATGTTGCGCCGACCAATTAGGAACAAGCAGTGACCCTCTAACCTAAACCATTCCCTTTTCATCCATAAACTTATCTACTAACCTCTTAAATGCCACCAAACTTGGCGCATCTACAACTGCCGCAGGCAAGGCATTCCATACCCTTACCACCCTCTGGGTAAAGAACCTACCTCTGACATCTGTCCTAAAACCACCACCCCTTAATTTAAAGCTATGTCCCCTCGTGCTAGCTTTCTCCATCCTAGGAAAAAGGCTATCACTGTCCACCCTATCTAAACCTCTAATCATCTTATATGTTTCAATAAGGTCTCCTCTTAGCCGCCTTCTTTCTAACGAAAACAACCTCAAATATTAACTTTTGTTCCTGAGTGAATAATAGTCAACCAGTAGCTTCTTTTATCCCTCAATTTTTTTGATGGAAAAGAAAATTGAGTGAATTTTAAACTCAACTATATTTTGTAATTCCACAATATTATTATACGGCATGGTAGCACACTAGTTAGCACTGCTGCTTCACAGCTCCGGGGACCTGGGTTTGATTCCTGACTTGGGTCACTGTCTGTGTGGAGTTTGCACATTCTCCTCGTGTCTGTGTGGGTTTCCTCCAGGTGCTCCTGTTTCCTCCAATGGTCCAAAGATGTGCAGGTTAGGTTGATAGACCACACTAAAAAATTGCCCCGTAGTGTTCTGAGATATGTAAGTTAGAGGGATTAGCAGTTAAATATATAGGGATATGGGACTAGGGAATGGGTGGGAATGTGGTTGGTGCAAACTTGATGGACCAAATGGCCTCTTTTTTCTAAGCAGGTTTTCTATGAGTATTTTATTTTCACATTAAAAATTAGAATCATCACAATATTTCTTTCTGTGTAAGCTTTTTTTTATTCTAGCACTATTTATTTCTCATTGTCTCATTGTTTAATAAAAGTTGTGTTGTTTTAATTTGGCCAAACATGTTTCCTGATTCTGTTTTCAAATCTGAATCTATTAAGTCTAAATGAGATTGAAATGCTGCTTCAGGTCTGGTAGTCACTACTATATAATTGTACAGAGATCATTACAAAACACATAACTCGCACGAAACTGGAATACCAAGGTGAGAATGTGCAAACTCCACACAAACAGTCGCCCAAGGCTGGAATTGAACTCGGGTCCCTGCACTGTGAAGTAACAATGCTAACCACTGTGCCACCGTGAACTGGAGTTGGAAGATACTGGCAGTAACATGTTAGATATTCTGGAGTGTTAAATTGGTGGACAAACCCATTGTCCTTTTTATGTAGTGTGTTTTTATTCATGCACCACAAATGGTACAGTGATTTTATTGGCTATTTTACATTAATCTGCCTTCTCCAGACAGTCATCATGGTATAACTTGAAAGATGTGATGATGTCAAGAAGGCAAGTCTCAGCGTTAAACTCCTGATTAAAAGAACAGTTTCTAGAAGAGTTTATTCTGTTGTTGGTACAGTTCAGCTCCCATCTCATCTTCAGAATATGAAGGTCAAAATAGCCTCACAGTTTATGTGCAGAAATCCAGTTCCAATCTCAAATTGAATAAGATCAGGCAACTTCCTTTAACTTGATGCTTCATGTCAGCTTTTGGCAGGATAGGAGTAGATTGGCAGAATATGGCCCAAAGTTAAAGTGACAAAAAACTAACAGAGTGCAGCATCTTCAATGGCAAATTCAGTTCAAAGTCTGGTGAATTATCAAAGCAGCATTTGTCGATGTGCATCGTAATTATTTGTTAGACTTGATGAGCTTAAAAGGCCTGACACTGCTTATAACTTGTTTGAAAGTGCTCCAGACAAAACAAAAAAAGTTAAAAAAAAATCCCCCCACATACTTGTCCCCCACATCCATACAGAACCAGCCTCCACAGACAAAGAGAACACTCATCCCAGAAAATTCCCTCCCACTACGGACACAAGGAAATTCCCCACAAGGACACTCCCAGGGAACACACCATCCCACAGACATGAGTACACTGTGTGAGAAATAATCACCCGTGATTTTCCTTAGGGTAACTAATTAATAATCAGAGGGTGGGCTTGTTATCCAGGTAAGGATAATGAATGGATTCTTGTAGCTGGAGGGTTCATTAGAGGCCTTCCTGTTTGAAAACAGCAGCAATCTGTGATCGAAGATAAGTAAAAGAGAGAGTGCTTTAAAATGGAGGTGTCCATGATCTAATCTTCTTAACTTAAAATTAAAATGCTGATTTAACAGTCATGCCATCACATTGGAGGTGAGGGGAGGGACAAGTAGTGATCTGGGGTATGCAGGGGAATCTGTCTATAGGTGGCATGCAGCTGCTGTAGCACCTGATATGAGGTGATGGCCTAGCGATATTATCACTCAACTATTAATCCAGAAGCGCAGCTAATGTTCTGGGGACACGGGTTCAAATCCAGACACGGCAGATGGTAGAATTTGAGTTCAATAAAAAATATCTGGAATTAAGAGTCTACTGATGACCATGAAACGATTGTCAATTGTTGGAAAAAACCCATTTAGTTCACAAATGTCCTTTAATGAAGGAAATCTGTAAATCCTTATTTGGTCTGGTCTACTAGTGACTGCAGAGCCATAACAATGTGAATGACTCTTAACTGCCCCCTCAGTTGTATCAATTGCTGCAAAGTTGCAACAAAGAACATTGTGGGTCAACCCATAGCATATGGACTGCGGCGATTGAAGAAGGCAGCTCACCACCACCTTCTCAAGGACATCTAGAGATGGGCAATAAATGCTGGCCAGCCAGCGACCCCATGTCCCACGAATGAATAAAAAGAACAGGTAGTCAGGATGTGCCCCTAGGCCTACCCGAAACATGGCCACCCACACAGGTTTGCAATGGGGAGGCCATTTCCAGGCAGCTACTCTGAGTCCCACCATCTCCGGGAATGTGGAGGCCAACTGGATAATATCAGTCACCTCATTATGTGACCATAAGAGAGTCTTTAATTTTTGTGGACAGGTAACCCTGTCCTTCCCTCTCCTACCATTCAAGCTCTATATATAGAGCTGAGAGGTTTGCTTGTCAGCCAGTGAGACAACTTTTTGTCCCCCCTAGCTTCTACCTCAGCCCCATAAAAATGCATAAAAATGAAATCCACATGGGAGCAGAAGTTAGTCATTGGCCCAGCAACTCCGTTCAGCCATGCAATGAGATCATGGATGGTCTGATATAGTTCCCAATTTCACTTTCCTGGGTTCATGGCAGATTATTTTGACTTCATTCATTCCTTTTAAGATCATAACCTTTGATGAGTTGCTTTTGTTTGAGACTTTCACCTGCTCTATAGACAATGAAAGGCAGCACACTCAGCAGGGGAGCTGGTTGTCTGCTTTCCACAGGCCCTATTTCCTGCTGGAAGTGATATTGAGTAGATGATACATCCACACAAATATTAACAAAGAACTATAAACAGTACAGAACTGGAACAGGCCCATCGGCCCTCTAGGTCTACACCAATCATGTTTACCTATTTCAACCAACTGCTGAGATCCCTCTATACCCCGTTTGTTCATGTATCTGTCAAGGTAAATCTTAAATGTGGCCAATGTAACTGCCTCAACCATCTCACTTAACAGTACGTTCCAGCCCCCCACCATCCTTTGTGTAGAAAACTTTCCCCACGCAACTCCACTGAATCTTTCTCCCTCTCTATCTTGAACTTGTGCCCCATATAATTGTCATTTGTGCCTGGACATAGGGACAGATGTATTGTAACTAAACAGAACGGGAATGCATCACATGATGTATTTCCTGTCAGTTGTGCCATAAGAAAGGCACATCAGAATGTAACACGTTGCTGGAATCCAATGGTGCTGCGGTGACAGAGGGTAGATGGGGGGTGTAAGGGTGGGGGGTAGGGAGGGGGTGGGGTTGAGAGTTGGAAACATGAAGAAATTGAAAGATTTTTTTTAAAAAAAGCCCTCTCCCACTGTAATCAATCACAAAGTAATCAATTGTATTGGGCAGGGCGAGATTTAATTTTTTTAAAAAAGCCGACAACTGGGTGATTTTTTTCTCCCCCCAGTGCTGCTGCACACTGCAGCCACCCTGACCTGTCCAGCCTGAGGAGATGAAACAGACAGTAATGGAAACACTGCCAGGAATCTATCAGTGTAATATTAATCACCCTGAACCGAGGAAAGCAGCCAGGTTTCAGCGTGTAATGGGGTGACCAGAGGTTTCACCTCCCCAGGATTGAAATCAGGGTGGGGAGGATGACCAGAGGGAAATCTTGTCAGTTTTGCAAATTTTCTAAAAAAGCACAAGAGAGAAACGAACTGGTCACTGGTATAACCTTATATCAGACAACTCATTTGGACTTAAACCTGGAGATTGCTGTATTAACGGGTGACTCCAACTGCACAACTTTTCGACAGGAGCATTCATTTGTTTACTTAAATGGGTTAACTTATCTGTTCATATAGTGTATAAACACACAAATTGTTTCTCTGCTGCTATCACCAAATCAGTAATTTCTCAGCTGTATTAATTATGATCACACCTTATATAAACTTACACTGAATAATAGCTTGCTCAGCGTCAAAAACACAAATATATCATGATGCTATCATTGTCCAAAGTAGACACATCTATTGTGGTACATTAATGAGGATACAGTTATAAACATGTTTAGCTTGTATGTTTACAAATCTATTAAATTGTCATTTTCACTTTTACTTTCAAGAGATTTCTTTTAGTTCTGGATAATTCTTTTCGGTATATCAACAGCAGGTTTAAGTACAGTTATTAAATATTGAGCATTTTATTCATATGACAACCCCACAGGAGATCATTGCAGAAAAACATTCTCTTAAGATAATTGACAAAAAACAGAGAAGATGAGGATGCTTTTTATTTAATGCAATGAGTTGTTATCATTGGGATTTACTGGCAAAGAGGGTGGTGGAAGCTTTTTCACAGTAAATTCCAACAGAGAATTAGATCAACATTTTATAAGAGAGAAAACAATTCAGGGCTAAGGGCAAAGGACAGGAAGGATGAGCCTCATTGAATGGCCCTTTCAAAGATCTAGAACAGGCGGCATGGACCACATTGTCTCTTTCTGGTTTGTTAGATTCCATGCAGAGGAATTCTCCCACAGCCCTGCTGATGGGTTCAATGGCAGGCAGGGGGCATAAAATTTGATGGGAATGCAAAAAATTGATTTCAGACCAGTATGAGTTTCTGGTGGTATCTTCTGCTGGTGCCCACTATGGCAGATCAGAAATCCTGCTGAAGGCTGGCATGGAACAGATCTATGTCCCATTAATGGGATGCAGATGAAGATCGTTGGACTGTAATAGTCATACAGTCATTAGAGATTAACAGCATAGAAGCAAGCCCTTCAGCCCAACTTGTCCACACCACTCATTTTTTTTAAACCACTGAGCTAATTCCAATTGCTTACATTTAGAACATAGAACATAGAACATTACAGCACAAAACAGGCCCTTCGGCCTTCGATGTTGTGCCGACCAAAATAAAAAGCAATGCCCCTCCAAACTAAACCATTCCCTTCTCTTCCATATACTTATCAATTAACCTCTTAAACGCCACCAAACTTGGCGCATCTACAACAGCTGCAGGCAGGGCATTCCACTCCCTAATCACTCTTTGAGTAAAGAACCTACCTCTGATACCCGTCCTATAACTCATACCCCTTAATTTAAAGCTGTGTCCCCTAGTGCTAGCTTTCTCCATCCTAGGAAAAAGGCTATCAGGCTATCACTGTCCACCCTCTCCATCCTAGGAAAAAGGCTATCACTGTCCACCCTCCATGTCCCTCTATCCTCATCATTCTCATGTAACTATCTAAATGCTTTTTAAAAGAAAAGTTGTGCCTGCCACTCAGCATACTTTGTGTGAAAAAATTGCTCCTCTGGGCACTTTTGTATCTCTCCCCTCTCATCTTAAACCTATGCCCTCTAGTTTTAAACCCCCCTACTTTTGGGAAAAGATATTGACTATCTACCTTGTCTATGCCCCTCATTATTTTATAGACCTCAGTCCCTCACATTCTAGAGGAAAAAGTCCCAGTCTATTCAGCCTCTCCTTATAACTCAATCCTTCAAGTCTCAAAAGCATCCAGTAAATTTTTCTGCATTCTTTCTAGTTTAATAATATCCTTTCTATAATGGGATGACCAGAATTGCACACAGTATTCCAAGTGTGACATTAACAATATCTTGTACAACTTCAACAACGTCCCAACTCCTGTATTCAATGTTCTGAAGGATGAAACCAAGCATACTGAATGCCTTCTGTCCAACTGTGACTCCAATTTCAAGGAGCTATGAACACATACCCCTAGATCTCTTTACTCTATAACTCCCCCCATTGCCACACTCTTAACTGAGTAAGTCCTGTCCTCGTTCAATCTACCAAAATGCATTACTTTGCATTTGTCTAAATTAAACTCCATCTGCCATTCATTAGCCCACTGGCCCAATTGAACAAAATCCCGCTGCAATTGAAGATAAACTTTGTCACGGTCCACCATGCCACCAATTGTGGTGTCATCTGCAAAATTACTAACCATGCTCCCTATATTCTCATCAAAATCATTAACATTAATGAAAAGTAACAGGGGACCCAGCACTGATCCCTGAGGCACACTGCTGGTCACAGTCCTCCAGTTTGAAAATCAACAACCCTCTGGCTTCTGTCAAGAAGCCAATTTTGTATCCATTTAGACACCTCATCCCGAATTCCATGAGATTTAACTTTATGCAACAACCTACCATGTGGTACTTTGTCAAAAGCCTTGCTAAAGTCCATGTAGATAACATCAACTGCACTGCCCTCATCTACCTTCTTGGTTATCCCTTCAAAAAACTCCATTAAATTTGTGAGACATGACTTTCCACTCACAAAGCAATGTTGACTGTCCCTAATCAGATCTTGCATCTCTAAATGCTTGTAGATCCTGTCTATCAAATACTTCCAACAACTTACCTACCACAGATATGAGACTAACAGGCCTATAGTTTCCAGGCTTTTCCCTGCAGCCCTTTTTAAACAAAGGCACAACATTTGCCTCTCTCCAATCTTCAGGCACTTCACCTGTGACTATTGATGATTGAAATGTCTCAGCTAGGGGACCCGCAATTTCCTCCCTAGCCTCCCACAATGTTCTGGGATAAACCCCATAGATCCTGCAGATTTATCTACCTTGATGCACTTTAAGATTTCCAGTACCTCCTTCTCTGTAATATGTACACTCCTCAAGACATCAATATTTAGTTCCCCAAGTTCCCTAACATACATGCTTTTCTCAACAGTAAATACTGATGCAAATATTCATTTAGTATCTCACCCATCTTTTGTGGATCTGCACATAGATGACTTTGTTGATCCTTAAGAGGCTCTGCTCTGTCCCTTTTTTATCTTCCACTCATGCCTGATTCTCTGCAAAATCATTGGGAAAACACAATGATACAATGTACAGCTGGAATAACATGGTTTGCAGATGTCAGGACTCACCTGAAAGATGCCTGAGGCTGCCTCCCACTTTGGGATGGAGGCTGCCAGCAATGTTACACTCCTGAACTCATAGAACATAGAACATAGAACAATTTGGTTTCAAACTCCACAGCATTGAATGAGGGGAGCATCTACAGATGGATCTTCCAGATTCGTTGCCATCAAGGTTGTCTCACCTCTGATCTCAAAGCATTTCCAGAGGTACCGCATCTATTTCAGGAGATCCACCTTCTTTCTTCAAGAGTGGGTCAGTGATGTTGGGCACCTTTTCAATATGGCATCCAGATGCCACAGGTACCATCAACTTGTTTCAGTTTATTTATTTGTGTCACAAGCAGCCTTATATTAACACTGCAAAGAAATTACTGTGAAAATTCCTTGGTCACCATCTCTGGTGCCTGTTTGGGTACACTGAGGGAGAATTTAGCATGGTCAATGCACCTAACCAGCACGTCTTTCAGCCATAGTAGAAAATGCTTGAATCTGTCATCAACAAAAAAAAGTGAGACATCTGGATATAAATTGGTAAGATGAAACATGGATTCATGGAGTACAGGTCATGTTTGACTAATTTGGCGGAATTCTTTGAGAATATTACATACACAGTGGACAATTGGGAATCTGTGGATGCGATGTATCTGGATTTCCAGAAGGCATTTGATAAGCTGCTACACCAAAGACTGCTACATAAGGTGAAGTTGCATGGTCTTACAGGTAATATATTAGCACGGACAGAGGATTGGTTAGCTAACAGAAGGCAAAGACTAAATAGATGTTTTTCTGGTTGGTGATCAGTGACTAGTGATGTGTCTCAGGGATCAGTGTTGGGACTGCAATTGTTTATGATTTATATAGATACTTTGGACTTGGAGATCAAATGTAGTGTGTTAAAATTCGCAGATGACACTAAGATGAGCGGCACAGCAAAGCGTGCAGAGGATGCTGAAAGTCTGCAAAGGGATATAGATAGTCTAATTGAGTGAGCATGGGTCTGGCAGATGGAAAGGATGTTTCCACTAGCAGAAAAGAACTACCAAAGGGGACAACCTCAGGATAAAGGGACGATCCTTTAAAACAGAGATCAGTGGGAATTTTTTCAGCCAGTGATTCTGTGGAGCTCTTTGCCGCAGAGGCTGTGGAGACCAGGTCATTGAGTATCCTTAAGAAAGAGATAGGTTCTTGATTAATAAGGGGATCAATATTTATGGGAAAAAAATTGGAGAATTCAGATAAGAAAAATATCAGCCATGATTGAATGGAGGAACAGGCCCGATAGTCCTAGTAGCCTAATTCTGCTCCTATGTCTTATGGTCTAAATTAGTTCTGATTCCATGCAAATGATCTTATTAAAACATATAAAATCCTGAGGGGACTTGACTGTATGACTACCGAGAACATGTCTTTTTTAGTGGGTGAGGCTAAACCTATGGGAAACAGTTTACAAATTCCTTTTAAGACATAGATGCAGAGAATTTTTTTCTCTCAGGAGGGTTATTAAGTCTATGGACTTCTCGTCCCCAGAAAAGCTCAGAGCCTGCATCATTGAATTTATTTAAGGCAGAATTAGACAAACTTTTGATGGACTCTGGAGCTAAGAGTTATGAAGGGGCCAACAGAAAAGTGGAGTTCAGACTGAAATCGGTTAAGCCATATCTTACTGAACATCGAAGGCCGAAGGGCCTGTTCTGTGCTGTATTGTTCTATGTTCTATGTTCTATGAATGGTAGAGTGGCCTCAAATGGCCCATTAGCCAACTCTTCTCCTAAGTCCTATGAAATACTGACTACACTTCAAAAAGTACTTCATTGGTTTAAATTGCTTTGGGACATACTGAAGTTGTACAAGCTGTTATATAAATACAAGCTATTTCTTTTATCAATGTGGTGGTGGGGTCTTTATGGGAAGCATTGAACTACATAGCAAAATCAATGATGAACCTCACTTGACAAAACTGTCTAGCACTTTTATTGCATTGCTTTTCAAAGAAGAAAAGGCTTTACCAAAGTTCTATTTGAAAGCATGAGGATAGCCAGACTGGAAGAGGACAGAGAGCACAACAATGGAAAGACGTAATTAATTTGCCTCAGTTGTTAATTGCCTTGTTATATCAAGCATTTGGACACCTCCCAAATATCTAATCACAACAGTCTTACTGATAGAATCAAGGAGTCATGGAGGTTTACAGCAGTGAAACAGGCCCTTCAACCCAACTTGTCCATGCTGTTCCTTTTTTATAACCACTAAGCTCGTCCCAATTGCCTGAATTTGACCCATGTCCCGTTATAGCCAAGTTACCCATGTAACTTTCTAAATGCTTTTTAAAAACAAAATTGTACCTGTGTCTACTACTAGCACTTTGTTCCAGACCCTCACCACCCTCTGTGTGAAATAATTGCCAACCTGGACACTTTTGTATCTCACCCCTCTCACCTTAAACCTACGTCTTCTAGTTTTAGACTCCCCTACCTTTGGGAAAGTCATTGACTATATCTGATCTGTGCCTCTCATTATTTTACAGATCTCTATAAGATCACCTCTCAGCCTCCTATGATCCAGAGAAATAACTCCAAGACATCCAGCCTCTCTTATAACTCAACCATCAAGTCCCAATAGCATCCTAATAAATCCTTTCTGTACTCCTAGTTTAATAAATCCTTTCTGTAATAGAGTAATCAGGACTATATTACAAGATTACAAATGTGGCCTTAACAATGTCTTGTACAACTTCAATGAGGCTGTCTTACACTTGTGCTTTGTTGTGCCTTTGTTCAAAATCCTTAAGAGGCTGTACCTGAAATTATTCCAGAACAGAATCTGCCAGTATGGTTAAGGCATTAGTTGGAATTTTACCATCCCAACCACCATGGGAGCCTGAGCGGGTGAGGGGAAGACCCTTGTTGATGTTGGGGTTTTGAGATGAGTGAGGCCATAAAGTTCCACTAGGGAACTTATCAACCCTCAGGTTTTTCAAAATTGCGAATATGTCTTCCCTCAGAACATCTATCTCCTTCAACCTATCAGCCTGTATCACACTCACATCCTCAAAAACATGGCTCCTCTTCTTAGTAAACACTGAAGAAAAGTATTCACTCCTCACCTCCCCTATCTCTTCTGACTCCATGCACAAATTCCCACTATTATCCTTGACTAGGCCTAACCTCACTCTGATCATTCTTTTATTTCTCACATATGATGAAAAGCTTTGACATGTCCCTTTTTTCAGCAATTCTCAACTTCTTCTAAGAACATAAGAACATGAGAACTAGGAGCATCTGGCCCCTTGAACCAGCTCAGCCATTCATTAAGATTATAGCTGATCTTTTCATGGACGCAGCTCCACTTATCTGCCCACTCACCATAACCCCTAATTCCTTTACTGTTCAAAAATTTGATTTTATTTCCATGAGATAAACTTTTAAAAGTATTGTTTATTTTTTGTATGATTACCAGTGCTTCAAAGGAGTACAAAAAGACACTTATTGACACTAGGAGTGGATTGTTGTAGAATATAGAACATAGAACATTATAGCACAGTACAGGCCCATCGGCCCTTGATGTTGCACCAACCTGTGAAACCAAGCTAAAGCCTATCTAACCTATATGATTCCAATATCATCCATATGTTTATCCAATGACCATTTAAGTGTCCTTAATGTTGGCGAGTCCACTACTGTTGCAGCAGGACATTCCCTTACTTCTCTCTGATTAAAGAACCTACCTCTGACATCTGTCCTACATATATCATCCCTCAATTTAAAACCATGCCCCCTCATGCTAGCTATCACCATCTGAGGAAAAAGGCCCTCACTGTCCACCCTATCTAATCCTCTGATCATCCTGAATGCTTTTATTAAATGACCTCTTAATCTTCTTCTCTCTACTGAAAACAGCCTCAAGTCCCTCAGCCTTTCCTCATAAGACCCACCATACCAGACAACATTCTAGTAAATCTCCTCTGCACCTGTCCAATCAATATTGTGACCTTATCTCTGCTTCTTAAACGGGGTCAATGGAGGATCTATAAGGAGCATCCTAATCTGCTTTCCACATAAAGCTAGTGAATGTTGCTCTGTTCAAGCAAGTCATGATATCTCTTCATTATGAGATAAACAAGGCCAGCCACATTGAGTGAACCTGAGGTTTTGTTATGATTGCAGGCTTCACCACACAACCAAGGTGTCATCAACTCACTTATTATGATAATGCCAGTGGCTGGGCTGAGTGCCTTCATGAGCATTAAGGTTGTTAAGAAGGCGTATAGTATGTTAGCATTTATTGATAGAGGAATTGAATTTCGGAGCCGAGATATAATGTTGCAACTGTACAAAACTCTGGTGCAGCCACACTTGGAGTATTCTGTACAGTTTTGGTCGCCACATTATAAGAAAGATGAGGAGGCATTGGAAAGGGTGCAGAGGAGGTTTACCAGCATGTTGCCTGGTATGATGGGTAGATCTTACGAAGAAAGGCTAAGAGACTTGAAGTTATTTTCATTAGAGAGAAGAAGGCTAAGAGGTGACTTAATTGAGACATATAAGATGATCAGAGGGTTAGATAGGGTGGATAGTGAGAGCCTTCTTCCTCAGATGGAGATGGATAGCATGAGGGGACATAGCTTTAAATTAAGGGGTGGTAGTTATAGGACAGATGCTAGAGATGGGTCTTTACTCAGAGGGTAGTAAGGGCATGGAATGCCCTGCCTGCAGCAGTTGTGGATTCGTCAAGTTTAAGGGCATTCAAATGGGCAGCGGATAGGCATATGGGTAGCATTGGAATAGTTTAAGTTAGAGGGTCATAAAGTTGGTTACGTTGGTCAGCGCAACATCAAGGGCCGAAGGGCCTGTACTGCACTGTAATGTTCTATGTTCTATGAACAGGGAGGGCTTCCATTCCATGAATATGCAGGTAGTTTGTGACCACAAGGCACAAACTCTGAAAGTTTGTGCAAAAATATCGTAGCAGCTCCCATGATGTACATACACCCTCTGAAACTCTCGGCTGTCAAGGCTGCTTGTTTTCCCACTTGGCCAGATGGATGGCTGCTGGGTGATCTATTGAAAAGAACAGAAGCGTCACGCCTCCTCAAGATTGCTATCCTGCCTGCATGCCCAGCAGGTGCAGGTTCCATTGCTATTCCACGCAAATGTTCGTTCCTCGAACTGGACATGGTCCCTCAACGTCCTGGCAGCTTTCAGCAAGCTGTCTCTGCTGTTTTTGAATCTTGTGCCAGGTTACCATTGAGCTCAGTGCCTGACAAGCTCCCACTCCATCCCTGCCCGGCACTTCCAACCAGTAAATAACCATGTTTCATAAATAGCATTGGAAGCACAGTCTTGCCTGGGAATGACTTTACATTTCTGAGTTTGCTGACCCTCTGCATTCAAATTCAGGCCTTAGAACAAAAAGTTGGTAACTTGGACACATGCAGGTTCTCCAATATTTATTTTCTGGTTGTTATTTTTCAGGATCAGAATTTTAATCTGGCACATTTCCATTTAAAATCAAGGTGGAAAAATCAATTTTGAATTCTGCCTTATTTTACTGCATGGAAATTAAAAAGGCAGTCAAGAAATGAGATTTGGGAATTACACCGACTCTGATTATTGTTCCCCCATTATTGATTTCTTAGAACCATGGAATTTTACAGCACAGAAGGAAGCCAAACCATTTTTTTTTCAATACTTACTTGGCAATTCACAAGTCATAGAATCGTGGAGAAAGGTCCTGAATATAGCCCAATCCATCACGTAAACCAGCCTCCCATCCATTGACTCTATCTACACTTCCCATTGCCCTTGGCAAAGCAGCCAGCATAATTAAAGGCCCATGCAGTCCGGACATTCTCTCTTTCACCTTCTTCCATTATGAAAAATATACAAAAGTCTGAAGTCACGTACCAACTGACTCAAGAACAGCTTCTCCCCTGCTGCTGTCAAACTTTTGAATGGACTTACCTTACATTAAGTTGCTGTTTCTCTACACCCTAGTAATTACTTAACAATGCATTCTGTATTCTTCCTTCTCTATGAATAGTATGCTCTGTCTGCGATACTTTCACTGCATGCTAATACATGTGACAATAATAAATCAAATTAAAACAAATCAAAATCAAATAATTTGCAATCAGTTCAGAACAATAAGAAACAGTGATACATGACAGATTTCAAAACAGGATGGTATAATGGGAACAAAGTGGTTTGTCTGGAAGAAGCACCAATTTTCAGGTTGGTATCAACCAGAACCTCATTAAAATATTTTAGTCAAGGGCAGAAGGCATAGTTACAATTTGTACTACTACTTTCATTGCTATGCATATTACGATTGGCATTTCCTGCATCTGCAATAAACTAAATGGAGCATAAATGATAGAATCATTGAATCTGTACTACGCAGAAAGAGGCTATTTGGCCTATCAAATCTGCAACAACTCGCAACATAGTACAAAGATATAGTAGTTAAGTGGATTGGCCATGCTAAGTTGCCACTTAGTGCCCCAAGATGTTTAGTTTAGTGGGGCAAATGTGTGGTGTTACAGGGATAGAGTGGTGTGTGGGCATGGGTAAGATACTCTATCAGAGAGTCAGTAAGGACTTGACAGGCCAAATGATCTCCTTCTGCATTATACAGTGTCTATGATTCTATAGCATCCTACCCAGACCCATCCTATGCCCCTTCCTTGTAACCATATGCATTTACCCTCTAACCGACACATCTTGGAACTATTTAGCTTGACCAATCCATCTAACCTGCACTTCTTTGAACTGTGGGAAAAAACTGGAGTACCTGAAGAAAGCATATGCATTCTTGTGGAGAATGTGCAAACTCCAGACAGGCAGTGACCCACAGCCAGAATTGAACCTGGGTCTCTGGTGCTGCGAGGCAGCAGTGCTAAACATTGTGCTACTGTGCCACCCCACGGGGATTGGAATGAAGAACTGAGGCAGCCTGGACTGGCAGACAATAGATTAATCATGGCAGCTGATAGGAAAGCAAATATACACTCGGGAGAAGCTGCTTTGTGGTTGGAGATCAGTGGTAAGTTGAGGGTATGGAAGTCTCTCTGTTGATAAATCTAAGTAGGTGGACCCTGGTCACAGGGTACAATTGATGATGATATATGGAATCCAGCGCTGATGGACATACTGAATGTCCTCTATGCCTTTGAGGCTCTGCCTGTTGTAAAATGAATGAATTATCCAAGTCTGACAAAGACAAAATTAGTGACCAGTGAGAAGCAGTGATGTTCATCCACATCCACTATCGAGGATTGCAGCTGGCCCTTAAAATGAGCCAGAAGCGAAGAGGTTAAAGACCACGCTGTCAAGGGCACAGATGGCTACTGAAATGTACTGCAATCTGAGGCATGAATTCTTTGGTGACATCTGTAACTGCCTGCCTGAAGAGATGCAGTATTGCTGGATGTCCACTCTTCCTCCACCTCACAATGTCAAGGGCACATCCATCCCAAATGCTACACCACTGCCCCAAATGTACATTTAAAGTTTATTTATTATTGTCACAAGTAGGCTTACATTAATACAGCAGCTAAGTTACTGTGGAAATCCCCTAGTTGCCTCACTCTAGCACCTGTTTAGGTACACTGAACAGGAATTTAGCATGGCCAATGCATCGAACCAACACATTCTCCCGGCCCTGAGGAGCAATGGGACGCTCAGAACACTGTCCTGTAACTGATGAGGTGGCTGGCACAGCTATTTTCATAGTCGTCCACCTCCAAGGACTCAGAATATTCAATTCCTCAAATCCATTCATATTTTCCAATTGAGCAACTTTCCCTCTAACTTACTGAAGCGATGTTACCACCTGTTAAAAAAAAATCTTTCGGATTTCTTTCTTCCTTCTAGCTTCCGAATGTTTATACATTGTCCTGATGTAAGGCCAGATTATCCGGTTGTTCAATTTGATAGATTACCTGAGCGCAGAGAGCATAGAGGAAAATTAGATAGGAATGATCACATGCTGATTAAGAGTGGTATTATTTAAATAAAGACTGGTAATAATAGATTATTGCTTAATGCTGTCCTCTGAGAACTCAGAAAATTAGCTCCCGCCATTAAGTATAGGCTTGTTATCAAAAAGGAGGCTTGGAGCCAAGGGAAACCTTGATTTGAGAGCCCCTTTCCCCTTTCAATTCTACTTTTATTCATAGGATGTTCATAGGATACGGACATTGGTATCTGGGTCGGCATTTATTGCCCATTCTTGAGGCATTTAAGAATCAACTACATTGCTGTGGGTCTGAAATCACAGGTAAGCCAGACAAGGTGAGGATAGCAGATCTCCTTTCCCTCAAGGACATTAATGAACCAGATGGGTTTTTACAACAATTGACAATGGTCTCTTGCTCTTCATTAGATTTTCAATTCCATTTGGATTAGTAAATTTGCTGACGATACCAAAGTGGGGGGAGTTGTAGACAGCGAGGATGGATGTTTGCAGAGGGACATAGATAGGTTGCAGGGCTGGGCCATGAGGTGGCAAATGGAATTCAATATGGATAAGTGTGAGGTGATTCACTTTGGTAGGAATTACAGGCATATGAAATATAGGGCTAATGGAAGGACCCTTAATAGTGTTGTCGAGCAGAGGGATCTTGGGGTACAAGTACATAGCTCTTTGAAAGTTGGCACCCAGGTTGATAAAGTTGTTAAGAAGGCGTACGGTGTGTTAGCTTTTATTGGTAGAGGGATTGAATTTAGGAGCCGTGAGGTTATGTTACAACTGTACAAAACTCTGGTGCGGCCGCACTTGGAGTATTGCGTACAGTTCTGGTCGCCGCATTATAAGAAAGATGTGGAAGCATTGGAAAGGGTGCAGAGGAGGTTTACCAGGATGTTGCCTGGTATGGTGGGAAGGCCTTATGAGGAAAGGCTGAGGGACCTGAGGTTATTTTCATTAGAGAGAAGAAGGTTACGCGGTGGCCTAATTGAGGCGTATAAGATGATCAAGGGATTGGATAGGGTGGATAGTGAGAGCCTTTTTCCTCGGATGGTGATGACCAACACGAGGGGACATAACTTTAAATTAAGAGGTGGTAGTTATAGGACGGATGTCAGAGGCAGGTTCTTTACACAGAGGGTGGTGAGGGCGTGGAATGCCCTGCCTGCAGCAGTTGTGGACTCGCCTACTTTGGGGGCATTCAAATGTTCGGTGGATAGGCATATGGATGATATTGGAATAGTTTAGGTTAGAGGGTCCGCTGGCCGGCGCAACATCGAGGGCCGAAGGGCCTGTACTGCGCTGTAACGTTCTATGTTCTATGTTCTATATTTTATTGAATTCAAATTCTACCATGGTGGGATTCAAACCCAGGTCCCGACAGCATTTTCCTGGGTCTTGGGATTACTAGTCAAGCAACAATAACCACTGCGCCATTGCCTTCCCTTGATGTTTGAGTTTATTTATTGGTGTCACAAGTAGACTTACATTCAAACTATAATGAAGTTACTGTAAAAATCCCCCACACTCCAGCATCCGTTTGGGTACACTGACGGAGAATTTAGCATGGCCAATGCACCTAACCAGAATGTCTTTCCGACTGTGGGAGGAAACCAGACACGCAGAGGAAACCCCCAGAGACTTTGCACAGACAGTGACCCAAGACCGGAATCGAACCTGGGCCCCTGGTGCTGTGAGATAGAAGTGCTAATCACTGTGCCACTGTGCCACCCATGTGACCTTGTTTTTACGGAGTGGATGGAGGTTCACAATCTCCTGCAGAAAGTGACAATGCAGGTTGCAACCTGACATTTCTCATGCAATCTACTGCACTTACACCTGATTTATGGCACTGAAAGGCTGGTGTGAAATTGAGGCCACTGAATTTTAAGTTGCATTATTTCTTACATCTGTCTTGCAAGCAGCTTGAGTAATGTTTTGTTGTTTTTACAGCGGTCTGTTCAGCCATTTTGTGTACCCATACACCGCTGCGCCTGAAGCTAACTGCGAGTAATGTGTTCAAACAGACTGAAGGGCAGGGCTACATTTAACTCTGGTTCCAATAAATAAGTTGTGCTTTCCCATTCAGTAGAACTTTTATCCGAGTGTCAACACTGAAATCTCGCCACTTTCCCTCACATCATTTTATTCTCTCTGGTGATACACTGTCGTTGACAGCTTTAGTTTATCTCTCTGCTGGCATGTATTTCAGTTTCCTTTACTTTAACCGAGTGGAGTTGAGATACGATGTTTATCCACTGGCTGCAAAGGAGATAAGATTGCACCATTCTAGCAGCAGAACACAATCAATGTTTCACGGTCTGTGTGTCATGGTGCACAGATAAGAAACAGAAGCAGACCACTGCAGTCCTCTTCAGTTTGGAATTATTGTCAATATGACATAGATCAACCAAATTACAACAGCAAAACTGACTTATCATCTAAGATTGTAAATGAGTTGAGTGACAGGATTGTATTGTTGGACACTACAGTAGTTCTAACATTCAGGGCAGTGTGGCTTTGTTAGATAGCATTTAAATCAAAGGAACAGAAATACAGGCAGATGCATTTCCCTTCTGTCCTCCCCCAAATACTCTCTCACGTACCATTTAATAATCCTTTGCTAACCAAAAAGCCAATTTATGTTAAAATCATATGCAATTGGAAGGGACAGGAAGCAATGCCACTCCAGTTGGATGCATGCAATCTGCTGGATGTTAATGTAGCATTGAGCATTGTTTTCAGTCAACAGGCTGCCTGGACTGGGGCTCAGTTGTTGGAATGCTACCATTAAGGCATTGCTCACTCAGATGTGGCACATCTGCTAACCCCAAAACTTTGCCATGGGCTAGTGATAAGTATACTGGCGGATTTGATTTTATTAATTGGTGGGACATGGGTGTCACTGGCTTGCCAGCATTTATTGCCCAAGTCTAGCTGCCTGAGGGCAGTTGCGAGTCAACCATATTGCTATGGCTCTGAAGTCACATGCAGGCAAAACTACGTAAGGACAGTGGGATTCCTTCCCTGAAAGACATTTGTGAATTAGATGGGTTTCTCCAACAATCCACAATGGTTTTATCAGTAGATCCTTAATTCCAGGTATTTTTTATCAAATGCAAATTCCACCATCTGCTGTGGTGTGATTCGAACCCAGATCTGCAGAACATTAGCTGGAATATTCTACTGATAATACGACTAGGCCAATACCTCCCTGAGTGTAACTATGGCCTTAGTGGCTGGATCACTTGCCCATGGATTCTTTGTTCTTCGAAGTACTTTATGCCATGTGTTGTGCATTTTCTAATCTGGTGATCAGAGCCCCTGTTTCAATGCATCTTGGTCCAATATATGAGCCTTCAGCTAAAGTTAAGGCCAATGGCTAATATACCCCAGTTTTGATCTGATAAATGGATGTCAGGACTCTGTGTTACCTCCCTTTCACTTTATAACAGTGCTATTATGCCCCATTCAGGAAGACATAACTCATTAGAGTATTGAGAAACTGATCATGGAAGGTGAAATCTTGACTATCAGATCATCATGCTGCAGTTAAAAAGTGGGATGAGATTGCATCCTTGAATCGCTCCAATGTTTTTTCTTCAATTACCTTACAGCTCACGTGCAGTTTTATTCTGTGATTTATGGCCCTTTTTTGTCAATGGCAATTGCAGCACACCATCAACAGATTGGGATATTCAGTGTAGTTTTGGCACAGTGATACTCACGCTTCAGGGTTAATAATTTTACAGCCAGGTGAATAATAATGAAATTCACAAATTTCCATGAACTATTTTAATTAGTGCTGCAGAACCATTGATTTATAACTTCTGTTCCATCAGATTTTGAATTTTGTCATTTTGTTGACTAAAGTCTGCATTAACAGAAAGGATGAGACAAATTAAAGCTACAGTAGATTCATAATTTTTGCCACATTGGATTGGAGAAATAATAGGTTAAGTATGAACGTGTAATGTAGTTAATCTGAAAGCCTACATGTGTTCAGGAGCAAATTTATCATTTCCAATCACACAAGAAAACATTTTTTTCAATAAGTAATGAAAATTTGAATAAGAGTTATCCAGAGTGCAAATCATTGATTAAATCACTTTAAATAATATCTCTGGTGTCCATTGACACTGCAAAATGAAGAATATGGTAATGGAAATCTCCCACTAACAACCCCCCTCACCACTTCTTCATTTCTTTACAGTCCAGAGCCTTAAACATCTGAATTCTGATCAAGATCAAGAAGAGGTATGAGTGGATGGGGATTCACAGCCAGGAAATTCCCCCATTTGTAGACTTGAGATTTTTGGCCATCATGGAATACATGAATTAGAAATGTGTCTAATATCTGCATCCACCATCATAATAATGTATCACCCCATTGATCCTGCCATCACTGATGAGTTCAAGCTGGGAGCCGCTGGTCACTGCTAGATTACAACTTTCAGATTAGTAGTTTATGAGCTATATGTTCTCATAGTGTTCAATGGTTTGCTTGATCTGTGTTTAATCATATTAATCTGCTGACTGATATTTGTTTATTTTGTTTGATTGGTTAAATGTGAGAAAAGTCTCTGAGAACTAAACTAACAGAAGCTTCCAGATAAACCTGAAAAGCCTGAGCTGTGAACAAATGGGTAGAAATCTTGCCATAGCTGAGATATTTCAAAATACAGTAAATAAACCTGCTGTAGATTTAGAACTAGAGTAACCTCTTCATTGCTCAAAACAGATCAGATGTGTAAAGTATGTAACAAACTTATGAATACACAACAGTCATTCTCCGAATTAGATTGAAAGAATTGAAAGTGCGGGCCCTAAGTTACTTGTATGCCTGCCACCATAACAATTCCTTAGATGGTATACTGAAAAGAATGATTAAGAAATTTTAAAAGTTTTCTAAATTCGACATGTGAAGATCAAGCAACGAGAGTGTGAAATAAGTCTAACTGGCTTACATCGAGAAAAAAACACAATTGAATCAGTTTGCCTGTTTCTATATTGTAATGTACTGTGATACTCAGGCTCAGAGTAGGGGGCCGATCTGGAATATATAGTTCACTGAGAATTCAGTAATCTCCTCATAGATGTTTAATGGTACAGCAACTATTAAGGGGCTTTACAAATCCATCTTTTGATGGAAGCATAATTGGACAATAGCAATAGCAATTTAATTAAATGTACATATTTCCTGTCATAGAGTGAATTAATTAAAAGCGCTGTCAGCTCACAACAATCTTATGTGGTATTTCAACCCTGTTGTTTCTTTTACTTTTTTATTATTAGGATATCACGAGGAAATATCTTTTAGCGTTCACTTTGACATCCACATAAAAAGCTTTCAGGTCATATAATACATCATTCATGTCCTCTTGCAGCATAAAATGTGAAATAGTCCAAAGGCTCAAAACAGTTTACATCTGAATTTTCAGTTACCATTTAGGTCAGTTTAAAAATCATTCTGTTGGTAAGCAGCATATTGGGAATTCTCCTCAATATTCCATCCATTAAAATCAATGCGTAAAATACTGTGAAGTCGACTTATCAGAATAATCTTTAAAATAATGGATAGGTTGCCCTTTGCCAAAATCTATATTGTTAACTAACTAAAATATTCTTGTTGAGTAAAAACCTATTCTCTGTGCAGTGATGTTAAACACAGCAACATCAATAACTCTTACTTTAGTGCTTTGGAGACATTCTGTCCCCTGGTGCCCCAGGAAGGTGCTTATATTTTAATGCATAAAATTAATCCAATGAGTTAAGAAAACTCACCAAAGTCTCTACTTTCTCAGGAGGCTAAGTAAATTTGGCATGTCCGCTTTGACCTCATCAATTTTTACAGAAGTACCATGGAAAACATCCTTTCCTGATGTATCACAGCTTAGTTTGGTTCCTGTTCTGACTAAGACCGCAAGAAACTACAAAAGATCATGAACATAATCCAGTCCATCACGCAAACATCCATTAACACCATCTACACTTCCCACTATCTTGGAAAAGCAGCCAGCAAAATTAAGGATCTCAAACATCTCACACAGTCTCCCTTTACCTTATTCTATTGGGAAAAAGATACAAAAGCCTGAGATCACGTACCAACAAACTAAAAAACAGCTTCTTCCCTGCTGCTGTCAGACTTTTGAATGGACGTACTTTATATTAAGTTATTCTTTCTCTACACTCTACACTATAGAAACATAACCATGTCTGTAGCACTACATTCTGCACCCTCTTCTTTCCTTCTCCCCTACGTACTCTATGAACAATATATCGGCAAAGCACACAAGAAACAAGACTTTTCACTATTTCCCAACATATGTGATAATAATAAATTATATCAAGCCAACTCAACATTGTTTCAGAGGTGCTTCCTGAGTGGCATAAGAGCAACCGGTGGGTGACAGCTAAATGCAGCTTCATTGTTGGTTACGGGTGTGGTTCCGGAGGACTGGAGGATAGCGAATGTGGTCCCGTTGTTCAAGAAGGGGAAGAGAGACCTTCCAGGGAATTATAGGCCAGTGAGTCTTACTTCTGTGGTGGGCAAAGTATTGGAGAGAATAATTAGGGATAGGATTTATACTTATTTAGAGAGTAATGAATTGATTGGAAATAGTCAGCATGGTTTTGTGAAGGGTAGGTCGTGCCTTACTAACCTCATTGAGTTTTTTGAAAAAGTGACTAAGGAGGTGGATGGGGGTAAGGCGGTTGATGTGGTATATATGGACTTTAGTAAGGCGTTTGATAAGGTGGCCCATGGAAGACTTCTGCAGAAAATGCAGATGTATGGGATAGAGGGTGATTTAGCTAATTGGGTTAGGAATTGGCTAGCAGATAGAAGACAGAGGGTGGTGGTTGATGGGAGATATTCATCGTGGAGTTCGGTTACAAGTGGTGTACCTCAGGGGTCTGTTTTGGGGCCCCTGCTGTTTGTAATTTTTATAAATGATCTGGATGAGGGTATTGAAGGATGGATTAGTAAATTTGCAGATGACACTAAAGTCGGTGGAGTGGTAGATAGTGAAGAGGGGTGTTATAGTTTGCAGAGAGACTTGGACAAGTTGCAGAGCTGGGCCGAGAGGTGGCAAATGGAGTTTAATGTGGAAAAGTGTGAGGTAATGCACTATGGCAGAAATAATAAATGTGTAGAGTATAGGGCAAATGGTAGGATTCTTAGTAGTCTAGATGAACAGAGGGATCTTGGTGTGTATGTGCATAGATCCCTGAAAGTAGGCAGTCAGGTCGAGAAGGTTGTTAGGAAGGCATATGGAGTCTTGGCTTTTATTGGTAGAGGGATTGAATTTCGGAGCCGCAACGTCATGTTGCAACTGTACAAAACTCTAGTGCGGCCGCACTTGGAGTATTGTGTGCAGTTCTGGTCCCCACATTATAAGAAAGATGTGGAGGCATTGGAGAGGGTACAGAGGAGGTTTACCAGGATGTTGCCTGGTATGGAGGGCAGGTCTTATGAGGAGAGGCTGAGGGATTTGAGGTTGTATTCGTTAGAAAGGAGGTGGCTAAGAGGGGACCTAATCGAAACATATAAGATGATTAGAGGTTTAGATAGGGTGGACAGTGATAGCCTTTTTCCTAGGATGGAAAAAGCTAGCACAAGGGGACACAGCTTTAAATTAAGGGGTGATAGTTATAGGACGGATATCAGAGGCAGGTTCTTTACCCAAAGGGTGGTTCGGGAGTGGAATGCCCTGCCTGCAGCAGTTGTAGATGCGCCAAGTTTGGTGGCGTTTAAGAGGTTAGTTGATAAGTATATGGAAGAGAAGGGAATGGTTTAGTTTGGAGGGGCATTGCTTTTTATATTGGTCGGTGCAACATCGAAGGCCGAAGGGCCTGTTCTGTGCTGTAATGTTCTATGTTCTATGTTCTATGTTCTATAAGCCTCTTTCAATTGAGATGGTCCAAGTTAGCTCACAGCAGCCAAGTTCCTGAGATAGAAGTGCAGCTGGCTGTATCTCTTCAACTGCTGGCCCATTAGTAGCGCAGCTCTGCTCCTTTATGACAGTGCAGGTGTCTGAAGGGAGCTGGTCAAAATATGTGTAAGTCCATTCTTGTCCTCTTTCTCATATTGAGTATGATTCTAAATGTGGAAAAGCAGATTGAATTAATGCCAATCAGATTTGAGAGATATTGGGGCGATTCTCCCAGCCCACTGTGCTGCTTTTGCAGAGTGCTGAAGCTGAGGTTGTCTCATGGGCTCCCCACAGGTAGGATCCAGCAGCTGGATTTCCTAGGCCATCAGCTACGTGTGGAGCTGTATAAATTATTCCAATTAGCATTTTACATCTACTTAGCAAGCCTGGAGATTTTACGTTTCCTTTTTTTTTCTTTTTTTTTTTCTTAATTGGTCGGCGCAACATCGAAGGCCGAAGGGCCTGTTCTGCGCTGTAATGTTCTATGTTCCCCACACTAGAAGTGTTTCACTCCAACAGGATATAAATAGCCCCACATTAGCGGAAAGCTGGTGGCCCGATCCTCCTGGAGTGTGGCAGGGGGGAGGGGTTCCCGAGGACTCCTAAGGTCGGGGGTAAGAGGGCTACCTCTGGGCATTGCCAGCTAAGCAATGCCACCTTTACCTCTCCATCAGCCATCAGGCAGTGCCAAGGTCTAATGGCAACAGTTGAATGAGGGGTGGGGCCTCTCGGGGAGATCTGGAGGTGAGGGGGTCCCGCTGCTAGTCTACACTGGGGGCGTAAGCAGAGGGAGGGAGGTCAGCAATCAGAGCTGAGCATCGAGGTGGTGGAGGGGGATCATGACTGCAGAGGGGGACCTTGGAACTGCGGAAGGGTTTGAGAGATCAGGACTGCCAGGAGCGGGAGGAGGGCTGAGGAGGGCTGGGGGAGGTGGGAGGGGACAGGCGGAGAGGTGTCAAGACTGGCCTGGACATGTTTGAGGGACAATGTCTCAGCTCAGCCAATCAACTCTGTTCTCATATAACTATAGAGCCAGTTCCTATATGAACATGGTTGGAGGATGAACAACGCATTACTAAACCTTGGATCAGAGGATCATGTAACTTTTGAAGAGTTTTTTTATTATCTTGATGCTGCTTCACTGGAGTCTGTTCTCTGTGTCAGTTATAGGTTTTTAACATGACCCACATTAGACTCATTCGAAACAAATGTACTTTGCAATGGTCTCCCTGTAATTACTGCCATGTTTGGCTTGCTGTTTAAGTAATCGTTGGAGACGTTAGCCTTTCCTGCCAGCTGCAAAGTTAAGTCATAACCATGCTAATGACTAAACATTACTTCTATATTAGTGTCCATTTTCCACCTGCAGAATGCAAAGCAGTGGACCTCATTTGCATTTGTTGACTATTGAAATGTCTGCTTGGCAGTCACGGCTATGCAATATTATGCTTGAATGCCTATCCTGATAATCCTGACCTTTTACATGTGAGGATGTGAGTTTGCACCTGAAGGGGTGGCTAGCATCACTTGACATAATCCTGGTGCTAGCTCTCAGAGCGGCAATCCAAATGGTTCTCTGACTGTGACAGTGCTATCAGCTTCCTCATACATATTGCTGTATGAAGTGGAAATGGGGAGGACTGTAATGGCCTGATAGCAAAGCTCCAGTACATCTCTAGTGTCTTAAGTATTGAAAACGTGCTAGGTAATTTTTAAATGCTATGTTCAGGCAGACTGGGCCAAGTCACTCCTAGATGCCAAGGCAATGCTGGCTCAGTACCTGGATGAGGCCTGAACTTCATTCATGCATAAGCCATGTTTTTTGGAGAGATGCTAATGTCTGATTTTGATCAGTATCAGATGGTCAAGCGATGAGGCACCTTGCAACGCTCCAAACATGCTGCCATGAGTGCATTGATGTTTGCTGTGGCATTTCTGTGTCTTCAAAGCTGCCACAGGCAGTGAAATGTTAGCATTATGCTTGAAAGAGCAAAACCATGTCTGCAATAAGCGGCTCACCAACACTCAGTTAGTGTTCCACCAGGACCACTCAACTCCTAACTTCACTAAAACCTTATTCCAAACATGATCAAAAGAGTTGAACCCAAGAGGTGACTGTCTCTGATATCAAGGTAGCATTTAGCATCAAGAAGCCTTAGCAAAACTGGAGTCAATGATAAAGAAGAGTAAAACTATCAATTGGTAACAAAGGAAGATGGTTGTGATAGTTGGAGGTCAATGATCTCAATCCCAGGACATCACTGCAGGAGTTCCTCAGGGTAGTGTCCTAGACTCAACCATCTTCAGTTGCTTTATCAATGACCTTCCCTCCATCATGAGGTCAGAAGAGGGGATGTTTGCTGGTGATTGCACAATGTTCAGCACCATTTGTGACTGCTCAGATACTGAAGAAGAGCACTGAATTAAGATCACAACCATCAAAATGCTCTCACATCTCCTTCCACTTGCCCAGCATCATTTCCGAAGTCCAGAATGATACCCTGTCTTGTTGAACTTACTGGCCAATAATGATCTTCTGAAAATATCCCAACAATTCTTGTCCCTCCATCCCTTTCACACCAAAACTATCCCAGTTAATTTTGGGGTATTAAAATCTTCTCTCATTATTGCCCTATTGTCCTTGTATTTCTCAAGGATTTGCCAACATATTTACTTTTCTATCTCTCTCTGACCATTTGAACTCACAGTCATTTGATTGTCCCTTTTTTGTTACTAAGCTCAGTCCATCTGGCCTCCATTGATAATCCTCTAACATATCATACCCTGCTATAATTGTTTTGCTATCAAATTTCCCATCCCTTCCCTCCCCATCTTGTATGAAAACTCTGTAAGCAGGAATGTTGAGCTAACATTCCTGTTCCTCTTCAAGTTGCATTTCTGAAATAATTATGATAAACTACTACCTTTCTATCCATGGCCTGGGCTCATCTACCTCAATTCTACACTCCTTTATTATTACATATATATGAAGATAGTGGTAGGCCCAAGGAGAGAATGATGTTCCACTTGATACTTTAGGCTTTATAATGACCACACTTTTTACTGTGATGTGGTAACTGATACTGGAGGAGGTCAGATGAATTATCTAGTGTTATAATAGCTTTTTTTCAGCCCAGACTGGACTTAAAGGTACTTTAGATGGAGGGTGACACTGCTACACTTTACTGGGGGTTAGATTAGTTTAGTTGGCTGGATGGCTGGTTAATAATGGATACACAAGGCAAACAAAACCGGCTGTCCCATCGTATCGGGCAATGGGACCCTGTGTGAGAACCTCTCCAGCTATATCGAGGGCATCCTGAAACCCATTGTACAAAGAACCCCCAGCTTTTGTCTTGGCACTACGGACTTCCTACAGAAACTCAGCACACATGGAGCAGTTGAACCAGGGACACTCCTTGTCACAATGGATGTCTCGGCGCTCTACACCAACATCCCCCACGACGATGGTATTGCTGCAACTGCCTCAGTACTCAATGCCAACAACTGCCAGTTTCCGGATGCAATTTTACAACTCATCCGCTTCATCTTGGACCACAATGTCTTCACCTTCAACAATCAGCTTTTCATCCAGACACATGGAACAGCCATGGGGACCAAATTTGCACCTCAGTATGCCAACATCTTCATGCACAGGTTCGAACAAGACTTCTTCACCACACGAGATCTTCAACCAAGGTTATATACTAGATACATTGATGACATCTTTTTCCTTTGGACTCATGGTGAACAATCATTGAAACAACTGTATGATGATATCAACAAGTTCCATCCCACCATCAGACTCACCATGGACTATTCTCCAGAATCAGTTGCATTCTTGGACACACGCATCTCCATCAAGGATGGTCACCTCAGCACCTCACTGTACCGAAAACCGACAGACAACCTCACAACGCTCCACTTCTCCAGCTTCCACCCTAGACACGTTAAAGAAGCCATTCCCTATGGACAAGCCCTCTGTATACACAGAATTTGCTCAGATGAGGAGGATCATGACAGACACCTCCAGACGCTGAAGGATGCCCTCGTGAGAACAGGATATGGCGCTCGACTCATCGATCGACAGTTCCGACGTGCCACAGCGATAAACCGCACTGACCTCCTCAGAAGACGAACACGGGACACGGTGGACAGAGTACCCTTTGTTGTCCAGTACTTCCCCGGAGCGGAGAAGCTACGACATCTTCTCCGGAGTCTTCAACATATCATTGATGACGATGAACATCTCGCTAGGGCCATCCCCACCCCCCCACTTCTTGCTTTCAGACAACCGCACAACCTCAAACAGATCATTGTTCGCAGCAAACTACCCAACCTTCAGGAGAACAGTGACCACAATACCACACAACCCTGCCACAGCAACCTCTGCAAGACATGCCAGATCATAGACATGGACGACATCATCAAACGTGAGGATACCATTCACCAGGTACACGGTACATACTCTTGCAACTCGGCCAACGTTGTCTACCTAATACGTTGCAAGAAAGGATGTCCCGAAGCATGGTACATTGGGGAGACCATGCAGACACTACGACAGCGGATGAATGAGCATCGCTCAACAATCACCAGGCAAAACAGTTCCCTTCCTGTGGGCGAACACTTCAGCAGTCATGGGCATTCGGCCTCCGACCTGCGGGTAAATGTTCTTCAAGGGGGCCTTCGTGACACACGACAGCGCAGAGTCGCTGAGCAGAGACTGATAGCCAAGTTCCGCACACATGAGGACGGTCTTAATAGGGATCTTGGCTTCATGACACACTATCTGTAACCCCCGTAACTTGCCTGGGTTAGCAAAAAACCTCACTTACTGTGCTGTCTGGAGAAAATACACAATTCTCTAACCAATGCTCAGGATTCCCTTCACACACATTGTTAGCCACTTTAACACTTGAATAGCAGGTTAGATGTAAGGATTCGCATTCTAATCAGCAATCTGTAACTGTCTGTGTGGATATGAGTGCTATTGCAGACCAGAACACTGCATTTGCCTGACGAAGGCTATAAAGTCGAAAGCTCGTGAATTTACTATCAAATAAATTGGTTGGATTTAAAATCGGTGTTGTAAAAATTTACTGAGTTTACCCCAGTCCAACGCCGGCATCTCTACATCATGGTTAATAATGCACAGCAATGCCAACAGCACTAGTTCAATTCTTCTATTGGCTGAGTTTATCCTTGCACCTCACCTGAGGTATAGTGATCCTCAAGTTAATATACCACCTATGGCCATCTAGGACTATGGTGACTTTACCTTTCATTTTACAACGTCATGTCAAGTCAAGGAAGGCATTCCTGAAAGTCTAAGTGCTCTTTTTCTGTACTTATACACAGAGAGCTCAAGATTCCTGAACTGATAAAGCCTCATTTCATCTGAAGACTCACATGAAGTATCATATGTTTACTCTTCTATAACAGTAGGTCTCTATTAGTCCAGAACATTATTTGCTGTGCTATTACATGTAAAGAGTCCAGGAGGTTTCAAACTATTACAAAGTCTTGCAGGATCAAAGCGGGTAACATTCTCACAGATAACAGTAGAGAACTTAAGGTTCTGCATTGGTTATGGGTTCCCTAGCCAACATTTGTAGGCATATTCATAAGCTGACCAGAACAGTATCCATTACTGCATTCTCTCAGTGAAGGAAATTTGCCATCTTTAGCTGACTAGCCTACATTTTGATTTATTTGATTATTATTGCCACAAGCTTTGAGATACAGTGAAAAGTATTGCTTCTTGCATGCTATACAGATGAAGCATACTGTTCATAGAGTTCAGAGGGCAGATTGAAAGAAGATGGTGCAAAATATAATATTACAGTCATAGCTAAGGTATAGAGAAGGGTCGGCTTAATATATGTTAGGTCCATTCAAAAGTTTGATGGCAGCAGAGAAGAAGCTGTTCTTGAGTTGGTTGGTACATGATCTCAGGTTTTTGTATTTTTTCCCCCTATGGAAGAAGGTGGATAAGAGTATGGCTGGGATACATAGGGCCCTTGATTATGCCGGCTGCTTTTCTAAGGCAGCAGGAAATGTAGACGGAGTCAATGGATGGGAGGCTGATTTGTGTGATGGACTGGGCTATGTTCACAACCTTTGTAGTTTCTTGTGGTCTTGAGCAGATCGGGGGTCAAAACCCGCATTCCATGAAAGAATGAAGAAAAATAAATTACATCCTTTTATGTATTAAAGATAGTTGAGGTCTCAGTTTAACGTCCCCACTAGAAATTAGCACAGCAGCGTGCTCTGACGATGGATCACTGGAATGTCAATTCTATATTTTTTTGCTTAAAGTAGAACTTGAACGCATAACCTTCCAGTACAAAGAAAAAAGTGTTGCCAATTGAATTACAGCATGGCTGGCAGTAACTCAGACAAAAGGCAATAATATGAATTTTAGCAACATGTTCCTTTTGATTTGATTTATTATTGGCATTACAGTGAAAACTATTGTTTCATGCATGCTATACAGACAAAGCACACCATTTATAGAGAAGGAAACGAGAGAGTGCAGAATGTAATGTTATAGTCATAGCTAGTGTATAGAGAAAGATGAACATAATGCGAGGTAGGTCCATTCAAAAGTCTTATGGCAGCAGGGAAGAAGCTGTTCTTGAATTCATTGGTATGTCACCTCAGACTTTTGTATCTTTTTCCTAAAGGAAGAAGGTGAAAGAGAGAATTTCTGGGGTGCGTGGGGTCCTTAATTATGTCTGGCTGCTTTGGCGAGGCAGCAGAAAGTGTAGACAGAGTCATTGGATGGGAGGTTAGTTTGTGTGACTGATTGGTCTACATTCACAACCTTTTGTAGTTTCTTGCTATCTTGGGTAGAGCAGGAGCCATACCAAGCTGTGATACAACCAGAAGGAATGTTTCTATGGCATACCTGTAAAAGTTGGTGAGAGTCATAGCTGACATGCCAAATTTCCTTAGTCTTTTGGGAAAGTAGAGGGATTACTGTGCTTTCTCAATGTAGTGTCGGCATGGGGGCACCAGGACAGTTTGTTGGTGATCTGGACACCTAAAAACATGAAGCTCACGACCTTTCACCAAATGCGGAGATATGTAATGCCCTGAAATTGTCTGCATGTGATGTATAGACAATAATGCAACAATTTCTAAATTAAACTTATGAATATAGCTTTTAAACCACTATAATGTAGCCTAATCTTGGTGCAGCTCCCAATGATGCAGTGGTAACCATAACAACAGGACCATCTTCTCTTGTAAATAGCAACAATAAACCTTAAGAGATGCTTGGAGTGTTTTGTATCATTCTGTATAACTCTACTTTAAAGTCTCTGTGATTTTACATGGATTGAATTTGTTAATTTGATATATTTGAAGTGCATGAAGTAAAAATTGATCCGAGTCTCTTATTGAGCTGATGAATAAGTCACATGGTGTCCTGTGTATTTGATATCAGGAAAGGGATATTTGTAATTCTTACCTTCTCTAGACAGATGTGGAAAAGATTTGGAAATTTAGGTTCTGAGGAAAAAGCATTTTGTCCTACACATCTATTAGCAGTTCCTCAGAAAGTCCGGTAAAATATGAAAATCAGGTTGTAATAATTGTCTTTAATATCACTTAAGGTCTCCCATCAATGGATGGAAATTCATTTCATAGCCTGTGGTTAAGATAAATGAAATTTAAGATGGTCATCTTTGAAGGCCTGTGGATAAATTCATGGAAGAGTACAAATCTTTATTGTGTTTGAACGTTATAGAATCTTAGAATACCTACAGTTCAGAAGAGGCCATTCGGCCTATTGAGTTTGCACCTGCTCTCTGACAGAGTATCTGGCCCAAGCGCTTTCCTCGTAACCCCATGTATTTATCCCGCCAATCCTCCTAATCAATACCTTTTAGGACACTAAAAGGCAATTCTGCATGGCCAATCAACCTAACTTGTGCATCTTTGGACTGCGGGAGGAAACTGGAGCATCTGGAAAAAAACCCACACAGACATGAGGAGAACAAGCAAACTCTTCACAAACACAGGATGAACATGAAGTTTTCTCACAGTCTGTCATCCAAGGCTAGAACTGGTTCTGTGAGGCACCAGTGTGAATCATTATGCCACTGTGCAGCCCAAAAATAGAATGCAGGTACTTAGTATGAAGGAGGAGCCAAAATCAAAGAAATTTTAAGGTCCAGAGAGGTAGCCAATTCTCTAAAAGAAAAGATATCAATGATATTGTGTGGAGCATTAGGGCATTGAACATAATTACTGATCTACCCTGATGTATCTATCCAAATCTCATATGAGGTTTTCAGACACACTGGCAGTCATCAAAAAAGGCATTAAGGGTTGCATAAAAACACATTAGCGCTGTTACATGCTGAAATGATGGGCCTAAATTCAGATCCTCCTCCTGAATTTGTTGACTGAGCAATTTTTCTGCAGTAAGTATTTTCTGCTTAAAGTTTAATTAAAATAAAGCCCAAGACCCTGTTGATCAAATTCAAATTTCTCAGTTCAGGCGAATGTTCTGCGCCCCATTACATATACGCCTGAAAATGGACCACATCTAACTTCTAGCTCTAATAAGAAAGAAAAATGGATAAAATTGAGCAAAATCTTGGACTGCAAAAATGTTTAAAAACAATAGCTTAAAAAACTCTGGAAAGCTTGAATGGAGGGAGGTGGTAATTGTGTGTGGGGTTGGTTGTGTTGTGGTGTGTTTTTTTTTTTTTTTGTTGGGTTGTGGGGGTTTTTTGGTGTTTGTTGTTTTTTTTTTGTGTGTTGTGTGTTTTTTGGGTTTGTTTTTTTTTTTGTTTGTTTGGTTTTTGTTTTTTTTGTGTTGGTTGTTTTGTTTTGTTTTTTTTTGTGGGTGTTGTGGGGTGGTTTTGTGTGTTGTGGGTTTTTTTGTGTGTTTTTTTTTTGTGTTTTGGTTTTGTGTTTTGTTTTTTGGTTTGTTTTTTTTGTTTGGTGTTTTTTTTTTTTTGTTGGGTTGTTGTGTTGTTTTTTTTTTTGTTTTGTTTTGTTTTTGTTTTTTTGGGGGGTGGGGTGTGTGTTTTTGTTTTTTGGTTTTTTGTTTTTTTGTTTTTGTGTTTTGGGTTTGTTTGTTTTTTGTTTTTTGGTAATTGGTGGAGAGCATAGCAGAGGGCATAAGTACAGGGACTAAAAGAATTGTAATAATGATCAAGTGGAAGGATAGAGGAAAATGTAATAAGCCAGTACCAGAAGAAAGAAATAAAAGATGCTTACTGGATTGTTAAGGATTTGATTCAGTCTATGAAAGGGATTAAACATTTAAAGTTAATTTACTAGTCACAAGTAAGGCTTATAACAACACTGCAATGAAGTTATTGCGAAATTCCCCTAGTCATCACTCTCAGGCACCTGTTCAGATCAATGCACCTAATCAGCACATCTTTCAGAATGTGGGAGGGAACTGCAACACCCAGAGGAAACCCACACAGACACTGGGGAAAACATGCAAACTCCCCATAGACAGTGATCCAAACCAGGAATCGAACTCGGTCCCTAGTGCTTGAAGTGGCAGTGCTAATCACTGTGCTCCCATGCCACTTCAGCTTAAAGCAGAGCTAAATATCCTTTGCAAAACAAGCAGAGAAAGACAACATTAATGTCACACACATATTCAGGCACAAAGGTCTTTTTGAGGAGGGGTATTTTAGACAGGTAGTCATGCTTAACCTGATAACATTGCAGCTGTGTTTCAGAAAAACATGTTATGCTTTGCTTCTCAAGAATTACTCAGTGGTCTAAACTATAAAACAGACATTCAAACTCTCACGTTACTTAAAATAAGAAAACAGAAACTTTAGGAGGTCCCAGAGGACTGGAGAATAGCTAATGTTGTACCATTGTTTAAAAAGGGTAGTAGGGATAACCCTGGAAATTATAGGCCCATGAGTTTGACGTCAGTGGTAGGGAAGCTGTTGGAGGGGATTCTTAGAGATAGAATGTGTAGGCACTTAGAGCGTTGCGATCTGATTAGGGATACGCAGCATGCATTTGTTAAGGGGAGGTCGTGCCTTACGAATCTGGTAGAATTTTTTGAGGAGGTGACGAAAACGGTTGACAAAAGGTGAACCATTGATGTCGTCTACATGGATTTCAGTAAGGCGTTTGACAAGGTCCCTCATGGGAGGTTAGTTGAGAAGTCAAGGCTCATGGGATACAAGGACAGGTAGCTAGATGGATAAGTTACTGGCTTAGTAATAGGAGACAGAGAGTAATAGTGGAAGGGTGTTTCTCTAGCTGGAGGTCAGTCACTAGTGATGTGCCGCAGGGCTTGGTACTGGAACCTCTTCTATTTGTAATATATATAAATGACTTGGAAGAGAGAGTAAGTGGAGTGATCAGCAAGTTTGCAGACGATACAAAGATGGCTGGACTTGCAGATATTGAGGAGCATTGTCAGGCAATGCAGCAGGACATAGATAGGCTAGTAGCTTGGGCAGATAGATGGCAGATGGAATTCAATCCTGATAAATGTGAGGTGATGGCATTTTGGGAGAAAGAGTGTAGGGGAGAGGTATATGATAAAGGGTAGACCTATTAAGAGTATAGAAATGCAGAGGGACCTGGGAGTGCAGGTGCATAAGTCTCTGAAGGTGTCAGAGCAAGTGGAGAAGGTTGTGAAGAAAGCATATGGCATGCGAGCCTTTATAGGAAGTGGTATAGTGTACAAGAGCTGGCCTTTAATGTTGCAGTTGTATAAAACGTTGGTTAGACCTCATTTGGAATACTGCATTCGTTTCTGGTCGCCCTACTACCCGAAGGATGTGGAGACTCTGGAGAGAGTGCAGAGGAGGTTTACCAGGATGCTGCCTGGTATGGAAGGTCTGAGTTATGAGGAGACGTTAGGCAAATTGGGACTGTTTTCCTTAGAAAGACATAGACTTAGAGGAGATCTAATAGAGGTGTACAAGATTATGAGGGGTATAGATAGAGTAAACAGGGTTAAGCTTTTTCCTAGGATGGACTCGAATAGCACGAGGGGTCACGGGCTTAGGGTGAGGGGGGTAAGGTATAATTTGGATGCTAGAGGGAGTTTTTTCACACAGAGGGTGGTCGGGGTATGGAATGCGCTGCCAAGTAAAGTGGTGGAGGCAGGCACTCTGGAGTTATTTAAGAAATACTTAGATGGGCACATGAACAGAATGGGAATGGAGAAGTGTAGAAAACTGATTTAAAATAGGGATCATGAACCTTGGGAGTCCCTGGGAAGTGTTTAAATAGATGATGATATTGATGTACTTGTTTTTATCCAACAGGTGCTTTGGTCCACCTTGTTGTCTAACAAGGGGCATACACGCGATGGGTCGTGAGAGGGCTGCTCTTGGATTTTTTTCAAGAGTGTCCTAGTGCTTCACATCGTTAGTGTACGTTTGACCAGGACCATTTGATGGGCAACACGACAGCTCAGTGACTATCGCTGTGCTGTGCAGATACATGGATTTGGGCCTGTGGGAGTTTGCGCATTCTCCCCGTGCTTGCATGGGTTTTCTCCGGGTGCTCCGGTTTCCTCCCACATCCCAGAGATGTGCTCTTAGGCTAATTGGGAAAACAAATTCTCTCTAAATTGTCTCAAATTTGGTTTTTAATCCATAGATCTATAAACATAGACAGAGATCATGGGTAGATGTAGGAACATCGGGGTGGCTGCATGGGCTCATTGGGCGGAAAGGCCTGTTTCCCATGCTGTTTTGTTCTTGGTTCTTTGTTCTTTGTAAACAAGTTGTAAAAGTGCTACATAATTGTATGTGTTTCCTCCTTAATCTTATCTCCATTCATCATCCAATCAGGAGGCTTTGCCCAATATTTTCACAACACTTTGCCATTTCTGTTGCTTACAAGTTAGTCAGACCTTGTAGTTGGAAGAAGATTGAGACTTTATAGGCTTCCTTACAAACTGAAATAAAGACAAGAGAAAACAATATATTTTTGATTGTGAGTATAAAAATTGTTGCTATTTGTTTGAATATCCTATCTACTTTTTTCTCTAAGTGGACTTGAAGTTGCATTAAATATATTTAGATGAATTAACTTTTCTTGCATTTATACTCTTTAATATTCAAAACATTGATGTAGTATCTTCCAAGATTTAAGCTTCTAATCTAGTATTTGTATTAAACATTCTAAAGGGTTTTAGACTCAGTCCGCAAACCTCATGAAACCTAATTCTTCCAGAATTCTTAGTTATTAGGTTCTATTATAAGTTCTAAGAGGTTACTCTCTAACAGGACAGTTCTAATTTGCCCTGTTATATTTTATTCTGAAATATTTTTACTCCATCGAGATACTACTGGGAGAGAGGATACATCATCTTAAGACCATATCTATAGCGAGTAAGCTCTGAGCTCTAATGATGATTTAAAATCTCATTTAGTTCTGGTTATAAACTGACAATAAATTTGACTAAACAAATTTCCCTTTCCAGGATGTAAAAATAGCAGAACATTTACAGGATCTAAGAAGAAAATTACTGGTTGAGGGAGGGGGGTGGGGGGGAGTGATATCACAGAAGCGTGTGAATGCGAAGATTAAAAGCTTTAGCCTGATTTGTAGGAGCATAAAGTGTCATTGGAGTCTGACAAGGATGGGAAGAATGAAAATAATGGCTGTTGATCAAGTTACAACATGGAAAGCAGCATTGTCAATTGCAAAGCATTATCGGAGAGTCAGATGGAGCCTCCTGAGTGGATGAGAAACGGAGATCAAATCAAGAAAGAAATATATACATTGATATAGCACCTTTCACAAGACTAGATCTCCAAAAACACATTCTGGCCAATGAACTATTTTTGAAGTGCAGTCTTGATTGTATTGCATGGAATCAGCTCCTAATTTGCACACAGAAAGCTCCCATAAGCAGCAATGTAACTATCTGTTTTGGTTTCACCTCCAACAGTGCAGCACTATCCAGCACTATACTGGAATGTCAGCCTAGATTGAGGAAGGGGGGAATAAGTGTTGTAGTGGTATTGTCACTGGGCTAGTAATCCAGAGACCAAGAGCAACATCTGTGGACCTGGGTTCAAGTCCCAACAAGGCAGATGGTGACATTTGAATTCAATAAAAATCTGGAATTAATAGTCTAATGATGACCATGAAGCCATTGCCAGTTCTCAGGAAGAAACCCATCTGGTTCATTCATGTTCTTTAGGGAAGGAAATTTCCCATCCTGGCCTCCATGTGACTCCAGACCCACAGCAATGTGGTTGACTCTCAATGTCTTCTGAAATGGAGGACAGTTAGGGACAGGTCATAAATGCCCAGCCAGCAATGCCATAAAATGAATTTAAAAAAATAGAGATTGCCCTCAGACACCGGGAAGGGTGGGGGGGGGTGCGTGGTGGGAGCTCGAATCCACAATCATCTGATATAGGGGCATGCATGCTAACAACAGATCTATAACTGACACTCATGAAGAGAGTACTTGGGGATAACGAGCACTGGAGACCAGAAGATATTTAATCAGCCAAAAACACTCCAGAGAATAAGAAAATGGGGGAAGACTTAATGATCCCAGAAGCAGCTAAAGCCAGAAAGATAATCTGGAGCCCGTTGTGGATAGTGCACAAAAGATTAATTTGAGAATTAAATAGATTGAAAATCAGAACTGCCTAAAGTATACAGACTAGGAAGATATAATGGGTTTAAGCCATCTTTGTTCCATTAAAGATGCTTATCACAGCAAATTAATAGTTGTGTGATCTGTCAACAGAAGGAAAGAATCATTAAATTATTTCTTACTACTGTTTGAACAGTTGTTTTTGAGTCTCAGTAAGTGTCAGAACTGTATTTTTGAATTCAGTGTATGTATTGTTTGATCTTGTTCCCAAGTTATTTCTTCCTGTAGTGGTTGTGGGATTGAAGCAGACATGTGGCTGCCAGGCATATTAATCCTGTCATCAAGAGTTAGGAACATTTAAAGTTAAAGTTTATTTAAAGTTTATCTATTAGTCACAAATAAGGCTTATATTAACACTACAATGAAGTTACTGTGAAATAATAATTTACTTAATTTAAACTATGTCACTTTGTGCTGATCTCATGTAATTGTTTTAAATCTATCTCTTGGTACTTCTGACATGATTCTTGCAACTTCCTCTTTGTAGTCTTCCAATCTTGCATAAATTATAACACATCCAAAATTCTGTTTCACTCAAAGTCATGAGGTGGGATTTTCCCACAGGCTTCAAGACTGTGGCATCAAAACTGAAGAGTGATCCCTAGTCTGCGCATAGCAGGAGCTAGATGAGAGGAGCTTTTTTCTCGGAGATCTCATCCTAACTGCCCACCTCCGAACTTGCCATTCAATTAAGGATGCAAAGTATGTTCCAATGCTGCTCACCTGGTCACAGGGCCAGAACTCTAAAGATGTGACAAACCTAGTGGAAGAAATCGGCATTACAAATGAGACGTAAGGTGTAATCTTACCGGCCGTTCACACCATGTTCCCACTGCAGCGAATTCGGAGAATTTGGTGCCCAGCCAAATCTCCGTTCACTGAAGCAGGATGGGAATTCCCACTGCTGTGAATGGCCAAAATATTCTGGCCTTAGAGGTATAAAAACTAGGAGCAGGAGGAAACCATTTGGCCCTTCGAACATGATGTCCTTGAACATGATCAGGCCCTTCAACATGATCATGGCTGATCCTCTAACTCAAAGCCATATTCCTGCTTTCTTCCTATTTCCCTTGATACCTTCAAGGTGCAAGTGAAGAGCTGATTCACCTGAAATGAAAGCTTGAATGGTGAGCAGGGAGGAGGTAAAGAGGCAGATGTTGCACCTTCTGAAATTGCATTAGACGTTGCCTGGGAGATCGATGAGGTGTGGAGTGTGATAGGTTAGTGGACCAGGGTATCCTGGAGAGAACAGTCCCTGTGCAATGTGAAGACAGGGGATGGGGGTGTGAAGGAAACATCTGTTTGGTGGTGGCATCATGTTGGAACAATATAAATGGAGTGAAAGTGGAGGAGAGAATCCTGCTCATTCTTTCCGCGTGCCTCTATCCTCAGTGACCCACTCTGCTCCATCTCTCCAATTGGAAATCTTTCTTTCTTTCTTTTAAGAACCCCTTAAATATAAAATAAGGAAAATAAAGATTTTGTCCTTGGAACAATGAACAGTATACATATCACATCCTCAGGAAAGTACTTCATTGTCAATTGGTTAGTTCTTATATTAGCTGTTGTTAGTGAGGAAAATACTGAAATAACAAATTATACAAAAGAAGTAGAAATGGACTAAAGTTCCTAAACTGGTTTGGCATTCGAACATGGAACAATAGAGAAACATGTCTGTGTGGGTTTTCTCCAGGTGTTCCAGTTTCCTCCCACAGTCTAAAGATGTGTGGGTTAGATGGATTGGCCATGATAAAATTGCCCCTTAGTGTCAGGGGGTTACTGAGCGCAAATACCAGGTTATAGGAATAGGATCTCAGTGGGATTGTGAGTGGTGCAGACTCGATGAGCCAAATGGACTCCTTCTGTACAGTTAGATTTCTATGATGCTATAACCCCTACAATATAGTAAGAGGCTATTCAGCCCATCAAGTCTGCACTGACTCTTTGACAGAGCATCTTACCAGGCCCACTCCCCCACACCTTATCTCTATAACCCCACATATTTACCACGGCTAATCCCCCTAATTTACATACCTTGGAAAATAAAGGGCAAGTTAGCATGGCCAATCTACCTGACGTACACATCTTTGGACTGTGGATGAACTAAAGCACACGGAGGAAACCCTTGTTGACAGAGGGAGAATATGCAAACTCCACACAGTTACCTAAAGCCTGAATCGAATCCAGGATCCTGGTGCTGCAAGGCAGCAGCGCTAACCATGTCATTTTCTAGTCATATCAGGAGGCCTGAGGGATCCAGTGGATTGGAGAACTATCCTTTCATGCATGGGCTTCAATCCAAGTCAATTAGTTTCCCTATTGGTTGATTTTACTTTTCAGGTGTACTGAACTGGTATATTTTGATGCTAATTTTTGATGGACAGGATTCTACAATGTAAAATTTTTTTATTGGAAATCAGGGAAAGCCTGAGATAATTAGAAAGGCCAAGAGAAAAAGTGCACTATTACAATCAGGGTCACATTTTCTGATCCAGAATATCAGCAGCTTTTCTAGCATCCTTCCATTGAAAGTGCAGCACGCTAATGTGTGAATTTCTTCCAGACCTTGCAAACCTTCCAGATTTAGCATCAGAAGTGCCTTGGTTATTATACTCATAGTCTGTACTTGAGCTCATTGACTGGAATCTCTATAATGTGCAGATGCTGGCAGTGGACTGGGGAAGGCAACATGAGAAGTCTCACAACACCAGGTTAAAGTCCAACTGCTTTATTTGGTATCACAAGCTTTTGGAGTGCTGTTCCTTCATCAGATGAGTGGAGAGTTGGATTCACAACAGGAGATATATAGACAATGACACAATTGCAAGATAATGATTGGAATGCAAGTCTTTACACGGAATCAAGTCTTTACAGGTGTAGACAATGCAAGTGGAACAAGGGACACTCATCTGAGGAAAGAGGTAAGACTCACCTGACGAAAGAGCAGCACTTGTGCTACCAAATAAATCTGTTGGACTTTAACCTGGTGTTGTCAGACTTCTTACTGTGTCCACCTCAGTCCAACGCCAACATCTCCAAAATACGGCAATGGGGAGGCATCGGGGAAGCTGGAATCTGATACTTTCTCAATGCCACCGTCTGTTGTCGCTCAGTAACTGAGAGACTAGACGGCCAATTGAGCCAATTAAGGATATTTTCCTCAAGGCAGGAAGGCCTGCTGCTGGCTGGCAAGACTGCTAAGGTGGAAACTGCTGCTTGATGGCCGTGAGAATCAGCATGCAGAGCACTAGTTCCCTTTGCAAAGTCTGCCTGCTTTTTGGGGATGCATTGAGGTATTCCCTTCCTGGTCAAACAATCTCAGAAATGGCCACTGCTAGTGGTAGTACGGTGAGCTGCTAAACTGTTGGCCCTCTGAATGGGCCACTAACTCTAGGAGTGGCCAGCTCTCCACAATTAGATGACAGTCTCAGTACCCATCTGTTAATTGGTCACTATTAACAGGATATTGCTCAAGGGCTCTGCTGCCTGCTTGAGTAAGTTTGTAACATTTTTTTATTCCAGGATTTAGATGAAGGCTAAAAAATTCAACCCTGCACTCAATAGTTGGAATAATAGAAGTGAATGTGTTCTGCTCTAACATTAATCCAGGCAGCTGTTGAATGGAGAACCCTGCATTCGTTTCTGTAGCACCCAAAGCAGTGACAATTCATCTTGGGCACTCTTAGGCGGGGAGAAGCTGCGTCAGAAAGATATGGCGTTGGTTTACTGCTTGCTGTTCCCTGAACAGGAAAGTAATCATAAGGCATTATAATAAGTTATTGGTCTGTCTTCGGAAAGTCCATTGAAATAGAGGCAAATTATTTGCTTCTGAATATTCAGTACATTGAACTTTAACCACATTTTCGACGAGGGAAAATAGCCTATGTTTGTGTCTTACTGTAGTTGGTGGCACAGGTAGTAGAACCAATGAAAATATTGATTGGTGATGCCATCCTGCCAGCTCCTTTCATTGTCAAGTGGCAAGAAGAGAGACCATCTGCTTCATTGGATCTCCCATTGGCAGTTTGATTAGGGTGAAAATCTGCCAGTGCCCTGGGTGCTTCTTCATTTATCCTCAGCCGCCCTTATTACAGTAACATTCCTACCACGTCTGATGACATTTGGAGCTTATGTCTGCAAACAGATCTCTATTAATAAGACATCAGTTCAGGCAGCAAAGCCAAACAAAAGCTGAAACTTTCACTCCCAGCTGGAGATTAGAGGTGTTAAGTGCAAAAGGCAATGAAGAATCACAAAAATAAATCAAATTCTGCTGCCTGTTTCCTTTGTGCATGAAAATGTAGTTATTCTAATCATGAACACTTATGAGCAGATAATTCATTTGAACAAAAAAAACCAGAGAACATGATTTGAAGAGATTTATTTTACACACTGATGTTTCTCAGCCACAATGCATTTTCAAGCTCTCTGCAATTTCTTTGTCCTACATCAGGCATCATTTCTCATAATGAACAATGAAATAGTAGGTCACTAGATTCACGTTAACCCATGAAGACTTGAATAGCTAAAGGACAATAAATGCCAAGGCCTAGAACAGATTCATTATGTTTTCTGGGATCAGCCTCAGTTTTATACCAGGTGGTCTTCTACTGGTAATGATTCCCACTCACCGGAATCTTGGCTCTGAGGGGGAGATAGGAAACTTTATGACCTGCTCGCATCTGCCATAAGATCATTTTAAATCAAATGCAGAAATCCAGTAAGATATTTATGTATTAATTACTGTCACAAGTAAGCTTACATTAACAGAGCAATGAAGTTACGGTGAAAATCCCCTTGTTTAACACATTCTGACATCTGTTCAGGTACACTGAAAGTGAATTTAGCATGGCCATTGCACTTAACCAGCACATCTTTCAGGCTGTGGAAGGAAACTGGAGCACTTGGAGGAAACCCATGCAGAGATGGGGAGAATGTGTGAACTCTTCATAAAAAGTGACCCAAACCGGGAATGGAACCTGGGTCCCTGGCACTATTGGGTAGCAGTGCTAACCTCTGTGGCAGCGTGTTGCCTCTTTCTGGATGATCATATGACAGAAACACATTTTCACTGCAAAGATTTGAAACATGATTCAGCAATTTGAATTGCTACATTAAACATACACTACTTCAGACTGAGAGCTCGCCTCCATGATGTTGCGTGACATGCTAACAGACCAATTGAATTAGATTTAATGGATTTTTTTTGGGCTGGAGGAAGGTTTGTAGTGGTTTTTCCCAGGGGTCACTTGCTTTTCCTGATATATATTAATGATCTGGAATATTTTTCTTCACCTCATTTTTGTTTAACTTTATGTCTTCAAAACATGTTTGTCTTTATGATGCAAACATAATTGCATGTTTTTCCCCATGGACCCCTACCCACACAGGCCACAGGTTAGGAACTACTGGTCTAGCCTTGGTAGCCATGATGTGGAGATGCCAGTGTTGGACTGGAGAAAGTAGGTCTTGGTATGCAGGGGACAATTTCAAAATTTGCAAGTGACATGAACCTTGCAGCATTGTAAACTGTGAGGGCAGTGTAGAATTTCAAAAGGATATAGAAACATAGAAATATAGAAGATATGTGCAGGTCCTTCAAGCCTGCTCCCAATTTAATAGTCCAAACTTACTTTTTCTCCATAACCTTTGATCCTATTAGCCCCAAGTGCTATATCTAGCCACCTCTTCAGTACATTCAATGTTTTCACATCTACGACTTTCTCTAATGAATTCCACAGGCTCATCACTCTTTGGAGGAAGAAATGTTTGGGGTTCAAATGCTTTAGTCGGAGTAGAGAAGGAGGTAGAAGGGGGGAGGAGTGGCATTATTAGTCAAAGACTGTATCACAGTGACAGAGAAGAAGTTTGATGAGGACTTGTCTGTTGAGGTAGTATGGGCTGAGATTAGAAACAGGAAAGGAGAGGTCACCCTGTTGGGAGTCTTTTATAGACCTCCTAAAAGTTCTAGAGAGGTAGAGGAAAGGATTGCAAAGTCAATTCTGGTCAGGAGTGAAAGTAATAGGGTAATTGTTATGGGGGACTTTAACTTTACTAATATTGATTGGAATAGCTATAGCTCTAGCTCGTTAGAGGGGTCAGTTTTCGTACAAAGTGTGCAGGAAGGTTTTTTGACTCAGTATGTAGATAGGCCAACTAGAGGTGAGGCTACATTGGATTTGGTGCTGGGCAATGAGCCAGACCAGGTGTTAGGCTTGGAAGTTAGTGAACATTTTGGTGGTAGTGACCACAATTCGGTTACGTTCACCTTAGTGATGGATAGGGATAGGCATGAAGCTGGGGGCAGTAGTTATAGCTGGGGGAAGGGTAATTATGAGGCCATCAGGAGAGAATTAGGGTGCATAGATTGGACTAGGAAACTACAGGGACTGGGAACATCTGGAATGTGGAGTTTATTCAAGGAGCAGCTGCTGCGAGTCCTTGATAAATATGTCCCTGTCAGGCAAGGAGGAAATGGTCGAGTAAGAGAACCTTGGTGTACGAAAAAAGTTGATTTGCTGGTTAAAAGGAAAAAGGGAGGCTTATGTCAGGATGAGGCTTGAAGGCTCGGTTAGTGCAACGGAGAGCTATAGATTAGACAGGAGACAGGAGGGAGCTAAAGAGTGAATTGAGGAGAGCTAAGAGAGGACACGAGAAGACTTTGGCTGATAGGATTAAGGAGAATCCTAAAGCTTTCTTTAGATATGTTAAGAATAGAAGATTGGTTAGGACAAGATTAGGGCCAGTCATAGACAGCAGTGGGAAGTTGTGCGTGGAGCCTGAAGAGATTGGAGAGGCATTGAACAAATATTTCTCTTCGGTATTCACGCAGGGAGATGTAAATGTAGTTGTGGAGAACACTGAGGTACAGGGTTGCAAACTGGAAAGTATTGAAGTAGATAGGGAGGATGTGCTAGATATTCTCGAGGGTTTGAAGTTGGATAAGTCCCCTGGGCCGGACGGGATTTACCCTAGGATTCTCTGGGAGGCAAGAGAGGAGATTGCAGAGCCTCTGGCTCTGATCTTCAGGTCCTCGTTGGTTACGGGTGTGGTTCCGGAGGACTGGAGGATAGCGAATGTGGTCCCATTGTTTAAGAAGGGGAAGAGAGACCTTCCAGGGAATTATAGGCCAGTGAGTCTTACTTCTGTTGTGGGCAAGGTATTGGAGAGAATTATTAGGGATAGGATTTATAGTTATTTAGAGAGAAATGAATTGATTGGGGATAGTCAGCATGGTTTTGTGAAGGGTAGGTCGTGCCTTACTAACCTCATTGAGTTTTTTGAAAAAGTGACTAAAGAGGTGGGTGGGGGTAAGGCGGTTGATGTGGTATATATGGACTTTAGTAAGGCGTTTGATAAGGTGGCCATGGAAGACTTCTGCAGAAAATGCAGATGTATGGGATAGAGGGTGATTTAGCTAATTGGGTTAGGAATTGGCTAGCAGATAGAAGACAGAGGGTGGTGGTTGATGGGAGCTATTCATCGTGGAGTTCGGTGACAAGTGGTGTACCTCAGGGGTCTGTTTTGGGGCACCTGCTGTTTGTAATTTTTATAAATGATCTGGATGAGGGTATTGAAGGATGGATTAGTAAATTTGCAGATGACACTAAAGTCGGTGGAGTGGTAGATAGTGAAGAGGGGTGTTATAGTTTGCAGAGGGACTTGGACAAGTTGCAGAGCTGGGCCGAGAGGTGGCAAATGGAGTTTAATGTGGAAAAGTGTGAGGTAATGTACTATGGCAGAAATAATAAATGTGTAGAGTATAGGGCTAATGAAAGGATTCTTAGTAGTCTTGATGAACAGAGGGATCTTGGCGTTTATGCGCATAGATCCCTGAAAGTAGGCAGTCAAGTCGAGAAGGTTGTTAAGAAGGCATATGGAGTCTTAGCTTTTATTGGTAGGGGATTGAATTTCGGAGCCGCAACGTCATGTTGCAACTGTACAAAACTCTAGTGCGGCCGCACTTGGAGTATTGTGTGCAGTTCTGGTCCCCACATTATAAGAAAGATGTGGAGGCATTGGAGAGGGTACAGAGGAGGTTTACCAGGATGTTGCCTGGTATGGAGGGCAGGCCTTATGAAGAAAGGCTGAGGGATTTGAGGTTGTTTTCATTAGATAGGAGGCGGCTAAGAGGGGACCTAATCGAAACATATAAGATGATTAGAGGTTTAGATAGGGTGGACAGTGATAGCCTTTTTCCTAGGATGGAGAAAGCTAGCACGAGGGGACACAGCTTTAAATTAAGGGGTGATAGTTATAGGACGGATATCAGAGGTAGGTTCTTTACCCAAAGGGTGGTTCGGGAGTGGAATGCCCTGCCTGCAGCAGTTGTAGATGCGCCAAGTTTGGTGGCGTTTAAGAGGTTAGTTGATAAGTATATGGAAGAGAAGGGAATGGTTTAGTTTGGAGGGGCATTGCTTTTTATATTGGTCGGCGCAACATCGAAGGCCGCAGGGCCTGTTCTGTGCTGTAATGTTCTATGTTCTATGTCTCCTTTGTCCTAAATGGTCTATCCTGTATCCTCAGACTGTGACTCCTGGTTCTGGCCTCCCTCACAATTGAGAACATCCTCCCTGCATCTACCCTGTCTAGTCCTGTTAGTATTTTATAAGTTCATTCATCCGAACTCCAGTTGGTGGAGTGGGCAATAAGTGGCATATGAAATTTAATGTAAAAAAGTGTGAAGTGATGTAGTTTGGTTAAAAAAAGCATGGGCAGACAACGGCTGGTAACTTTCTCAGAATGGCAATCAGTAGTGGATTGCTTTTCCACATGAATGGACCTGCACATGAATTGTAAAACACTTGCCTCGTTTGACCTACCTGACTCAGGCCAGCTGAGACTGAAAAAGTGAAGCATGTCAATAACTCCAGCAGTAAAGCACAGAAGGAGTGGAGTGAAAGATCATACTCTTTTTTTTAACAGCACTAGCCACAGTAAGGCAGGTGAGTTTAAACAACTCAGTGAAAGGGAGAAGAAAGGTATTGAAGATAAGTGAATGGGATTTTGGGTGGGTTTGGAACATTGGCAGGAGAGATGGAAATTGGAATGGAGTTGGACATCAATGAGGAGGAGTTGGGTATTGGGAAGGCAGAGTCAGATATCGGGTGGGAGCCGGATATTGGGAGTCAGAGAGTTGAACATCAAGATGAGTCGGATATCGGGGGTGGGGGGTGTGGTGTAGTGGGCTGGGAGCACCCATGTCTGACTGCTGTGGGTTGGGCCTGGTCAGATTGTGGTGTGTCAAGTGGAAGAATGGAGAATAACATGATGCATTTGATGCTTAGTTGGTGTGAGGGTTGAGGAGGATGGAGAGTTGGGTTTATGGGAGTTTGTAATTGGTACACTGGTGTTAGAAGTGCTTTTCTCCCTTCTCACCATTTAGAGTAGCATTATGGATAAAACTGGCAGGACCATCCAAAATTATTGATTTATATCACTTTGTCGGATGGTTCCCAGGCCAGCACAATTGTCCAGATGAAGTTAGGAATTCTAGGCGATTGCTGGGTAAACTCTTACCTTGGAATTTCTGAGAGGTATTCCCCACCACATCTTTGGGTACTCCCCAGATCTAAAACTGAGGAGTCAGGAAGTTATAACTCAATATAAAATAAGGGATACAAGCTTTAAGGGGATGCAGGAGCAGAGAAACCTGGATGTACATTGTGCAATGATTTTTGAACGTAGCAGAACAGGTGAAGTGAGTAGTTAATAAAACATATTGTATCATGGGCTTTATTAATAAGGACATTGAATACAAGAGCAAGGAGTTTATGCTGAATGTAAACAAGAAGCTAGTTAGACCTTGGCTGGAATATTGAATGCACTGGGTACCACAGTATAGGAAGAATGTGAGCTCATTGGAAAGAGTGCTGAAGAAGTTTATAAGAATAGTTCCAGTCATGAGAAACTTCAGTTATGTGAATAGATTGGAAAGATTGGAGAGATTGGGACTGTTCTCCTTGGAGAAAAAAAGACCGAGAGGAGTTTTGATAAAGATGTTCAAAATTATGATAGGGTTGAACAGAGTAAATAGAGAAAAACTGTTCCTCCTCATAAAACTACTGAGAATGAGAGGGCGCAGATTTAAAGTGATTTGCAAAAGAAGCAACTGTATTCAGAGAAGACTTTTTCACACAACCAATTGTTTGGGTGTGGAATGTATTTCCTGGAAATGTGGTGAAGGCAGGTTCAAAAGAGGTATTCAGGCATTCAGGCTGTTAGGGATAGCACAGTGGCACAATGGTTAGCATTGCTGTTTCACAGCGCTAGGGACCCAAGTTTGATTCCCAGCTTAAATCGCTGTCTTTGTGGAGTTGTCCCTGTTTCCTCTGGGTGCCCCGATTTCCTCCCACAATTAAAAGATGTGTTGGTTAGGTGCATTGATCCAAACAGGCACCAGAGTGTAACGACTGGGGAAATTTCACAGTAACTTCATTGCAGTGTTATTGTAAGCCTTACTTGTGACTAATAAATAGTAAATAAACTTTATTTTCAAGAGGGAATTTGATGATTATTTGAATAGAAATAATGTTCAGCTCGCCGAGGAAAATGGCACTAATTCGTAATGCTTATTTGGAGAACTGATGAGGTATGGTGGCTGAATGGCCTCCTTCTACACAGTAACAGTTTTGTGATTCAGACCAGGTAAAGTGGTTTAAAACTGGGCCATCAATGGCAGCTGACTTCTACTCCACCACAATCAACATGACCGTGTGGAAAATTGCCCAGCTATATTCTCTCCACAAAAGTGAGGATAAATCCATTGTGGCTCATTGATGCCCTATCAATGAACTCTCAACCATCAGCAAAGTGATTGAAGATATTGTCAACGATGCTATCAAGCAGCACTTATTCAGCAATTGCTTTCTCACTGATGCTCCATTTGGGATTCATAAGCACCATTCAGCTTTAGGCATTGTTACAGCTTTGGTTCAAATACAGACATAAGAAATAAATTTCAAAGTTGTGGGTGAGGGTGTCCACACTTGACACCCTGTGCATGGCATCAAGGAGCCCTAACAAAATTGAAGTCAAGGGAACCAGAAGAAAACTCTCCACTGGTTGTAGTCATACTCAGCCAAAAGAAAGATAGTTGTGGCATTTGGAGGTCAATCATCTCAGTCCCAGGACATCACAATCTTCAGGATAGTGTCTTAAATCTACCAGCTATTACATCAATGAACTTTCAGGGCCAAGCAATCACCATCATTAAGAAAACTGAGCTGCAGCCAGCTCTTCTCCTTTACTTCCAGAATCAAGATGTAAACACACCTGATGTGATAAACAGTTTGAAGCTCGTAACTCGGTAGAACTCTGTATTTGTTGAACTGTTTATTGCAACAGCACTAAGAAACAAATGTCAATGAGCTATTCACTTTCATATCAAACTGTATTCATGTGAACTGTTCCCTTTAACTCTCTATAACATCAAAGAGTATCACATGCACTGTTCTCTGCTAACTGTCTGAAATTACAAACATCATTCATCCTGATGATCACTCAGAGAAATATGTTTCTATATTTACAGGCAATCAAATCCATCCGCAGTTAATTGCAAGTTGCCAAAGTTTGTCTCTAAATATACCATTTCTATAAAACAAAGATCATACTCATGCCAATTGACTAATTCAAATCCCCACTCCCTCTCCCCATCATTGTGCATGCAATCTTGACTTGAACACCTCCCAACCTTGCACCAGTGAATAGTTATCACATAAGGAAATAACAAAGAACAAAGAACAAAACAGCAGGGGAAACAGGTCCTTCGGCCCAATGAGCCCGTGCCGCCACCCCGATGTTCCCACCTCTACCCGCGATCCCTGTCCATGTTTATAGATCTATGGATTAAAAACCAAATTTGAAACAATTTTGGGAGAATTTGTTTTGCCAATTGGCCTAAGAGCACATCTTTGGGATGTGGGAGGAAACCGGAGCACCCGGAGAACACCCACGCAAGCATGGGGAGAATGCACAAACTCCCACAGACACAGGCCCAAATCCATGTATCTGCACAGCACAGCGATAGTCACTGAGCTGTCGTGTTGCCCATCAAATGGTCCAGGTCAAGCGTACACTAACGACATGAAGCACTAGGATACTCTCAAAAAAAAATCCAAGAGCAGTCCTCTCACGACCCATCGTGTGTATGCCCCTTGTTAGACAACAATGTGGGCCAAAGCACCTGTAGGATAAAAACAAGCACATCAATATCATCATCTATTTATCTATCTAGAACCCAAGATAGAGGAACTCATTATCAGAAAATGGGGGGTAGCTGTGGAGATCTTGGTATAAACTGAAGGAACCACAATGTGAAGAAATGCTTGAGACAGCTAGAGAAATTTTGGTGGAAGAAGCAGGCAACTGGAGAGAGGTAAGAATGTCTCCACCTGTTTCACTACCTCGAGGGACCACCGAGAGGGCAGCAGTGGGAGATGTGGAAATCCCATTATCTCTGGGACTGAACAGCATCAAATCTTCTGAAGAATGAAGTTCAAATTTGTTGCATCTGTTATGCAGTAAGTCTAGTAGCAGACAACTTTCTCCTGAGACAGGGTATGCAGGATTGACCTGTGGACTTTGACTCTCTTATTAAAGCCTTTGACACCTCAATTGATTGAATTATTCCTAACTGAACTACATCACCTGCTTAGTTCTTCTGGACTTGGGGCACAGATGAATGAACCAATTTGTGACCGCATAGTTGTGGTATCCATGATGAAAAGTCCTTTGAATTTCTGCAAATCCAAAGTAATCTTATTTTGAATGAAGTGGTCCACTTTGTGAGAGAGGCAGACTGTAGAGCATTTAATCGGGCTGCAATTCTTGACAATGCCAAGACTTCACTTGATTTCATAGATTGGTTAACTTACAGACAGCAACCCCACATATATGAAAACCCAACCAATCAAGGGAAAGGCCAGAAAACTCCGTACTCCAAACTCCATAATGGCAGCCATTTTAAGAAGCTTGTGTTGTGGAATGAAAACCCAGCATTGACATCCAGGTTGTACAGCAGGTGCAGAACATTATACACCTGTTGCTCAAAATAGGCACGTACATTCAACAGGCAATCAAGATAGCAAGTGGTAAGTTGTCTTGGATAGTGAGAGTATTTAGCACAGGAGGAGGGTCTTGCTGCAGTTATGCATTGCTTTGCTGAAAGCACACCTGAAATATTGCAGTCTCTCCAAAGCTTCCACGTTCTTCTGGTAGTGTGGTGGCCGGAACTGCACATACTACAGATGCAGCCTAACCAAGGTTTTATATAACTACAGTATGAATTCCCAACTCTTATACCCAATGTCCTGGTGATGAATGTAAGCAAGCCATGTGCCTTCTTAATCACCTTGGCCAATATGTTGCTACTTTTAGAGAACTATGGACCTGCTTGTCCAGATCCCTCTGTACATTAATGTTCCCCAGGGTTCTGACATTTACAGTATATTTCACATCTAAATTTGATCCTCCAAAATACATCACTTAATTATAGAATTACCTCACATTTATCTGGATTAAACTCCATCTGCCATTTGTGTACCAAGTCTCCAATTCTGTTGTATGCTCTGACAATCCCCAGCAACTCCACCAATCTTTGCATCATCTGTGAATTAAGTCATCAGACCACCCACATTTCCTCCAGATCAATACAATCTGATCCCTGCGGAACACCACTAGCTACAGATCTCCATTCTGAAAAACATCCTTCCACTGTTACTCTCTGCTTCTATAACCAAGCCATTTCTGTATTCATCTAGCCAGCCCACCCCGAATCCCATGAAATTTTAGTTTTTGTAGCTGTCTGCCATGTGGGACTTTGTCAAACGCCTTATAAAGTTCATATGAATTCCATCCACTGCCCTTCCCTCATCAGTTATCTTTGTCACCTCTTACTTAGGGCCTTAATGTTCGCAAGGAACTCAGATGTGGTTGCAGTGACAGAGACGTGGTTAAAGGAAGGGGAGCACTGGCAGCTAAATATTCCTGGGTCTAAGTGTTTTAGGCGTGACAGAGGAGGGTCAAAAAGAGATGAGAGAGTGGCATTGTTAGTTAGGGAGCACATCACAGCAGTGCAGAGGGAAGATAATATAGAGAAGTTAGGAATTGAGTCGCTATGGGTGGAATTGAGGAATAGGAAGGGAGCAATTACTTTGCTAGGGGTTTAATATACACCACTCAACAACCTGCGGGCAGTGGAACAAGGTATATTTAAATATATTTTGAATAGGTGCAGAAAGAATAAGGTTGTTGTAGTGGGAGATTTTAATCCTCCTGGGATGGACTGGAAGGTGCCCAGAGCTAGGAGTTCGGACGGGTAGGAATTTATAAAATGTGTATTGGAAGGGTCATTGGAGCAGTATGTAACTTGTCCGACTAGAGAGGGGTCGATATTGGATTTAGTTCTGGGTATGAGGTTGTAGTAGGGGAACATGTGGCTAACAGTGACCACAATTCTGTCTACTTTAGGATACAAATGGAAAAAGATATGTGCTGTCATAAGGGGAGGGTGCTAAATTGGGGGAAGGCTAACTACAGTCGGATTAGACAGGAACTTATGAAAACTGATTGGGAAAGGTTGTTTGAGGGTAAGTCCACGTTCGGCATGTGGGAGTCGTTCAGGGGAAAACTGAAAAGGTTGCAGGAAAGACACATGCTGGTTAAGAGGAGGATGGGAAAGGTAGGATTAGAGAACCATAGATTACTAGAGATATTGAGGACTTGGTTAGGAAGAAAAGAGAGGCGTATGTTAGTTCTAAGCAACTGGGAATGGAGAAAGTGTTGGAGGAATATAGAGAGAGTAGGAGGAAGCTCAAACAGGGAGTTAGAAGGGCAAAAAGGGGGCATGAAATGGTTTTGGCAGACAGGATTAAGGAAAAGCCAACATACTCCTATGTTGGGAACAAAAGGGTGGTTAGAGGAAAAATCGGTCCTCTTAGGGACAGAGGAGGGGAACTGTGCTTAGAGTCCAAGGGAATGGGGGAGTTCCTGAATGAATACTTTGCATCAGTATTCATGAAGGAGAGGGGCTTGATGACCAGTACTGTCTTGGACGCAGCTGTGGACCAGTTGAGGGAAATATCCACTATGAGGGAGTAAGTGTTAGGGTTTCTAGATAGCATTAAAACTGATAAATTTCCAGGGCCTGATGCCATTTATCCCAGGCTGCTTAGGGAGGCAAGAGATAAAATTGCTGGACCTCTGATGCAAATCTTTGTCTCTTTTTTTTAGAGCAACACAGCACGGGAAACAGGCCCTTCGGCCCAACGAGCCCACGCCGCCGTCATAACTATATAGTCACAATTCCATTATCCTATTCTAATTTTAGGTTATTCCTAATATGGAAGAATCTCAATGTAGGGACAATTTGTTTCCCAATCAGCCTAAGAGCGAATTTTTGGGATGTGGGAGGAAACCGGACGCCCAGAGAAAACCCACACAACCACGGGGAGAACGCGCAAACTCCTGCAGACACCAGCCCAATTCCAAGTGTCTGCACAGCTACAGCGATAGTCACTGAGCTGTCATGGTGCCCTTCAGATGGCCCAGATAAAGCACTCATTTACGACATGAAGCACCAGGCAACCCATGAATCAACATCCAAGAGCTGTCCTCGCACCACCTGCCGAATGCATGCTCCTTGTTGGTCAAGTATGGACCGAATTACCTGTGGAAAAAAAGCCATAGTTAAACAGTCCTACTATATCCCTCTATCTGCATACCGCTCATGTGGCTGTCCAAGAGACCCTTAAACAGCCCTAGCGTGCCTGCTCCCACCACCTTACTCGGCAGTGCATTCCACACCCCCACTACCCTTTGTGTGAAAAACTGCCCTCTAATATTCGTCTTATACATAGCCCCCCTCACCCTAAGGCCATGACCCCTCGTCCTATCCATTTCTGAAGGTGGAAAAAGTTTACCACCATTTACTCTATCTATACCCCTTATAATCTTATACACCTCTATGAGATCCCCTCTAAGCCGACGTCTTTCAAGGGAAAACAACCCCAGTCTATTTAATCGTTCCTCATAAGACAGTCCTTCCATACCAGGCAGCATCCTGGTAAACCTCCTCTGCACTCTCTCCAAGGACTCCACATCCTTCCGATAGTACGGCAACCTAGAAGACCAAAGTCTTCTTTGGACACAGGTGAGATCCCAGAGGACTGGAAGTAAAAAGAGTAGTAGGGATAACGCTGGTAATTATAAGCTGGTGAGTTTGACGTCAGTGGCAGGGAAGCTGTTGGAGAGGATTCTTAGAGATAGGATGTATACGCATTTAGAGCGTTGCGATCTGATTAGGGATACTCAGCATGGCTTTGTTAAGAGGAGGTTGTGCCTTACAAATCTGGTAGATTTTTTGAGGAGGTGGCAAAAATGGTCGATGAAAGACAAGCCATTAATGTCGTCTATATGGATTTCAGTAAGGTATTTGACAAAGTCCCTCATGGGAGGTTGGTTGAAAAAGTCAAGGCTCATGGAATACAAGGACAGGTATCTAGATGAATAAGTAACTGGCTTGAATAGGAGACAGAGAGTAGTAGTGGAAGAATCTTTTTCTAGCTGGAGGTCTGTCACTAGTGGTGTGCTGCAGGGCTCGGTACTGGGACCTCTTCTATTTGTAATATATATAAATGATTTGGAAGAGGGAATAAGTTTGCAGATGACGCGAAGATAGCTGGACTTGCGGACAGTGAGGAGCAGTGTCAGGCAATACAGCAGGATAGAGATAGGTTGGTATATTGGGCAGATAAATGCCCAATATACCAACCAAGTATATGACTGGTATATGGTTGGTAAATGCCCAAGTGGGAAGTTGTGCGTGGAGCCTGAGGAGATTGGAGAGGTACTGAATAAATATTTCTCTTCGGTATATGGAAGAGAAGGGAATGGTTTAGTTTGGAGGGGCATTGCCGCACTTGGAGTATTGTGTGCAGTTCTGGTCCCCACATTATAAGAAAGACGTGGAGGCATTTGAGAGGGTACAGAGGAGGTTTACCAGGATGTTGCCTGGTATGGAGGGCAGGTCTTATGAAGAGAGGCTGAGGGATTTGAGGTTGTTTTCGTTAGAAAGGAGGCGGCTAAGAGGGGACCTAATCGAAACATATAAGATGATTAGAGGTTTAGATAGGGTGGACAGTGATAGCCTTTTTCCTAGGATGGAGAAAGCTAGCACGAGGGGACACAGCTTTAAATTAAGGGGTGATAGTTATAGGACGGATATCAGAGGTAGGTTCTTTACCCAGAGGGTGGTTCGGGAGTGGAATGCCCTGCCTGCAGCAGTTGTAGATGCGCCAAGTTTGGTGGCGTTTAAGAGGTTAGTTGATAGGTATATGGAAGGGAAGGGAATGGTTTAGTTTGGAGGGGCATTGCTTTTTATATTGGTCAGCGCAACATCGAAGGCCGAAGGGCCTGTTCTGTGCCGTAATGTTCTATGTTCTATGTTCTATGTTCTATAAGTGGCAGGTGGAATTTAATCCTGATAAATGCGAGGTGATGTATTTTGGGAGAAACAATGTAGGGGGGAGTTATATGATAAAGGGCAGACCTATTAAAAGTATAGAAATGCAGGGGGACCTGGGGGTGCAAGTGCACAAATTTTTGAAAGTGGTGCAGTACAGGTGGAGAAGGTTGTAAAGAAAGCTTATGGTATGCTAGCCTTTATAGGAAGGGGTATAGAGTACAAAAGCTGGAGTTTGATGTTGCAGTTGTATAGAACGTTGGTTAGACCTCATTTAGAATACTGCAACCAGTTCTGGTCGCCCTACTACCAGAAGGACGTGGAGACTCTGGAGAGAGCGCAGAGGAGGTTTACCAGGATACTGCCTGGTATGAAACAGGGTTACGAGGAAAGGTTAGGCAAATTGGGGCTGTTTTCTTTAGAAAGAAGGAGACTGAGGGGAGATCTAATAGAGGGGTATAAAATTATGAAGGGTATAGCTAAACAGTAGTAAGCATTTTCCTAGATTGGAAACAAATATTACGAGGGGCTATGGGCTTGGGGTGAAGTGGGGGATGGGGGGGGGGGGGGGGGGGGGGGGGGGGGGCAAGGTATAATTTGAAGGTTAGAGTAGGTTTTTCACACAGAGGGTTTTGTGGGGGTATGGAATTCATTGCCAAGTAAGGTGGTGGAAGCAGGCACGCTGGAGTTATTTAAGGGATACTTAGATAGGCACATGAGCGGAATAGAGATGGAGGAATATAGGAGACTGTTTTAAATAGGGATCAAGAGCCGTGAGATGTTCCTGGGAATCAATTGATTCCTACAGACCTTCCAACATACTTTCCTGGCTCATTTGTTCTACTTTTGAGCTTCTGGGAATTCCCTTGAATGTTTGCATAAGATGTGCACGATATTGATATTTTTCTCTTTTATTCCATAGGTGCTTCAGTCCGCTTTGTTGTCCAACAAGGGGCATACACGCAATGGGTCGTGCGAGGGCTGCTCTTGGACTGGTCGAGAGTAGCCTAGTGCTTCATGTCATTAGTGTGCACTTAAACTGGACCAGTTGAAGGGCAACACAACTATCACTGTTTGCTGTGCAGATACATGGATTTGGGCCAGTATCTGTGGGAGTTTGCACATTCTCCCCATGCTTGCGTGGGTTTTCTCCGGGTGTTCCGGTTTTCTTCCATAATCCCAAAGATGTGTTCTTAGGCAGATTGGTGTAACAAATTGCCCCTAAATTGTCTCCCCAGTTTGATTTCCAGTGTGGATTTCCATAAGCATCGACAAGTTCATGGATGGAAGAAGGAATTCACGCTGTTAAAATGGCAGCGAGAGCACTTGGGCCAAAAGGCCTGTTTCCCGTGCTGTGTTGTTCTTTGTTCTTTGTTCTTCAAAAACTCATGTTAGTAAGATATAATGAATGGGATTCTCCCCAAGAAATTCTAAGTGTTTAATTTGTGTAAAAACTGGAGTAAATCCCACTGTTTTTTTCAGCGGGAGTTTCAAAATCAATTTTCCACACTGCAAAGTGCACTAGTGTAAATATCATTAAAAATCAGGGGCAGGGCCTATTTCCACTGGAGAGACCGGCAGCATAGTGTTGAGTGGGCCACTGTGCATGAACCGATCTGTCAGCACCCAAGATCGGCACACGTGCAGTGGCCCTGCACTGCTAGCTTCTTCATCGCTGACCAGCTTGATCGCTAGCCAACACCGCAATCTGCATCACTGTCCATGCAACCTCCACACCACCCGATTGCTGGCCCCCTGGACATGTCCAGGCCAGCCTTGACCCCCACCTCCCTCCACTGTCCTGACCACCTCAGCTGGCTGACTATCCTTCAACCCTAATGGCCATCCCTGATTGCTGGCTTCCTTCCCTCTGTCACCGCCAAGTACAGAGTGGCAGCAGGACCCATAACCTCCACCAATCTCCCCACCAGACACCGTGCCCCCAATAGGCCTCACCCTTATTAGGGCTTCCCCCTTGGCACTGCCTGATGCCTGGTGGGCAGTGCCAAGGTGCCCCATTGGGCAGTGCCAGGGGACTAGGCTAGCATTGCCAAGCTAGGAATGCCCAGAGGCACCCACTGTACCCCTGAGACACTGGGTGGGGGGGGGGGGGGGGGGAACTTGATTGCCTCCTATTCATCCCAGCAGTGTTGAGTTGCCAGCTCTCCATTACTGGGGGACTATTGTAAACTTTACCAGAGGGAAATACTCCTGGTTTGGAGGAGGAGACTGTAGCAAGTCTGGAATCTTCAGTCCCAGCCCTGCTAATGAGATTAAAATCATCATTTAAATATTTGTGCAGCTGCGTGCTGATTTTTGGCGTGCAGTTGACGATGCCCTGTGGGGAACCCACAACATGGCCTCCGCTTGAGTCTCCCAGCTCACTGCTAAAGCCGTGCAGTGGGCTGAGAAAATTGCACCCAATCCCCCCTGTCACTAACTAGTCCATTTTCCTCCAAATGTGCATAGATCCTGTCCCGCAGTATCTTTTCCAAAAGCGTCCCCACCACTGATGTCAGGCTCACTGGATTATAATTTCTTGGATTATCTCTGCTTCCTTTTTAAAACAAGAGAACAACATTGGCTATTCTCTACATCTCTGAAACTTTGCCTGTGGTAAAAAAGGATGTGAAGATATCTTCCAGGGCCCCAGCTATTTCTCCCCTTAGCTTCCACTGTAACCTGAGATAGACTGTATCCATCCCCAGGGACTTGTCTATCTCGCAGTTTAGAATACCTACTACTTCCTCTTTCGATATATTGACACTCTTTGGAGTGTTCGCACACCTAGTGCTAACTTCAACATTCATCATATCCTTCCCCTTAGTGAATATCAATCATTAAGGATTTCACCCATTTCCTGTGGTTCCATGCATAACTTCCCTGCGTTGTCCTTGAGTGGGTTTACTCTTTCTCTTGCTCCTAATATATGCATTTAGAGTTTTGGGATTCTTCTTAACCCTGTTTGCTAAAAACATTTTGTGGCCCCTTTTAGCACTACTAATTCTATATTTAAGTTCCTTCTTACTTTCACTATACTTCTCAAGAGCTTCTTCAGTTTTTTGATGCTTAGATCAAATGTGTGGCTCTCTTACCACTGTCTATAATAGGTAGATGGTCCTCCTGAAATATCATTCAGAAATAATCTCATCTTCTTTGCCATTTTTTCCCTTCATCGTTCATTGAAACTCAGATCTTCAATGTCTTTTCAGTCTTTGATACAACAGTGGATGATACAGCTGTGATCATCTTTTCTGAGGGTGAAGATCATTCCTTTTCTGAAGTTTTTTTTTGCCTCGGTCCAGTGAGGGAGTAATATATTCCTCAGAGAGTTCTGAGATCTTCCCTTCTAGTCCTGGAGCATCCAAGGGTTGATTCTCTCCAGTCTTCTCTTCTGGATCGCTCTTTTGCTGTATTGTGCTTGCAATTCAGCCATTCTGACACCTATACCCTGCTTCACTGCAATGGCAACATCCTGTAAGACAGGAATACCCTAACATGTTGCCCTATTACTGCAGATGATGATGTCCTATCAGATATAGGAGAAAGCACTCATGTCTCCAAGATGACCACCTTCAAGGGCGACAATACTGAAGGAGATTATGGACCTGATTTTACCATTGCACTGCTCAGGCACAAAAAATTCATAAAGTCAGGTGCAGGTGTCCACCTCTGGGCCAGTTCCCCCTTTACCAAGGCCCAAAAATGGCTGTGATTGGGATCACGCCCCAAAAAAGCCGCAACAGCCGTTTAAATGCATCTGCATGTATTTAAATTGACTGAATGGCCTGCATGCCCAACCTTACTGACATTTCCCCCTTTACCATGTTCACACAAGCAGAATCAGAGCAAAGAAGACATACTCCACAAAAGTTTGATTCAGGCACTCCAGTTAGTAAGGAAGTAGGTGCCTAGTGTCTGGCAGTTCTCTGTCTGAGGTTGATGGGATGGGGATGAGCGAAAGGGGGTCCACTGCCATTCTGCCTGAGATCAGTGAGGGGGAAGAGGGGGTCTGCAGCTACTCTGCCTGAGATCAATGAGGGGAACGGCTGAAGGGGACTGTGATCGTAACTGTGAGGCAGAGAAGGTGGGGGATAAGAACGTCAGTAATGTTATGGGGGTGGGGCAATATCTATGGGGGCCAGAGGGAAGCATTATCCGGCCTGGAAGCGATGTGGCAGGGGAGCAGTATTCTATCATTTTTTTCACATTTGTGCAGTTGGAGGATCCGATCGGAGCTGCATGGTTTCAATTGCATTAAGTCCTGCCCAATGGCTTGTGAAGCATGATTCAGAATCGCTGATCTGTGTGCATATGAGGGTGCCTGAAAAATGGGTCTAAAAGTCAGATCTGAAACACTCCCAGTTTTAAGTCTGCCCAACATTTAGAATCAAAATGATAAGATAGGAACCTAAATATCCAAGACAGTAACTTGGTGAGAGGAAAGTCAGGAGTCAGATTTGACTGAAGTCTGTCATTCTAAAAAAGGGAGTTACAGAAATTTAAAGTAATAGTTTTATGTTGTTAAAAGGTAGGATTAGAAGAGATGTATTATAAATGACTTATAGATAGGATAAGCATACACTGAGTAAATATTTGATGGCTAACATTAGTCAGTCATGTGTTAGGCTCTTGAAAGTCAGGTTGGAATCTTGGCGAAAAGCAACTCTGTAACCTGTTTAGATGAAGCATTAATAAGCAAGTGTTGAGTAGATACCAGAGGATATCTACCATCTGTTTAATAATCAGGTCCCACATCTACAGTACAAGGTAGAACAACCATCTCAGAAAAATTGTGTGGTTCGATTAATCAGGCTACTTCCTTCATATTCATAAAGTTAATCAACTGTCTTTGTGTCTCAATCTGAATCACTCCCTCCTGCATTCCATTCAGCTCACAGTTTGTTTTCACAGTTTATTTAAAAGTTTTATTGGCTCCCTGAGGAATGCTGGGACATGAAGATTGGTGAATTTCTCACGATTTTTCAATTTGCAAATCAGCCTTTAGAGTACAGATCTTTAGTGTTTGGTTTACTTTCGTTAAATATGTTCTTGCTAGAGGATTGGTTGCAGAACCTGGCGATCTACTTCCAACGTTCAACCATTGCAGTTCCCTTCTCAACTAAAATTCCTGAGCCTGCAGAAACGGAAATGTAAATGTCGTAGCCACAAGAGTATGTTGGAGGATAGGTAATCTGTGGCAATTGTTTCACCTCCTCACTCTGCAAAGTTTAGTTTTTAAAGTTTATTTATTAGTGTCGCAAGTAGTTTTACTATAACACTGCAATGAAGTTACTGTGACAATCCCCTAGTGGATACACTTTGGCAGCTGTTCAGGTACACTGAAGGAGAATTTAGCATGGCCAATGTCCCTAATCAGCACGCCTTTCGGACTGTGGAAGGAAACCAGAGCATCCGGAGGAAACTTGTGCAGAGACGGGGAGAATGTGCAAAATTCGCATAGACATTGATGCAAGCCAGGAATTGAACCTAAATCCTTGGTTCTGTAGGGCAGCAGTGATAACCACTGTGCCACAGTGTCTCTATACTCCCTACAAAACACCAATCATGATAGTGATCAGATACTCACCACTACTTGGATAGGTGCAGATGCAACATTGCTCAAGAAACACCACCCAGGACAAAAAGCCTGCTTGAATATCACCTCTTCCAGCAGATGAAATGTCTGTTCTTTCCACCACTGTGAATACAGTGGTAGTAGTTGTGTACTATTTACAAATTGTACTGTACCAAGCCATGAAGACTACTTCAGTGATTCACCCTAAACCCGCAAAACATTTTTTTTAATCCATGTTACATTTCACTGAAGTGCCTTTTCCACACTTAAAAAACACTTTCACAATGAAATAATTAAATTGGTATGGGAAGATTCTGCTACCAGTGAAGACAAATGAGCCAAACAAGTTATTGATTCAAACAAAGCATTTCTTAGACACTGTAAATGAGGCAATATTTCTCTTTAAGATCTGCAGTGCAGATTTTTCTTTGTATTGTCCTCAATACATTCCCTTACCAAAAATCAATAAGGAGCCTGTCGTAAAGAAGAAAAAATAAATCAACTCAATCAGCTGTGTTTGAGAGAGCCACTTTCAAAATCAGAATTGTTCTCCCAGGCTTGAAACATTTAAAACATTTAAATCCTGTTAATTAGTTGGAGCTGAAACTTAAAAATAAATCTCTGATCTTTCCTGTGCACTGTGGTGTCCTTATCCATATGTTCAAGGTGACACTGATAAATTATTCTTGATAGATTGTAAAAATTAAGAATAGACTAAGTACATTTAAAAAAAATCGAAGGCAGTTAGGAGTTGACTGATAGCAGTGCTAGTTTTTAAACTAAGTCATGTAGACATGGATACTGAACTGTTTGTCTCTCTTGCTTGCTTCTCCTGTAGATTGTTATCTTGCCACATTTGATATGAGACATATCTAATCTTTATCCCACTGTTTGTATCAAGTCAATCAGAAGTCTTTCAGTGGTAGTGTTATTTACTGATAGTCTGATACCTGCTATTGGACTGATATGAATATCAATATCAACATCAGGAAGCATAAGTGAAATTAGAAGAAAATGTGTCGCTTACAAAGCACTACTCCATCCTATTACTAAGTTTAAATGGTTTGTGAGATCATTGTCATTCTTCCACAACAAAGTCTATGAGATCAAAATTGTCAGTGACTGGACAATCTTAAGATTAGGAATCAATTTTCTTTCTCTCTTGGAAGTTATTTCATTTGCTCTCCCACAAGCTCTGCTACAAGGATAGACATTGGCCTAAGAATTCAGTTTTGCCTGTAAGAGGATGATGCACTATAGGATTCTCCAAAAAAGCACAGGGCTTTTAGCTAAGTATGATAATAGGCTGTTAAATGATTCTGATGTGTGCCTATGCTAACAAGAACAATCTTATTTGCAAGTCTGGAAGTAGCACATACTTCAGACTCATAAGAACATAAGAAACATAAGAACATAAACTCTTAATTTCTAAATAACTCTAAACTCTAATAACATAAGAACTCTAATTGATGATTGCCATATGTTGACCTTGTCAGCAGATATAACACTCAGGCGTAGGTCAGGTGGAATTTTTATGAAAAATTATGTGCCTTTTTTTAAATCTGAGAACAAAGAAGGTTGTGTCAAGAAACTTATTAATTCCACAGGCCCATTTCTTATGAAAGAACCCCTCTGGCCATATTTTCGTTCTCAGAAGGCATGTACAGGATTTAGTTGGGCGCATCATCTCCGGAGGCAGGTCCAAAGTGGCCATGAAAAGTTGACTGGCAGATGGTGAGGCTGGCAGACTAAAACACCCACTTTGATTTACTGAGGCATCGACTCAGTTGTGATGATGAATGTCAGGCTCTCATACTGTCACCACTCACCCGTCCAACATACCTTTCATTCTTTCACACATCCTACATACCCTCCATTCTCTTTCGTATTTCCCATTTCATCTCTTGCCCTGATAGGATTTCCAAGCTCTTCATGCTTCCCATGCAGGTCCTCCATAGAGCTGCGTACCCCCTACATGCCAACCCCCTCCCTTCCACATTACGTAGCCTCCATAGCAACTCACCAAGCATTAACTATAGACCTCAGCATGTGTTTGAAATTGACATTAAAAAAAAGACAATCTAATTGAATAGCCAATGAAGCACATTCCAGGTTTTGGTGGCATGGTGGTTAGCAATGTTGCCTCACAGCTCAGGAATCCAGATTCAATTTCTGGCTTAGGTCACTGTCTGTGCCGAGTTTGCACATTCTTCCAGTGTTATGTATCTTGTGAAGGAGATGTTAAGTTTCAATTCTGTTTAATTGGGGCCAATTTGTTTGCAACTGCCTAGCCACATACTGACTACACTGACCATGCAGACAGTATTTGCTCCTAATTATTGTTTTATTTAAAATTCAAGTTAATGAAATTTTGTTATTGCTAGAGTTTTCCCCTGAGGTTTTAGAGTAGGAATTATTTAGTTTGAGCAAGTCCCATGAATGGGTAAAGCTAGGCTTACAGAGAGATAAGGAAGCAGTTGTTGTTTGAATCTGAAAAGGAGAAGTACTTTTTCTCTCTCTCTTTTTGGAAATTGAAGTCTAGAACTTGCTGGAAAATAGGTATCTGTCTCCAGTAGTCTGCAAAATACAAGATGTACTTTTCCCATCTCTCTCTCTCTCTTTCCCTCTCTCTCTCTCTCTCCCTCTCTCCCTTTGGAGTTCTGCTCTTTGAAGACAAGTCTCTCTCTAGAATTCTGATGTTGGGTGACAGGTCTTTCTCTGGAGGTTGCTGTCTGAGAGTGAGAAAGCTAATATCTTTCTATATTTCTGTCCAGAGGTGTTAAAAGGCTGGAGGATTAACAGCTCATGTCAGTCTATGTGTCTTACTAACTGATCTGAAGAGGGCCTTACATCTATGGGGATATTGCTTAAATTGGAATTCATAGAGATAGTTAGCAATTAGGAATCATTCCTTGTCATGCTTAAGCCTTTCAATTGCTAAAAGTCATGCTAATTATTTGTGTTATAGTTAAACTATATTATAAATAAAATTTGTTTTAATTAAAAACTTCCTTGTGGGTATTTCATCTGGAGTGAAATACCTTATGTTCACAATGCTGCAAAAAATCAAAGCATTTGGTACCTAGGCTAACTTCAACATATACTTTAGAGTTTCTATTCTAGTCCCTAACAACTTGTATAAAATCTGTTACACATCCAACTTTACCCTCTTAGGAACATAGGAACAGGAGTAGGCCACCTGGCTATTGAGCCTGTTCTGCCATTCACTTAGATCATAATTGGTTACCAACTCAATACCACTTCCCCGTTCTATCCCCATAATCTCATGATGTCATTCACCTGCAGAAATCTATTAATTTCTGCCTTGAACATGTTCAATGGTTAAGTTTCCACAGCCCTCTAGTATAGAAAATTCTAAAGATTCACCACCCTCTGAAGAATTCCTTCCTAAACTCAGTCTTAACTTCTGAAACTGTGTCCCATCATTCTAGACTCACCAGCTAGGAAAAATAGCTTATCTATGTCTATGCTGTCATGCCCTGTGAGAATTTTATAAGTTTCAAGGAGGCCATCTTTCATTCTTTGAAATTCTAGAGAATAAAAGTCCAGTTTCCTTAGTCTCTTCTCATAAAATAATCTTGGCATTCCGGGATTAGTCTGATGAACCTCCACTCCTTTGCTGGGAAGGATATCCTTCCTTAGATTGGGAGACCAAAGCTGTACACAAAACTCCATACACAGTGAGACTAAAGTTCTGCATAATTGCAGCAAGGTACTTTTTCTCCTGTATTCAACTCCTTGTGATAAAGACCAATGTACCATTTTCCTTTCTTAATTTCTTGCTGCACTTGCCTGCTAACTTTTAATAACTTATGAACAAAGACATCCGGCATCCTTTAGTCATCAACACTTAACAACTCTTGTTATTGAAAATGAATTACAGCCCAACAAATCTGGCAGCAAACTCTTCTGAAACTGGTGAGGCAAGAAGTGATGGCACCTATTCAGAAATTGAAGAAATGAAATAGTTTACTGATAATTTAAAAATACATGAGGCTAGTTGTACCAAAAACATCCTTATCATTGATGTATCATTGAGAGAAATAAAAATATAAGGTGTGATTCTTGCAGCCCAGAGCAGCACAGTGGGATGTAGGACATAAGAGGAGGCCATTTAGCAGGCTTCTTGCTGGATACCATGGCTTTCATGCATCTCTGAGCTCTGGGTTTCCAATGGTGTTAAATTCAAATTCTAATGTCATTAACAGGCCCAGAACTGAAGTCTGCGGGCATGCCCACCCATCATGGCCAGGAGTGGTTCACTCCAGCAGGGTTTACAATAGTTCCCCACTAACAGGGAGTGGGCAGTCTGAACTCGCCAGAGTGAAAGGAGGCCATGGAGGCTCCCCCAAGGAGTTAGGGGTTATGATGAGGTGGGGTGTCCCCTGAGTATTGCCAGCCTGGCAGTTCCAACCTTGTCCCCCTGGCACTGATCAAGGGGAAGAGTGGCAACGTCCAAGGGACTGGTCCAGAGGCGTCTGGAAGGCCAGTAATTGGAGGATCAGAGGACAGCATTCTGAGGACATGGAACTGGCCAACAATCGAGCTGGCCAGCAATTGGGAGACTGGCAGTGCAGGGCTACTGTATATGCACCAATGTCCACTCTGACAGATTGGTGCATGCGCAGTGGGCCATTCAGCGCTGTGCTGCCAGCCCCTTCAATGGAAATAGGCCCCACCCTCTGATTTATATTGTGATTCACACTAGGACACTCCGTGATGCACAGAGTTTGGGAGATTCATTTTGGAAATTCTGCTGAAAAACGCAGCAGGATTTACTTTGGTTTTTATGCAAATTCGGCACTTGGAACATTTTTGGGAGAATTCTGGCCGTAATTTTATATTTATGTATTTCATTCTGTCATTACATATTTCTGTAATTTGCCAATTTCTTCCATTGATTGAGTGATGTATCTTTTGCCTGAATTACCAAAGATCATAGCACGTCAGTGTACCCAATGTATAAAATGGTCTCCGTAATTGTGATTTTGCACATATTTCCACAGTAATTTCATTGCAGTGTTAACGTAAGCCTTACTCATGACGAATAAATAAACTTTAAGATAAATAAACTTTAAAACTTTAAAACGCCTAAAATTTAAACTTCAGCTCTGCTCCTTTTAATGACTAAACTAATTTCTCATCCCCCAAATGGGTGTTTTCCTCAACGATATCTTATAAGTTAGAACATGGGATCAGGCAAAGCTGTCCTGAGGAAGTGAACAGGAGTTTAGGACGTGCTTACAGCAGATCTCATGTGACAAATTAAGAATAGAAATGAGCCTTCTAGTAAAAAAAAATGAAGTACAAAGCTGCTGTCAAGCTAAGTTTGCTAACTCATCAAATAACTGTGCTGAACTAAGGAATTCAGTGTTAGTGAAAATCTGATGTGAAATGGAAGAAGGAATCTGTCACAAAGAAGATGCCCAACACCAAATGTGCCATGAGAACAAGGACCAACTACTGACCTCATGTACAGAAGCACGTCAGAACAAAAATCATTGGAAATGTGTTTCCAGGTACTAATCAAACCTAATCAAAATGATTCCAGCAAAGATTTCAGAGCAGCAGCAAGTTGCTGCTTCATGAAACAAAAATATCTAGTGTTGCCATGGAAGACTTTGATGGCTCAGGGACTGCTGCTTGATGCTTAAATTAGCAGTTTCCCAACAATTCATCATCATCAATGGGAAAAACACAAGTACCCATCATGCTACATCAGTAACATTGATGAAGTGCCCATGGATTTTGACACGCCCAGCAGCCAAACTGTGGAGTGGAAAAGATCAAAAACAATTCCAGTGAAAACCACAGGGCCACATGGTGGCACAATGGTTAGCACTGCTGTCTCACAGCACCAAGGACACAGGTTCAATTCCCACCTTGGGCCACTGCCTTTGTGGAGTTTGTGTGTTTTCCCTGTGTCTGCGTGGGTTTCCTCTGGGTGTTCCAGTTCCCTCCACATTCCAAAAATGTGCAGCTCACCCAATGGGCAAGCATAGTTAAATGAATTTATGGTACTCGGACATGCCAGTGGGGAAGGAGCAGTGGGCCATAGTGCCAATTGAGAGTTCAGCATCAGACTTCTCAGGGGATCATTGGGCATATGCTGATGTGCCATGATGCCACCCTACTCCCAAGAACTCCCCCCCAATCGCTGGCCCTGACCCAACTCCCTCCCACCCCCCAAGCCCCAATGGCCAGCCTCATGACGCCTGGCCCCACCTCCTATACCCAGCCCCAACTTCTGAGCTCAGGAGTTAGGACATCTTGTTGAAGGCTACACTTGGAATACTGTGCACAGTTCTGGTCATTCTATTATGGAAAGGATATTATTAAACTAGAAAGAGTGCAGAAAATATTTACTAGGATGCTACTGGGACTTGATGGCTTGAGTTATAAGGAGTAGCTGGATAGACTTTTTCTCTGGAGCATACGAGGCTTAGAGATGATCTTATGAGTGTCTATAAAATAATGAGGGGCATAGATCAGCAAGATAGTCAATATCTTTTTCCAAAGGTAGGGGAGTCTAAAACTAGAGGGCATAGGTTTAAGGTGAGAGGAGGGAAATACAAAAGAGTCCAAAGAGGCAATTTCTTCACACAGAGGATGGTGAGCGTCTGGAGCAAGCTGCCAGAGATAGTAGTAGAGGCACATACAATTCTGTTTTTTCAAATGTGTTTAGACATTTACATGGGTAAGATGGCTATGGAGGGATATGGGCAAAAAGCTTAGCAATTGGGATTAGCTTAGGGGTTAAAAAAGGAGCAGCATGAACAAAGGGCCTGTTTCCATGTTGTAAACCTCTATGACTGTGTGATTTAATGACTGCATGAGTACTTGGCCAGTGTAGCAGGATGGGAAAATCATGGCCAATCAGATATGATGGTTTTAAAATGCCTTGATTGTAGTTAAAGCGATTTTTATTGAATTAATTCATTCAATAAACTAAGAACAGAGAACAAAGAACAAAGAAAATTGCAGCACAGGAAAAGGTCCTTTGGCCCTTCAAGTCTGCAGCGACAATGCTGCCCAACTGAACTAAAACCTCTTACCCCCCAAGGACCGTGTCCTTCTATTCCCTTTCTACTCTTAAAAATGACTAGCAAATCTGCTTCCACTACCTCCCCCAGCAGTGAGTTCTAGGCCCTCACCACCTTCTGTGTAAAAAACTTGCCTCGTACATTTTGTTTAAACCTTGCCTATTGCACCTTAATCCTATCCCCTGAGTAACTGACTCTTCCACCCTGGAAAAAGCTTCTGACTATCCATTCTGTCCATGCCTCTCATAATCTTCTAGACTTCCATCAGGTTGCCCCTCAACCTCCATCGTTCCAGTGAGGACAAACCAAGCTTCTCCAACCTTTTCTCATAGCTAATGCCCTCCATACCAGGCAACATCCTGGTAAATCTTTTCTGTACCCACTCCAAAGCCTCCACATCCTTCTGGTAGTGTGGCGACCAGAATTGAACACTATATATTTTTTATTTGATTTATTGTTGTCACATGTATTAGCATACAGTGGAAAATATTATTTTTTTGCACATTATACAGGCAAAGCATACTGTTCATAGAGAAGGAAATGAGAGATTGCAGAATGTAGTGTATAAGGTAGAGCTAGGGTACAGCCTTACTAAGGTTCTATAAAGCTGCAACATGACTTGCCAATTTTTAACAATGAAGCATATGGCCATGCCATATGCTTCTTGACTTCTTTCTCTACCTGCGTTGCCACTTTCAGTGACTGTTCTACTTGTACACCCAGATCCCTCAGCATATCAATATTCTTAAGGATTCTGCAATTTATTGTATATTTCCCATTCTCTATTAATGCAGTCCAAAAAGTTATTACTCACGTTTGTCTTGATTAAACTCCACCTGCCTTCTCTCTACCAAAGTCTCCAACCGAGCTGTATATCCTGTTGTATCCTCATCACTGTTCACAGTTCCACCAATCTTTATGTCATTCATAAAATTATTCATGAAATCAGTTACATTTTCCTCCAAATCATTTATATATTACAAGCAGCAAAGGTCCCATCACTGATCCCTGAGGAATGCCATTTGTCACAGCCCTCCATTCAGAAATGCATCCTTCCACTGCTACCCTTTAAGGTCTTTGACTGAGCCTGCTCTGTATCCACCTTGCCACTTCACCTCTGATCCCATGCAACTTCACCTTCTGCACTAATTTGAGATGAGGGACCTTATCAAAGGCCTTACTGAAGTCCATGTAGATGATATCCAACTGCCCTACCCTCATCAATCACCTTTGTCACTTTCTTGAAATACTCGATCAAGTTAGTGAAACATGACTTTTCTTTCACAAAACCATATTGCCTCTCACTAATGCGTCCTCATATATCCATGTGGGAGTAAATCCTGTCTCAAAGAATCCTCTCCAATAATTTCCCTGCCATTGATGTAAGGCTCATGACCTTTAATTACCTGGATTTTTCTTGCTACCCTTCTTAAACAAAAGAACAACATTGGCTATTCTCCAATCCTCTGGGACCTCCCCTGTAGCCAATGAGGATACAAAGATTTCTCTCAAGGCCCCAGCAATTTCCTCCCTTCCTTCTTTCTGTATTCTGGGGTATATCCCATCAAAGCCTGGGGACTTGCCTACCTTCATGTTTCTCAAGAACCCCAATAACTCCTTCTTTTTGATTTCAACCTGGCTCAAACTGATCTATACACCCTTCCTCAGACTTATCATCCATCAAGCTCACCTTTTTGATGAATATTGACACATAGTACTCACTTAATACCTTGTTCATTTCTTCTGGCTCCAGGAATAGATTCCCTCCCCTGTCTTTGAGTAGGTCACCCTGCTCCCTGGCTATTCTCTTGCTCTTTATATATGTATAAAAAGCCTTGGGATTTTCCTTAATCCTGCTGGCTGCTGACTTCTTGTGACTCCTTTTAATCTTCCCTATTCCTTGCTTGAGTTTCTTTCTACTTTTCTTGCATTCCACATCTGCATTGTGTGTTCTCAGCCTCCTGGCCTTGACAAATGCTTCCTTTTTCTCTTGTCTAGGCTCACAATATTTCTCAGTATTCAGGGTTCTCAAAATTTGCCATACCTATTCTTTCTTACAGAATATCCTGGTCCTGAATTGCTATCAACTTACACTTGGAAGTCTCCCACATGCCAGATGTTGATTTGCCCTCAAACATCTGCCCCCAATCTACATTCTTCAGTTCTTGCCTAATACTGCTTTAATTAGCCTTCCCCCAATTTAGCATCTTTATCCATCAGTACCTTAAAGTTCACTGAATTGTGGCCATTGTTCCTGGACTGCTCTCTTATTAAAATGTTGACCACTTGGCTGGGTTCTTTCCTTAATAACAGGTCCAGTACAGCCCTTTCCCTAGTTGGACTATGTAAATACTTTTTCAAGAAGCCTTCCTGGATGCCCCTTGCAAACTCTGTCCCATTCATGTACCAAGCACTAAGTGAATCCCAGTCAATAAAGGGGAAGTTAAAATCACCCACCACAACAACCATGTTATTTTACACCTTGCCAAAATCTGCTTACATATCTGTCCCTCTATCTTCTGCTGGCTGTTGGATGACGTATAGTAAACCCCCAACATTGTGACTATATCTTTTCTATTCCTGAACTCTACCCATATTACCTCACTGTATAAGCCCTCCAAGGTATCCTCCCACAGTACAACACTGATACTCTCCTTAACCAATAGTGCAATTCCCCCATCCCTTTTACATCCTTCTCTATTACGCGTGAAATATCTGTATCCTGGAATATTAAGCTGCCAATCGTGTCCTTCCCTTAATCAAGTCTCTGTAGTGACAACAACATCGTAGTTCCAAGCATTGATTCAAGCTCTAAGTTCATCTGCTTTCCCTGTTACATTTCTTGCATTGAAGCAAATACACTTCAGTCTAGCAGATACACTTTGATTGGCAACAACATCCTGCTTGCTCCTGATCTGAGTTTTAATGGCCCTACCTCTCATTTCCTTTCAGTTGATTCAGCTTTGCTTTGATTCCCACTCCCTTGCCAAACTAATTTAAATTTTCCCACATGACACTAGCAAACCTCCCTGCCAGAGTATTTTATCCCTCCAGTTTAAATGCAACCTGTCTTTCTTGTACAGGTCTCACCTGCCCTGGAAGAGGTCCCAGTGGTCCAAATATCTGAAGCAAATTATGTCACATTCATTTTATATGAATTACTAGTGTTACTGGTTTCACATTTGAAAATGCAAAAAACTTCACATTTTATGGAAACATAAAACATAGAAAATAGGAGCAGGAATAGGCCCTTCAAGTCTGTTCTGCCATTGATAATGAGCATGGCTGATCATCTAACTCAGTAAATCATTAATTATTAATATTTGGTACTCTGAAAGGAAATGAGGAAAGTCCAGACCCAACAAGTTCACTTCAGAGTGAAATGTAACAGCAACAAACCCAGAGAACCGTAGATGCATCTGAACATTCACGACTTGATAAGAAAAGAAAGGCTTTTAGCAAGTACCAAGAGAGCCAGCCAGCAAAAGCCTCAGTCCAATATGCAGTGAAGGATGGAACTTAAAAAAACAATTAAGAGAGCAAAGAGAGAACATGAGAAAGCATTTGTTTTCAAAATCTTGTCACTTTTGCCTTCCTTCCTAATTTCTTCCAGTCCCAAAACCCTCTTTGATATCCATGCTCCTCTAGCTTTATCCTCTTAAGAATCCATGATTTCAATCACTCCATCACGGCTGGCATTGCTTTCAGTTACCTAGGCCTTAAACTCTGGAATTTCCTTTATAAACCTTTCCAGCTCACTAACTCTCTTTCCTCTTTTAAGGCAGTCCTTAAAACCTATAACTCTAATCAAGCTTTTGATAACCTATTTCAAAGGTGCTCTGGTTTCCTCCCATGATGTGCTGGTTAGGTGTATTGTCCATGCTAAATTCTCCCTCAGTATACCCGAACAGACACCAGAGTGTGGTGACAAGGGGATTGTCACAGTAACTTCATTGCAGTGTTAATATAAGCCTACTTGTGACACTAATAAATAAACTATTTCCTTATGTGGTTCAGTTCAAAATTTGTCTCATAATGTTACTATATATATATATATAGTATGTATATACGTGTATGTTCAAAATTAACAATAAAAAACAAATCAAACCATAATTTCATACTCCAAAATATATTTCCTATTTTTCATTTGTAATTGATATGATATAACTGCAAAACAAATCAACATCTGAAGTGTTCTTTCCTTCCATCTCTAAACTCTTTATAATAAATCAATAGTAACAGAATAAAGTGTAAATCTCTTTAAAAGGTGGACATAGCCTATTAAATAAATGATCAATAATTTTATCTACACCATTAGAGGCTTGAAATTTTACTATTTGTTCATCAGAATGAATAGGATTAAAATTCACTTAGCAATCTGCACATTGCATATGTATAACCAGTCTTTATATTTGACATTTTTGATCGATAGATTAGGGAGCACTTAAAGACCTCGGCAACTCCATGGTACAAAGAAATCAGCCTCCACACAATGCACTGATTTTAAGTCTAATTTCATTAACCATTATGATGCTATCCATTGCTCTTTTTTTGTTTGCCTGTTTTTCACCAGAGAATGAGTGAGGAGTACCACTTGAATATCTGCAAGAGCACCATCTCAGAGTGGCACCATGAATGTAATGTTAACATCTTAGGATGCTTAACAAAAGTGAGAAACAATCGTAATGCCAAGGCATTGGAGAAAATATCAAGTCAGATGATCAAAAGGTTAGTCAAAGAGATAGGTTTTAGGGAGCATCTTAAAAGAAAAGAGGAAAGCAGAAGATGGAAAGAAAAATTCTAGGATTTCAGACCAAGGCAACTGAAGGTATGGCCTTCAATGGAAAAGTGATTTTAGTTGGGGATATATAAGGAACCAGGAGCCAGAAAATTCTAAACATTGAGTTCCACCATTTTCTTTTCTTGCAAAAAACAAAGTAAGAAACCATTTAAACGAAAAATAATGACATCAGATATTAAGTTAACTTTTTGACAAACTTGAGGTACTTAAATGTAAATTATTTACATTTTTACAGTATTGCTTAAGAATATGGTCATAGTGTGCTGTTTATTACCCCAGATGTTGAGCTAGTGTGCCCTGAACACCAAATTATGTAATAAAATTTTATGATATTGTTGAGTCTATTATACTTAACAAGATGAAAATATTTGGAGATAGTTGAAATTTATGGGGTTATTGTTGCAGTATTTGAAGAAAAGTGTGTTGCCCTTGTGCTGTCAGAGCCAATGGGACAGATGCTTTGCATAAATTAACATTTTTTATTTGTAGTTTTAAAATTGTCCTGTTACGGTTCAATAAAAAGCTTCTAGGCTTTTGCAATTCACTGGGGACACATAATCGCACATTTCTTTATTATTTTTTCTTTGCAACTAAAGAAAGCAAAAGTTGGTTTTAAAAGCTTACGATATTTCACAACTTCCGTGTGAATTTAGCAAACCTCAGCACAATTTGGAAAGTGACTTCTACTGCAATGCATCTGTCCTTTTAGTTTCGTCAGAGTACCAAAATCTTACGTGCCCACAGTGTACAATGAGGCTTCTTTTCACAACAGCAGCAAGTTTAAATTCACAACAAAAACAAAAAAAAATCCTAGCAGGTCTGACCGCATTTGCGGAGAGAGAACAGAACTAACGTTTCAAGGGTGGATAATTGAAATATCATCCAGACTCGAAACATTAGCTCTGTTCTCCCTCCACAGATACTATCAGACCTGCTGAGCTTTTCCAACATTTCGGTTTTTGTTTCAGATTCCAGCATCCACAGTAATTTTCTTCTGTGCAAAGTTTGCATTGTACCCCTGTGCCATTATATTTGCCTTTTCCACTTCTGAAGTTAATCTCTGGTCTGTGTCCCAAAATTAAACAACTTTTCCAACATTTCACTTCATCATTAAATTGCAAGTTACCCGAAGCCTCAAGTGACCACACTACTTAAATTATTCAATTAATCTGTCTGTTCCTAAGCCTAATGGCTTAAAAGTACAATGTTCACTTGGGAAAAATGTGGTCAGATTCTCAAACAAGGGTAATTTTATCAGGAATTCACATTTCTTGCATGCATAAGTACAACTATTGACAAAACAAAAACCTGTATTTGTGTAATAATAGTTTTATAGCCGAGAAAGTTCCAAAACACTCCAGTGAGGAGAACAAAGCAAGCTCCAAGTCTTTGAATAAGGATTTGGAGAGGAGAGCGAGGCCTTAATGGAAGACAGTTTTGAAAGGGCATATAAAGGCATACTGCCACTGGAAGGGATGCAGAGGTGATTCACTAGGTTGACTCCGGAATTGAGAGGTTTGGTTTATGGGGAGAGACATAGTAGACTGGGGTTATACTCATTGGAATTCAGAAGAATGAGGGAAGATCTAATAGAAAATATAAGATTTTGAAGGGAATAGATAAGATAGAAGGAGGGAACTTGTTTCAATTGGTGGGTGAAACTAATACTAAGGAGCATTGCCTCAAAATAAGGGGAAGCATTTTGAGTTGAGGAAGGACTCCTTCACACAAAACGTTGTGAATCTGTAGAATTCCCACTCAATAAAGCAGTTGAGACTACCTCACTGAATGTTTTAAAGGCAAGGATAGATAAATTTCTGAACAGTAAAGGAATTAAGGGTTACGGTGAATGGGTGGGTAAGTGGAGCTAAGTCCACAGAAAGATCAGCCATGATCTTATTGTATGGCAGTGCAGGCTCGAGGAGCCAGATGGCCTTCTCCTGCTCCTAGTTCTTATGTTCTTTATGTTCATATGGCAATTAACAATGCCACCACAAAAAGCAAAAATATCTCCAAAAAACATGATTTTAACCATCTCCCTTTGATGTACAATAACACTACTGAATCTCCTATCATCTATATCCTGGTGTCATTATTGACCAGAAACTAAACTGGTAGCTTAGTACCACAGTGGTTAGCAGTGCTGCCTCACAGCGCCAGGGACCTGAGTTCAATTCCTGGCTTGGGTCACTGTCTGTGTGGAGTTTCATATTCTCCCCCTATCTGCATGGGTTTCCTCCGGGTGCTCTGGTTTCCTCCTACAGTCTGAAAGATATGCTGGTTAGGCGCATTGACCCAAACAGGCACCGGCATTGGGTGACTCAGGGAATTTTACAGTAACTTCATTGCAGTGTAAATGTAACTTGTGACTAATAAAATAAATTTGATTTTTGCTTTAACTTTTAAACTTTAAAATATTTCAAAAAGAATAACATATTAACATTGCACAAGAGTAGGGGGTAACAACTTTAATCTATGGGAAGACACTGATAGATGAATGAGATAATGAAGGATGGAGACTTGCAAGATAGCATTGATCCTGGACTGTCTACAATGCGAACTCATTACTACAAGCAGCTTTCTCTCCTCTAAATCTCTCCTCTCATTCCACTAATTAGTAAATACTTCTGAATTTAATCATTGAAAGTTTTTATTTATATTGTTTGTTTCAAACTTTTAGCTGAGTGCATGAAATCAAGAGAAACAAAATACAAAAATAATATCACACAAAATTAACAGTGGTTTTGTAAAAATTGATGTGAAGAATTCTTGCTAATTAGTTTGCAGACAATGTCACAACAGCAATCGATAATTTCTCAGCTGCAAAAGACAGCATTATTGCCTGATTTATGTCTTTCCTTGTTCCTTGTCCCTCTGGGTTAATTGTCTGCTATTGACAGCAGTTTAGGTAAATGCAGCAAGGGAAAATGTGAATTACATTGTAATACAATAGGAATGATTACGCACAAAGTGTAGACAAAGGACATGGGCCTGCATGTTAAGTTGTCAGCCTGAACACAAGTAAGTCTGGATCAGGATTTGGTTTTACATCAGAACTTCCATTTTATTTAAAGGATGACAAGAGCAGCAAATGGATCTTCGCTTACAATGCATATGGTGACAATGAGTAAGAATCATTTAACTTTTGTCAAGGACAATTCGTTGTATGACATACAGAGGTGCCCTGGTCTTTGTAAGCTTTTCTCCTATGTGCTATGTTTCATAGCACCAGTGACACCTAAGAGCAAGCACTGTCCATTGATAGGTGTGGGCATTCATGCATATTATAACAAGTTGAATAAATTAGTTCAAACACAAGCGATTCGATGCACAAGCATACAATATGGTTTAGAAGATCTGATCAATCCAGTAAGATCCCAGAACTGATCCATGTCTTTGGCTTCAATGCCAATGGACCAACAAACAGAAAAATTGCTTCATAATCATTATTGTAGAATCATAGAATCATAAAATCCTAACAGTGCAGAAGGAGACCATTTGGTTCATTGAACATGCACTGACAACAATCCCACCCAGGCCCCATCCCCGTAACCCCATGTCTGCTAGTCCCCCCTGACAACAAGATGCTATGTGGCATGGCCCAAACTTGCACATCTTTGGAGTGTGGGAGAAAACTGGAGCATCAGGAGGAAACCAGAGCATCCAGAGGAAACCCACACAGACACAGGGAGAATGTGTCTCCACATAGACATATAGACATAGACTCCACATAGACAGTCACTTGTGGCCAGAATTGAACCCAGATCCCTGACATTGTAAGGCAGCAGTGCTAGCCACTATGATACCATGCTGCCCATTCATAACCTTTCCTGGAATGCATGGCTCTTGGCATAGACATGTTCTTCAGTCTCCCATTAATACTTAAAGAATGACACTTCGATGAGATATCAAGGGAATGTTAGCACAAATGAGTCCATACTCCAGCTGTAAGGTGGGATCACACATTCAGGAGAATGATGCATGGAAACTGCACAGAAAACATTGAGGCTATCAATCAAAGAAATTAAACAATAAGCCTTCAGATTTACAAAAAAAAGTACCTGTTTTAAATTTCTGCATAAGCATGCAGCACGGAAACGTGGATACAGATTGGAAATCCAAAGGTAGAATTTGTTGATCTTAGCCACAATGATGATTGCAGCATTCTTGAATTCTTGAATTGCTGAGAAGAGGGCAAGCTGTAAACACAGGTCAGTTTGACCTGGAGACAATGGTGCTATCTCTCAATGGGAATCCAAATTGAAAGAAAGTAGCAGACCTTAAACATGAACACAGATCACACTGTTTTGTATAGTCTGACAAAAGGATCCTTTCCCTGTCATTGTTGTTCTTTCACAAATATTTAGGGAGTGTGGAAAAATTATAAATATAGTTAGAGTTGATACCATCTGTGAGTGATTCAACTTCACGAATGACCAATTAAAGATTAATTCTGAAACCTGAATAGTAATTAGCAAAAACACACTTGTTTGCAATTGGTTGCCTGGCTGTTGTCTAGACAAAATAATCTATCATTTTAAAAATAGTCCAAAAAAAGTACATAATTTTTTGTTTTTTTTATTATTACTCACTATCTCCTTATTGTAGGGCACACAGTGCTACCACTGCGTAGCTTGAGGCACTACATACTAAATTTCATGGGTTGTCTGTACATACACATCGCAGTGGTAATAGATTTATTGAGCCTGACTCCACAGTGCCTTTTTGAAATGGTGCTGCTGCAAGCAGCATTCAGAAGAGCTTTAATCAAATTGGATTAAAGCAAAATACTTTAGTGCTGGAGATCTGAAATACAAATAATAAGTGCTAGAAAAACCCTGCAGTCTGAAATATGCGTGGAGAGAGAAACATCATACCCTAGTGGAGGGTGGTGGGGGGAGGAATGACCCAAAGATGCAGTGGAGGATCTTCCTCCTAGCTCCAGAAGTCCCTATCTAAGGATTTTACAGCAAATGCTTGAAAGATCCAAACTCCCATTGTTCTGCAAGTGGAATCATCCGAATCTTTGATTTATATCACAAATGCTGGGTGATGCCTTACTGGAATATTTATCAGAAAACATTACAACAATTAAAACCACTTCTAACTTCTGGCTAATTACAGTTATGACTCACCCTGGCATCCCACAGGACTTCCCCAGTCCTGAGTCTTCACAAGACCACCACCATCCCTGCTGCTCCCCACCCCCAAAATATGATGCAAACTACCCCCACACAGACTCCCAAGCCTCTAACTGAGGTCCCTACTTACCCTTAACTTTACTACCCCACATCCCCTTGATAACCACATGATCCTTCCACAGAATTCTGCCGAAGCAATCCTCCCACTGGACCAATTACCTATTCAAAAAAGGAAAAAGGAAGCTGAGGACAGATGAAGTCCCCTGAAAAATATAAAAAAATGTAAGAAGGAATTTAAGAAAAGAATTACGAGGGCTAAAAGGAGTCATGAAAAGTCGTTAGCAAACAGGTTAAGGAAAATCCCAAGGCATTTTATATGTATCTAAAGAGTAGGAGGGTAACCAGGGAAAGGGTTGGCCCACTCAAGATAGTGGAGGAAATCTATACATGGAATCAGAGGAAATGAGTGAGATACTAAATGAATGCTTTGCTTCAGTATCCACTAAAGGAAAGGACTTGGTAGATGAGGAGCCTAGGGTAGGCTGTGTAGATATTTTGGGTCATGTCGATATCAAAAAGACAGAGCTCCTTGATTAGGGTAGACTATCACTGTGCTGTGCAGATACATGGATTTGGGCCTGTGTCTGTGGGAGTTTGCACATTCTCCCCATGCTTGCGTGGGTTTTCTCTGGATTCTCCAGTTTCCTCCCACACCCCTAAGATGTGCTCTTAGGCTGATTGGCAAAACAAATTCTCCCTAAATTGTCTTGCAAATTTGGTTCCAATGCAGATTTCTATAAACATAGACAGGGATCATGGGTCGAAGTGGGAACATCGAGGTGGTGGCGCGGGCTTGTTGGGCCGAAGGGTCTGTTTCCCATGCTGTTTTGTTCTTTGTTCTTTGTTTGTATAAACTCCCAGGGCCTGATGGGATATTTTCCAGAATACTGAGGGAGGCAAGAGGTGAAATTTCTGGGCTCTTGACAGAAGTTTTTGTACCTTCAATGGAAACAGCTGAAGTTACAAAGGATTAGAGAATAGCCAATGCTATTCCATTGTTTCAGAAGTGCAGCAGGGATAATCAAGTCTCCAATTGGTCTACATCTTGTTGTTTCCTTTGACAATCGTCTTCATTATCTGCCAATTTTTGGCAGATAAAAATATCCGCCTGCATGCCCCCCCCCCCCATATTACACCTCCATTCCCCTTATCTTCACCAACCCCAAACTACACCCCACTAACAACCCTCCCTTCTCCCCCCAACTACATCCCCAACTTCCAACTCCCAACCCTAATTCCCCTATGGACCACCTGATTCCCCATTGACCATTCCCACTTGACCAACAGGCACCTCTCACTTATCAAGCACCAGCCCCACACTGAGCGTACAGTTTCCCCACTCACCACCCCCTCACTCTGACGTGTTTCCCCACTCACCACCCCCTCACTCTAACACCTTTACCACCACATCCTAACCACTTGACCCACACCCGTCCAACTTAGACCCACCATAACTCCATCCCACACACTTACACGCTTGCCTTCTTCTCGGCTCCTCATTGTGGCTGGATACTTTACCTCATCTGCTTCACGGCAGCTATTACTATAAAAAAAGGAGATATCTCTTCCTCATCTTTGACTCAGCTGCCCAGTGACGTAAGGCCTCAAGAATATGCTGCACCCAATCTGAGTCAGAAAGTCAACCGAGAAAGGTATTGTTGCCTTTCAGGATAAGTAACTAAGAGTGGACTGCCAATCCAACTGTGATTGCCACTCCACAGGAGTTAATGTTTCGAGTGCAATATGCCTCTTTTTAGTCAGTTTGGGCTTGTAGTTGCCGGAGTTTAGAAGGATGAGAGGAGATCTGATCAAGGTATATAAAATTCTGAAAGGGATTGATAAAGTCAATGTAAACCAAATGTTTCTTCCCAAGGGCAACCTTGAACAAGAGGTTGCGATTCAGTAGATTTAAAACTTAGCTGAGGAGAAACTACTTCTCACAAAGGATGGTGAATTTATGGAACTCACTATCCCATAGCATGGTGGAGCCTGAATCATTAAATGATCCCAATAAGGAGATGGATATATTTCCAATAAAAATGGGATAAGTGGGTGTGGAGAGCAGGTAGATTTGAGAGCAGGGAGAGAACAGCTATGATCTGATTGAATGGCGGGGCAGGCTTGAAGGGCAGAATGTGCCTACTCCTGCTCCTAATTCTTAAGCTCCTATGTAGTCCTGATTGCTGTTTTAAATGGTGGAGGAGATGGAATGGCAGAGCTTGCATTATGATGCTTTGCAGGTTGCAGCACTGGTTTCGGTGAAAAGGATCTAAGCATCCAGAAAATTAATACATTGCCATAACATCACAATATTCATCAACACCATCATGTGCTGTGATATTAGTGGTGATGGTATCAACGTTCACTCTTATTTTGCCATTACAATGGTCTGACAGCTCAGCTGATTCTCAGGCAATGTAGGATAAATAGAGGTTTGGATCTTAAAGCAAAGTGAAATCAAAGGATTGACTCAATACAGATAAGATGGTTTTCATCACAATCAATTCATCCTCATCTAAGATAAATTGTATATGCCTCCAACAAGCAATTCCAATCTTAAAATACAATGTATTCATTTACATTTTATGTACTTTCTCTTCAGTTGAGGGGCTTGCTGAGGTGATTCAACAAAGGAAGTAATTAAATATTCATAGATACTCATAGATGTGGAGATGCCGGTATTGGACTGAGGTGGGCACAGGAAGAAGTCTCACAAGACCAGATTCAAGTCAAATAGGGTTAATTGGTATTAGCCAATTGGTATTGGTATTGAGCTTTTGGCGTGTTGCTCCTTTCATTAGTCAGACACTGCTATGGAGGAAACATTTTTCATGCTTCATAGAATCCCTACACTGCAGAAGGAGGCTACTCTGCCCATTGAGTCTGTATGACTCTCCGAGAGAGCATCTTATTCAAGCCTACCCCTCATCCTATTCCTGCAACCCCACATATTTACCCCATTAATTGCCCCTAACCTACACATTTTGAGACACTAAAGGCAGTTTAGCATGGCCAATCCACCTAACCTCACAACTCTGGAGCGTGGGAGGAAACTAGAGTACCTGGAGGAAACCCACTCTGACATGGGGAAAATGTGCAAATTCCAAGGCTGCAAATTGAATCTGAATCCTTGGCACTGTGAGACAGCAATGCTAACCAATGTGCCAATGTGTTGCCTTTTTTGGAGCATAAATGCTATTGTATATGATGGAACCAGTTTGAAAAACTTCTTTGTTTTTTTTAATAAAATTCTTCCACTTAACATTCTTTTATGCCAACAAAAATCAACTATCTGAACAAAAATCACTGGGATATAGAGTATTTGTCTTTTTTATTTCAAAATGAAAGGAAGTGTGGCCTGATTTCAAGCTTTTATTCTCTAATTTCTCAGTCCTTAACTATGGGTCATAGGACTCCTGAAAGTTTGGGTGTTAGACTTGGGGCAGCCCTTGTTGCAGTGAGTTCATATTCTCTGAGTAATGGGTTAAGATCAATTGCGTCTGTTACTGAACTTTCACAAAAGTGCTCATTTCAAGCTGGGTTCCCTTGGGGACTTGAGCAATGCATTAAAATTCAGCAACTGAAAAGCTGTCTTTAGGGATCTGAAGCTATGTCATCTTTTCCCTGCCTGACCTTTTCTTTTAACTAGGATTGTCCTTGGGTCGTAAAAGCAAATCACACGAGAGATGCATCATTTGATTCAGAACTGACAGAGTCAGTTGATGCGGCTCATCGTCTATAAGCACATTTATATCTGAATAATAATTTACACAGTCTTAATACAGTGCAAAGACTGGATGCATGTCGCACAAAATTACACCTGCGTTTCAGCAAAATAACCGAAGCATACTTCAATCATACATTTGGCCCACATTGTGTTTTTCCTTATTTGTGCAATCAGTAGTATTCAGTGTGTGGAAATTGCCCTAAAACTGAACCCAGCATAATTTGATGCAGCCAGCTTTTATAAAACGTTGACCAAATATTGAAAAAAGATTTGGCAATTAAAAAAGTAATAAAGAAGCCACTAGGGTCAGCGGTGACAGAAGATGGAAGTTTGGAAATGGAAAGGAAGCAAGAAGTTCGCTGTGGTTGAAGTAATTGGAATAAGAGCAGTGGAATGGTATGTGACAGAAAAATGTCCTTGAAATTGAAAGATAGAAACTGCAAGACAATTGTGACACCTGCCTGGTTGTGTGGTGCAGAAACCAAGGCAAGATATGGAAGAGGGGAACGACTATTGGATATTAATGAGATGTGGAAGCTGAGATGGATGTGTGGAGTAACAAGAAAGGACAAAATCTGGAACCAGCCCATTAGCAGGTCAGTGAAAATTGTGGAAAAATCAAAGGAAGTAGATAAGAATAGATTTAAATGGTATGGCCATCTGTTGTAGAGAGAGAGGAAAAGTGGTGAGGAAAGAGGGAGAAGACATGAAAGGTCTAATAGCAGGTGGAACAATGTGGTGACACAAAAATTAAAAGCAGTGGGATTGAGAGAAGAATAGGTAGTTAACAGGAGGAGATGGATAAAGTTGACCAAACAGCACTGTGGCAACCACATGCAAAAGGTGGAAGTACGGTGAAGCATGAATGAGTAAATTGGTACAATTGTCTTTCATATTGGGTTGTGAAGATTCACGTACAGAATTGCATTAGAGGGCTTTTTATTTCTTCCAGGCTTCGGTCTATGTAGATATTTGTTTTGTGCATTGTGTTTAATCAAATGCAATTTCATAGAATCATGGAATCACACAGTGCAGAATAACCTCTTCAGCCCATCAAGTCTTCACCAACACATTAGAAGCACCTTAACCTCCACCTAACCCCATCTGCCTGCATTCGGCTCATGGCCCCGAATGTTATAATGTGCCAAGTGCTCATCCAGATACTTTTTAAAGGATGTGAGTAACCCACCTCTACCACCCTCCTAAGCACCGCATTCCAGGCTGTCACCACCCTCTGGGTAAAAAGGCCTTCCTAAACCTCCCAGTCCTCACTTTGAACCTATGTCCCCTCATGACTGGCCTGTAAACTAAGGTAACAGTTGCTCATTATTCACACAGAGAGTGGTGAGTGTCTGGGACAAACTGCCAGAGCTAGTAGTAGAGCTGGGTACAATTTTGTCTTTTAAAAAGCATCTAGACAGTTACATGGGTAAGATGAGTGTAGAGGGATATGGGCCAAATGCAGGCAATTGGGATCAGCTTCGGGTTTTAAAGAAAGGTGTTATGGACAAGTTGGGCTGAAGGGCCTGTTTCCATGCTGCAAAATTGATAACTCTATGACATTCTCTCCATTTCTCCATAACTTCGTCCACCTTGATCAAGTTATCCAACAGTCTTGTTTGCTCCAACAAAAACAACCCAAGCCTAACCAACCTCTCTTCATAACTTAAATTTTCCATCTAGGCAACAGCCTAGTAAATCTCATCTGCACCCCTTCCAGTGCAATCACATCTTTCTGATAATGTAGCAACCAGAACTACAAACACTACTCTACCAGTAAAGAAGGCAAATGGTATGTTGGCCTTCGTGGCAAGAGTGAGAATAGGGATAGGGAGGTTTTAGCTGCAACTGTATAGGGTGGTGTTGAGGCCAGTCCTGAAGTATTGCATGTAGTTTTGGTGTCCTTATCTAAGGAAGGATGTCTTTGCTGTAACAGGAGGGCAGTGAAGGGTTTACCAGGCTGATCCCTGAGATGGCAGATCTGTCAAATGAAGAGAGATTAAGGCAATTAAGATTAGGTAATTAAGATTATCATTGGAGTTTAGAAAAGTGAGAGTGGATCTGATAGAAACTTATAAAATTCTAACAGGGTTAGATAGGGTAGATTCATAAAGAATGTTCCCAATTGTGGGGGAGTCCAGAACTAGGGTTCATAATTTGATGATAAGAGGTAAGCATTTTAGAAATGAGGAGAGGAGGAACTTCTTCACACATAGGTGGTGAATATGTGGAATTCAGCATCACCATATGTAGTTGAGGCCAATACGTTTTCTAATTTCAAGAAGATTTTAGATATAGCTCTTAGGGCTAAAGGATTCAACAGATACGGGGGAAGGGAGGATCAGGATACTGAACTTGATAATCAGTCATGATCAAGATGAATGGCAGAGCAGGCTCAAAGGGCTGAATGGCCTACTCCTGCTTCCAGTTTCTTTGTTTCTATGTTACGAGCTGTGGCCTCACCAAAGTCCTATACAATTCCAACATGACCTCCCTGCATTCGTAATTGATGCCTCTGGCAAATGTCCCATATATTAATGATTTGGATGAGAATTTAGGAGGCATGGTTCATAAGTTTACAGATGACACCAAGACTGATGGCATAGTGGACAGTGAAGAAGATATTCTAGGATGCAACTTGATCAATTGGGCCAGTAAACTGACAAATATCAGATGGAGTTTAATTTAAATAAATGTGAGGAAATGCCTTTTGGTAGATTGAACCAGGGCAGGACTTATTCAGTTAATTGTAGGGCACTGGGGAGAGTTACAGATCAGAAAAATCTAGGGGTACAGGTTCATAGCTCTCTGAAAGTGGAGTCGCATGTAGCCAGAGTGGGAAGAAGACATTTGGCATGCTTGGTATCATTGCTTAGAACACTGAATACAGGAGTTGGGACGTCTTGTTGAAGTTATATATTACATTGGTAAAGCCACACTTGGAATACTATGTACAGTTCTGGTCACTCTATTATAGAAATTATATTATTAAACTAGAAAAAGTGCAAAAAAGATATACTAGGAGGCTATTGGGACTTGATGGTTTGAGCTATAAGGAAAGACTAAAAGAAATCATCATAGAATCCCTACAGTACAGAAAGAGGCCATTTGGCCCATCGAGTCTGCACTGACCACAATCCCACCCAGGCCTTACCTCCACATACCTACATATTTATCCACTAAGTCCTCTAACCTACGCATCTCAGGACACTAAGGGCAATTTTTTAGCATGGCCTATCAACCTAACCCGCATATGTTTGGACTGTGGGATGAAACCAAGCATCCATAGGAAATCCACACAGCACAAGGAAAACGTGCAAACTCCACACAGTGGCCCAAGCTGGGAATTGAACCCAGGTCCCTGGAGTTGTGAAGCAGCAATGCTAAACACTGTGTTACTGTGCCGCCTGTCCTTTAAAAAGGACTGAACTTTTTTTCTGGAGCGTATGAAACTTAGGAGTTATCTTATAGAGATCTATAAAATCTAAAATAAATCAGATAGACAGTCAATATCCTTTCCCAAAGATAGAAGAGTCTAAAACTAGAGCACATAGGTTTAAGGTGAGAGAGGAGAGATGTAACAGGGTCCAAAAGAGAATTTGTTTCACACAGAGGGTGTTGGGTGTCTAGAACAAGCTGTCAGAGATAGCAATAGAGATGGGCACAATTTTGTCTTTTAAATAGTATTTAGACAGTTACATAGGTAGATGGCTACAGGAGATATGGGCTAAATGTGGGCAATTGGTTAAAAAAAAGGGGTGGCATGGACAAGTTGGGCCAGCATGTTTCCATGCTGTAAACGTCTATGATTCTATGAATCTATATGGCATTTTCACCACCCTACTAACATGCCCTTCTGCTTTCAGAGATCTGTGGACAAATTTCTTTCTTTTTGTTTGAAAACTTGCAACAATGACGACGATCAGAGGGTTAGATAGGGTGGATAGTGAGAGCCTTTTTCCTCAGATGGAGATGGATAGCATGAGGGGACATAGCTTTAAATTAAGGGGTGGTAGTTATAGGACAGATGCTAGAGGTGGGTTCTTTACTCAGAGGGTAGTAAGGGTGTGGAATGCCCTGCCTGCAACAGTTGTGGACTTGTCAAGTTTAAGGGCGTTCAGATGGGCAGTGGATAGGTATACGGAAAGCATTGGAATAGTTTAGGTTAGAAGGTCATAAAATTGGTTACATTGGTCGGCGCAACATCGAGGGCCGAAGGGCCTGTACTGCGCTGTAATGTTCTATGTTCTACGTCAACAACCGCAACAGCATTTCACCTTTCAGTTCTCAGTACACCTTTACTGTGCTACGTCTGATAAAAAGAAAGGAATCATATGTATTCATATGACACCTTTCACCACCTCAATTCATCACAAAGCAATTTGCAGTCAATTAAGCACTTCTGAAATATTATCGAAACGTAAGTATCTAAGCAGGACATTGTTCCTGTGGAGCAGCACAGAGAGGCAGCGATTTGGGCGAGTGTAAAGTTCGAGTGTTAAGTAATTTTTAACATTTTCTTTTCGGTTAAAGTAGCGAACGGTGGTAGTTTTTTGCCGTTTTTTTAAACTAACTGGAAACCGGAAGTCGTCATTAGGAGGCTTGCCGGTAGTTGTAGTTTTTCTCTCTGACTCTATAAATTGGTGCAGAGAGGAAACCCGATACTCTACACAGGTAGAGTATCCCACCCATCCCCCTCCTCTAACCTAATAATAAAAGTGTGTGGGAAGTTTTTTTCTCTCTCCTAGAAATTAAAGTATCAGGGATGGCAGTGCAAGCAGTACGTTGCACCTCCTGCAGTATGTACGAGGTGAGGGACACCAGTAGTGTTCCTGCTGATTATACCTGCAGGAAGTGTGCCCATTTGCAGCTCCTTGAGGATCGTGTTAAGGAGCTGGAGCTGGAATTAGAGGAACTCAGGATAATTCGGGAGGTTGAGGCGGATATTGACAGGAGTTACAAAGAGATAGTCACTCCTAAAAGTGATTCTTGGGTAACTATTAGGAAGAGGGGTAAGAAGCAAACGGGGAGACAATCCCCCGGGGCTGTTCCCCTCCAAAACAAGTTTTCTGTCCTGGAGGCTACAGTTGAGGAGGAATCAACTGGAGATGACCAAAGGGAACAGGTCTCTGGGGGTGAGCCTGCTGGGAATGCTCAGGTGGGTAGGGGGAATAAGAGATTGGGCCTGGTAATTGGAGACTCCATAGTTAGGGGGACAGATAGGAGAGTAAATAGTAATAAACGGGACTGGTGTGTTGCCTCCCAGGGGCCGGGGTCCAGGATGTCTCAGAGTGGGTTTTTAAGATTCTTAAGGGAGAGGGGAGTCAGCCCCAAGTCATAGTTCATGTAGGGACACATGATGTAGGTAGGACAAGGGAAGGGGATATTAAACAGAAATTTATGGAGTTGGGGTGTAAGCTTAGGGCCAAAACAGACAGAGTGGTTATCTCTGGATTCTTGCCTGTGCCATGGGATAGTTTAGAGAAGAACAGAGAGAGGGAATGTTTGAACTTGTGGCTGTGGGGATGGTTAGGAGGGAGGGGTTCAGGTTCCTGAACAATTGGGACTCATTCTGGGATAGGTGGGACCTCTACAAGAGAGATGGTCTACACCTGAACCAGAGGGGAACCAATATCTTGGGGGGAAAATTTGCAAAGGCTATGCAGGGGGCTTTAAACTGATTCAGAGGAGGGGTGGGATCCTGAGTAGTTTGGATGTTAAGAGGGACGAGAACAGGGGGGTCATAGATGAGAACTGTAAAGCACAGCAGCGTACGGGTGGAGTAGAGCATGGTTTGAAATGCGTATACCTTAGTGCAAGAAGTATTCGCAATAAGGTGGAGGAACTTGCAGCATGGACCACTACCTGGAACTTCGATGTTGTGGCCATTTCAGAGACATGGATAGAGCAGGGACAGGAATGGTTGTTGCAGGTTCCGGGGTTCAAAAGCTTCAGTCGGAGTAGAAAAAGAGGTAGAAGAGGGGGAGGAGTGGCATTATTAGTCAAAAACTGTATCACAGTGACAGAAAGGAAGTTTGACGAGGACTTGTCTGTTGAGGTATTATGGGCTGAGATTAGAAATAGGAGAAGAGAGGTCACCCTGTTGGGAGTCTTTTATAGACCTCCTAAAAGTTCTAGAGAGGTAGAGGAAAGGATTGCAAAGTCAATCGTGGACAGGAGTGAAAGTAATAGGGTAATTGTTATGGGGGACTTTAACTTTACTAATATTGACTGGAATAGCTATAGCTCTAGCTCGTTAGAGGGGTCAGTTTTTGTACAAAGTGTGCAGGAAGGTTTTTTGACTCAGTATGTAGATAGGCCAACTAGAGGTGAGGCTACATTGGATTTGGTGCTGAGCAATGAGCCAGACCAGGTGTTAGGCTTGGAAGTTGGTGAACATTTTGGTGATAGTGACCACAATTCGGTTACGTTCACCTTAGTGATGGATAGGGATAGGCATGAAGCTGGGGGCAGTAGTTATAGCTGGGGGAATGGTAATTATGAGGCCATAAGGAGGGAATTAGGGTGCATAGGTTGGACTAGGAAACTACAGGGACTGGGAACATCTGAAATGTGGAGCTTATTCAAGGAGCAGCTACTGCGAGTCCTTGATAAGTATGTCCCTGTCAGGCAAGGAGGAAATAGTCGAGTAAGGGAACCATGGTGTACTAAAAAAGTTAATTCGCTGGTTAAAAGGAAAAAGGGAGGCTTATGTCAGGATGAGGCTTGAAGGCTCAGTTAGTGCAATGGATAGCTATAGATTAGCCAGGAGGGAGCTAAAGAGTGAGTTGAGGAGAGCTAAAAGGGGACACGAGAAGACTTTGGCTGATAGGATCAAGGAGAATCCTAAAGCTTTCTTTAGATATGTTAAGAATAGAAGATTGGTTAGGGCAAGATTAGGGCCAGTCATGGACAGCAGTGGGAAGTTGTGCGTGGAGCCTGAAGAGATTGGAGAGGCACTGAACAAATATTTCTCTTCGGTATTCATGCAGGGAGATGTAAATGTAGTTGTGGAGAACACTGGGATACAGGGTTGCAAACTGGAAAGTATTGAAGTAGATAAGGAGGATGTGCTAGATATTCTTGAGGATTTGAAGTTAGATAAGTCCCCTGGGCCGGACAGGATTTACCCTAGGATTCTCTGGGAGGCGAGAGAGGCAATTGCAGAGCTTCTGGCTCTGATCTTCAGGTCGTCGTTGGTTACGGGTATAGTGCCGGAAGACTGGAGGATAGCGAATGTGGTCCCATTGTTCAAGAAGGGGAAGAGAGACTTTCTGGGGAATTATAGGCCAGTGAGTCTTACTTCTGTTGTGGGCAAAGTATTGGAGAGAATTATTAGGGATAGGATTTATAGTTATTTAGAGAGAAATGAATTGATTGGGGATAGTCAGCATGGTTTTGTGAAGGGTAGGTCGTGCCTTACTAACCTTATTGAGTTTTTTGAAAAAGTGACCAAAGAGGTGGATGGGGGTAAGGCGGTTGATGTGGTATATATGGACTTTAGTAAGGCGTTTGATAAGGTGGCCCATGGAAGACTTCTGCAGAAAATGCAGATGTATGGGATAGAGGGTGATTTAGCTAATTGGATTAGGAATTGGCTAGCAGATAGAAGACAGAGGGTGGTGGTTGATGGGAGATATTCATCGTGGAGTTCGGTGACAAGTGGTGTACCTCAGGGGTCTGTTTTGGGGCCCCTGCTGTTTGTAATTTTTATAAATGATCTGGATGAGGGTATTGAAGGATGGATTAGTAAATTTGCAGATGACACTAAAGTCGGTGGAGTGGTAGATAGTGAAGAGGGATGTTATAGTTTGCAGAGAGACTTGGACAAGTTGCAGAGCTGGGCCGAGAGGTGGCAAATGGAGTTTAATGTGGAAAAGTGTGAGGTAATGCACTTTGGCAGGAATAACAAATGTGTAGAGTATAGGGCTAATGGTAGGACTCTTAATAGTGTTGATGAACAGAGGGATCTTGGTGTATGTGTGCATAGATCCCTGAAAGTTGGCAATCAAGTCGATAAGGTTGTTAAGAAGGCATATGGAGTCTTAGCTTTTATTGGTAGGGGGATTGAATTTCGGAGCCGCAACGTCATGTTGCAACTGTACAAAACTCTAGTGCGGCCGCACTTGGAGTATTGTGTGCAGTTCTGGTCCCCGCATTATAAGAAAGATGTGGAGGCATTGGAGAGGGTACAGAGGAGGTTTACCAGGATGTTGCCTGGTATGGAGGGCAGGTCTTATGAAGAGAGGCTGAGGGATTTGAGGTTGTTTTCGTTAGAAAGAAGGCGGCTAAGAGGAGACCTTATTGAAACATATAAGATGATTAGAGGTTTAGATAGGGTGGACAGTGATAGCCTTTTTCCTAGGATGGAGAAAGCTAGCACGAGGGGACATAGCTTTAAATTAAGGGGTGGTAGTTATAGGACGGATGTCAGAGGTAGGTTCTTTACCCAGAGGGTGGTAAGGGTATGGAATGCCCTGCCTGCGTCAGTTGTAGATGCGCCAAGTTTGGTGGCGTTTAAGAGGTTAGTAGATAAGTTTATGAATGAAAAGGGAATGGTTTAGGTTAGAGGGTCACTGCTTGTTCCTAATTGGTCGGCTCAACATCGAAGGCCAAAGGGCCTGTTCTGCGCTGTAATGTTCTATGTTCTATGAGTGTGAAATATTATTAATAGACTACCTGTTGGATTCCTGCCCACTCCAAAATCACAGCAATTTTAAGCTGGGACTGGTCTCGGTTAAGGTCTTTAAATGGCAACTTATTGACAACCTAAGGGTCGTTTCCACACAAGCCTCAACATTTAGGTTGGCAGGAGGAGTCCCCAGGTTTGGAAGAAGAACAAAAATATTCGTTTAGGCCTCAGATTGGAGCCTTCTTTTAAATTCAGGCACCTCCTGCTTTAAGATTTGGTGGTTGCTGGATCTTCCTCATCCTGGCCTTTCTCCAACACCCTAATTCCCCAATATCCACCTCCCCTCCAAAGCCCCTATCCTCCTGGCAATAAGACACTCACAATGCACCATTCCCTACATTTCTGGACCTTAGCCTTCGAGCATACAGTCCCAGTTCAGTCTATTGAAGCTTCTGGCGTTGCAGGAAGAAGGGAGCTGCCAGTCAATCAAACAGTTCTCTCAGGTGGAGGTTCCTTCCAAATGAGGGTTTTCTTTCCTGCCAACTCTTGGAATAGTGGGTTTAGAAACACTGCCATCTTAAAAACACTGGCTGTTGTTTCTAGTGTCTGGACCACACAGTCTCAGGAGAAAGAAGCCCATCATTTAAGACTGAAATGAGGAAAAATTACTTCATTCAGAGGGTTGTGAATCTTTGGAATTCTTTACCCCAGAGGCTGTGGAAGCTCCATCATTGAATAAGTTTAAGGCTGGGAGAGATAGATCAAGGGACTGAGAGGAAACTTTTGTAATTTCCCAGGTTAGCTCTCTCCGTACAAAATAACTATTAATATCTGTCATAGATCAGTGATGGTTAAAAAACTGGATGAAGGACAGAGTTTTAACAGAACTGGCAAAGCTGACTTCAAAACTGATCATGGATAACTGACCAGGACCGACATCTTTTACAGTACCTGCCATTCGAAAATTGAGACTATAAGCAATTTGCGACATGCTTACAGTCTCAAGTTTAGTTTAGTTAAGGGTGTTGCACACTATTTATACAGTAGTGATACATATGCTAATTGTATAGGACAAGTACCAATTCCCCAGGACTGCACAGAAACAGATGGCATATGTTGTTGCATGTTAGTTGTGACTGGCTCAGAGTCAATTGCAATGACATAAATATATCTGGTTTGTTGTCTGAACGAAATTATTTACATTTATACCTGATTACCACTATTATTCAGTCTGAGCCATGAGTTTTCTTAATAATTTAATCTTATTGAATCTCCTCTTATTCTTCTAAACTTGAGAGAGGCCTACACTGTCCAATCTTCCTTTGTAAGGTAAACTCCTCATTTCTGGAATCAATCTAGTGAACCTCCTCCTTGAAATGGCTCTAGTGACACTGCATCCTTCCTCAAATAAGGGAACCAAAACTACGCACAATATTCTAAGTGCTATTTTACTAATGCCTTGTACAGTAGCAGCAACATTTCATTAATTTTATCTTATATTCTCTTTAGCAATAAGTGCTACTTTGCCTTCCTTCTTACCTGCTGCACCTGCATATTAATTTTTTTTTGCTTTTCATGTGGCATCTCTCTCTTCATTTAGATAATAATTTGCCTTTCTATTTTTCCAACCAAAATGAATAATAGTACATTTATCCATATTAAACACTATCTGCAAATTTTGCTCCATTTGCAAATTTACTATTTCATTATCACAACTTACTAATGCACCTAATTTAGTGTTATCTATAAGTTTGGCTAAGGTACCCTCACAATTTTATTATTCCAGTCAATATTGTAGTCCTGTTGTAGATGCGCCAAGTTTGGTGGCGTTTAAGAGGTTAATTGATAAGTATATAGAAGAGAAGGGAATGGTTTAGTTTGGAGGGGCATTGCTTTTTATTTTGGTCTGCACAACATCGAAGGCCGAAGGGCCTGTTCTGTGCTGTAATGTTCTATGTTCTATGTTCTATGTTCTAATATGCATGTTAAAATCACTCATGATTAATGCTATACTTTTGTTACAAGTATTTATTGATTAAGATGGTGTGCTACTATGGAACTACTATTTGGGGACTTCTTTCCCTTGCAATTTCTTACTTCTGCCCAGCTAGTTCTATGTCTTGGACTCCAGTGATAATATCATTTCTCACTGCAGCATTGATCTCTTTCTTAATGAACAAAGCTACACCACCTCCTTTTCCTTTCTGCCTATCCTCCTAAAATATGAGTACCTTTGAACATTCAATTCCTAAATCAAGTTTCCCTTCAATGGGGAGAAATTTTATAAGATTCTTTCTAAATGCACAGCTAACATGAATCCAGGAGAATTCCTGATCCATTTTTTGGATGGGCTTTTACTCCCAATCTCATGGACTTAGACATTGAAAATATGGATGATACTGTTTCTAGCTGCTGTATCTTTCTACATACTTCTCTTCACAGCACAGTCCCGACTAAAGCTGTTCTCTGGCTGTGGAAGATGCACATGTGTCGAGAATGCATGCATCAATCCCGCAAAATGGTCGACAAGCAATTGTCACATCCTGACACACCAAAAAATGTGTGCATCGGGATGGAAGAATGCGATTTCAGATGGCAGTTAAGAGTTAATTACATGGCTGTGGACCTGGAGTTACATGTGGATCAGGTAAGGATGGTAGATTTCCTTCTTTAAAGATATTAGTTTACTGGGTAGAAAATAGAAACTGGAAGCAGGAATAGGCCTTTTGGCTCTTTGAGCCTGCTCCACAATTCATTTTGATCATAGTTGATCATCGAATTCAATATACTGATCTCCCCTTTCTTCCTTTCATCGAATTCAATATACTGATCTCGTCTTCCTCTTGATCCCTTTAGCCCCAAAGCTATATCCAATTACTTCTTGAAATCAAACAACAATTTGGCCTCATACTTTCACCATTCTCTGGGTGAAGAAATTTCTCTTCATCTCAGTTCCAAAAAGTTCTTCCTTATCCGCCAATTTTGACCTCTAGTTCTGGACTTTCCCACCACTTATTTCTGAAGCTCATTATTTCTGAAGCTATCCTGTCTAATCCTGTAGAATTTTATAAGTTTCTATGAGATCCCCTCTCATTCTTCTAAACTCCACTGAATATAATCCTAATTGACTTAGTATCTCTTTGTATGAAAGACCTGCCATCCTAGGATCAACCTGGTAAACCTTCACAGTACTCCTTCTATAGCAAGGACATCTTTCCTCAGATAAGGACACCAAAATTGCATACAATACTTCAGGTAGTTTTTATGATCATCCATATTGTCAATTAGATTATTCCAGATTTATTAATTAATTGTATTTAAATTCTTTCAACTACTGTGGTAAGAGTTTACCTCATAATTCTGGATCATTATATTGGCTCTCTGGGTTACCAATTCAGTAACATACTACTAATCTATCATGTCCTTAAAATAATATATTGGTATCATTCTTTTCTAAATTGTCCAAGTAGCTCAACTCATGAAAGAAGGAACAAATACTGATCAATTTCAACAATATATGCAAACATTGGAAAACAGCCCGAAATATGGCATTTCATTTTCAATTATACAAATTTCAAAGATTATTCCCTAAGTTATTTGACTATTTTATTATTCCACATCTTCTGAAAAAAAATTCTTAGAAATAACTGGAAGGTTTCCCATCCTTTCACAGTGGATTAAACATGACTAAAAATATTTATGTTGTTTAGGAAATACAATGATTGATCCAATTGCTGAATCATATCAGTGTCTGGTGGAATCCAACAACAGCCTAGCTACAGTCCCTGCCCTAGAAAATCATTCATTTTGCCATCTGTTTTGTGCATTCTTTCTTAAGTTTTCATAACTTGCCCAAAGTGTGGTGCCCACATATGTACAAAATACTCCATCTGAGGTCAAACCAGTGTTTTATACAATTTTCAGTAAGAAGCCTCACAGCACCAGGTGAAAGTCCAACAGGTTCATTTGCAGCATGAGCTTTCAGAGCACTGCTCCTTCATCAGGTAACTGGAGGATTGTGTTCACGAACAGGACATATGTAGATTAAAAGCTCAATTACAAGATAATAGTAGGAATGCAAGTCTTAAGAGGTAATCAAGTCTTTACAGGTATAGACAATGTGACTGGAGAGAGAGTTAAACACAGGTTTAATATGTGTGAATTGTCTCCAGCCAGGACAGTTAGTGAGATTTTGCAAGCCCAGGCAAGTCGTGGGGGATTACAGATACTGTGACATGAACCCAAGATCCTGGTTGAGGCCATCCTTATGTGTGCGGAACTTGGCTATCAGTTTTTGCTCTGAGGACATCAGTTGACCAGAATTCAACAGCAACAGTACCTAAAAGAAACAAGTGGGGGATTAAGACTTGATTATTTGTAAGGACTTGTATTCCAACCATTATCTTGTAAATTGACTCTGTGTCTGTATGTGCCCTGTTTGTGAACAGGACTCCTCACTCATCTGAAGGAGGAGATTGAGATTCCAAAAGCTTGTGCAGCCAAATAAACATGTTGGACATTAACCTGGTGTTATAAGACTTCTTAATGTGCCTACCCCAATCCAACATTGGCATCTCCAATTCATGAAGGACAGGCACAGGAACTGATTGGACAGCGGCTGTTGCTATGCCTTGAACAGGCAGCGATTGAATACCTGAGAGAGGTATGATCCCTTGAGACAGACGTGATTCCTAAGTATCTGTGACCAGAAAGACAATGCTTGATTAGTGTCTGTCCAGAGACTGTGTGACTGGAAGCATGATCAGTGGCAGCAAAATCTATATAAGAAGGAGAGACAATGAAACATTGGGAACGGTAACTCAGCATCAACAATTGCAAAGACATTGGGACAAAGACCATCGTGAGGGAGTCTAATTACTTTATCTTGACATAGTTAGTATCTGAGTCCGAGATTTGAGTTTGGGTATTTTCTGAAGCTTTTGATACCTTTCAAATACTTGTGCAAATGAAGTAGGTCAGAGGTTAAATACTTTGTGCATAACTAAGCATATCAGAGTCTTATACTTTGTGTACAATGAAATCAGTCAGAGGTTAGATACTTTGTGTATGACAAAATAATTTGGAATTTTAGACTTTATGAATAACAAAGTAAGTCAGAAGTTTGATGTATAAAGTCGGATTTTACGGCCTCGCTTGTCCTCAAACTGTAAAATCCCAAGGTTAATGGACCTTTCCATCGTCCATCTGATTCTCGAGGCAGGTAGGATGGTAAAATTCCATCAAGCCTTTATGTATAACAAAGTAAGTCAGGCTTCAGATACTTTGTGCACAACAAAGTAAGACAGAAGCTAAATACTTTGTAGAAAACAAAGTTTGATGCCTTCAGTACTTGAATTTGCACACTAGAGTTTGACACTTTGGTAGTACCTTAGTGGAGTACAATAAAGGAGATTTGTTGTACAATAATTGTTTGAATGTCTTTGACCAGAGCATCAATTGACCAGCGTTCAAGAGCAACAGCACTTAAAGGGAAAAAAAAGAGGGATTGGGACTCACCAGTTTATCAGGGCTGCTAGGGGTACAATCGTTAACATTGCTGCCTCACAGTACCAGGATCCTGGGTTCAATTCTAGCGTTGGGTCAGGATCTGTGTGGAGTTTGAATGTTTTTTCAGAATCTGTGTTTTCCTTTGGTTGCTCTGTTTTCCACCACAGTCCAAAGATTGCACATTTGATGCATTGGCCATGCTAAATTATTCCTTAGTGTCATGATGTGTAGGTTAAGTTGATTAGCAGGATGGGATGCTCTGGCAGAGAGTCAGTGCAGAGTCAATGTGCCGAATTTTCTCCTTCTGCAGTGTAGGGATTCTATGATTCTATAATATTGCAGAGAATTGAACGGGTAAAATGGGCAGAATGGCCTCCTGTTCTGCAACCATTTATAAATCTATTATAAAAGCATAATCCAAATGTAAGTTATGTTTGTGGCATTTATGCAAGTTTAAATGTTTCACCACATAGAACTCTAAGTAATTATTCCCCTCAAAGTTTATTAAAACTCAATCTGAGAATGTTGGCCAGACCAACATTTGTTGCCCATCGATAGCTGCCTTTGGGAAGGTGGTGATGAGCTGCCTTCATGAACTGCCACAGTCTCTGAGGTAGGTATACCCACAGTTCTGCTGGGGCCGGAGTTCCAGGATTTTGACCCAGCGATGATGCAGCAATGATGATCTATTTCCCGGTTAGGATAATGAATGGTTTGGAGGGAATTTCTAGGTGATGGTGTTCCCATGTGTTGCTGCACTTGTCCATTCTGGGTGGTAATGGTTATGGGTTTGGAAAGTATTACCTATGGAACCTTGGTGAGTTCCTGTAGTGCATCCTGTGTAGATGGTACACACAGCTACCACTGTGCATTGGTGGTGGAGGGAGTGAATATTTGCTAATGTGTTGTCAATAAAGTGGGCTGTTTTGTCCTGGATGGTATCAAGCTTCTTGAGTGTTGTTGGAACTGCACTCAACCAGGCAAGTGGAGAGCATTCCATTACACTCTTGACTTGGGCATTGTAGATGGTGGATAGGTTTTTGGTGAATCATGAGGTGAGCTATTTGTCACAGGGTTCCAAGTCAATGACCTGCTCTTGTAGCCACAGGATTTCCATGACAAGTCCAGTTCAGTTTCTGGCCAATGGCAACCCCAGAATTTTAATAGTCAAAAACCATCCTGGTGTTTTTACATTGCTGCTAATTTAAAATCTTGCGCAGGGGGAACAAGGGCAGCATGTGCATGAGAACATCAAAACCTGCAAATTGCCCTCAAGTCATACGCCAATCTGACTTGGAAATATATTGCTATCTCCTTATTTTCTCTGGATCAAGGTATTGAAGCTTCCTCCCCAGCAGCAATGTGGATGCACCTTCAGCTACAAAATGTCATGAAAGTAGTGTAATTCATCACACAAACCAGCCTGCCATCCATTGTTCTGTCTACCTTTCCCACTGCCCCAACAAATCAGCCAGCATAATTAAGGACGCCATACATCCCAGACATTCTTTCTTCCACCTTCTTCTGTCGGAAAGAGATACTAAAATGTGAGGCCATGTATCAACCGAGTCACGAGCAGCTTCTTCCCTGCTGCCATCAGACTTTTGAATGGACCTACCTTGCATTAAGTTGATCTTTCTTTACATCCTAGCTATAACTGTAGCACTACATTCTGCACTGTCTCATTTCCTTCTCTATGAATGATTTGGATAGCGCACAAGAAACAATACTTTTCACTGTATGCTAATACATGTGACAATAATATATCAAATCAAATCAAAAATCAAATCAAATCAAACGTGGACTGCAAAGGTTTAAGAAGGTTGCTCAGCACAAGCTTAGGAAGGGCACTTAAAGAACATTGATAAATGCTGGCCTTTCCAGCAAAGACCACATTCTGTGAATGAACAAAAAGTGTGCAACAGAAAGGCTTTCTTCTGCCCGAACATGAGATGCCAGACCAAGCTTCTCCTGTACAGTAAACTCAATGTATCTGAGAGCTTAACAAGGCTTTCCATGCAGTGAAAGAATGATTTGGGGATTTTGTTAATGTTTTTAAGATATGCTTCATATCACTCAACAAATGGGATCATATTTGTTTGATAATATGCTATCGACAGGCAGGTGTATCAGCAGGCAGTGATAAAGAGCTGCCTTCAACAAAGCCAGCAAAAGCTTGAAGTGTAAACACATAAATCATTGATACAGCTTTGACACGTTAGACTGAGACAGTGCAGACTGCAGTCAGTAGGCTTTGATAGAATGTTGCAGCATTTTTCAAATCATATTATTCCTAGTTAACAGTGACCAATTTCATGACATTTGCTTAAAATGGCCATACCTAATCAAATATCAGATTCTGAATAAAATTTATGTGCTTCTAAAATGCTTGTCAGGTTAAAGGAATCTATTTTGTATGAACAAATACAGATAAATAGATAGGTAATTTGACTGAGTGATCTCTTTGTCAATATACCAATTTTTGTGATTATCAGACAAATGGACTATAACAGCCAAAGGATCCATATTTTGCACACATAGAACCAGAGAATAGGATCCCAACAGTGCAGAAGCTTGCCATTCGGCCCATTGAGTCTGAACCAATTCTTCAAAGTCGTGCAATGTTGGTCTGAGGAATCAGATGATCTCCTATGAGAATGCTTGAAGTCAGTGGATTAGCCTGTTTAAAAACTCCATGATCAGCCTGAACAAGTACGCAATACAGTAACTGACTTCATTAGTAAATGTGTAGAAGGCTGCGTGCCAAAGAAGCAAATCCATGTGTTCTCCAACCAAAAGTCATGGATGACCAGGGATGTCTACTGCTTGCTGAAGTCCAGGTTTGCGTTATTCAAGTTGGGTGACCCTGAACTATACAAGCAAGTCAGATGTGATCTAAGGAGATCCATCAAAGATGCCAAAAGACAGTAGCAGACCAAGCTAGAGTTCCAGGTTAGCCACAGCAACCTCCATCAATTATGGGAAGGTTTACAAGACATAACAGGCTATAAGATGAAGGTATGTAAAATCCATTTGTTTTTAAGTATCCAGATCGCCAACAGCATATCCTAGTCGCCCCATGCCAACACTACAGTTTAAAAAAGCCTACCAATGCTTCTATTTTCTCAGAAGACATAGGAAATTTGCGTGTCAGCTATGACTCTCACCAACTTTTACAGATGCACCATACAAAACATTTTTTCTGGTTATATCACAGCTTGGTATGCCTCCTGCTCTGCCCAAGACCTCAAGAAACTACAAAAGGTTGTGAATGTAGCCCAATCCTTCTAACAAACCAACTTCCCATCCATTGACTCTGTCTATACTTCCCACTGCCTCGGCAAAGCAACCAGAATAATTAAGGATCCCACACACCCAGACATTCTCTCTTCCATCTTTTTCCTTTGGGAAAAAGATACAGAAGTCTGATGTTAAGTACCAAACAACTCAAGAACAGCTTCTTCTCTGCTGCTGTCAGACTTTTGAATGGACTTACCTTGCATTAAGTTGATCTTTCTCTACACCCTAGCTATGGCTATAACATTACATTCTGCACTCTCTCGTTTCCTTCTCTGTGAACTGCATGCTTTGTCTGAATAGCACTCAAAAAACAATACTTTTCGCTGTGCTAATACATGTGAAGATAACAAATCAAATCAAAGCAAAATAGCATCTTACTCAGGCACAGACCCAGGAAAACATCGGAGTTTCAATGGGGGTGGGGTTGGGATGATTGTTGGTCCAAGTAGCATCAGGCAGGAGGGATGAGGTGTAAATGTCCCAGATTGCTGGAGGCTGTGAGGGGAGGAGCAGATTGACATTCAGGAAGATGGGAACCTGGAAACATTGCCTGTTTGATAGGAGGGAGTGTGGTGTTGGTGGGGGCCATATGGTGTGGGAGTGATTGCAACAGATGACTTGCCACTATCTGATATCTTGCAAGTCAATTCCGGACTTACTCAAAGTGGGACTTTCTGCTACCTGTCAGTGAAACGTAGACTTAGAATCACTACAGTGCAGAAAGAAGCCATTTGGCCTATTGAGTTTGCACTGACCACAATCCCATCTAGGGCCTATCCCCATAACCCCATGCATTTAGTGTTAGTCCCCCAATACTAAGGGACAATTTAGCCTGGCCAATGCACCTAACCCGCACATCTTTGGTCTGTGGGAGGAAACTAGAGCACCAGAGGAAACCAAGAAGACACAGGGAAGATGTGCAAACTCCACACCAACAGTGGCCCACACCAGGAATCGAACCTGGGTCCCTGGCTCAGTGTAGCAGCACTGCTAATCACTGTGTCACAGTGCCATATTTTGTAATCAATCAGAACAAAGTCAAATTGTTAGAGTAACCACCAAAAATCTTTTCCGTTCTATTGCAATAAATTTAAACTAGTCTCTAATGTTTCCATATCTATTAACACTGTTAATATTTCTCTAAACTCATGAAATATCCCCTTCCCTGTCCGATCTGCCTTTATCACCCCTCTCTTAAAATAAATACAGACCTTGACCCCTTTGTCCTTGCAAATAGTGGTTCCATCTCCCATCATCTTCCAAGCCTCCCCTTATTCAGCTTCTTCTGCAAAATCTTTAAATTTTTTTAGCACCTCTTTAACCAACACAGACCCTTCTTTCTCACAACACTGCACTCATATCCTTCCAACCAGATACCTGTCCCCACCTCATGCTCCCACCAACCTTGTACTGAAATAGACCTTATTAAAGTCATAAATGGCATTCTATGTGACTGACGCCATGATAAGCAATCCCTCTTCCCCCAACCTGATTCGTTTGCAACCATTGCCAAGACTGACCACACCATCTCCTTCAACATCTCTTCATTATTATCCAGGAGGGTGCAACTGCTCCAGTATAGTCCCATTCACAGCTACCTAATCCTCACCAGAAAATCATTGACCAAGGTTGCTCACTCCTTCACCATTACCTTGGAGTCCCCCATGGGTCTATATTTGCCACCATTACTGGATTTCATTCAAATCCTGCCCATTAGCAGCATCATCCAAAAAAAAAATCCCTAACCGCATCCAACTCTACCTCACCATCACATCTCTCAATCCCTCCACTGCCCTTGACTTGATAACCAGATTGCCTGCCACCTGGTACTGAATGAGCAGAAGTATCCTCTAACTAAATATATGGAAGGCTAAAGGCATTGTCATCTGTCCTCAACCTATGTTTTGCTTCCTAGCTGCTAATCCATTTTTCTCCCTGGTCACTACTTGAGGCTGAACCAGACCATTTGCTTCAACATCACAGAATCACTACAATACAGAAGGAGGTTAAGTGATCCATTGAATCTGCACTGGTTCACTGAAAAGCGTTCTACCTAATCCTCCCTGCTCTATTCCCATAACCTGTACATTCTTTCCTCGAAGATAGCAATCTGAACATCTTGATCGGACCAATCTACGGACATCCCAGGGAGTTCATTCCAGAGTCTGATCACCCTCTGGGTGAAATACACTTTTGCCACATCATTTCTACACTTTTTACCTCTTATTTTGAATCTGTGCCCTCTAGTTCTTGACACTCAGTTCAGTGGGAACAGTTTCTCAGTATTTATCCTGTTCCTGCCTCTTAGGAGCTTGGATACCTCTATCAAGTCTCCTCTCAGACATCATTTCTCCAAGAAAAACAGACCCAACCTCTCCAATCTATTCATCCATTCTGGAATCATTCTTGTGAATTTCCTCTGTAATCCCTCCAATGCCTTCACATCTGTCCTCAAGTATGTCATATAGAACTGCAGTAAACACAACATATAGAACTGCATGCAGTTCTCCAGATGAGACATAATTCATGTCTTAAACAAATTCAACCTAACCTTCTTAATCTACCACAGAAACATAGAAAATAGAAGCAGAGATGAGCCATTCAGCCTTTCAAGCTTGCTCACCACTCATTATGATCATGGTTGATCATTCAACTCAGTAACCTGTTCCCACTTTCTGCTATATCCTTTGATCTCCATCACTCCAAGAGCTATATCTAACTCCTTCTTGAAAGTATGCAATGATTTGGCCCCAACTACTTTCTGTTGTACTCAATGTCCCAATTAATAAAACCCAGAATGAAATGTGCATTGTCAAGTGTTCAATATGCCCAGCTGCCTTCAATGACTTAGATACATAAGGTTGCTTTATTCATGCATATCTCTTTAGTTTTTTACAGTCTCTCCACATTCTTCCTGCCAAAATGAATCATCTCACATTTCTCTACTTTGAAAGTCAGCTGCCACTTGTCTTTCCAATTTACCAAAATGTGATTTTGAAGTTCAAAGATATTGCCACTGCTGCACTTGCAATCTTCATATCGTCCACAAATTTTGTACTATTTTTTAGTCTTCAGACGTGGGTACTGTTGGCTGGGCCAGCACATAATGCTCATCCGTAATTTTTTTTTAACCAAAGTGGCTTGCTGGGCCATTTAAGAGTCAACCGTATTGCTGTAGAACTGGATACACATGTCAGCCAGTTAAGGGCAACAGATTTCATTTATATACATCAGAAAGATCAAGGGTCCCAACACTGACACCTTGGGGAACAACACTACAAAGCTTTCTCCAATCTGAAAAGCAACTATCTCTACTCTCTATTTTCTATCACTCAGTCAGTTACATATCCAATTGCCTACTTTCTCTTTTATTTTATGAGCATGAATTTTTCTCAAAGTTTGTGGCAGTAAACCAAATGCCGAGTGAAAATCCACATACATCACATCAACAGCATTGTCTTTGTCAACTTTCACTGTTACCACCTCAAAACTCCAGCAAGTTAGTTAAACATGATTTTCCCTTAATGACTTGTTGCTGCCTTTCCTTAATTATCCTGTATTTGTCAAGTGATAATTGACTTTGTCCCAAACTATAGTTTCCAGATGTTTCACTACCATTGAAGTTAAATTGACAGATCTGTTGTTGCCTGCGTTATATTTGCACCCCTTTTTGAACAGGGGTAACATTCTCAATTTTCAAGCCCTCTGGCACCACCCTTGTAGAAGACTGGAAGGTTATCTCCTTTGCCTCTGAAATTTCCACTCTCACTTCCTTCAGTATTCTTGGCCAAGATGTCCAAGCCACTCAGACATTGATAACTCTCTTCAGTGTAGTCCCATCAAGAATACAGTGGCTACAATCTATATATGACACCTATTTGAGACTCCAAATCATTGTTAGATTCCAGTCCAGAGTTGAGTAGTGGTGGGATGGGGTTTGCAATGTGGAGAGGGGGGATTGTGAGGGATCAGAGTCAGTGTGGTGGCATTCAGTGAACCGCCCTCACTGCCAACTCTTCCTCATGTTGGATCCCTGAATCAGGCATCAAAATTATGTTATTGTGTGTATATTGACGCAGACAATGTCACATACCTTTAAGAAGCTGCAGAGTGACATCTTTGTGGCATTGTGAGTCAGGCTCAGATGGAGGGGCAGCACAGTGGCACAGTGGTTCAAGGCCAGGTTTGATTCCCAGAATAGGTTACTGTCTGTGTGGAGTCTGCACATTCTTCCCGTGTCTGCATGATTTTCTTCCAGGTGCTCTGGTTTCCTCCCACAGTCCAAAAAGCGTGCTGGTTAGGTGCATTAGTCATGCTAAATTTTCCTTCAGTGTACCCAAACAGGCATCAGAGTGTGGCAATTAGGGGATTTTCATAGAAACTACATTGCAGTGTTAATATAAGCCTACATGTGACACTGATATATAAACTTTAAACTTCAAAAAAGGCTGGAAGATAAAAGGTACAGCTTACATGTTAGATATTCACTGTTGCCTCTCATCCCTACTGGAGATGTCCATGATAGCCTGTTTGATTTGATTTATTAATGTCACATGTGTTAGTATACAGTAAAAAGTATTGCTTCTTGTCCGCTGTCCAGACAAAGAATACCATTGATGGAGAAGCAACCTATATCAGTAAGACATCATATACACCATATGGCAGATATATAGTCAACTCGTCAAGCTAACTGTTAGGACCCAGGCTAGATAAATTAGCAGCAGAGCTATGTATATAGTTGTCGCTAATAATAAACTTCACGTAATAGCGCTCAATCAGGGCACGTGTCAATCTCAGCATATTGCTTGGGATAGAGACAGATCCCTTGAGATCTACATTGAAACCCTGAACACGAATAGTGGCAGCAGACTTTTAGAGAGCATGACATTGCTGTCAGTGACAGTCATTTCCAAAGGTCTCACAGCAATGGAGACAAATCCCGAGGATCAATATCAGCTGCAATGATTCCACTTCCCTAGCTCTAATCCAAACTTCCTGGAGGACAGGACAGTCTTTAACAACAGCACTTTAAGGAAGCTCAGTCACAGGGAACCTCAGTTCAGGTGAGGTTTAGGTTTAAATATCAAAAACAAAACTCATCAACCGCAAGAACTTGGAATCTGTAATCTGACCCGATGACTCGTCCCAAAAGACATCTGAGTTCAGCAGCGAGCAAAGACCTCACTCCTCTTTTTTATATTCATACATAATCACTTGCTGGTCAGAATTTATTGCCTTTCCCTAGTTGTCCTTGAGATGGTGGTGGGGAGCTGCCTTCTTGAATTGCTGCAGTCCATTTTCTGTGGGTTGACTCACAATGCCGTTAGGATGTAATTCTAGCATTTGGATCCAGCGACTGAGAAGGAACGATGATATAGCTCAGGCTTTGTTGCATCTGGACATAGGAATCAGATACTTATAAGCTGCTCAAACAGTGAAGGCTAATGTGTCAGTTTTGCTGAAAAAAAAGAGAGGCACGATAGCACAGTGGTTAGCACTGCTGTTTCACACTCCAGGTCCTGGCTCCAATTCCCTTTGGTCACTGTCTGTGTGGAGTTTGCACATTGTCCTCGTGTCTGCGTGGGTTTCCTCCGGGTGCTCTGGTTTCCTCTCACAGTCCAAAGATGAGTGGGCTAGGTGAATTGGCCACGATAAAAATATTGCCCCTTAGTGTCCTGAGAAACGTAATTTAAAGGGATTAGCAGGTAAATACACAGGGATAAGGGAGTGAGGCCTGGGTGCGATTATGGTCAGTGCAGACTCAATGGGTCGAATGGCCTCTTTCTCCACTGTAGAGTTTCTACAAGAATTTACCTGAGGCTGAATAGGCTGGGAGAGACAAGTTTCAGTGGTTCCAGGCAAAGATAGCACGATTGCCAGTTGGTTCTGCCACTTCTTATTTTTCATTTTCAATTCCAAACCTAGCTTTCCCTCCCTGACAACCGAGGTGTGTTAGCAACACAACTGAATAAAACTGGCACCGCTTCAACACTGCAGCACAGACAACCAACAGGGCAACATCTCTGCAAATTGAAGATCGGAAACTTAAAATTCTTTCTCCTTATTTCAAACTGCACAGTAAAAAAGATAAGCCAAGAATCCAAAGTGATATTTTTTTAAAAATGCAGCGAGAAGAGGGGCAAGCTTCTTTCCTTAGCAGTACTTCCTTATGAGCTGACAGGGAAATGTTAATGTAACATTTGTTTTTTCAAAGCACAGGGATGCAGACACAGAGGCCGGAATTTTACCGGCACAGGGCTAGCGAGGTTTGGAGAACGATATTCTCCGTTGGCCTTGGGTGGGATCGTATGAACCTCAGGCGAACATGCCGGTAAAACCGCCCAGAGACACAGCACTCTTGTGTTTTATTTGCGTTTCACCCAGTGCAGCCAAAACCAAGGATATAACAGTGGCAAATGGAGATTTGACTGAGAACTGGCAAGCAGGAGATCTCCACACAGAATTTCCTTTTTAGACAGAAAATGTGCTGGCATTTTGCAGCCACAGGACAAAGAGAAAAAAGCCACCAAATGACTGATTGTTCTCAGCAGTGAGCTGTAAATATATCAGATCTATCTGACAAAACCCCAAAGGAGCCCAATGAAGTCATCAAGCTATACGAAGATCAGCCAAAGGTCCAAAATAACTTTAGAATTCACAGGTTAGAGTTCATGTCAAACCAACAATGGCCGATTGAAAGCATCGATTAATTTACAAACAGGCAAAGGGGCCAAATGCGACTTCACAGCCTACGACCTTGCAGAGAGATTGTTGGAGCTTGTTATTACTTTAACACCCATCAAGTCTTTTAGGAGAGCCCTGCTGGACAAATTCAAAGCTTACTCAATGGATACATTACTGAAAATCTGAGACAATAGTGACTGAAAAACAGCACCTTCCATTCCTCGATCACAAACTTCCCACTGCTTCAGTAGCCAGAACATCAAAAACACTCAAAAACCTGTTTATGTTGTGGTCTTCCATATTGACCCAAGCATGTCTGGCACATATCAACAGCTGCAAATTATGCTCTTTCAAAGGGCACTGGGCAAAAATGTGTTGCAAATGTAATAAAGTCGACATACCTAAAGTACATTATCATGAAGGAACGTTCCTACACAAGCGACGATTCCAGGTCTCGTCCAGCAAAACTTAAACATAGAACATAGAACATAGAACATTACAGCACAGATCAGGCCCTTCGGCCTTCGATGTTGCGCCGACCAATATAGAAAGCAATGACCCTCCAAACTAAACCATTCCCTTTTCTTCCATATGCTTATCAACTAACCTCTTAAACGCCACCAAGGTTTAAGAGGTTAGTTGAACCTCTTCAACTAAGAGGTTGGCGCATCTACAACTGCTGCAGGCAGGGCATTCCACTCCCTAACCACTCTTTGGGTAAAGAACCTACCTCTGATATCCGTCCTATAACTATCACCCCTTAATTTAAAGCTGTGTCCCCTCGTGCTAGCTTTCTCCATCCTAGGAAAAAGGCTATCACTGTCCACCCTATCTAAACCTCTAATCATCTTATATGTTTCGATAAGGTCCCCTCTTAGCAGCCTCCTTTCTAATGAAAACAACCTCAAATCCCTCAGCCTCTCTTCATAAGACCTGCTTCATAAGACATATCAATGAAGTGAAAGACACCTCCAATACATCACAGTGTACAGATCTAGACTAATCTGTATATATTGTCAACTTCACTCATCATCTGACTCCAACACAGTCAGCATGGATCTTTGAAGGGGAAATCATGCTTTACAAATCTGTTGGAATTCTTTGAAGATGTCGCTAGTAGAGTTGACAAGAGGTAACCAGTCAATGTGGTATATTTGGACTTTCAGAAAGCATTTGACAAAGTCCCGCATAGGAGATTATTGCGTGATATTGAAGTGCATGTGATTGGGGAAATGTATTGAGGTGGGTAGAAAATGGCAGAGACAAAGCAAAGACCAGGGATTAATAGGTCCTTTACAAATTGGCAGGCAGTAACTAGTGGAGTGCCACAAGGATCGGTGCTGGGACCCCAGCTATTCACAATATGTATTAATGATTTGAATGAGGGAACAAAATACAATATCTCAAAGTTTGCAGATGATATCAAGTTGGGTGGGAGGGCAAACTGTGATGTGGATGCAGAGATCCTTCAAAATGATCTGACAGTTGAGTATTTGGGTTAATCAATGACAGTGCAGTATAATTTGGATAAGTGTGAAGTTATTCACTTTGGAAGCAAAAACAAGAAGGCAGATCACTATCTGAATGGCTGTAAATTGGGAGAGGGGAATATGCATCGTGACCTCGGTGTCCTTGTGCACCAGTCACTGAAAGTAAGCACACAGGTGCAGCACACAGTAAAGAAGGCAAATCGAATGTTGGACTTCATTGCGAGAGGTTTCGAGTGCAGAGACAGGGATATGTTGTTGCAATTATAGAGGGCCTTAATGAGGCCACACCTAGAGTATTGTGTGCAGTTTTGGTTTCCGTTTCTGGGAAAGGATGATCTTCCTCTTGAGGGAGTGCAGTAAATGTTTACCAGGCTGGTTCTGGGGATGGCGGAACTGATATACGAGGAAAGATTGACTAGGTTATAATTGTTTTCACTGGAATTCAGACGAATAAGGGAGGCTGTCATAGAGACATATAAAGTTCTAACAAGACTGGACACGATAGTTACAGGGAGAATATTCCCGATGGTGGGGGAGTCCAGAACCAGGGGTCACAGTCTAAGGATTCAGGGTAGAGCGTTTAGTACTGAAGTGAGGAGACATTTCTTCACCCAAAGAGTGATGAGCTTGTGGAATTCATTACCACAGGAAATAGTCGATGTCAAAACATTAATGCATTCAAGAGGTAGCTGGATATAGCACTTGGGGCAAATGGGATCAAAGATTATGGGGAGAAAGCAGGATTAGGCCACTGAGTTGGACAATCAGCCACGATCGTAATGAATTGGTGGAGCAGATTCGAAGGACCAAATGGCTTCCTCCTACTCCTATCTTCTCTGTTTCTATAAGTCTATCCACGAGTCCCAATCAACTACCCTCCCTTCTTCTTTACCAGTACTGGCGCATCCTCACCCTCTCTTCCCCTCTTCCCCTCTCATAGTACCCATTCTTTCCTTCCACACCTACCCTAGGTAAACACCCCAGGAGGCAGTCATTGGCTCCACATATCTTCCACGATTATTTGAACATTCCCTTCCCCCCTTCATCCTTCACTGATCCATACTCTCTTCCTGACCATTATTGCTTCTTATATCCCCCTCCGAACTCTCCCACCACCCCACACCACCCCAAATCCCTCTCACCACTCCGAGCCTCATTCTCACCCCACGCTGGACACATTCATACCTTCCTCTTAGCTTCATAACCCCTTCCATTTTCAACACCCCAGCTTCACCACCCTCCCCAAAAATCATCCTCCCACCAGCATCAACTCCCTCCCCTAACACCATTTCCCTTCCACCTTCAACCGCCTCTCTAATATCATCTCCCCCTTCCAGCTTCAACTGTCCCAACACCATACCCCCTCCCAGCCTCAACCCCCTTCCCCAACACCATCCCCCTCCCAGCTTCACCTCCTTCTCAACACCATCCCCCCTCCCAGTTTCACCCGATCCCCAAACACCATAAGAACATAATAACATAAGAAGTAGGCATCTAGCTCTTCGAGCCTGCCCCGTCATTCAACAAGATCATGGCTGATCTGTAGTGGATCATTCCACTTTCCCACTTTCTCCCCATAACCCTTAATTCCCTTGTCTATCAGAAACCTATCCAGCCTCGACTTAAATATATTCAGCGAGGTAGCCTCCACCACTTCAATGGGCAGAGAATTCCAGAGACTTTGAGTGAAGAAGTTCCTCAACTCCGATCTAAACTGCCTCCCTCCCCCACCTTATTTTGAGGCTGTGCCCTCTAGTTCTGCTTTCCTTTCTAAGTAGGAAAATCTCTGTACCTCTACCCTATCTAGCCCCTTCATTATCTTATATGTTTCTATAAGATCCCCCCTCAGCCTTCTAAACTCTAACGAGTACAAACCCAGTCTACTTAATCTCTCCTCATAAGCTAACCTCTCATCTCCGATATCAGTCTAGTGAACCTTCTCTGCACTCCCTCCAAGACCAATATATCCTTTCGCAAATGCAGTGACCAAAACTGCACACAGTACTCCAGTTGCGGCCCCACCAGTGTCCTTTACCTTCTTGCTTTTATATTCTATCCCCCTCACTATAAAGGCCAAAATTCCATTCGCCTCCTTGATCACTTGCTGCATCTGCAGACTGGGTTTTTGCGATTCATGCACAAGGACCCCCAGATTCCTCTGCACTGTAGCGTGCTGCAGCTTTTCACCCTTTAAATAATAATCCCTCATAGTATTATTTCTACCAAAGTGCTAACCTCACATTTGCTAACATTATACTCCCTCTGCCAGGTCCTCGCCCACTCACTCAGCCTATCCAGATCTCTCTGCAGACTTTCTGCACCTACCACGCAATTCGCTTTTCCACTCATCTTCATGTCATCAGCAAATTTCATCACCTACATTCAACCCCCTCCTCCAGATCGTCTATGTAAATGGCAAATAGTTGAGGCTCCAGCACCAATCCCTGCGGCACTCCACTAGTTACCAACTGCCAACCAGAATAGCATCCATTGATTCCAACTCTCTGCTTCCTGTTAGACAACCAATCCTCAATCCACACTAACACCTTACCCCCAACTCCTTGCACCCTAACCTTTTGCAGCTACTTTTTGGGAGGCACCTTATCAAACACCTTCTGGAAATCTAAAAATACCTCATCTACTGGTTCCCCTTTGTCTACTTTACTAATCGCATCCTCATAAAAATCCAATAAATTTGTTAAACACAACTTCCCTTTCACGAATCTGTGCTGTGTCTGCTTGATCAAACCGTCCTTTTCTAGGTGAGAACACACCATCACAACATCCCTCCACCCAGCCTCATCCCCGTCCCCCAACACCATCCACCCCCAGCCTCAACCCCCTCTCCAACACCATCCCCTCCCAGCCTCAACCCCTCTCCAACACCATCCCCCCCCAGCCTAACTCCTCTCCAACACCATCCCCCTCCCAGCCTCAACCCCTCTCCAACACCATCCCCCTCCCAGCCTCAACTCCTTCCCGAACACCATCACCCTCCCAGCCTCAACTCCTTCCTGAACACCATCACCCTCCCAGCTTCAACTCATTCTTTCCCAACACCATCCCCCCAGCTTCACCCCCTCCCCAAAACCATCCCCCCTTCCAAACTTAACCCTTTGAACTAGGAAGCCCATCCCCATCTTAGGGCCTGCAAGCAACCTGTAAAGGTTCATTTGTCATTCTACCCATAGACTTCCCCCTTGCATGCTGTTGGGTTAATACCAGCGGTGGTGGAATGAAGCCCTAAGTGGAGATGAATTGGCTTCAATTGGCAATAGTAGGAAGATCATTAACAGATTTTCTCATCATGGATTTAACTGAGCTGGATGCTGACATCTGATGGGGTTCCCATCCTCACATTCACCTGATTAAATGTCCTCCGTCACCAAACTCACCATGGGGGATGGTTCTGCCCAAAGTGACAGTTGTGCTTATTTTATTGGCAATTATTATTTTAAAATATTTGCTGTTGGATGAGGAGAATCATCTCTAGTGTGTGATAAAAATTCAGCTGATGGTAATATTCTGAACAATATTAGTCAATCCCTAACTCTTGGAGTACTTCTTCAGTCTTATTTAGTCAGTGTATTTGTGGTAACATGGATTTGGCACGTACTCCTTCCAACAACAATAAAATTTACTTCAAGTAACGCTTCAGCAGGATTCCTCCCTTGGAGTCAAATATTTGAATGGGTAATGTGTCCAAATTCATTGAAATGTTTAAAATTCAGGAATAGGAACTTGTAATTCAAGAAATTAAATTCATAATTCGCCAACTTCACTTGACACAGAGAAAGATATGATAGATAATTTTTCACACAGACATTGGCCCAGTGTACATAACTGCAATAATGGTAATACTGTCAGCATTCACTGTTATTAATATATACAATGGATGGCAACTCCTGGTATCCAAACGTGTGCAGTTAAATGCAGAAATTTGGCTGTTGCTGTTCCTTGTACCCTGCTCTGTATTGGGGTATACTGCTCCAGTTTAATAAAGTTTACTTATTAGTCACAAGTAGGCAAACATTCAGACTGTGTAATGAAGTTACTGTGAAAATCCCCGAGTCAGTGTACTCTGTTCGGGATACACCGAGGGAGAACTTAGCATGATCAACGCACCTAAACAGCATATCTTTGGTGTGGGGGAGGAAACCCATGCAGATACGGGAAAAACATGCAAACTCCACACAGACAACCTAAGCCAGGAATCGAACATGGGTGCCTGGCACTGTGAAACAGCACTGCTAACCACTGTGCTACCGTGCCACTCCTGTGAATTGGTATAAACTTGACCTTTTTTGGTGTTATTTCCATAGTCATGCAAACACTAAGTTTTATTAAAAGTAGCAAAACTGAGTTCTTAACAGCGGGCTAATTCATATTTATTGCTGCACAACCTCTTTGGCCCTGAAATCTAATTTTATGTGTGCAGTCGTGTTCCTTCAAAGCAATATATAAAAAATTAATTTGTTTTAAATTAATAAAAGTTAAGTATTGTGTTGTATTTTTGAAGATATTAATAGAAATTTCAGTTTCTACTTTACTTATATCTGTATGTCTCCATCTACCTTGCTTTCAAAAGGAGGATTAAAATATGAATTGCAAAATCTGCTTTTTGTGACGTGCTTTGCTGACTGTGAGAATTATTCAATCTGATTAATCAGCTTGGCTGATGCCTGCAGTGTTGCTGGACACCAGTCATGGCAGTAAATTCAAAGCCCCATCAGCAGAAAGGAAATTAATTCTCATGAGCCCACTAAATCTTTGTGGACTGCTTTTGTTAAGGTCACCAGTACTTTACTACTGACCACAAAATCTGAATCAATATACCTTAGGGGTACTTAAATAGGCTATCACTTAAATAGGTCTTAATCAAAAATTCTTTTTCTTCATTTGTGGAACATGGGTGTTGCAGGCTGTCCAGTATTTATTATCTACGCCTGGTTAGAATTATAGTGATTGACAGCATGGAAACAGGCCCTTCGGCCTGACTTGTCCATGCTGTCCTTTTTTTTAAACCCCTAAGTTAGTCCCAACTGCCTGCATTTGGTTCATATCCCTCTACACCCATCGCACCCATGTAAATGTTTAAATGCTTTTTAAAAGACAAAATTGTACCTGTCTCTATTACTACCTCTGGCAGCTTGTTCCAAACACTCATTCACTGCCTGTGTGAAAACATTGCCCCCCTGGACATTTTTGTATCTCTCCCCTGTCACCTTAAATCTATGCCCTCTAGTTTTAGACTCCCCCCTACCTTTGGGAAATGATATTGATTTTCTAGCTGATCTATGCCCCTCATTATTTTGTAAGATCACCCCTCAGCCTTCCATACACCAGAGAAAAAAATTCCAGTCTATCAAGCCTCTCCTTATAAACCTCTCCAGAAACATGGTTGCAGAATGGTCACAACTGGGTGTTAAATATCTAGAGATATCAGACTGTTTGGAGGGACTGACAGGAAAGTAATGGAGGTGGTGTAGCTTTGATATTTAAGGATGACATCAGGCAGTAGTGAGAAATGTTATAAGTTCTATGGAAAAAATGTCGAATCCATTTGGATGGAAATTAGAAATAATAAGGAGAAAAAGTTACTGATTGGCATAGTCTATAGGCCACCAAATAATAACATCATGGTAGGGTGAGAAATCAACAAAGAGATAATTGATGCATGTAAAACTGGTACAGCAATTATCATGGAGGATTTTAATCGACATATCGATTGGTCAAACCAGATTGGTCAAGGCAGCCTTGAGGAGAAGTTCATAGAATGTATCCACGATAGCTCCCTTGAATAATCTGTAATTGAACGTACGAAGATCTGGTCCTGTGTAATGAGACAGGGATAATTCGTGATTTTACAGTTAGGAATCCTCTCGGAAGAGGCAATCACAGTGTGGCTGAATTTGAAGTACAAATAGTGCAGGAAAAGGTAAAATCCAATACCAGTGTCTTGTGCTTAAACAAAGGAGACTACAAAAGGATGAGGAAGAAGTTGGCTAAGGTAGACTGGGAGCAAAAACATTATGGTGGAGCAATTGAGGAACAATAGAGAACTTTCAAAGCGATCTTTCTTTGTACTCAGTAAAAGTATACACCAGTGATAAGGAAAGACTGTAGAAAAAGAAATAATCAGGCATGGATAACTAAGGAAATAAAAGAAGGTATCAAATTGAAAGAAAAGGCATACAAAGTGGCAAAAATTAGTGGAAAACTAGAGGACTGGGAAATCTTTAAAGGTCAACAGAAAGCCACAAAAAAAATTATAAAGAAAAGTAAGATGGATTATGAGATTAAACTAGGTCAGAATATAAAAACTGATAGCAAAATTTTCTACAAATATATAAAATGAAAAAGAATGGCTAAAGTAACCATTGACCCTTTAGAGGATGAGAAGGGGAATGTAATAACTGGAAATGAGCAAATGGCTGAGGCATTGAACAGGTATTTTGTTTCAGTCTTCACAGTGGAAGATACAAATAAGATGCCAAAAATTAATGACAGGAAGGCTATGCAGGTGAAGACCTAGAAACTGTCATAATGAAAGAGGTGGTAGTGTTGGGCAAGCTAATGGGACTAAAGGTAGATAAGTTTCCAGCCATGATGGAATGCATCCCAGGGTACTAGAAGAGATGGCAGGAGAAATAGCAAATGCACTAGTGGTTAGTTACTAAAATGCATTGGACTCTGGAGCAATTAGAGACTAGTAGTGTGCCTCAGCGATCAGTGTTGGGACCACAATTGTTTACAATTTACATAGATGATTTGGGGTTGGGGACCATGTGTAGTGTATCAAAATTCGCAGATGATACTAAGATGAGTGAAAGAGCAAGGGGAGGTATGACCTCAAAATAAGGGGAAGTAGATTTAGAACTGAGTTGAGGAGGACCTTCTTCATGCAAAGAGTTGTGAATCTATGGAATCCCCTACCCAGTGAAGCAGTTGAGGCTACATCACTGAATATTTTTAAGGCAAGGATAGATAATTTTTTGAATCATAGAGGAATCAAGGGTTGCAGTGAGCAGACGGGCAAGTGGAACTGAGTCCACCAAAAGATCAGCCATGATCTTATTGAATGATGGAGCAGGCTCAAGGGGCCAGATGGCCTACTCCTGCTCCTAGTTTTTATGTTTGTACATTGTGTTCTTATAAGTCAAACCATCAAGTCAGGTAACATCCTAGTAAAATCTCATCTTCACTCCTTCTAATTTAATAATATCCTTTCTATTATAAGGTGACCAGAACTGCACACGGTATCCTAATGTCTTGCACAGCTTCAACAAGATGTCTCAGTGCCTATATTCAATGTTTTGACCAATGAAACCAAGCATGCTGAATGCCTTCTTCACCATCTGTCCACCTGTGACTCCACTTTCAAAGAGCTATAAACATGTACCCCTCAATCTCTTTGTTCTGTAACTCCCCCCAATGCTCTACCATTAACTGAGTAAGTCCTGCCTTGGTTCAATCTATCAAAATGTATCACCTTGCATTTATCTAAATTAAACTTCACCTGCCATTTGTCACCCACTGGCCCAATTGATCAAGGTCCTGTTGCAATCTGAGATAACCTTTTTCTCTGCCCACTATCCCACCAATCCTGGAGTCTTCTGCAAACTTACTAACTATGCCTCCTATATTCTCATCCAAATTATTAATATAAATGAGAAATAACAGTGGACCCAGCACAATCCCTGAGGCACACCGCTGGTCACAGCCCTCTAGTTTGAAAAATGACCCTGTACAACCCTCCTCTTGCTTCTGTCATCAAGCCAGTTTTGTATCCATCTTGCCAATTCACCCTGGATCCCGGGAGGTTTAATGTTATACAACATTTTACCATGCGGTACCTTGTCAAAGGCCTTGCTAAAGTCCATGTAGACAACATCAGCTGCACTGCCTTCATCTACCTTCTTGGTTACCCCTTCAAAAAACTCAATTAAATTTATGAGATACGATTTTCCACTCAAAGCCATGCTGACTGTCCCTAATTAGTCCTTGTATCTCTAAATGCCTGTAGGTCATGTCTCTCAAAATACCTTCCAACAACTTATCCACTGCAGATGTGAAGCTCACTGGCCTGCAGTTCCCAGGCTTTTCCGTGCAAACCTTTTTAAACAATGGCACAACATTTGCCACCCTCCAATCACCTCACCTGACACAATCAATGATTCAAATATCTCTGCTAAGGGGGCCACAATTTCCTCCCTAGCCGCCCACAATGTCCTAGGATGCACTACATCAGATCCCAAGGATTTATCTATCTTGATGCACTTTAAGACTTCTATCACCTCCTTCTCTGTAATATGTACACTCCTCAAGACATCGCTATTTATTTACCCAAGTTCCCTATCATCCGTGTTTTTCTCAACAGTAAATATTGATGAGAAATATTCATTTAGGATCTCACTCATCACTTGTGGATCCACACATAGATGACCTTGCTGATCCTTAAGGGGCCCTCTTCTCTCCCTAGTTACTCTTTTGGCCTTTATGTATTTGTAGATTCTCTTCAGATTCTCTTTTGCTTTATCTGAAAAAATAATCTCGTGTCCCTTTTTTGCCCTCCTGATTTCTTTCTTAATTCTAGTCCTACACCCCGTATACTATTCAAGAGATTCACTTGATCCCTATATTTGCTCTTAAGAAGATGGTGATGAGCTGCCTTCTTGAATCACTGCCATCCACAAGTTGTGGGTTGAGTCAGAATACCACTAGGGAGAGAATTCCAGGATTTTGATTCAATGACGGGCAAAGGAATGGTGATGTATTTCCAAGTCACGATGGTGAGTCGTTTGGACGGGCACTTGCAGGTGGTGGTATTACTAAGTATCATTCTGCCTTGTCCTTCTAAATGGAAATGGTCTTGGGTTTGGAAGGTGCTTCCTTTGATGAATGCCTGCGGTGCATCTTTTGGAAAGTATGCACTGCTGCTAGTGAGCATCAGTGGCAGAGGGTGTGTCTGTTTGTCGATGTGATCATGATCCCAATCCCAATCCCTTGTGCTTTGTAGATAGTGGACAGGCTTTGAGGAGTCAGGGGGTGAATTACTCGCTGCAGAATCTGACCTGCTCCTGTAGCCACTGTGTTTATGTGGCGAGTCCACTTGAGTTTCTGGTCAACAGTAATTCTATGGGTTGTACAGTTGATGTTGTGCACACATATTTTATATTTCATTCAAATGAAATAAAAATAAAAACATTTAATTAGAGGGGGGCAATTTCAATGAGAAGACATATATGCAGGATAAATTAGAGTCACGGATTGCTAGCTATAATTGTCATTGAACAAAGGGCTACTTCGTAGAGGAGATATTTGAGTTCAGTCAAGGTTAACTCACATGAAAGGTGAAGATAGGGCAACCGAAGCCTAAGCTCCCAGGATGGTGAAAGAGATAGAGAGAGTTAAGGTGCAGCAGCAAATGAGTGAGCATGACAGATGGTAAGCTTATTATACAAATGAAAAACAGGCTAAATATAAACAGTTCAGAAGAAAAGTGAAAGGAAAAGATGAGAGGCAAAGAAAAAGTATCAGAAGCAAAGGCGTGGAAAGGGAATCCAAAAGTCATCCACAGGCAAATGAATAGTTCAACAGTTGTAGGAAGAGAGGTGTTGAGAACCAAAAAAAGGAGACTTAAGCATGAAGACAGAAGGCCTGGCTGAGGTACAAGATATATTGTTTGCTTCCGTTCCCACCAAGGAAGGAGGTGCTGCCAAAGTCATAATGAAAGACAAGGTAGCTTACAATTAATAAAGTGGATGATGTGTTATATGGTCAGTTATATTTTAAGGCTATAAGTCACCAGGACTGGACGGAATGCATCTGAAGGTGCGGAAGGAAGTAAGGAAATGCCAGAGGCACTGGCCGTAGTCTTCCAAACCTGCTTAGGTGTAAGTGTGGTGGCCATTGGACTGGAGAACTGCAAATATTACATCTTTATGCAAATAGGTTTAAGGATAAATTCTGCAACAAAGGGCTAGCCAGTTTAGTCTTGGTGATGGGAAGGCATATGGAAATGATAATCTAGGTCCAAATTAAAATTTGTCCAACTTGGGCAAATGTGGATTAATTTAGAAAATTAATGGGTCTGCAAAAGCGAATCACATTTAGCATTTGATTGAGCTTTTTGATGAGGTAACACAGACTTGAGGACATTGTGGAGTTGGAGTGATGTAAATGGACTGATTGCGAAAGTGCCACATGATAGGCTTGCCAACAAAGTTGAAGATCAATAAATAAGAGGAATTCATAGCATATTCTTACAAAGTTGGCTAGGTGAGAGGCAACAGAGAATGGTAAGTGAGCAATTGTTTTTTAGACTGAAGGAAGGTGTACCCCAGGTGTCAAGTTTCCCAGTGGCTAATACTAGGATTACTGCCTTTCTTAATATATTGTCATGCCTAGTACAAATTTAATATCTGCATTTTTAAAATGGACACAGTTTTAATGTGATTGACAACACATCATTGACTTTGGCAATGGTGACTCCAGACAATATCTGAAGCTGAACGAATATCTCATTAAAATATAAACAATCACAACTACTTGTGAAACTCACAATTTATTTAATTAAGAGTGGAAACCTAGGAACAAGATTGGTTCATTTGGCTCCTCAAGTCTGCACCATGTTTAACCCAGTCATGTTTGTTCATGCTTTTTAAAATATCATGGCAGAAGCTGTTCAGACAAGAAAGAAACACCATGAGAAACTTCATCTGAAAGACCATCTGAAAAACTATCGACCCAGCTGAAAGATAATACAGTCAAGGTAAAGCCTTGAGGTACCTTGAAAGAAGGGGAAGGACTCTCCCCCAAACTTTTTCACGTTCAAATTCACCTGACAGCCAATCTCATTGCAAATCAACTCCAAGAAATCTCACGGCTTAATAATAATCCATTGCTTTTACCAAACCCATTACAGCTACAACATTAGTTTTATTAAGCAATTACATGCTTGTGACGAAAGAGACTGATATCATTTCAACATTTAATTCTATATATTTATCTCTATCTATCAATTCATTATGTCTGTGATAATATGTGTGAGATGTCATGTTAAAACCTCTGGGACAAGAATGTGAAACAAAAACAAAAACCTCTTTATTTTTAAATTCACAAAAGCTTGCTACTGGAAATTATTTAAACTTGGGCAAACCAATCTGAGGGTAAGAACATAGACATGAAAATAACATGGATTGTATACAAAAATAAACACAGAACTCTACTTGAGATAACATGCTAATGACCAAGGCTTGGGTGCACAGAGCACAATTTCAAAATTTGCGGATGACACAAAACTTGGAAATGCTGTGACCTGTGAGGATGATAGTAATAGACTTTAACGGTACATGTGCAGGCTGATGGGATAAGTGGACAGGCAGAAAATTAATTGAACACAGACAACTTTTAGTAGGAAAAACGAGGAAACAAAATACAAACTAGAAGGACAGAGACCTGAGTGTAAATGTGCATGAACCATTGATTGTGCAAGGCAGATTATAAATATGGTTAAAAATCACATGGGATCTTGGGCTTTATAGAGGGAAGCATTGAATACGAATGCAAGGAAGTTATGACAAATCTTTATAAAACACTGTTTCTGCCACAACTGGAGTACTGCCTAGTACTGGGAACCACATTTTAGACAACTCGTGAAGGCTTTAGAGAAGGTGCATTAAGGATTTGCAAGAATAGTTCCAGGGAGGAGGATTTAGTTGTATGGATAGATTGGAGAAACTGGGGATATGGTAGTTGTTCTATTGGAGAACAGGAGGCGGGGAAGAGATTTGGTGGAGGCATTCAGACAGAGTAGATATAGAACATAGAACATAGAACATTACAGCGCAGAACAGGCCCTTCGGCCTTCGATGTTGCGCTGACCAATTAGGAAAAAGCAATGACCCTCTAACCTAAACCATTCTCTTTTCGTCATAAACTTATCTACGAACGTCTTAAACGCCACCAAACTTGGCGCATCCACAACTGCCGCAGGCAGGGCATTCCATACCCTTACCACCCTATATAGAAAGTGTTGATGCTGGCAGAAGGGTCAATTATCAGTGGACACAGTTTTAAAGTGATTAGCATAAGAACCAATGGTAACATAAGGAAAAATGCATGAACACAGGGAGTGGCTGTAATCTGTAATATGTTACCTGAGACTGTTATGGCAAAAAAATTCAATTCTGGCCTTTAGAAATGATTTGGATGAATAACTGAAAGAAAAATATTTGAAGAGTTACAAGAAAAAAAGACTGGTCACTGAGACTAGCTGAATTGCTACTTCAGGGAATCAGGCCTGGGTCAAATGGCCTCCTGAGAGCTGAAACCATCTCTGATTTGAAATGCCCTCCTGATTTATCATTAAAGCTTGCTCTCAGGCTTTTCCTGCTGATTACTCTTCAATTCCAGGAAACTCCAGAGCAAACCAGGAGAAGAAACAGTTAAAATAAATTGAGCAAGTAATCACTACCATGTAGTAGGCTGCATTCTGAAAACATGTTCGCAACTGTTAAAGAAATCTGCAGTGAAACATCAAACAGAATAATTTGCCTGCTATATAAAACAAATTCACACGCAGAAGCTTATCTGCTTTTCATTGTAACTCATTCAGCATGCAACAAACTAAATTCAAGTTAGCGAAGAAATGAAGACCAACATTATTTGAGCTAGCCACTGACTATCAAAATGAATAATTATTGTGACTAATATAATAAAAGGTAATCATTGCTGCCTCACAGTGCCAGGGATCTGGGCTCAATTCCAGCCTCGCTTACTGTCTATATGGAGTTTGCTTGTTTTTCCCGTGTCTGCGTGGGTTTCCTCTCACACTCCAAAGATATGCAGGTTAGAACATAGAACATAGAACATTACAGCACAGAACAGGCCCTTCGGCCTTCGATGTTGCGCCGACCAATATAAAAAGCAATGCCCCTCCAAACTAAACCATTCCCTTCTCTTCCAGATACTTATCAACTAACCTCTTAAACGCCACCAAACTTGGCGCATCTACAACAGCTGCAGGCAGGGCATTCCACTCCCTAATCACTCTTTGAGTAAAGAACCTACCTCTGATATCCGTCCTATAACTATCACCCCTTAATTTAAAGCTGTGTCCCCTCGTGCTAGCTTTCTCCATCCTAGGAAAAAGGCTATCACTGTCCACCCTATCTAAACCTCTAATCATCTTATATGTTTCGATAAGGTCCCCTCTTAGCCGCCTCCTTTCTAACGAAAACAACCTCAAATCCCTCAGCCTCTCTTCATAAGACCTGCCCTCCATACCAGGCAACATCCTGGTAAACCTCCTCTGTACCCTCTCCAATGCCTCCACATCTTTCTTATAATGTGGGGACCAGAACTGCACACAATACTCCAAGTGCGGCCGCACTAGAGTTTTGTACAGTTGCAACATGACGTTGCGGCTCCGAAATTCAATCCCCCTACCAATAAAAGCTAAGACTCCATATGCCTTCTTAACAACCTTCTCGACTTGACTGCCTACTTTCAGGGATCTATGCACATACACACCAAGATCCCTCTGTTCATCAAGACTATTAAGAATCCTACCATTAGCCCTATACTCTACACCTTTATTATTTCTGCCATAGTGCATTACCTCACACTTTTCCACATTAAACTCCATTTGCCACCTCTCGGCCCAGCTCTGCAACTTGTCCAAGTCCCTCTGCAAACTATAACACCCCTCTTCACTATCTACCACTCCACCGACTTTAGTGTCATCTGCAAATTTACTAATCCATCCTTCAATACCCTCATCCAGATCATTTATAAAAATTACAAACAGATATGCAAAATAGTTCCTTATTGTCAGGGAGATTAACAGGGTAAATATGTGGGGTTATGGGGATAACGGTCTGTGTGGAAATATGGTTGGTGCAGGCTCGATAGGCTGAATGGCTTCCTTCAGCACTATTAGGATACTTTAAACATTTATCTGGGAAAACTTTAGACATTCCTTTTTGATCCCTGGCTAGGTGGTAAATAGTCACTAGAGTTTCTCTTGCTGTGAACAATAAAAGTTGCCCAGCGCAGAGTACATGCCATCCAATGGTTAAACATAGCAATTGCATTGACCCACAGTAACTCTGGAATCTTAGAATCAAAGAATCACGGAATTCTCCAAGGAGGAGAAGGAGCAGAAGGACCATTCAGACCATCAAGTCTGCACCCAATTTCTCATTTCAACATCCTTGTGTTTTATGTGCTTAAATCAGGCACGACAATAAACAATTCAGCAGGATAGCAGCCTGTGCTTGACACATTGAAATCACTTTTTGACAATGCAGGACCCCCTTTCAAGGCAGGATCCTGAAATGACGACCGGTTGCATTTCAAAATTCTGGGGTTGAAATAAGCTCATGTTATGGGCTGGATTGCTAAATTCAGGTGATCATTTAAAGGCTGCTTGGTAAAATCCTGAGAAGGTTGCGATTTTTGGCATTTCAGGAAACTAGTTCAGTATTCCTCTGAGCTCCACAGAACAGCTGTGGGACACTGCCATCCACTCTTACTGCCTTCCGCTCAGTTCCCAACTTTTCCAGATTCACCTCAGCACCAGGCAAAGTCTGTATGGCCTCAACATTTGAGCTAAGTTGGTGTACAATGACTGAACCCCTACAGTGCAGAAGGAGGCCATTCAGCCCCACCAGTCTGCACTAACCACAACGCATCCAGGCACTGTTCGCCATAACCACACACCGTCACTCTGCTTAGCCCCTTGATACTAGGATCAATTTAGCATGGCCAATCAACCTAACCCATACATCTTCGGGAGGAATCCAGAGCACCGGGAGCAAACCCATGCAGGCATGGGGAGCAGCTGACTAGGGTATTTACAGACATCTTCAACCTCTCTTTACAACAATCTGAGATCCCTATCTGTTTCAAGAAGATGACCATCATCCTGGTACTTAAGAAAAACCAGTCTGCGTGCCTTAATGACTATCGGTCTTGGCTCTGACATCCGTCAATATGAAGTACTTCAAAAGGTTAGTCATGGCAAGAATCAATTCCAGCCTCCCGGACTACCTGGATCCATTACAATTTGCATATCATCGCAACAGGTCCACAGCAGATGCCGTTTCCCTGGCCCTGTACTCAACACCTAGATAACAAGGACACCTTTGTCAGACTCCGATTTATTGACTACAGCTCAGCCTTCAACACTATAATTCCCATGAAACTCATCTCCCAACTCCGTGGCATGGGCCTTGGTGTCTCCCTCTGTGACTGGATTCCAAACTTCCTAACTCACAGACCACAATCAGTGAAGATCAGCAACAACACCTCCTTCACATCCTCAATACAAGTTCCCCATAGGGCTGTGTTCTCAGCCCCTTACTATATTCCTTATACACCGATGTCTGTGTGGCCAAATTCCCCTCCAACTCAATTTTCAAGTTTGCTGATAACACCACTGTGGTGGGTCAGATCTCAATCCAATGTCGAGACAGTGTATAGGAATGAGATCAAGAATTTGGTGGACTGGTGTGGCAACAATAATGTCTCTCTCAATGTCAACAAAATAAAGATTATCTTCAAATTCAGTAAGTGTAAAGGAGAACACTGACTACATCAATGGGGATGAAGTAGGATGGGTTGAGAACTTCAACTTTTTAGGTGTTCATATCACTAACAATCTGTCCTGGTCCCCCCATGCCAACACTATAGTTAAGAAAGCCCACCAACGCCTCTACTTTTTCAGAAGACTAAGGAAATTTGGCATGCCAGGTATGATTCTCACCAACTTCTACACATGTATAATAGAAAGCATTCTTTCTGGTTGTATCATAGCTTGGTATAGCTCCTGTTCTGCCCAAGACCACAAGGAAGTATAAAAGGTTGTGAATGCAGCCCAATCCACCATGCAAACCAGCTTCCCATCCATTGACTCTGTTCTATACTTCCCGCTGCATCAACAAAGAAGCCAGCATACTTAAGGGCACCACACACTCTGGACGTTCGCTCTTCCACCTTCTTCCATCAGGAAAAACATACAGAAGTCTGAGGTCACTACCAACTGACTCAAGAACAGCTTCTTCCCTGCTGCTGTCAGACATTTGAATGGACTTACCTTACATTAAGTTGATCTTTTTCTACACCCTAGCTATGATTGTAACACTACATTCCGCACTTTCTCATTTCCTTCTCTATGAATGATATGCTTTGTCTGTATAGCACTCAAGGAACAATACGTTTCACTGTGTGTTAATATATGTTTGTGGAGTTTAATACAGACAAGTGAGATATTGCACTTTGGAAGAACAAACCAAGGTAAAACATACAAGGTAAATGGTAGGACACTGAAATGTGCAGTAGAAAAGAGGGATCTGGGAATACAGATACATAATTCCCTACAAGTGGCGTCACCGGTAGATAGGGTCATAAAGAGTGTTTTTGGTACATTGGCCTTTATAAATCAAAGTATTGAGTATAAGAGTTGAAATGTTATTGTGAGGTTGTATAAGACATTGGTGAGGCCGAGTTTAGAGTATTGTGTGCAGTTTTGGTCATCTAATTACAGGAAGGATATTAATAAGGTTGAAAGAGTGCAGAGAAGGTTTACAAGGATGTTACTGGGACTTGAGAAGTTGAATTACAGAGAGAGATTGAATAGGTTAGGACTTTATTCCCTGGAGCGTAAAAGAATGAGGGGAGATTTGATAAAGGTGTAGAAAATTATGATGGGCACAGATAGAGTGAATGCAAACAAGCTTTTTCCACTGAGGATAAGGGAGAAAAAACACTAGAGGACACGGGTTAAAGGTGAAGGGGGAAAAGTTTAAAGGGAATATTAGGAAGGGCTTCTTCATACAGAGAGTGGTAGGAGTGTGGAATGAGCTACCGGATGAAGTGGTGAAAGTGGGCTCACTTTTAACATTTAGGAAAAACTTGGACAGGATGAGAGGGGTGTGGAGGGATATGGTCCAGGTGCAGGTCAGTGGGACTAGACAGAAAGATGGTTCAGCCTAGCCAAGAAGGGCCAAAAGGCCTGTTTCTGTGTTGTAATGTTCTATGATTCTATGCAACAATAATAAATCAAATCAAATCAAATCGAAATCATAGAATGTGCAAATTTCACACAGTAAGAAGTCTGACTTCACACAGACAGAGACCCAAGGCCATTATTGAACTCTCGTCCCAGGCACTGTGAGGCAGTACTGCTAACCACAGTGTCATCGTGCTGTGACTGGCACCCGCAGCTTGCGTGATTAGAACTAACTTTATTCAGAATCGTGACCAGTTTGAGTTGTTGAAGAATTTAGGGCTGGTGACCCTAAACTATAATATAACCTAAACTGGGAGTTTGATGAAATTATTCTTTACCACCCTGTAGTTCTAGACACTGGGCTAATCAAATCTCATGTAGTTATTCTGATACAGAAGAGTATCATTTCCTGTCATTAAGCAGATTAATACTGTTGTCATCATTAATAACACAGTTGTATATCACAGCGTAATACATCCTGTCAAGATAAGAATGTAATGCTTCTGACTTTCTATCCTTTACATGTACTCATCCTTGCCTTGACAAATATGCCGCGATCAGGCTAATTATATGGTATTATTATACATCAGCACGTTTATTGTCAATGTGTTTTTACTACAATGTTGATTTATGTTTGTTATTGATAGCTAATATTCTTTGGTAGGATAGAAAATTTATCAATAACTTCTGCCAGCTTTCTAACAGAAGAAAATTGAATTTGCATAATGATGATAAGGTCTGTCAAAAATACACAAAGGACACAATTTTAATTTTGCTGATATCAGTGAATTCAGCAATCTGCTTTCATAGCTCACAGCAAAGCCTCACCATTTTAAACATGTAATCATCAAAAATCCAGCAGATAGAAAAATTGGGAAATATTCTGATGAATGTTTTGATTGATATTAAAGTATTTACTGGAACTATCAGAAGTCAATTGGTCACTTTCATCAAAGCCAGTCAAATATAGTCTTTGTTATACATATTGGGGTATGGCCCCTTATAATAAGTCCATGGAAATGAAGGTCCCTTCACGAAAGTTCCATTATTTACACAACATACTATATAGTTGAGTGCTCTTGGTTGAGCTTCCTGTTTCAGCAGGCAGAGAAACAGACACACCTGCTTTAAATGGGGAACATGAAGCTCCCTGATTGGACCTTTAATTGGGACTCAATTGGGGACACCTTTTGTTGAAGTTCAATTTGGTTAACTATATCATCATGCTCAGTTCCTGGCCTCTCTTTTTGCCAGAGGCTAAGTCCGGTTTGGTTAATGTTACCTGGCACGTCCTTTCCAGGCAGCCCCAAGGACTCAATCAGGAGCTTCATCATCTCGCAGACCAGCCTCATTAGCCTGGCTGATGTCATTATACCCTTTAAGGTCATGTGACCACAGGTGTGGGGTGAGTGGCTTGGATCTGCCAAAAGTGGGCAGCCTATGTTTGGGGTGTGGTGTGGGAAGGCTTGAGTAAAATGTTGTGTTTCCTGATGCATGTCTGTTGGGGGCTATTGAAGAGAAAACGTAATGCCATAAGATTTAAATCTCTTTCGATCCCCAGCAGCTTAACTTACTGGATGTAGCAAAGGTATGGCTCAGACAACAGCAATGATTAATGTTCCAGAATTAGCCATGCTGCTAGCCAAGCTGTTCCAGTGCAGCTGCAGTTTTGACATGACCCAGCTAAAAGTGGAAAATTGCTCAGGTATGTCCTGTCTGCACGAAACAGGTCATGTCTAATCCAAGCAATTACTGGTCCATCAGTCTACTTTTAACCATCAGTAAATGGAAGGCATCACTGAAGGCGGCATTAAGCAACATTAACTCAGCAGTAACCTGCTCACAAACACTCATTTTGGGTTCTGCCAGGATCTGCAGCTCCAAGTGTCATTACAGCCTTGATCCAAACATGGGCAGAGAGGTGAGAATGGCTGCCTTGATAGTAAGGCATCATTTGAATATATATAACACATCAAGGAACCTTGGCAATATTAAAGCAATCATGATTTTTTTATTCATGGGACACGGGCATTGCTGGCCGGCCAGCGTTTATTGCCTATTCCTAGTTTCTCCTGTTGCTCTGGAGCTACACATAGAATAGGTAAGGAGAGCAGATTTCCTTTCTTAAAGGATACTAACAATCCTGATGTGTTTTTTTTCAATAATTAACACTGATTTCATGGTCATCAGTGGATTTTTAATCCCAGATTTTTATTGAATTTAATTCCACCATCTGCGGTGGTGAGATTCGAACCCAGGTACCCAGGTTGAGTTTTTGGATTAATAGACTAGCCACTAGGCTATTGCCTATCCTGGAGAACAATATGTACTACAGTAAACTACCAAGCCTCCTTCCATAGTATCTTCCTAGCTTATGACGTCTAACACTTGGAAGAACAAAGGCAGAAGGCAAATAAAACCCAAACAATTTCAAGTTCCCTTCCAAGTCATACAGCATTCTGACTTGGAAATGCTTGTTTTGTTGTTGCTAAATCTCTCCCAATTAGTACTATGGATGTACCTATACCATACAAACACTCTGTCTGACTGGAAATCAAGCCTGTCATTCAGTCTGACAGTCAAAGAAAATAATTGCACAAACTGTGGTATCCATTGCATGTAGGTATTCTACAGGTGTTCTGACCCGCTGCCTATATAGCCAAGATTGGGGCCAATGAGTCCCAATAAAGATCAAAGCTCCTGATTTAATGTAGGTGAGAATCTCTGTCTTTGAATAAAGGAGTCAAATCTTTCTGCACTCAAATATATTCAAATGCACAATGTGGCCAGTTACAAATTTTTCAAGAGCAGTAACTAATGTTAATTAGGGAAACACAGCATCGATTTAGCATTCCATTTTACAAGGTCCTCCAAACATTAAATGATCTGTTAGATAATTTTGGCTCAGATGCAATTTGTTAGGACACAAAAAGAACTGCCGGATCCCCTTTGAATTTTGCTATGGGATCATTTACATCCATTTGAAAGAGATGACATTCACATTAAGGTGATGTCTCTGACAATGTAGAGCACAGCTCTATCAGCCTAGATGCATGGGTAAATGTTTGGATGGAATCTGAGCTCACAAGATTCTGATTCAGAGTTGTGTTCTCACTGAGGAGCTATTTTTTTGTTTGCACTTTATTTGGCAGCTACCTAAGGTGTGATTGGAATAGATGATAGGATTGAGTAATCATGAATGAAGAGATTGTGCGTCTTCTGCAAACAAGTAGGCTTAAGTTAACAATGAAACTAAGTTACTGTGAAAATCCTGGTGCCTGCTTGGGTACACTGAAGGCGAATTTACCTTGGCCAATAACACCTAACCAGTATATCTTTCAGACTGTGAAAGGAAACCCACGCAGACACAGGGCAAACATGCAAACTCAATACAGTGAAAGGAAACCCATGCAGACAGTGACCCAAGCCAGGAATCGAACCACTCCCCCACGTGTGCCCAATGACAAACATTGTTAAGAGGTCCTTTAACAGGAGTTAGACCTCAATAACATGTCCAAGGAATCAAACATTACCCATATTTAGCAGTGGAAACAACATCTGCATAGTTTCAGTTTGAGGGGCACAGTGGCACAGATGATAGCATGCTGCCTAACAGTGCCAGGCACCTGGGTTCAATTCTCGGCTTGAGTCACTGTGGAGTTTGCACATTCTCCTTGTGCCTGCGTGGGTTTCCTCCGGGTGCTCCAGTTTCCCCCACAATCAGAGATGTGCAGGTTAGATGAATTGGCCATTCTAAATACTCCCTCGGTGTACCCGAACAAACTTTGGAGTGTGGTGACTCGGGGATTTTCACAGTAACTTCACTGCAGTGTTAACGTAAGCCTACTTGTGACGAATAAATAAACCTTTTTTTTAACTCATAGGGTGGTGAGAATCTGGAATACATTGCCTGGGAAAAACGTGGAGGCTGGAAACCTTACAATCTTTAAAAAATATTTGAATGAGCACTTGAAATTTAACATTCAAGGATATGGAACAATGCTGCAAAACAGGGATTAGCACAACTTTAATGATAATTATTGTCGGTGCAGAATCAATGGGCCAAAGGGCTTTTTCTGCACTGTACGACTCTATGACTATGATATCAGGGGCAGAGCACAATTCCTATCCCAGCATCACAGCAGAAAAATAAGCAATTAAGGTAAAATGACGGACGCAAAGTTAAAACCACTAGTCATCTTAAAAAACACCGATGTAACCAGATATTTTTCATAGAATCACTTTTAAATCTCAAAGAGAAAGAATTGAAGAAATCAACACTGGAGGTTTTAGCTGGATTCAGTTCAAGCTAATACTCAGATTCAGACAATGTACACCTCCTGCTGATTTATGGAACCGTCTGCTGTTCCACTCTGCTCTGTCTCCTAGTCAGATTAATTGTGGCTGCAGTAAGAAAAGAAATGAGGGAACTGAAAGCCAGGTACATACTGGATAATAGGACCTTCAACAAAATATCAGTGACCTTATTTCAAAGCAGTGCTGACCAAAAGGAAATGTCATACTGTAATAGGGATTTTTTTTGCTGTCAGAAGATTTCAGACCAATTTTGGAGATCGCGTACTCTAATCATCTTTTCTTTTCCCCTTGGTTCCTTGATTACAAATTGATAAGTTCCAGTACTTCAGCGTGTGAGGCAACGTAAAAAATCACCATTCTTCCATCCATTTGTACTCCCTCCTGGGAGCTTCAGGGACTACAACCATCAAGTTAAATAGACACCAGTTTCAGTGAATAGACTTGTAGGAGACCTTATAAATCATACATGTCAAAAATCTTGAAAGCATCATTAAAGACAGAAATCAATCCAAAACCCATTATGCATTGTATCAGGCACTTAATTTATAACTTTGTCATATATAAAAAAACATAGGTTATGCAAAAGGCCAGAGAAAATGAATAAAATGTGTTTTCAAACAACACATTTCAGTTAATCTGAAATCAAAATTTTCAACTCATTTATAGTGAACTAATAAACTTTTCATTAGCCATGCTAAATACACTGACCATGCAGGCATGTACTCATCTGTACATCTTTCTTTTGTACACATTGTGATAGCCCCCTAGGCATACGATCTGGGGAATTGAATCATAAAGTAATCTTCTGCAATATTTAAACACCACCGAATAGTCAAAGCTTAAATGTAGAGATCTGCACTTATAAGGCACGGATCAAAAAATTCCTGGAAATTTGTTCCATGCGTAATGATGCTTCAACATCACAGGCGCCTGACTAATGGTGCAAAAGCCACACACAGCAAATTGTAACCTAAGTAGCTTGAGGCCCACTCCATGTATTGCTGAGCCTTTCCTAACATTGCACTCTTTTGCTTACTGAAACAGTTGAAAAGCTAATTATCATAGATTCATTCCACTAAAATCAATGGTGAGAGCACTGTGATCATTACTGCCATCTAGAGCATTGCAGAATGCCACTGGCGTGCTCAGTAAGTTTAATGTTCTCACAGGAATTACTGTTTAAATTAAGAAATAATTGTGTTGCTCTCATTAGGTACTTTGTATTTATTATTCAGTGGTGCCATTCAGAAAGTGCTGAGGGCCATTGGTGAAAAAGTGCCAGGCCTCAGAAATAATATATATCAAGGGGAAGTGGTCCCTAGCCATAAAATACCATTTAAATATAACTTTTTAATGTATAATTTAGATTGTTAATCATATGCATTGTGAATGTTGTGGTTATTGATTAAAGTGTCCTCATTTATATAGAATTACAAAAAAGACACAGCACAGAATCAGCCTTGTCAGCTCAATTGAACAGTACTTACATTCTACATGTGCCTCCTCCAGCCTCATTTCACCTAATCCTATTCACTGTTTACGAAAATCCAACAGAAATAGCAATGGGATTACATGCTGCTTGAGCAACTGAAAGTTAAGGGCCCAATTTTAACTTGGTGCAAGTGAGTGGGTTTTGAACTGATTAAAATTGAGCTACAAATCTCTGGTCTCTTCGTTGTTCAAACAGCCCCCAGTAGGAAGAGAATAGGTGTTTCTGTCTGATTAAATGATGTAACATAAATATATAAGAACAGTCCTTAAGGACAAATCCACGCTTTACAACTGGAATTTGTGCTTGTTTCTGCACATTAGTTTAACCTTCACACATTTTTGTTATATCCTTCCAGGTCCAAGTAGCATTAAATCACAACAGACTTTTATTTTAACCATTCACTGGATCATTTCTGACCCATTGCTATGCAGTGTCTTCTAATCAGTTTTCCAGCAAATTAGCATAAATTCACCACTAGATGCAGAGCACGTAATGGTCTAACTACTGGCATTTGTCATCAGTATCAACAATGCAGTGTATTCAAGGCCATTATTTATTGGTTCATGTGTGTGTAAAACTGATGCAGGCACTAATGTATCTTCAAAGCCAGAACAATGAATGATCCACACTCAATCTATAAAATGCCTATGATCATTTACTATTTGCTTTGAAAGCTGATTTAATCAGCAAAATTACACTTATATATCTAAATGAAGCAAATAGAAGTGCAGCTTCCAAAAAACCCAAAAAGTAAACTGTTGGGAATGGCTTAATTCCTCATAAACTAATCAAAGACACAGCGGGCAGGGTGTTACAGCTTTGCTCATCCTGAAGCCATAAAATCCTTCCTTATGTCAACGGATCTTCCCATAGCCTGCCTCTCGCCTGCTCCGATTTCTGTGGCGGGCAGGATGGTAAAATTCCAACCACCGTAACTGAGAAAATACAATCCCAGATTTCTATGCTTGTGTGCAGTCACCAATTTGTGAGCTGACTGGTAGGTCCTCAATTGAAAAGGATACGACAGCCTGTCTATTTCATTATCATTGACAGATTGGTAAAGGTTGGGGCGGTTATTGTTCAAAACACTCAAAAATGTAAAACATGACAATTTTCTTTTAGAGCTGAGGCATGCGGCTGCAAATTCATTTACAGGAAACTTATTCAACAATTAGCAACTGGCAAAGAATTCAATGGCCTTTGTTCATGAGTAAATGCTTTAGGTGTGACAATGCACGAAAAATGGAGCAAGTTTCCAGATATAGGCATTTACAATTTGCACACAAAAAGCTACAAAACACAAAAAAATGTCAATTTTTACATAGGGAAGTTATTCAGTTTCCTCTACTAATTAAAACCAATGCAAAGACGCAGCGGAAATACATTTTTGGGTTGGTCATTTTATGCATTCATGGGAAATGTGTGTCTCTGGCTGGGCCAACATTAATTGTCTATCCCTAATTACCCTTGAAATCAATGACTTGCTACAGCATTTAAAACCATGTGGAGGTGCGGGGGCCGGGGGGGATTACTCTGAATTCCCTGTGACATTTTTCTTGATGGTGGGAGGAGGCGCACCATTTACCGTTGGTGGAATCTTTTCCTTCCATTGCTGTTAATGTGATTTCCCATTGAATCCATGCCATGCCACCAGGAAATCCACAGAGAAGGTGCACTATTGGCAGGAATCAGAAGATCCCACCAGCATTAACAGTTGGAAAATTTCGACCCATGTATATGACCCTTGCAAGCTTGAAATGTAGCATACAGATCCAACAAAAAGCATGAGTCTCAGAATTATCAAACAATTGTTAAAAAATGTATTCCTGGTACTATTCAATGAACAACATTAAACTAGGACAGCATACTTAAAGACCGGAATTTTCCAGTTCTACCCATGATTGGAATCACTGTCAGTGTGCCAGGAAGTTTTTCACTCAGAGGGTGGTGAGTGAATGGAACCGGCTGCCGTCGGAAGTTGTTGAGGCAAACTCACTGGGGTCTTTTAAAAGACTTCTGGATGAGTATATGGAAACGAATAGGATAGGGGGTTATAGATAGGTCTGTGGATTGGTAGATGTGATCGGCGCAACTCATGAGCCGAAGGGCCTGTTTGTGCTGTATTGTTCTATGTTCTATGTTCTAAATTCATTGCACCAGCCAAGAGACTGCTGACTTTGGGTGGCAATATTTTATGAAGCACATTTAAATATTCTCACATACATATGGATTAAGTCGGCTGGAAAGGTTAGCATCGGAGATAATAGACAGAGAAAGACAGGCTTTCATATAATATAATGTATTATTATTTATATGAAGTTTTCTATTTGATCTGATTATCGAATTATCTATTTTTTTGAATGAGGTAATATATTTCAATTATGATTCCAATTTTGCCAATTTGATCAGCTCTTACAGATTATCCACTTCTTTTATTATTTCTTTCTCAGAATCAGATTCTTTGTTTTTGAATAAACGTAATCTTCAATATTTGTTTCCTGTCAATTGGACAAATCCATCTGAATTTTGCATTATTTATGACTAGGGTTCAATTCAGCTCGATACACAGCATCATCTGGACAGCAAAACAAAGGAAGCTAAGTATACATTTGAATAAAATTCCAAGGTAAAGCGTGATGTGCGCTACAGAGTCCCAAAGCAGAGTATGAAGAGAAATAAAAAGCCAATGAAGAAATAGAATGGAGATGTCGTAACAGGGAGGTTATTTTAATGGGAGATTTCAGTCAACTAAATATAAACTGAGCAAATGCAAGTGGTTTAGAATCAAAAAACTGAACATCACAATCACACTTCAACTGGCCAGAGAGCCGGGAGCAACCTGCCGTGTCTATTCCAGGGAGTCCTGAAAACGATTGCATGGCCTATTATTTGTGGGACGGATGTACCACCAGCATTGCACAGTAGTTAAAACTGTTACCTCACAGCGCCAGGGACCTGGGTTCAATTCCAGCCTCCAGTCACTGCCTGTGTGAAGCTTGCACATTCTCCCTGTGACTGTACGGGTTTGCTCCAGTTTCCTCACGCGGTTTGAAAGATAAGCTAGTTAGGTGCATTGACCTGAACAGAGTGTGGTGACAAGAGGAATTTTACAGTAACTTCATGCAATGTTAATATAAAACTTACTAATAAAAAACTTTAGCTGGCTGGCCAGCATTTATTGCTCATCCCTAGTCGCATGCGGCAGCTGAGAATCAACCACATTGTAATCACACGCAAGCCAGACCAGGTAAGCGCAGTAGATTTCTTTTCCTAATGGAATTAGTGAAACAGATTGGTTTTTCCCATTATCGACATGATCAGCAGCAGATTCTTAATTCCAGATTTATTTTATTGAATATGAATTCCACCATTTGCTGAGTTTCTAGATTAATAACATAGCGATAATACCACTAGCCCATCACCTCCTCTCAGCAGTCATCCATCTGGCATTGCACAAAGTCACTCAGACTCCATCGCCAAGAGCTACCAGCCAATCAGATAGCTGGCAGCTGTTCAGTCTCAATGGGACTAGTGGGCAATGGGAGTGGTGGGCAATGGGAGTGGTGGACAATGGGAGTGGTGGACAGTGGGGGTAGTGGGCAGTGAGCAGTGATGGACAATGGGAATGGTGGACAATGGGAGTGGTGCGCAGTGGGGGTAGTGGGCAGTGAGCAGTGATGGACAATGGGAATGGTGGACAATGGGAGTGGTGCACAGTGGGGGTAGTGGGCAGTGAGCAGTGATGGACAGTGGGAGTCCATCACTGAATCCAACATTAAAGAAGAAATAGCAAGACACTTAGAAAGAGGGGAACCGGTAGATGTGGTGTTTTTAGATTTCCAGAAGGCGTTCAATAAGGTGTCTCACAAAAGATTGCTGCAGAAGGTTAGGGTGCAAGGAGTCAGGGGTAAAGTGCTACTGTGGATTGAGGATTGGTTATCTAACAGAAAGCAGAGAGTTGTAATAAATGGGTGTTTTCTGGTTCGCAATTGGTGACTAGTGGAGTGCTGCAGGGATCGGTGCTGGGGCCTCAACTATTTACCATTTACATGGACGATCTGGAGAGGGGGCTGAGTGTAGAATAACAAAATTTGCTGATGACACGAAGATGAGTGAAAAAGCAAATTGCATGGAGGACACGGAAAGTCTGCAGAGAGATTTGGATAGGTTGAGTGAGTGGGTGAGGACCTGGCAGATGGAGTATAATGTTCGCAAGTGTGAGGTTATCCACTTTGGTAGAAATAATAGGTGGATGGAATATTATTTAAATGGTGAAAAGTTGCAGCATGCTACTGTGCAGAGGGACCTAGGGGTCCTTGTGCACGAATCACAAAAACTCAGTCTGCAGGTGTAGCACGTGATCGAAAAGGCAGATGGAATGTTGGCCTTTACAGCAAGAGGGATAGAATATAAAAGCAGGGAGGTCTTGCTACAACTTGCAGGTGAGGCCGTAACTGGAGTACAATGTGAAGTTTTGGTCCCCTTATTTGCGTAAGGATATATCGGCCTTAGAGGAAGTAAAAGAAAGTTCACAAGGCTCATACCGGAGATAAGGGGGTTTGCTTATGAGGAGAGATTGAATAGACTGGACCTGTACTCATTGGAGTTTAAAAAGCTGAGGGGGGATCTTATAGAGATTTACAAGATGATGAAGGGGCTAGATAGGGTAGTGGGAGAGAGATTCTTTCCACTTAGAAAGAATAGCAGAACTAAAAGGTTACAGCCTCAAAATAAGAGGGGGCAGTTTAGAACACAGTTGAGGAGAAACTTGTTCACTCAAAGGGTGGTGAATCTCTGGAATTCTCTGCCCATTGAAGTGGTGGAGGCTACCTTGTTGAATATGTTTAAATCACGGATAGATAGATTTCTGATAGACAAGGGAATTAAGGGTTATGGGGAGCAGGCGGGAAAGTGGAACTAATCCACTTGAGATCAGCCATGATCTTATTGAATGGCGGAACAGGCTCGAAAGTTTAGATGGCCTACTCCCGCTCCTATTTCTTATGTTCTTATGAGTGATGGGCAGTGGGAGTGGTGGGCAGTGAGAGTGATGGGCAATGGGAGTTGTGGACAGTGGGAGTGATGGACAGTGAGAATGGTGGGCAATGGGAGTGATGGGCAGTGAAAGTGGTGGGCAATGGGAGTTGTGGATAGTTGGAATGGTGGGCAATGGGAGTGGTGGGCAATAGGGATGATGAGCAATGGAAGTGGTTGGCAGTGGGCGTGGTGGACAGTGGACATGGTGGACAATGAGAGTGGTGGGCAATAGGAGTAGGGGACAGTGGGAATGGTGGGCAATGGGAGTGATGGGCACTGCTTCTGTTACAGCCTATCCTGGACAGCAAAGATGGAGCAGACTCAAAATGAAAGTCAGTTATGGGTTTTGCTGGAGCCAGTCAGACATTTTTTTTATTCAATCATAGGACGTGGGCATCATTGGCTGGTCAAAATTTATTGCCCAGCCTCAGTTGTGAGTCAGCCACATTGCTGTGGCTCTGGAGTCGCATGTAGGCCAAACCAGGTGAAGAGGCAGATGTTGTCCAGATCACCAACGGCACTCTTGGTCCCTCCCATGCTGACCCTATAGTTAAGAAAGTCCATCAACATCTCTAAATCCTGAGAAGACTAAGGAAATTTGGCATGTCAGTTATAAATCTCACCAACTTTTACAGATGCACCATAGAAAGCCATTCTTTCCAGTTGTATCACAGCTTGGTTCTTTCTGGTTGTATTACAGCTTGGTATGGCTCCTGCTCTGCCCAAGACCTCAAGGAGCAACAGAAGGTCGTAAATGTAGCCCAATCAATCATGCAAACCAGCCTTCCAGCTCTGTCTCTGTCTTGTCTCTGTCTAAAATTCCCAACGCCTCAGCAATTTTAAATTTTTGTTTTAAAGTTTACTTTTTAGTCACAAGTAAGACTTACATTAACACTGCAATGAAGTTACTGTGAAATTAGCCGAGTCACCACAGTCCGGCACTGGTTTGGATCAATGCACCTAACCAGCACATTTTTCAGACTGTGGGAACCAACCAGAGCTTCCGGGGAAAACTCATACAGACACGGGAAGAACGTGCAAATTCCACACAGACAATGGCCCAAACTGGAAATTGAAGCCAGGTACAATGGCGCTGTGAAGCAGCAGTGCTAATCATTGTGCTATCATGCCACTCCCAAGGGCATGAGGGCATTGTATAATCTAAAAGTTAGAGTATATAGGACATCACACACGACAAGCAGACAGGACATGAGCACTAAGCATGTGCCAGCCATTTTTGTTCTCAATCTCCTATCAGTTGTGGGACAAATAGTTTCTTAATCACTTACCAGGGAAAGCTCAGAAGGCCTTAGGCATGTATTCTGTTGAACCCATGCAGCCTTTGGAATAGCAATCAATTCTTTGGTCCTTCTGCAGAAGAAAAGTGCCCACAACAAGCTGGCGTGGGTCCAGGCCAGAGGGAAGATGGCAGATGTCCTTGCCCCTTATGAGGAGCAAGCCACCAATCTAGCTGGAGAGGAGCAGGCTTGTTCCTTTGCTGAAGGCAAGGCAGGATTCTTCCAGGGAACCAGTAAGGTTACATGCAGTTTGCAGTCATCCACTGCACTCACAGACTCTGAGTTATTAAAGATATCTTTAATTTACAAGCTTGCTTATTCAATCAATAAATCTTTTTTTGCTCTATTCCAAGTGCTGGCAAGAAATGGAGGAAGATTGCAACACTGACCAGCTACAGCCCCCATCCCAAATACCAACTCTGAGGAGGATACCTCAGAATTCTCAGAGGATTCACCATCATAACATTTTCCTGCATCCTCCACCAGTATAGGTAAACTCACCTTAATAAGTCAAAATCTGATAAGCCTGTCACTGGACCAGCTCCACAGCTGGAAAGGAAGTGAGAGTTGAGGTCTCTGACACTTGGAGGACCGCTGGAGACCAGGCCCCTACTTAACCCAAGGAGATGACATGCTTCCTGGAGGTGGCCATAAGAGACATTTTGGAGACGCATTCAAAAGGCTGATGGAAGCAGGGAAGAAGCTGTGGGTAAGTCGGTCAGTACGTGACCTCAAACTTCCGTATCTTTTTTTCCGATGGAAGAAGGTGGAAGAGAGCATATCTGGGTGAATGGGGCACTTGATTATGCTGGCTGCTTTTCAGAGGTAGTAGGAAGTGTAGACAGAATCAATGGATGGGATGCTGGTTTACCTGATGGATTGGGCTTTATCTATGACCCTTTGCAGTTTCTTGCAGTCTTGATTTTCGGCTTGATGTGACAAAGCAAGATGAAAACTTGATGGAGAGATGATGGAGTGATACATTTGGAAAGATAGACTAAAATGGACCATATAGTCTTTCTCCTTCATAATTGTCTTGTGATTTTGTGAAATATTCCATATAGTTACATTCTCATGATTATGTGTGTTCTGCCTAAAGGTTCATACTCTTTTCCATGACTCTACCCAATGCCAGTATTTCTCATTTTCCAAAAACTTCTTTCAACTCCCAAGCCATCCAGTAGTGATTTCTTCCTCTTCCTCTTTTGTTCTATGCAACCCTTCACATATCTTATTCATCCATTTCCTCTAATGAGGATGTGCTCTGCCCAGTCTTTCTGCCATTTCCTGATTACATTCATTGAATATTTGTTTGCTTGCTCTCCTCAGCACATTATCATTTATTCCATTTTCAGTTCAGCTGATTAGTTCCACTCTCCTCCAAACCCACATTTCAAAATTATTTAACAAGTTGATCTCGGTAAGGTCTAGGTCTCACATCCACATAATGCAACTCCCCCAGTCAACTTCTTTAACAGTTGCTTCTTAAGTTCAATTTCTAATTTTCCAATTATCAACTGTCTCCTCTTACTAAATACAACCATTGGTATCCTTTCTCTCACTGTATCAATCCTTTCACTTGGAATCATAGTCTGTAGAACCAGTTTGTCGAAATGCTTTGCTATATATGTGTCCACTGCAATTTTGTTTAATTAGGATAACTTGGTGGCATAGTGGTTAGCACTGCTGCCTCACAGTGCCAGGGACCCAGATTCAATTTCTGGTTTGGGTCACTTTTGGTGTGAAGTTTGCACATTGTCTGTGAGGGTTTCCTTTGGCTGCTCTGGCTCCTTCCCACAGTCTAAAACATGTGCTGGTTATGTTCATTGACCTGAACAAGCACCGGAATGTGGCAACTAGGGGAATTTCACAGTAAGTTCTTCGCAGTGTTAATATATGCTTTATTTGTGACAAATAAACTTTTTTTTATTTCCAAAGTAAATTCTCATCATTCAGGTTGAAACCAAATCTCTGCTGTTACAACTATATGAGTCGTCTGGTCTCAGACCACCTCCTATAACTCTTGTGGATCTGTTAAGAGATATTTATTGCAGATTGGGCTATTCTGCCTATCTCCTACACCCATTGTTGAGAAATCCCATATTGATATGCCTATAACTAGAAATTAAGCAAAGTGGGATAATAAAATATTGTCTTCCCATTCATATGTCCTAACAACAGTGCCCCAATATAATAGGACAGTGGTAATTATTTACATTCTACATATTATGAAGAAGGTTCCACAATTCCTGGTTTTATTTATATGTAAAGACAGCCAAGTGGTAGGTTGGCATCTGGAGTCCATCCAGTTCAGTCCAATCTAAGTGCACTCCGTAGTGTTCCCATAAATTACATGTTGGCAGAGCGTTTTCACAAGTGCCACTTTAGCTTCATTTCCGAGAACTTAAAACAGCCCATTTTTACTTTCTGATTACCCTACAATCTCGAATGGCCACATTTTACCCCTGTGGAGTCCCAATCTATCACAACAAATATGTGAATTATTGGACTGCTGTGAACATCACTAGGAGAAAAGAAACTTTCAGAGGCTTCTGAAACAAAACTGGATGTTCTTTTCATTTTCATTGAATATTGTATTTTTGTTGACGACAAATTTAGTGGAGATAAACAGCCAATTTGTATCCACATTAGGCAGGAACTGGGGAATGTGGATTGAGAGGGGCTATTTGAAGGCAAACCTACATCTAGCATGTGAGAGGCTTTTAAAGGCAATGATTGAAATGCAGGATAGGCAAGTCCCTGCAAAAAAGGGGTAGAACCATGGATGTCAAGGGAAATTGTAAGCTTAGTCAAAAAAGAAAAGGAAGCATGTGATAGATCAAGGCATCTAAAAACTGATAAAGCCATTGGGGAATATACATCAATGGAAATGAAATAGAAAGAGGCGACAGTTTCAAGATTTTAGGTGTCCAGATCACCAACAACCTGTCCTGGTCCCCTCATGCCAATACTATAGTTAAGAAAACCTACCAACACCCCTATATTCTCAGAAGACTAAGGAAATTAGGCGTGTCAGCTACGTCTCTCACCAACATTTACAAATGCACCATAGAAAGCATTCTTTCTGGTTGTATCACATCTTAGCATGGCTTCTGCTCTGCCCAAGGCTGCAAGGAGCTACAAAAGATTGTGAATGTAGCCCAATTCATCATGCAAACCAGCCTCCCATCCATTGACTCTGTCTACACTTCCGCTATCTCGGCAAAGCAGATAGCATAATTAAGAACCCCACACATTCCAGACATTCTCTTTTGTTGGGGAAAAGATGCAAAAGTCTAAGGTCACGTACCAACCGACACAAGAACATCTTGTTCCCTGCTGCCATCAGACTTCTAAATGGACTCACCTTGCATTAAGTTGATCTTTCTCTACATCTTAGCTATGGCTATAATACTATATTCTGTACTCTCTCGTTTCCTTCTCTCTGTATAGCGCGCAAGAAATAACACTTTTCATTGGATGTTAATACATGTGACTATAATAAAATCAAATAAAATTGTATAGTGAAAGTAGGAAACAACTTAAATGCAAAATTGGGAGGGCTAAAAGGGGCCATGAAATGTCTTTAGCAAATAAGTTTAAGGAGAATCCCAAGGCTTTTTATGCAAGGACAATGGAAGAGGGAATTTATACATTGGTCACAGGAAATGGGTGAGATCCTTAATTAGTACTTTGATTCGCTATTTACCAAGGAAAAGAATATGATGAACGTTGAGGTCAGGAATAGGTATATGAACACTCTAGAGGATGTCAATATAATAAAGAAGGAAGTGTTGGATATCCTAAATTGCATTAGGTAGACAGGTCATGGGGCCAGAAAGGATCGCTACCTGGTTACTGCAGGAGGCAAGTGCAGAAATAACTGAGGCCTTAACAGATATCTTCACATTCATTTTAACCACAGGGTGAGGTTCCAGAGGACTGGAGAATAGCCAATATCATTCCCTTTTTTAGGAAAGGAAGCAGGGATAATCCAAGGAATTATAGACTGGTGAACCTGATGTCAGTGGCAGGGAAGCTTTTGGAGAAGGTACTGAGGGATAGGATATACATACATTTGGAAGAAAATGGGCTAATTAATTATTGGCAGCATGGTTTTGTATTGAGAGAGTCATGCCTCACCAACTTGATTGAGTTTTTTGAAAGGGTGACACAGATAGTTGACGGCAGAAGGAGGTAGTTTGTAAGGCATTTAGTAAGGCATTCAGTAAGGCATTTGACAAGATCCCATATGGCAGACCACTACAAAAACTAAAATTACATGGGATTTAGGATCAGCTGTCTAGATGAATACAGAACTGTCTTGGTTTTAGAAGCAGAAAGTAGCAGTGAAAGGGTTCAGAATGGAAATCTGTAACTACTGGTGTTCCACAAGGATCAGTGCCGCGACCTCAGTTGTTTGTAATATATAGGTAAATAATATTGGAAGAAAATCTGTGGAGTCTCATTAGTAAATTTGTGGATGACATGAAGATTGGTGGATTTGCTGAGAGTGGCGGGGATTGTCAGAAGATGCATCAGGGTATAAATAGATTGGAGACTTGGACACAGAAATGGTAGATGGAGTTTAAGCCAGACAAATGTGAGGTGATGCATTTTGGAAGATCAAATTTAATTGTGAATTATATTGTAAATGGTAGAACCCTTAGAAACATCAACATATTGAGGGATCTGGATGTGCAGGGCCTCAGTTCCTTAAAAGTGGCAATACAGTTGGCCAATATGATCAAGAAAGCAACGGCATGTCTGTCTTCATCGGCTGGGATATTGAATACAAGAATCTAAAATTATGTTGCAGCTATCTGAAACCATGGTCAGGCTGCATTTGGAGTATTGCATGCTGTTCTTGTCATCAAGAAGGAAGTCTATGATAAGAAAAGTATATTTGGACTCTGAATAAAGTGGAATTGATACATTTTCACTCAACTTTCTGATGTTTGTATTCTTACGGAGATAAATTATTTAAATAAGATAAAGGTCACTGAGCTGCTTTATTTAATCTGCAGACCTTTAGTTTGCATTTCATTCATTCTGTACATAATCAACTCTTTCTGAAAAGTTCTAACTATATTTCATCTTATAGATGTATCTCAGATTTAACATTGAAGCACCTCTCTACAACACACAGTATTCTCTATGGGTTCAGAAGCTTGGTAGCAGGTGTTAGGATGCAGTGTTGTTTCCTGTCTATTAGTTGCTTTAATTGTATTGAGAAAATTGTGTGTTAAACCCTGTGACATTACTTGGTGATATCAAATGTCTTATGCAGTGTGTGTTCATTCCATGGACATTATAAACAATTAGCACTCTTAGTATCTTTGTTAGAAACCAAATAACAGTTTATCTTGACTACTTACAGAACATTCAGATCAACTAAATCCATCTCAGTAAATTCAATGTAACAATTTATTACAAAAGTACTCTCTGATATTCACTCACTGGGTAAACTTGTGTTTGTGCCATAGTGTAAAATGGATGACTTCAAATTGACAGGTGCTTTTCCATCTTTGTCATTGGAGTTAATTTAAATAAAAATTGGGAAAACTACAAAACAGTATTAATTTGCTCTCACTACCTTACCCTATTACACAAAGTCAAAATCCACTTTGTGGCCTGTAAAAATCAGAGCCAGAGCTCTGGCATCAAAATGATTAATTTTATAAACAGTTGTTGGTCCTGACGAAGACAAGGGGGAAATGTGGCCCAGTGATTAGCACTGCTGCCTCTCAGCGCCAGTGACAGGTTCAATTCCAGCCTGAGATCACTGTCAATATGGAGTTTGTACATTCTCCCTGTGTCTGCATGGGTTTCCTCCAGGTGCTCTGGTTTCCTCCCACAGTCCAAAAATGAGCAGGTTACATTAATTGGTCATGCTTAATTGATCCTTGGTGACAGGGGGATTAGCAGGGTAAATATGTGTGGGTACAGGAATAGGACCTAGGTTAAATTGTTGTCAGAGGGTAGCACAGTAGCCCAGAATGTGCAGACCCTGTACAGACAGTGACCCATGCCAGGAATCAAATCCAGTTCCCTGGTGCTGTGGGGCAGCACTGTTAATCACTGTGCCACTGTGCTGCCCTAGGGTGCCACCCTTTATGAGTTGTACAGCAGTAACATTCATAGGACAGCAATATTTCAATGGCTCAGATTTTACATCTCAAAGCCGCTCCATGCTCGAGAAGACTTAAATCAGGGTTGCAGGAAAATATTTGTCACTTGCCTGTACGGGTGCAATCGAAACAATACACAGAGAGCTGACATCACCTACAATGTATTCTCTCTTTGATCTCTGTCCCAGTTTGTGGACTGAATATTCACCTCAAAATGTATAATCCTGAGATCATTCAATCCATTTTGACACAGTATTTTAAGAACAAGGAAAGAATATATGCAAGGTGTAGTCAAAAAAATGAAGATTTTAGTCAGGTGATGAGGCTTTATTATAATCTGGGATGCAATGTGAGGGAAGCAATCCCATCATTTATCAACCTTTTATCATCTTCCATGGTTGATAAATTTTCAAAATTAAGATGGAAAGTGTTGGTAATTTGTATTAGATTTAGCCCTTGATACCTAGAGACTAGAGAGAACCTTGTTTCAAAGTGTATCTGTTTATTACATTGTGGCCACATAAGGCGGGGTAAAGTGATCCCCTGCCTTATGATCCCTTACTGACAGCAACAGGAATTTTTGTGAAATTAGAGAGGATAAAGGACTTTCTGTGCTTAACCATTTATGTGCTGATTTCAAAGCTTTAATCTCCTGGTTTTCTTTATTTTAGAACAAAATGTGGCTGATTTTTATTGATTTAAGAACCCATTCAGATAAAAATATAAAAATATTCAAAAGGATCTTAGCAACACGTACAAACACACACACACAAAAACACATACACAAAAACATAAATATGCATGCTCGTACAAAACTTACACATGCACACAAACAAAAAATTATACATGCATGCATACACATGCACGTACACACACAAACGCACACACTCACAAAACATACACATGCACACACACACAAAAACATACAGACATCACAAACACATGCATGCATACACAAACACACAAATACACACACATAGAGTCATGCTCACATACACACATGTACACACATGCACACACATACAAACATGCACACAGATGCACATACACACATGCAAACATATGCACACACTACACACACGCACACACACGCGGGCATGGACCTACACATACATTGATGCATACACACACACATGCAGAATTACAAGCTATAGTAAGGAGTTACTTTTTTAACCAAATTAAAGTTCAATGTTAAAAGGTGGAAAAAATAAGAGTTCACTGTTTATGAAACCTTGGCTATGGCAGATTCTTCTCCATGATAATCTTAACAAATCACAAGTTGCTGCCATGAATAAAACAGCAATTATCAGAGACATTTTATTTTTTTAATTAGAAATCTATCATTTCCAGAAGTTGATGAATTTTGCACTTGAAGTTCATTTCAGTCCAAATTTACTATACCTGTGCTGACTTTTTAAATTGGAGGATGAGGGGGGGCGGGGAATTCTCCAGACCTGCTAGCTGCTGACAAGGATCATGCTGGCTCAGAGAACCAGGTGTCACGATGATCCTGCCCCAGTCTACCCAGCTCCTGTTTCTGCCCATAGTGGGTGTAACATGATAATTATGATTTCTTCAAAAGTGATTCCAAATAAACCTGTTGGACTTTAACCTGGTGTTGTGAGACTTCCTACTGTGCCCGCCCCAGTCCAACACTGGCATCTCCACATCATGGATGGAAAAAGTGTTAAAGAGTTTCACTTCCTCTTTGCAGACCATTTGTAGAAACCACAGATGTCAATCAGGTATAGTCTTTGTAAATATTGTGATCAGGAACATTGTGGGGCTTGAGATGCATTCAAGTGTGAAAGGAAAGGTTAATAAACTCAGACAATCCATTAAGCCGTGAATGAAAGTCTATTTCAAAGCACTGCACTATGAAATTGAAAGAAATCAAAGGTTTTCAATGGAATAGAGACAATTTCCATTTCTTCAGCATTCAACAAAGTTTAAAGATGAGATAAAAGCTGTGTGAATGCATGGGAGTTAAGTGAATAGCTGCAGAGTGGAACATCATCCCCCTCTCCCTCTTTAGTGAAATTTGGTTGTCTGAGGAGGATGGGTGCTGAATGGGGGCCTGAATGGGGAAAGGGGGAATAGAGGTGGTTGGGCCACTCTCATGTCTGATGATGTTGTGGGCGCTGGGGGGAACAGTTATTTATCAGCAAGAGGGGAGGATTCCCCTTTTTGGTGAGGGGTTGGTGATGTTCCCTCGGTCAACTGGGGCACTCTTTCCATTTTTGAGGGAATTGCGGGGGCCTGTTTCTGACTGCGGGGATTAGTGTACACCATAAAAAGCTGCCCTGATTTCTGAAAAGCCAAATTGGCCGGTGGATTTTCCTAGATGCATGAGTTTGCAGCCGTTACTTGCACCTGACAGATGCTCCCAGTATCAACGGGAAAGCCTGCAGATTCCCGCTGGCGTGGGCACTTAGACCCAATACGGGAGAATTCCACTTAGGACCTTAACATGGGAGAAAAGAGAAGGAACTCACTACTTCTTCATTGACAGCTTTTCCCAAACATTACTGTATTAGCAGGTTGTGTGTCGTACAAAAATGGTGATCCAAATCATGTAACCCCTCAGCCCATATTGATTTCAGAAGGTATATGAACTGACTACAGCTGTTGTTTCATCGTATAAAACATTCCGGCTATTAGCTTCTGAGTGATTCATTGTCCATTGTGGTGAGATAAGAAAATCACTTTGCCATATAAATATTGTCTTAGTAAACTCTGTTTGAAAGGTAGCCTTACAGCAAGGCATATGTAAAGTCTCAGGTAATTTTCAGTCAATCATTTTCAATGAGATCTTAACATCAGCAAGGTGAGAAATTCCACTAGGCTGGCACTTCTGAATTCAGCTTCAAACTTTCCAGAAACTAGTCAACCCGTAAAACCAGATGTTAATTGTCTCATGGCTATCAGCTTGTGTCAGTGTATTTTCTTGCTTTTCGAAAAGTCAGGGACAGTTCTCCCAGCTACAGTAGTTCAATGGGCTGGGACTCTCAAGCAGAAGCTGTGTTGCGGGCTTCCTGCTGGGAGCCATGGTTTCCAAGTGACTCGGCCTGTCAGATTTCTGGCACTGTCAGCTCCATGCTAGAAATCGCCACAGAACTGCATAAATTATTAAAATATTGATTTAGGTATCATTAGCAGGCCTGGGGCTGATGTCTTGGCCTGCAGAGGGGAGGGTGGGGTCTGGCCTGCCAGTGTGGGGGTGGTGGGGATCGGGAGATCAGGACTGCTGAGAGTGAAGGAGATTGAGGCAGGCCAGCGGTTAGGGAGGGGGGGGGCGGTTTGCTCAGGTCTTACAAGGACACATCCAGGGAACTAGTGATCAGGACGTAGGATGTTGCACTGGCCAGTGATCAGGAGGCCAGCATGCAGGGATACTGATCCCCACTATTACAGATCAGTGCGTGGGCAGTAGCCTGCTCAGCGCAATGCTGCTGGCCTCTCCAGTGGGATTAGACCCCACCCACTGATGATACTTGCACCAGTGCACTCTGCAGTGTGGGAAATTCTTTTGAAACACCAGCTGAAAGAATCAGCGCAATTTACTCCAGCTTTTATGCAAATTTGACACTTAAGGGACGATTTTACCATTTTGAATCTAAGTGCTGAATCTAGGCGCAATTCAGATCCTATTTGGAAACCTGCTCTCAGGCACTCCTGTAGGTTACTAATCCACACTGTGACAGATAATTGCATGTGCAGTGGCCTAAAACAAAAATCGTGCTGTGGACAGGAGCTTTGAACTGTGCGTGTGCGGTAAAAAAATAATTGAAAAATTGTCCTCTGTCAAATTGCTGAAATATGAAATTAATTTATTAGTCACAAATAAGGCTTATATTAACACTGCAATGAAGTTACAATGAAAATTCCCTTGTGCCTGTTCGGGTCAATGCCCATAACCAGCACATCTTTCAGACTGTGGGAAGAAACCGGAGCATGCAGAGGACACACACGTAAACACGGGAGAACGTACAAACCCCACACAGACACAAGCCGGGAATACGAACCCAGGTTCCTAGTGCTGTGAGGCAGCAACGATAACCACTGTGCCACATAACTAACGGAAAGAGAAAAGAAATAAAATACTGCAAACACTGAATAAGCAAACAATACCTCGATGTTTGAACCTTAATAAATGATCCAGAAAGTGAAATTTCTGTTTTGTTTCTATTGTAAAAATAAACTTGAGTAAAAAGCATCAATTCACCATTTCACATTTACTTATTTGCAAATGTTTGCTAGGACAGGGAATTCACCCAACATTTATTGTTTAATAAGATTTGTTTGTGCTGTCTAGTTTTTTTATGTATTGAGTATTATAAGTAAATTATTCTTAACTAAATCACATCTTTGTTGAATTCTAATTGTGAGTGACAGATAATTCAGACACACCAAGTGACAAATCCAATCTATAACTCATGAAATACTAAATTAATTAGTCTGTCTGTCTGAGGTTCTGATTACACGGAGCTGTTGCACTACATTAGAATGTAAACTGCTCATCAGGTACCACCAGGACCATTGCTTCCTGGTTACAAAAGATTATGGATTTACATATTGAAGAATTCAACCAAATTCATATGAATTCTTAAAAGGAGGCTGAGAGTTAAACTCTGAAATAAGCCCGTTAGCAGGTTTTTCTGGATCATGATAAATGTTTAGCGCACCTCTGGTCAAGATGAGGCAGGCAACAGACAAAACTCATGCTGCCTGCTTGTCCCAGTGATTGGGGTTTGCAACCTGGTGCTTAAATATGCTGCTGGTTGGCTGTGTGCTTAGCAGGAGGCTTATTTGTGCGTATGGTTATCATTGGTTCCACTCCACTTCCACATCTTAAAGACAGGAGGAGTATTCAGGCTGCAGCAGGTGATAGAACTGTGTGTGAAAGTCTTTCAGGGGAAGGACTGCCAGTTAAGCAGCAGGACAGACAGAGTGCTTCCAGGCTCCCTGAAATAACATAGAAAACCTTGGTCTAGGAGTGGGAATAGAGGAGAGAAGCCCTGTAATCACAGAGAACCAGAAAGCCCTCCAGGTATCCACAGTGAAGAGAACGTAAGCAGGAACCACAAAATCAGTTCAGGTGGCGTGGTTTCAAGAATCTGGCTGCTATACAAAAAAAAATCAATTACCTCCTACTTGTGATTGGAGTTACCTTCAAATATCATCACCTAAAAACTACACCACCAGCCTTCCACACTGCTCGATACACTGAAACAACCTGTTCATTCACCACTTTCCTTTGGGTACTCCACTTTTCTCCCACAGTCCAAAACATATGCTGGTTAGATGCATTGGCCATGCTACATTCTCCCTCAGTTACCCGAACAGGCGCCGGTATGTGGCGACTGGGGGATTTTCATGTTGCCATGTTAATGTCAGCCTACTTGCGACACTAATAAATAAACTTTAAAACTTTAAACTTAATAATCAGGACTTAGCTAACATCCTCACAATTCTACCTCACCCACATATACCTATCAATTCTATATTTCTCATATCTCTCAGATTCCACATACATGCAGTGACTTTTCTATGACAAACAAACCAGCCAAACACATTGCAGCACATACAAAGCTATTGTTCCTTCTATCTTGTAGGACAAGATCATACACCGCAGTTGGTAGCAAAAGACACACAGACATAGAACGTAGAACATAGAACAATACAGCACAAACAGGCCCTTCGGCCCACGAGTTGCGCCGATCACATCTACCAATCCACAGACCTATCTATAACCCCCTATCCTATTCTTTTCCATATATTCATCCAGAAGTCTCTTAAAAGACCCCAGTGAGTTTGCCTCAACAACCTCCGACGGCAGTCGGTTCCATTCACTCACCACCCTCTGAGTGAAAAACCTACCCCTGACATCTCCTTTGTATTTGCTTCCCTGCACCTTAAATCTGTGACCTCTCGTAGTGACCATTTCAGCTCGGGGAAATAGTCTCTGAGAGTCCACCCTATCTATTTCTCTCAACATTTTATAAACCTCTATCAGGTCGCCTCTCAACCTACGTCTCTCCAGTGAGAAGAGTCCCAGCTCCCTCAACCTATCTTCATAAGGCCTGCCTCCCAATCCAGGCAGCATCCTTGTAAATCTCCTCTGAACTCTCTCAATAGCCTCTACATCCTTCCTATAATGAGGCGACCAGAACTGCGCACAATACTCCAACTGGGGTCTGACAAGAGTCTTATAGAGCTGCATCATTACCTCCTGACTCCTAAACTCTATTCCTCGATTAATGAAGGCCAGTACACCGTACGCCTTCTTGACCACTTCCTCCACCTGCGAGGCCGATTTAAGAGTCCTACGGACCCGGACACCGAGATTCTTCTGCTCTACAGCACAGCTAAGACTCCTACCCCTTATATTGTACTCCTTCATCCCATTATTCCTGCCAAAATGGACCACTACACATTTATCTGCGTTGAAGTCCATCTGCCACTTCTCCGCCCAGTCTTGCATCCTGTCTATGTCCCGCTGCAACTTTTGGCATCCCTCCAGACCATCCACAACATCACCGATCTTTGTATCGTCGGAGAACTTGCTAACCCATCCCTCCACTTCCTCATCCAGGTCATTTATGAAAATGACAAACAGCAGGGGTCCCAGAACAGATCCCTGGGGCACTCCACTGGTTACCAACCTCCATGCAGAACAAGACCCATCCACAACCACTCTCTGCCTTCTGCCGGCAAGCCAGTTCTGGATCCACGAGGCCAAAGCCCCTTGGATCCCATGCCCTCTCACCTTCTCCAGAAGCCTTGCATGTGGGACCTTATCAAACGCCTTACTAAAGTCCATGTACACTACGTCCACCGCCCTTCCTTCGTCAATGTGTTCAGTCACATTTTCGAAGAACTCAACTAGGCTCGTAAGGCATGACCTGCCCTTGACAAAACCATGCTGACTATTTCTAATCAGTCCAAACTTCTCCAAATGTTCATATATCTTATCCCTCAGAAGCCTCTCCATCAGCTTACCAACCACTGAAGTCAGACTCACCGGTCGGTAATTTCCTGGACTATCCCTGTTCCCTTTCTTAAAGATAGGAACCACATCCGCAATCCTCCAAAACCTCTCCTGTTTCTATGGACGACGCAAATATCATCGCCAGGGGCTCTGCAACCACTTCCCTCATCTCCCACAATAACCTGGGGTACATCCCATCCGGTCCCAGAGACTTGTCTATCTTGATAGAATTTAACAGGTCTAACACATCCTCTTTCCTAACATCCACATACTCAATCTTTTCCGTATGCCTCAAACCTGCAGTGCAATCTCCCAGTTCACTTTCCACCGTGAATACCGAGGCAAAGTACTTGTTAAGCACCTTTGCCATTTCTTCCGGATTCATACAGACTTTTGCCCCTTCACCTTTTATAGGCCCTGTCCTTTCTCTTCTCATCCTTTCACTTTTCACATATTTGTAGAAGGCCTTGGGATTCTCCTTAATCTTACCTGCCAAGGCCTTCTCATGACCCCTTCTGGCTCTCCTAATTTCCTTTTTAAGCTCCCTTCTACACACCTTATACTCCTCTAGATCCCTAACATCTCCTAGTTCTCTGAATCTTTTATACACCTTTCTTTTCTTCCTGACTAGGTTCACCACAACCTTCGTGCACCACAGTTCCCACGTCCTACCAAAACCTCCTTGTTTCCTTGGAACGTTGTCTTGCAGTGCCCTAGACAAACATTCCCTGAAAAACCGCCACTTCTCTTTTGTACTCTTCCCCAAGAACACCTCCTTCCAGTTTATGCGTCCAATTACCTGCCTAATGTTTTCATATTTCCCGTTACTCCAGACATACACCTTCCTAGCCTGCCTGATCCTATCTTTTTCCATCACTATCGTGAAAGAGATAGAATTATGATCCCCATTCCCAAGATGCTCACCTACCGTGAGATCCAACATCTGTCCTGGCTCATTAGCTAGCACCAGGTCAAGTACAGCCTCTCCTCTTGTAGGCTTTTCCACGAAATGTGTCAGGAAACCTTCCTGAACACACCTAACAAACTCCACACCATCCAAACCCCTTACCCTTGGGATATCCCAGTCGATGTTTGGGAAATTGAAATCTCCCTTCACGACAACCCTGTTATTTCTACATCTGTCTAGGATCTGTTTCCTATCTGCACCTCAAGTTCCCTGCTGCTGTTGGGCGGCCTATAGAATGCACCCAGCAAATTTATCAAGCCTTTGCTGTTCCTAACTTCCACCCACAGAGACTCCGTAGACGATCCCTCCCTGTCTTCCACCTTCTCTACAGCCATGTCACTGTCCCTGATCAACAGTGCCACACCACCTCCTCTTTTGCCCCCAACCCTGTCCCTCCTGAACAGGGATCTCCTGATTCCCTTGGAGGAGAACATACTGTGAGTTATAGGGCTGGAAATAACTGAGGATGTTGAATCTAGAAAGCATCAATGATGGCATCTTCTTTGCCTCAATCCCAATCCCCCTCAAACTATTATATGGTAGGATTGTGGTGAACATGCACACCTTGCTTTCCAACCAAGCCTCTTCTCACATCCAATCCTTTCCTTCTGTGTTTTTGCTTTTAGAGACTTGTTGCCGGGGCCATCCACTGCCTCATGATAGAACAAAGAACAAAGAACAAAGAGCAACACAGCACGGGAAACAGGCCCTTCGGCCCAACGAGCCCGCACCGTCGTCCTAACGTCTTAATGACATATCCATGACTTTAGGCTATGCCTATTGTGGAAGATTCCCATATAGGGACCAATATAGGGACAATTTGTTACCCAATCAGCCTAAGAGCACATTTTTGGGATGTGGGAGGAAACCGGAGCACCCGGAGAAAACCCACACAACCACGGGGAGAACACGCAAACTCCCGCAGACACAGGCCCAAATCTATGTGTCTGCACAGCAACAGCGATAGTCTCTGAGCTGTCATGTTGCCCATCAGATGGTCCAGTTTAAGCATACACTAACGACTTGACGCACTAGGCCACTCCTGAAGCAACATCCAAGAGCAGCCCTCGCACGACCTGCCGAATGCATGCACCTTGTTGGTCAACAAGGTGGACCGAATTGCCTGTGGAAACAAATAAGATATTTCATGTGGCTGTCCAAGAGACCCTTAAACAACCCTAGCGTGCCTGCTCCCACCACCTTACTCGGCAGTGCATTCCACACCCCCACTACCCTTTGTGTGAAAAACTGCCCTCTAATATTCGTCTTATACATAACCCCCCTCACCCTAAGGCCATGACCCCTCGTCGAAGCCTGCGAGCAAGAGCACATGTCAGGTGAAGGAGCACCGTCATACTGAGGTGACAATCACAGCCACTAGCTCAGGTACTGACTCGCCATACATTTTACAGGTTAATTTGAGCAGATTCTGCAAATGATTTGATTTGATTTATTATTGTCTCTTGTATTAACATACATTGAAAAGTATTGTTTCTTGTGCGCTATACAGCCAAAACATACCACTCATAAAGAAGGAAGAGACAGGGTGCAGAACGTTGTGTTACAGTCATAGCTAGGGTATAGACAAAGATCAACTTAATGCAAGAAAGGTCCATTCAAATTCTGGCAGCAGCAGGGGAGAAACTGTTCTTGAGTCAGATGGTATGTGACTTCAGACATTGATTCGCTAACCTCTTGTCTACCAAGCAAAATTAGAAAGATTGGGGCACCTCCTGTGGCCAGGGTACGTGGTAAGAACATCATAGTGGGCCTCCATGATGTTCAGTAGCCGTAAAGGGAAGCATCACTAGATTAGGGGTGTGCCATCTTTTTGAATTGCGGGACCACACCTTCATGTGAAGCGGTCCTGGGTCGCAAGCTGTATAAAGGCTGCTAATTAAATATGGCTCCTGGAGTGAGCCCGTGACGGGGTTGCCTGCCTATAATGCAGTGCCTTTCACATTCATTATTTGAGATGAGAAGCAGACAATATTTGAAAACCTCTATGACTCTCTGACTGTATAATATGATATAAAAACTCACCATTGTGGCCAGACCTAGCGCAACGGGGAAAAATGCAACCCACTATTTTCATTACTCTTGGACACTAGTCATACGGATTTAGGTGATATCCTCAAGCACAATAAATATTAATGACATCTCAATCACACTCATCACAGTCGAGGCTGCCTCCAGCCGCAGTTTGTTGAGCTAAATTTGCCTCATGCAAAAATTGCTGCACTTTACAAGTAATTTATTGCATAAAACACTTTGGAGCTCTTTTAATGTGAAAAGACCTGTATAAATACTAATATTATCATTCTGTATCAATTTGAACAGTCCTCCTCCACCTCCTCCACTAATGATACTGCAACTGCAGCCAGGAAATGGGAATATGCACCGTATCTAAAACCATTGGCAACAATCCGATCCAGGATTGCTGAAAACATTATACCCTGCAGAGGGAGATTAAATCAGTTTATCATGTGGTTGGTGCAAAAATAATACAGCGGATGGCGGTGCAGGATCTGGATCAGGTGGGTTTATTTCTCAGCAGTGATTTTCTGAAGAATTTGGCGATGAGTACAATGGGTATAGAAGGATATGTGCCAATTGTGGGCAATTGGAATTAGCTTAGAGGTTTAAAAAAAGGACGGCATGAACAAGTTGGGCCGAAGGGCCTGTTTCCAATGCAAAACCTGCTATGATTCTATGGGTAAGAGACTTTGTTTTTGCAAATTTCATTAATTGCAATAGGATTTCAGCGTATTTCTACTTTTTATACTTCTTCAGGAAGTGTCAGCATCATTGACAAAGTCAGTATTTGTTGCTTCTCCCTAAAATCCTATCCACAGGGCCAGCATGGTGGCACAATGGTTAGCACTGCAGCCTCACAGCGCAGGGATCCGGGTTCAATTCTAGCCTCGGGTGACTGTCTGTGTAGAGCGAAGACGTTTTCTCTATGCCTGTGTGCATTCCCTCTGGGTGCTCCAGTTTCCTCCCACACTCCAAATGCGTGGATTAGCCATGCGTTGATTGGCCATGCTGCATTTCTCCTTGGTGTTGGGGGATTTGTAGGGTAAATCTGTGGGGTCCCTGGGTGGGATTGTTGTTGGTGCAGGCTCAATGGGCTTATGACTTCCTTCTGCAGGGATCCTTCCTACTGTAGGGATTCTATAAGAAGCACAAAAGAAAGGTTTAACAGGAACTAAAGGGTAGTTCATACAGAAAGAGTGGCTCATTTCTAGTTAATCTCCATGCACATTCTACTGGTGCTGCATATCAATAAATTAACAGCTTCACTCTAAACTGGAACATTTGAAACCAGAGAATAATAGAGCACAGAAGGAGGCTATTCAGCCCAGCGTGTCTGTACCGGCTGTTTGAAAGAGCTGTGCAATTAGTCCCACACCCTGGTGCCTTCCCTGTAACCCTGTAATTTTTTTCCCTGCAATATATGTCAATGGTCAACATTTCTTCACATACTGACTTCTTCAAGCTCAGCTAAGGAGGGGAGGAGGAGCCATGAACATAAGCAACGATAAAAAAGAAAATCAAAACACAAGCTGATCACTCATATACCTTTCAGAAATTGATTCAGAGCATCATAGCCAGAGGTCTGAGAACAGATGGCTGGCCTGTCCTCTCTGCTAGTGTTTGGCACAAGGGATGGACAGGAAGAGAAAGCAATTTAAAATAGGAGCAAGGATATAAGGACTGTGTTTATCACTTATCCAGACATGTAAAAATTGTATTACAGTAGAATTAACCCCCAAATTATTTTTAAACAAAGCATGCTAATTTTTAGAAGATGACTTACTCCTTGGAAACAAATATACACATGGGGTTGATTCCTATCATCAATTGTACATCAGTTTCAAGCCAATATGAGGAGGTGATGGGATTAAAGGGAAGGCAATGGTGTAGCGGTATTATTGCCAGATTGTTAATCCAGAAATGTAATTAATGTTTTGGGGATCTGGTTTCAAATCCGCCCATCTTTGAATTTAATTTAAAAAATCTGGAATTAGGAAGCTATTGATAAATATGAAACCATTGTCAATTATCAGAAAAACCCATCTGGTTCACTAATGTTCTCAGGCCAAAGAAATCTACCATCCTTACCTGGTCTGGCCTACATGTGACTCCAACAAAGTGATTGACTCTCAACAACCCTTGGGCAACTAGGGATTGGGAATAAGTTCTGACCCAGCCAGAGACTCCTATGTTACACTAATGAAGAAAAAGAAAAGCTTATTTTAAACAATAATGATAAAGCAGGATTTTCTATTCTAGAGACTAAGTACAGTGGGAGGTCAGGAAATCAGCATGCTTCCAGCTGTGTAGTGGGGTGGGTTGTCACGCCAGATCATTTGCTTTCAGTTTATTATGCATAAACAAGCAGCTCATCAAATCTCATGGTGGAATTGACTAGGATTCATCCTTCCTATATTACCTCAAGGGGATTGCAGTTCAGCATAGGGAGAGAATGAATGATCTCATCTGCTCTGCCAGATAAGTCAACCTTCTCCTCACTCTCAATTCACATCTCATAAAACCATCAAGCATTCACAAGGTTAGAGTCCACAGGGGTCTCACGCACTGCCAGCACAGGGACATTGTTACTGATTCTTTCACACAGTTTAACATCATTCTCTCTTATGATGTTTTGCACAAGTTACGCCTTCAGCTTTATTCAGCATACACAGTAGGCATGCATGCTTATTATCTGCTTTTGCATCAGTCCTGTTCCACAGTCTATCCATCATTCTTTATGCAAAAAAAAAATCGTCCACAACAGGAAGAGACCCCAGATGGGACGGGGATGCCAGAGCTGAGGCATTCACTCCCAACTTACTTTCCCATCAGTTGGAAAATTGACTTTTATCGCCATGCCAAATTTTGTGCCCCCCACCCACCATGGTTTCCACCACTGGTAAGATTCCCACTATCCACTCTTCCTAATCCTTCTATTTAAAAAAAACTCAATATACTTTAATGTTAATAAGATATTGGAGAAGTGTCAGCAAACCGTAACATTTAACTTGTATTCCAACCAAACGAGATAGATACCCAAATCCCACTAGGAAGCATGAAAAACCCAATCTCATCTTGGCTTTCACAATATCTTGAAACTCTTCAAAAGTAACAACTGTTTGCCAAACCAGAGAGATCAAAGATTAGAATGCTGTAATAAAATGCAGCAAAGAATTTATTTTCCTCCCTCTCTCAAAAATGTTGTGCCCAGGTTTGCAAAGTAACCATCCTGAGAAGAAAAGTTTACAAAAACCATGACCTTATGGAATAAAACATGGAAATCTTCTCCATACAACTAGTGCTGGGAAGATGACTGACTGAACTAATCGGCCTCAAAGTGGAGTCACTGCATTGAGATCAGCCGAGAAACAATTAACCGTATATTCCCTTGTTTATTTAACATCTTCATGAAGTGTAAAAAATCTTTAAGCCTTTTATTCTACCATCTATACAATTGGTGTGCGTGGGTCCAGGGAATACGTCTGACAGATGGCTGTGATTTTCCTCCATGCTTTTTTATTCAACTAAAGGCATGGGAAGTAGTGCAATTCAAAGACTAATGCTATATTACATCCAAACTACTCTTCCAGTAGCAAAAAGTTACTGAAAGCAAATGTAGTAAGGGACATGAATGAAAATAAAATTTCGTTTTGAAAAGACTGCCAAACTATTGTGGGAGTTGAGCAGAAAAAAGAGAAGGTACAAATGAGAAGGTTCAATATTCTCCAAAGAAGTCAGCCCATTGAAAACTTGGGATATGAATAGAAAAGTTAAGACCTCAATTGTACATGGTGGGAGTGAACAACCGCTATACTGGCACAATCACAAGCATATACAAATAACTAGCAAAGCTCTTCTATCACCAGTGTTGGCTGGTCCAGGAGAATGGATCTCACCAACTATATTGAATACAGAACTACAGTTAATCACAGAGATCCATAAGCCTCACAACAATGCAACCACAACTGCTAGCGTGGAAACAAAAGCCCAACATTTAATGGGAACAGCATTCCCTAGGGAGAGGATATCATTCAGACAAACAGCCAAAAACAACACATAAATGCACCATTCAGAGACCTGTACAGTTTAACAGCTATTGATGGGATTTTCTGGCTACACTTGCCCCAAGACCAGAAAATCCCATCCACGGTTAACAGATCTTTACATGGTCCTATCCCACTTAGTATAATTCCCGTGCTGGTCTGGATGGGAAAATTCTATGTGTGCAATGCATGTACAGCAACAGACAAGAATAACAGTTTCTTAATGTATGCGAATAGTAATGGTATTTTAGGCAATTTGGGTAAATCATAGAGATGATCATGCATGAAAATGAGTAATTTGTTCAATAGAGAAAGGGGGATGTTTGGACTTTAGAATGCAGCGGTAATTCATGTCCTATCTGGCCTTGCATAGTCAGGTGATTTCCACCATGAGGCATTCTCTCTATAAACACATTTTACAAGTTCAATAAATACTATAATAAAGATTATAGTATTAATAAGATTAAGTGACTAAAGAGGTGGATGGAGTGACTAAAGAGGTGGATGGGGGTAAGGCAGTTGATGTGGTATATATGGACTTTAGTAAGGCATTTGATAAGGTGGCCCATGGAAGACTTCTGCAGAAAATGCAGATGTATGGGATAGAGGGTGATTTAGCTAATTGGGTTAGGAATTGGCTAGCAGATAGAAGACAGAGGGTGGTGGTTGATGGGAGTTATTCATCGTGGAGTTCGGTGACAAGTGGTGTACCTCAGGGGTCTGTTTTGGGGCCCCTGCTGTTTGTAATTTTTATAAATGATCTGGATGAGGGTATTGAAGGATGGATTAGTAAATTTGCAGATGACACTAAAGTCGGTGGAGTGGTAGATAGTGAAGAGGGGTGTTATAGTTTGCAGAGAGACTTGGACAAGTTGCGGAGCTGGGCCGAGAGGTGGCAAATGGAGTTTAATGTGGAAAAGTGTGAGGTAATGCACTATGGCAGGAATAATAAATGTGTAGAGTATAGGGCTAATGGTAGGATTCTTAGTAGTGTTGATGAACAGAGGGATCTTGGTGTGTATGTGCATAGATCCCTGAAAGTAGGCAGTCAAGTCGAGAAGGTTGTTAAGAAGGCATATGGAGTCTTAGCTTTTATTGGTAGGGGGATTGAATTTCGGAGCCGCAACGTCATGTTGCAACTGTACAAAACTCTAGTGCGGCCGCACTTGGAGTATTGTGTGCAGTTCTGGTCCCCGCATTATAAGAAAGATGTGGAGGCATTGGAGAGGGTACAGAGGAGGTTTACCAGGATGTTGCCTGGTATGGAGGGCAGGTCTTATGAAGAGAGGCTGAGGGATTTGAGGTTGTTTTCGTTAGAAAGGAGGCGGCTAAGAGGGGACCTAATCGAAACATATAAGATGATTAGAGGTTTAGATAGGGTGGACAGTGATAGCCTTTTTCCTAGGATGGAGAAAGCTAGCACGAGGGGACACAGCTTTAAATTAAGGGGTGATAGTTATAGGACGGATATCAGAGGTAGGTTCTTTACCCAAAGGGTGGTTCGGGAGTGGAATGCCCTGCCTGCAGCAGTTGTAGATGCGCCAAGTTTGGTGGCGTTTAAGAGGTTAGTTGATAAGTATCTGGAAGAGAAGGGAATGGTTTAGTTTGGAGAGGCATTGCTTTTAATATTGGTCGGCGCAACATCGAGGGCCGAAGAGCCTGTTCTGTGCTGTAATGTTCTATGTTCTATTATATTTTACTTGCTTTGGGTGGCATGGTGACACAGGAGTTAGTACTGCTGCCTCACGATGCCAGGGACTCTGGTTCAATTCCTGACTTGGGTCACTGTCTGTGTGAAGTTTGCACGTTTTCCCAGTGCAAGGGTTTCCTCTGGGTGCTCCAGTTTCTTCCCACAATTCAAAGATGTGCAGGTTAGGCTGATTGGCAATGCTAAAATGCCCCTTAGTATCAGGAAACCAGCTAGGGTAAATGCATGGGCTTATGGGGATAGGGCCTGGGTGGGATTGTGGTTGGTGCAGACTCAGTAGGCTGAATGGCCTCCTTCTGCACTGTAGGATTCTATAATTCTATGATTGTCACTATAAAGGTGTTAAATAATTGAATATTTGGTCAGTGCTTCTATTTGTTTAGGTATAGTTCCCTGCAATTCATTGAATATATTTATTACTGAGGTAGGCATATCTTTAATCTACGCAGGCATCAGTGGTTTTGAGACGCTGTTGGGAAAGTGGAATTGAAGCCAGAATCAGATCCACCATGATCTTATTGCATGGTGGAGCAGTCTTGTGTAGCTGGATGCTCTACTGTTTCTCCTATTTCTTATGATTTTATGACCGCAGCTTCAGATCAGGAGGAAAGAACGAAGTGACTTGCAGAGGTGTGTTATGACTATATTATAACTCAAACAATATTTAGACTTTATCCACTGAACCGTTGAGTGTACGTTTTAGATTGTTATATAAATAATTTACGCGTATGGAATAAATGGGGTTTGTTTGTAGTTGTGCTTCAGCACAGCCTTTCTCCCTACAGCTCTCTGGATGGAATCCATGTGCCATTTCCCAGGTGATGTTTGTTAATAATGCACTCAGTGGGATAATAATATTAATGGTTTTTGAACCGCAAGTCCTTTGTTTGCACTGACAGGAGCAGTGGGACTGCTGTCTTCAACACTTACAGTTCTAATATTCTCTGAAGACATGTGAGTCAAAAGGAAACCAGTGCAGTGATTAATCAATTACAAAATGATTTCACTTTCTAAACAGCAAACATCATTTCTGATTAACCCACTGGAACTAGGCCATATTTTGCATTTGTTAAATACTTGCACCCTACCTCTTTACATATTCCAAGACTGTACGCATAGCCTATTACATTATAGAGAACCAATTCTATGAATATCTGAAAAATCCACTGCCAGGCGACAAGGTGATATAAAATGCAAGCCAAAAGCTGGTGCAAAACTAGCTTGACTGAAGTGGAATAATGTTGAGGCAGCTAACTTATTTTCAATAGCAATCCAAAGCAAGTTGCAATATTAATCAATCATTTCCTAAATGCTAAACATTTACCAACTCATTAATACTTCTGTCTAATCCATTTATTTATTTATTATCCACTACTAGGCATACATTAACACTGCAATGAAATTACTGTGAAAATCCCTTTGTTGTCACATTCTGATGCCTGTTCGGGTACACTGAGGGAGAATTTAGTATGGCCAATCCACCTAACCTGCACATCTTTGGATTGTGGGAAGAAACTGGAGCAGCTGGAGGAAACCCATGCAGACACAGTGGGAATATGCAAACTCCACACAGACAGTGACCCAACCTGGGCATCAAACCCAGGTCCCTGGCACTGTGAGACAGCAATGCTAACCACTATGCCATTGTGCCACCCCAGGAGATGGAACCACAAAAATAATGCTGTTTTTGAACAATAACAATCTTGGCTTTTCTCGCAATTGGAATTCTAATTTGTGCTAATCTCCCAAGATCACTGTTAGTGGTGTATTATTTATATAGAGAGAACAGTAAAGAACCCTCACAAGGGAACATTTTGAAATGAGATTGTGATTTTGCATCTCAGGGTACATTACAAGTTTATGCAACAATGCAATGGGATCAACTGAGAGGTAGCTTGTTCAGTTGAAATTCTATATATTCACCACATTGGTTACAATTACTCTTCCTTTTCTAAAATCCAGTAGCTGAATAATAATGGGCACTGCATTTCCTTCAACCTGCCCCACGTAAAGATAGGAGGGAACTCATGCACCATCCCAAAAGCTGCCCTACAATAATTTAACATCACCCTGGAGATTAGGTTTTGACAATGAGATTTTCAAGCAGCATTTCTGACCCGTAAGTATTTGAAGTTTTGTCAGGATTTTCTGTAGCCTGGAGTTTTAAAAGATTTAGTTCATCTTTGCTAAGACTGCTGATGCTGAACTAGAACTAGAAGCTATACTTCCAAAAGAAATTCAATAGAATCTTCTGCTGCAGTGAAGAATTTTATATTTCTGCCTTCAGCTACCGAGCCTTTCTTTGGAGTTTTATCCTGGCAATTTTACCTCTGTGCCTCTTCTTTAATGTCAGAATCTTTTTTGAAATTTTCATCAGTCTTCAAGTATTTTGGGTTGTCTCTGCAATTTAATGAGGTTTGGATTTCTTTTTTCCCATGAATTGACATCATGCTGTGTGGTGTTAGTTAAATTTTGCCAGGTTTTCACAATTATTTTGTATTCTGAAGCAGGTTGGCTATAAATTTTTCCCTATTAGAATTATTTAGAATTATATAGTACAGAGTCCAAGCTAGAAGCTATCTCCATACTTAAATCCAGACATGACTCTGTCCACATTGACCCTGGGGTGGGTTATGTGCTCTCCAACATCACTGTACTGTACTCAATTCAACATTAACCCTATATGTGCAAGACTCTTGTATTGTGCTTGGATGGCTCACAGCTCTGGAGTCCCTGCAGGAATAGAAGTCAGGAATGGTGACTGCTGCAGGGACTACAGGCAGTCCCATCATGTTGTGGAACCGAGGTGAATGCAAGACCAGGTATCTCATTTAGGAGTAGTGGCCTTGGTAGTAATAGGGTGTGGGTGAGGGAGTGCATGTTCAAGGATCAGGGAGATGATTAAAAGGGGATTTGAAGCTGAATGCCTCTGATAGGCTTGGGAAACCTGAAAAGGAGACTTCTTCCCCAGACCACAACCTGCCCGACATCTGCCCACGTAGATAAAATTCCACATATGGCATGGTCCTTCCTCACAACCTTCACCCCCACTCTCCCCCCACCAAAACCACCACCACCTTACCCTGTCCTTGGTAAAATGCCACTAGAGATGAAATGGGGCCTTCAAGTAACCATTGATTAGCCACTTCCAGGCCTCAAGCGCTGCCCCCGTAAAACATCAGGTATGGGTGGGTAGATGATGGGAAAACCACCCACTGGATTTTACATGATCTCCCATTTTCAAACGTGCCAGCAAAAGGACATAAATATCCAGCCTTATATTTCTGCAAATCAAACTTCTGGTGCTACGAAAATTATGATCAAGTTCAGTTTTTGTTGTTTTACAGTGAGCACTAGTTCAATTATCATCCAATGTGCAAAGCACTATTTTACACAAAGCTGTCAGCATTGAGTCAATGTTGGATGTGGAATTTTCAGTGATGCTTTTGGTTCATATTTAGGGCATCACCCTTGCAGCAAAACTATAATGTGGTTACCTGGGGTAATCTATGCCCATTACATCTGGCGTGGGGTGACAGCTTGTGTTTGCTTCAACCTGAATTTGATGTTGTATTATCTGTAACTAGTGGTGTTCCATAGGGATCAGTGCTGGGACCACTGCTGTTTGCAATATATATAAATAACTTGGAAGAAAACATAGCTCGTCTGATTAGCAAATTTACTTCTGATACTAAGATTGGTGGAGTTATGGATAGTGATGAAGATTGTCAGAGAATACAGCAGGATATAAATAGGCTAGAAAATTGGCAGGGAAATGACAGATGGAATTTAATCCAGACAATGCAAGGTGATGCATTTTGGTAGATCCAATTCAAGTGAGAGCTATAAATAAATGGCAGAACCTTCAGGAACATAGATACACATAGAGAGATCTGGGAGTACAGGTCTACAGATCCTTAAAAGTGGCAGCATAGGTGGAAAAAGTGGTGAAGAAAACATATGGCATGTTGCCTTTATCAGACAGGACATTGAGTATAAAAGTTGGTAAATTATGTTACAGTTGTACAAAATGTTGGTTAGGCCACATTTGGAATACAGTGTCCAATTCTGGTCGCCACAGTACCAGAAGGATGTGGAGGTTTTGGAGAGAGTGCAGAAAAGATTTACCAAGATGTTGCCTGGTATGGAGGATATTAGCTATGAGAAGAGACTGAATAAATTAAGATTGTTCTCTCCAGAAAGATGGAGGCTGAGAGACGACCTGATAGAAGTTTATAAAATAATCAGAGGTATAGATAGGGTGAACAGTTGGAAGCTTTTTCCCATGGCAGAAATGACAATTTCAAGAGGCACAAGTTCAAGATAAGAGGGGGGGGAAGTTCAGTGGAGATGTGTGGGGAAGTTTTTTTTACAGTAAGTAGTCTGACAACACCAGGTTTAAATCCAACCGATTTATTTGATAGTAAACTCGCAAGCTTTTGACTCTATGGCCTTCGAAAAGCTTGCCAGTTTACTGTCACATAAATCCATTGGATTTAAACCTGGTGTTGTCAGACTACTTACTGTGTTTACTCCAATCCAATGCCAGCATCTCTACATCAAGTTTTTTTACACAGAGGATGGTGGGTGTCTGGAATGCTCCGCCAGTTGAGATGGTTGAGGCAGTTATGTTAGCCACATTTAAGACTTATCTCGATAGGCATATGAACAAATGAGGAATAGAGGGATATAAGCACTTGGTTAGATGGGCAAACATGATTGGTGTATTCTTGGAGGGCCGAAGGGTCTGTTCCTGTGCTGTACTGTACTTTGTTCTTGCAAACTGCTCCAAGTCAGATTTCCAGAGTTATTTTTTGAGCAATGAAGTCTTCCTCTGATAACTACAGGAAAAAGCCCTTTCAGACAATCACATAAGTAGATTCTTATTGGAAAGGAGAGATGTTAACCAAGCTCGAATGTTTAAAAAGGAAATTGGTGAGCACTTATTCGAGAATAATAGAGTTGGCACAGCAGAATAGTGTTTAGATTTGCTGCCTCACAGCACCAACGGCTCCAGCTTGATTCCCAGCTTGGGTCACTCTCTGTGTGGAGTTTGCATGTTTTCCTGTTATCTGCGTAGATTTTCTCCGGGTACTCCAGTTTTCTCCCACTGTCTGAAAGATGTGCTGGTTAGTTGGATTGGCCATGCTAAAATCTCTCTCAGTATACCCGAATAGGCGCTAGAGTGTGATGACTAGAGACTTTTCATAGTAACTTCATTGCAGTGTTAATGTAAGCTGACTTATGGCTGATAAAATAAACTTCACCCATCAATCTCTGATACAAACATATGAATTATGTAAAATCCACCAGTAATGGGATTTGAACCCAGACCCTGAGTGCATTCGCCTGGACTTCTTCATTGGCCCACTACATCACCACCTCCTTCAGTTAGACTTCATTGCAACTTAACACAATAGAGTGGCTTCCTAAGCTTCCTAAGACCAAGCAAGGACAGCAATTTCATTCCCGAAAAGAGCGTTAGTGAACCAGATGGATTTTTACAACAATTAATGATAGTTCCTGGTCAATGTTATTGAAACTAACTTTATATTCCAAATGTATTAACCAAATTTAAATTTAGTGAACTGCTACAGCAGGATTTGAACCCTCACTCCAAGAGCATTAACCTAGCTTACTCAGTTACGACACCAGTGACATTACTACTATGCCATATCTCTCCTAAGCTCTATGCATTACATTTGGCTTTAGATTTAACCATGATCTCACTATATTTGCTTTTGATAAGAATCATTCATCTGAATTTTCAAATTATTTGAAACCAAAATTAAGGTAGATTAAAACATTCAGGGTGTCAAATGGGTGATGTGCATCATATATTTTGTTTCACTAGGAAGGCAGGCTGATATGACTCATTTATTGTGCACTTCAATGGAAGATACTGATAAAAAGCAGAAATGCTGGGAAATTTCGGATCTGACAGCATCTGTGGGGAGATATTAGAGCCAAAGTTTCGCGTCTAGATGTCCTTTTGTCAGAGCTCTGACAAAAGATCATCCAGATGCAAAACGTTGGCTTTATTCTCTACACAGATGCTGTCAGACCTGCTGAAATTTTCCAACATTTTCTGGTTTTGTTTCAGATTCCAGAATCCGCAGTATTTTGGCTTTATCCTAGAAGATACTGCTACACTTTTGAGTTGGGAGTTCACGATGACAAGTCCCACTCCAAGGATTCCAGCAGAGAATCTAGATGGATACCATGGTGCAGTACTAATAGAGCTTTGTGCTGTTTAAGGTGCCATTTATCAGGTTAAACCAAAATCCTCTCTGCTATTTGGACACGAGAGATCCCCATGTCCAATTCACCAAAGGGACACGAAGTTCTCTCCAGTGCCTGGCCAATATTTATCCCACGAGCAACATTAGTAAACACATAATCTGCTGATTATTAAATTGCTGCTTGAGGAACCCTCCTGTGCAAGTTGGCTTACATTGACTTTCTCAACACTGTAAAGAAGGGTCATCACAGCCAGAAGCTTATTTATTTCTCTTCACACATGCTGAGCACTTCTAGCATTTTCTGTTTTTATTTCCGTTTTAAATTTCCATGTTGAATCTTGCTTTGTTAGTTCGTTGAGGCTTTATTTTTGTAACTTAAGCAGCAAAGTTACTGATACCTTCCGGTAGTCTTTCTTTTAATATTTGTCTTAGCAGTTTACCTGAGAATTTAACAAGAATTCAGCTCAAAGTCAATCGCTTATTGGTTTTCTTTCTAAATGGATATATCATTTTCCATTGGAACAATTTGCAAAGTACAATGGTATACATTTATAACACTTCTGAGATACTTTCCTCTTATAACTTATTGTTATTTCTATCCGCAGACCCATAGAAAGCCAAGTATTTAGCAGGCAATTGAGAGATTGCTTCAGTGAGGTTTATAATACAGTAAATGGTTTAGAAAAAGTTGATCACAGAATGCCACTTCTAACCGAACAGTGACAGCAAACACAGTTAAACTATAAATTGAAGACTGGTATTAACGAATAATTCTTCACAAAAAGAATACATAGAATGGACTTCTGGTTAATGTGCTGGAAGTGAAAAACTGTGGGCTATTTCATTAGAGATCATTTAGAGAAACTCAATACGATCAGAAATAGTAAATACGGCTTTGTTAAGGGCAGATCGTGCCTTATGAGCCTAGTTGAGTTCTTCGAAAATATGACTGAACACATTGACGAAGGAAGAGCAGTGGACGTGGTTTACATGGATTTCAGCAAGCGTTTGATTAGGTTCCCCATGCAAGACTTCTTGAGAAGGTGAGAGGGCATGGGATCCAAGGGGCTTTGGCCTTGTGGATCCAGAACTGGCTTGCCTGCAGAAGGCAGAGAGTAGTTGTGGATGGGTCTTCTTCTGCATGGAGGTCAGTCACCAGTGGAGTGCCTGAGGGCAGTCCACTGGTGACTGACAACACAAGGTTTAAGTCCAACCGATTTATTTGATAGTAAACTCAGAAGCTTTCGGGGTTTGCCCCTTCGTCAGGCGAATGGAGAGTTCTGGTCTCAGACAGAGCATATGTAATCAGTAATCTGTAAACTGTCTGTGCTGCTATATGCTTTGTTCGAGGCCAGAACTTTCCATTCGCCTGATGAAGGGGCAAACCCGAAGGTTTGCGAGTTTATTATCAAATAAATCGGTTGGACTTAAACCTGATGTTGTCAGACTTCTTACTGATTGAAGGAGATCATTTACTCTTTGCCGGCACCATACACATGATCTTCAGTGGAACCCACATATCTTCTCTGCAATCTCCTTCCAGGATATATTGATTAAGTGAGAGGGTCCCCTGTTACAGTTACTTGGGAAGAGCTCTTCCTATAGTTACCTGATAGCCTGGAGGTAGCTAAGAAAGTTGGGGCCTTGATAGAGAATCTCCCTACATGTTGAAGTGACTCTTTTTTGCCCAGCTGGACCTGCTGAATTGTCATCTGATGATGGAATCCTATAATGCAAACCTTCCCCACCACCACACATCCGCCAGCTTCTTAAATTTTCATATGAATCATGTATGTTGGCTCCTGATAGAAAAATGGAAGCGATGCCCACTTCCTGTTCCATCATTGGAAACAGAGTGTCATTGTTTAAATTCCACCCATAGAATTGCTAATTAACTTAACTAGAAAAATAATTACAGATGCCTTGTACGTAATTAGATTTAAATAGTCCAGAAGGATATTATTAAATAGTTCAATATTTAGTAATGTTTATAATTTCCTTACAATAACAAGGACGTCACAGCTGGTCTCCATAGCTACAATAAACTATTGATTGAAATCCTGATGATGTTTTCAAGGTGACTGGTTACTGGATCATAGTAGGATTAAAAATATCCAAAAGATTAACATGCTGCCCCTAGTGTGTGGGTGGAGAGAACGAGCATTCTCTCTGCGTTTTGTGCTGGATTTTGCTTCTCATTTTCAACCAAACCAATGGCTAGCAGCAATGTACCAAATGTTAGAATTATAGAATCCCTACAGTGCAGAAAGAGGACATTCAGCCCATCAAGTCTGCACTGGCAACACCCCACCCAGGCCCTATTCCTGTAACCCCAACATGTTTACCCTGATACTAGGGTCAATTTAGCATAGTCAATCAACCTAACCCGTAAATCTTCCTGTGGGAGGAAACCAGAGCACCTGGAACCCAAATGTGCAAATTCCACATAGATAGTAACCCAAATTGGAATTGAAACTGGGTCCCTGGCAGCAATAGTAAGCACTGAGCCACTGTGCTGCCCCTCTCTCTGCTCAACTCTCCCTATCAGTGCTCAGCCTGTCCATAAGCAAGTCCTCAGTCGTATCTTCTTGCGGCAACACATAGAAACAACCCCAGGCTCAAACTTGAGTACAAAGGATGTTTGAATCCCTCCTCACTTCCCACATCTTCCCTACTGCCACCCCTGTCCCCAACCCCCCACCCCCCAGCTATGCAGTATGTAGGTCCAGCAACATGTGGAGATACCTATGCACTCCTCAGCTAAACTCCCAATTAGAGACACGTATCTTCATTGCCCTGTGAATATCTCAGGAGAGTTGAAGGTTGATGGAGTGAAACTTAACAAAAAAGCTGGCATGAAGTTCCAAGCCAAATCATATCTAAATGTCATTTTTACAGTAACCCTTATCACTAAGTCAGTATCAACTGAGTGATTCGCATCCCTTTGGACTCAGCTGGAGATGTCAAGGACCACCTAGAGGTATGAGAGGTCATGGTCTTAAGAGAAGGGGTAGCAAGTTTAGAACAGAGTTGAGGGGAAGCTTTTTCTCCCAAAAGGTCGTGAATCTGTGAAATTCACTAAAGTGTGTTGGATGCTGGGACAGGAGTAAATTTAAGGAAGAGTTAGATTCTGAATTCACTCGAGGTAAAGTCTAATGAACTGCTGGGTGTTGTGCCAATGTCTGTTGGTCACAACTTTACCAAAATATCCAGCTACCAGTTGACACAGAAAATGTCTGATGCATGTATGATGGAATCAGAAAAGCAACAGGTCTATCAGCAAAGAAAATAACTTCATGGACAACAGAAGTAATGTTTTAAAGTTCAATTATCACAAGTAGACTTATGTTCACCTTGCAATGAAGTTACTATGAAAATCCCCCAGTCGCCACACTCTGGCACCTGTTTGGATACACTGAGGGAGAATTTTTAGCATGGCCAATGCAGCTAAGCAGACGTCATCATTGATTGCAACAAACAATGGAGAAATGGGTTGCACACTACTTTGAGTTTTATTCTAGAGATAACACAGTTACCAAGGAAGACCTAGGCAGAATAACAGGCTGCATCTCCTGACAGAGCTGGATATTGAACCCAAAGTGAAGAAGCTGAGCAAAAACTATTGACCCGCTTGTCCTTTGGAAAAGCTCCAGGTTCTAATGCTATACTGCCTGAACTCATCAAGTCCAAGAAACCCACACAGCTGCAACATCTGTCTGCTGGAGGGAAGGGGAAGAATATGTGCAATGCAAGAATGGTGACCTAAAGAACAAGGGTAACTACAGTGATTGTAATAACTGTTGGGACATCTTCCTGCTGAGCATTGTAGGAAAACTATTCACCCGAGTTTCCCTTGTCAGACTGCAGATGTCAGCTGAATGCATCTTTTCTGGAACTCAATGTGCTTTCAGAACTGGAAAATTTACAATTAACATAATCTTCTCCGTCCGACCGCTATAAGAGAAAAGCTATAAACAAGAGACCACTGTGTGATGCCTCCATCGATCTTTATAAGGAACTTGACCATGTGAACAAAGGAGGTCTATTTAAGCTGCTGGAGAAGATTGGCTTCCCACTGAAGTTAGTTAGAATAACAAAAGAACAAAGAAAAACACAGCACAGGAAACAGGCCTTTTGGCCCAACGAGCCCGTGCTGCCATTTTAACATTGTGAGTTCCCTCTTCCCCTCATGATCCTTGTCTACCTTTATGGCACTCCACATTGGAAACCAGATTGAGGGAAGACTGCTGCTGCTAAGTGCAATCCCTTTTTTTCCAATTTGGTGGATAAGGTCACTATTTCAGAACGACATATGAACACTTTGAGTCCTTCAGGATGGTGCCATACCTGCTGTCTATCAGCATTGACAATGTGATAAAAGCAAATTACTGCAGATGCTGGAATCTGAAGCCAGAAGTGAAAATTTTGGAAAATTTCAGCAGATCTGGTAGCACCTGTAAGGAGAGAAAAGAGCTGATGTTTTGAGTCGAGATTACCTTTTAAAACTTTGTCTGCAACAGCAATGTAACTGAGGACTCCAAACTATATGTCTATCAAGTCTGCATTCTCAGTACCCTCCTCTATAGTGGTGAGATTTGGATAACATACTGTAGTTTGGGGAAAAGGCTGAGCAGTTTTCTTCCTTGCTGTCTCAGTTATATGCTTGGTATCTCTTGGCAGGAGGAGGTCATCAATTCAGAGATATTGGGAACATGCTAATTCCATCAGCATACATTCAATGCTAAGCCAAAGGGTTCTGCTTTGGCTCAGCTGTACAAATCGGATAAATATCTAAAGACCTTCTGTTCAGTGGACACTGGGTCACAGCCTCCTCAGTCTCCGTGACCTCACTACAAAGAGATCCGTAACATTTAAACAGAAAATTGTGAGAAGAACTATTTCTGACTATTTGAAGGAAACTAGGGTTTACTTTTTGATATTCAGAATGCTCAGGCTACTCAGAAAGGCCACGGGACATTGAATATTTTTATTGTAGCCGTGGATTAATTCTTGTTAGGCAAGCAAATCATAGGTTATCAGGAGGAGATAAGAATCTGGAATTCAAAGCATAAACAGATCAGCCATGATCTTAATGAATGGCTGAGCAGAACAGAGGCACAATTGGTTTATTTCTGTTCCTATTTCATATGTTCTGATGCACATAAATTCATACATCAGTGGATGACAGGAATTAAAAGAGAAGACATTGGCGTCTCTATTCATGATAATGGAATGCCATCTTGAGCCCTCAACTGGGCAACAGCCCCAACGGAATTTGCCATTTAAAAAGTTCCAAACAGAATGTGATAAATGGCCTTATTGGCTATTCATCTCAAGTAGGCAGTTAACCATCACACCTGAGAAACAACTTCACTGAAAATAGACTAAACATGGAAACTTTTTCAATTACTACAACTGGGAAATATATTTTTATTAAATATGCAAGAAAAAGATCTGTTTTATATTTATTATTAATAGTGTACAAATTGTGCATCCTTCAATAATTACTCAACTATTTGACATTGAACAAGATTTAGTTTGCAAAATAAGTGATTTATAGTACACACTGCGAACAGTTCAAAAAATTGCAGCGATTTAAGAGAACTGTGAATGACCACAAATTGCTGGGAATAGCAGTTCACTTAGCTCTAATCTGCTCATGAATACCAATGAAATAATTAAAAGTTATAGAAATCTGCAGTGCAGAACGAGGCCATTCAGCCCATTAAATCTGCACTGACCACAATCTGACCCAAGCCCTATCCCCATAACCTCAGGCATTACTCAAGTTAGATCCCCTGAACTAAGGGGCAATTTAATATGGCCAATCCACCTAACCCGCACATCTCTGTACTGTGGGACAAAGCCAGAGCACCAGGAGGAAATGGGGAGAAGATGCAAACTCCATGCAGACAGTGACCCAAGCTGGGAATTGAACCTGGGTCCCTGGCGCTACAAGACTCAGTGCTAGCCACTGTGTCACCATGCCACACAAGTTAAAGAGACTTAGGGGCTGCTGAGCATAACTATATTGTTAATCACAAGTGACTTGATTTTTCAGTTATTTCCAGGGAGTGAGTGTGTTTTGAATATAATCTTCCTGGATAGTGTGTCAGTTTCCTAAAGCCTCCAGGACGTGGGGATGGGGTGGAGAAAGTTTTTCAGCTCACCCTGCCTGTCACAGGATGATTTACCATCCACTGTGGTGGGATTCCACTCCGGTGTCCCAAACTATTACTCTGGGTTTGTGGATTACCAGTTCAGCAACCTATGTCACTCAGCCTCAGGAGGAACCTCACTTGCCTTCAATTATCTACCCATTTAGCTCCTTGAGAGGCTTGTTAAAGGGTCAGGCTGCAAAGTGATTTAGAAATTGTACACTAGCAATGCAAACAGTCTGGTCCATATCGATACATAGCTATTGGGCGCAAGGTGAGGAGAAATCAATTTATTCCAAAGGTGAGGAAAACTTATTTGCAAAAGAAGCTATTGCCTTAAAATAAAGGCAACAGTTTCTTGTTGGCCATCTTGGCCTTCTAATTCCCTGCCTCTTCCATTGTGAAACAGAGGCAAGTCTAGTCAAGGTTGCCATCTGCCTTTGAGGTTAGTGTTTCACAGAGAGTTCTTACCTCCCAACAATGCTCGTCAATCTTGAATTGGGCACCAAACTGGTCTCTGCCCCAATTCAGTGATTTACATTTGAATATAATGTACATCAGCAATGCAGGTATGACATGGTGTCGGGACCTGGAATTGATTCACATGTCAGGTTCCCAAAAGATTTTTGGTTCTGCAATTCCATACAAGTGCTCCAGCCAAGAAAGGGAACAATTGAAGCATCGAGTGTGGTAACTTTACCCCTGCCACTTCCTGCTGGTGTGTTTGCAAGCAAGGGAAACATAAAATAAGATGGATGGCCAACCCACCACCTTCTTACCCACCCCACCTGTGTTCCCCATTTAACATGGGTGGCATAGTGGCACATTGCCACACAGTGCCAGGGATCCAGGTTCAATTCCAGCCTTGGATCACAGTGTGTATTGAGTTTGCACATTCTCCCTGTGTCTGCGTGATTTTCTCCGGGTGCTCCGGTTTCCTCCCACAGTACATGGATGGGTGGATTAAGTTCATTAGCAATACTAAATTGATGCTAATTCAGGGGATTAGCAAAGTAAATATAAGATGTCACATGAATAGAGTCTGAGTGGGATTGTGGTTGATTCAGACATGATGGGCCAAATGGCCTCCTACTGCACTGTGGGGATTCTGTGATTCTATGAATAGTGGGCAGACACATTATCAGGCTGTGCTGGTCAGTTAAACATCTCTTTCCAATGTTGTCACCATAATCTGAAGGGAGGAGTAAAGTGGGAGAAAATTGGCAAGTTTGCTACCTTCCCACCTCAGGCTAAAAGGTAGGAAGTAGGGGTGGGGAATGGTTAGCTTATGTAGTGGGTCCCCTACACCCACTGGGTACATTTCTCACGAGATCATTTCCTCTTTGTGCCTCCTCCAGGTCTTCAAAATTCTCTGCCTCTTCACCTCCCTAATAAGAAGTTTCACAACACCATTTTAAGGTCCAACAGATTTACTTGGTAGTAAAAGCCATAAACCTGTTGGACTTTAACCGGGTGTTGTGAGACTTCTTACTGTGTTTACCCCTAGTCCAATGACGGCATCTCCACATCTTCACCTCCCTACCAGGTTTCCTGGATTTATCTACAAATATTCTGGCTCTGCTTGTAATAGCCACCACAACTATGTTCTAACACTGCTGGCGCTATTAAGTTGCTGGCCAGTCTAATTAATCATGATGTAGAGATGCCGGCGTTGAACTGGGGTAAATTCAGTAAAGTCTGGCAACACCAACTTTAAATCCAACCAATTTATTTGATAGTAAATCTGCGAGCTTTCGGCCTTTGTGGCCTTCGTCAGGCGAATGAGGTGTTCTGGTCTCCAAAAGCACACATATCAGCTCAGACAGTTTACAGATTGCTGATTAGAATGTGAATCCTTATACCTAACCTGCCATTCAAGTCTTAAAGCGGCTAACAGCAAAGGTTAGAGGGAGGTGTATTGTCTCCAGACAGCACAGTAAGTGAGGTTTTTTGCTAATCCAGGCAAGTCATGGGGGTTACAGATAGTGCGACATGAAGCCAAGATCCCTGTTAAGACCGTCCTTATGTGTGCGGAACTTGGCTATCAGTCTCTGCTCAGCGACTCTGCGCTGTCGTGTGTCGTGAAGGCCCCCTTGAAGAACATTTACCCGAAGGTCAGAGGCCTTTATTTCAGATCAGGGTGATTGCCATTGACTATCGTTGTGCTGTGCAGAATCATGGATTTGGGACTGTGTCTGTGAGAGTTTGCACATTCTCCCCGTGCTTGTATGGGTTTTCTCCGGGTGCTCCGGTTTCCTCCCAACATCCCAAAAATGTGCTCTTAGGTGAATTGGCAAAACAAATTCTCCCTAAATTGTCTCAAATTTGGTTTTTAATCCATAGATCTATAAACATAGACAGGGATCATGGATAGAGGTAGGAACATCGGGCCGGTAGGCTCGTTGGGCCGAAGAGCCTGTTTCCCATGCTGTTTTGTTCTTTGTTCTTTGGTGATTTGTTCCTTTCTCTGTGCTGCTATGCTGCATCTGGCAATTCCAGAGTTCCTATCTCTAATTAAAAACATTTTATTATTTTGTGCTGTTTTGATAATGCCAATAGCAATGAGAAATAATATCCTTTCTGTCATTTCAAAATCATTTAGTGGTAGAAGACAGCTGCCAAGCCAAGAACTTTAGTGTTCTGTTGTGATTCTGACTGTAAAAAAGCCATATGTTTAACAAAACTGGAGGCTCTGACTGCCCACTGACTGTGATTTAAATAGGTGGATTGCCTCCATGCAACTCGAGAGTAAAATCCTTGTGCAACCTGCTGTCATCGGCTTTGGATTCAAACAACACTTAAACCCAGTGTACTAGAAATCTAATATAATTTTACTTCAGAAGAGGCCATTTGCTATTTATTTTCTCTATACTGCTACATTACATGCAGAGAACTATTACAAGGTTAATGCCATTTGTTTAATTCCTCTATGAGTAGCCAATTGGTAGGGTTGGCACATCACCAAAGGATTCCATGGTATGAAAGTTTACTGCAATGGTGATCTTCTGTTTCATGGACGGAGTCAGCCCTATCATGGAAGTTATCAACAGGTTAGTTTGCGGAATTGGCATTTTCTTTGCTAAGTGATGTGCCATGCCTGTTTGAATCTATAAGTATAAATGCTGGAGAAGGAATGATAGCATTTAACAGCAGCAGTCCAGGTGAAGGCAACAGAGTGGGTACAGGTGAGGGCAGCAGAGTAATGATGCTCATTGGCTGTTTCAAGTAAGATTTGCATAGATGCAGTCACTGTGACCAGAATGTGGACCTCTGGAAGACATCCTCTGTTTTCATGTGAGGGCAAGTATCCAAGTGAGGACAGCAGAGTGGTGAGACTGATTGGCTATTTCAGGTAAGATTTGAATAGGTGCAGTCATTATAACCAGAAGGTGGGCCTCCTGAAGGCCACTACTGAGCCTCTAGCAATAGAATTGAGAAATAAGAAGAGGGAAGTATATATGAAGTACTATAGTCAGCAGGGAATTGAGGAGTGAGTTTATCAAGAGATTACAGAGACCTCCAAGAAAAGTAGGGTATTTTTTAACTTTCTCGATAGTGATAGGGATAACTGTAGAAATAGAGGTTTGGATGGAGGGAAATTTGTTGAATGTATTCAGGAGGAATTTCTCATTAAGTATGTGCATGACTTGACTAGAGAGGGAATGAAACTTGACCTCCTCTTGAAAAATAAAAAAGGGCAGGTGACAGAAGTGAGAGTCCAGGATCACTTTGGTATCAGTGACCATAATTCCATTAGTTTTAAGATAACTGTGGAGCATGATACATCTATCAAAAGTTAAAATTCTAAATTGGAGCTAAGCCAATTTTGATGGTATCAGGCAGAAACTTTCAACAGTTAATTGGGAGAATCTGTGGGAAGGCAAAGGGATATTTGGTTAATTTAACACATTTAACAAAAATGTGTTAACCAGGATTCAGAGTAAGCACATTCCTCATAGAGTGAAGGGCAAGGCTGGTAGAAGTAGGAATCACTGGATGACTCAGGATATTGAGGCTGTGGTCAAGAAGCAGACGGAGACACTTGACATGTGTAGGCAGCTGGGATCAAATAGAACTGACCATTGTGTCATCTATTAAAATGTAAAAAGCGCTTGCAATATACCATCAAACGCTTTGTTAATTTTAGCATGATTTGTGCCACAAGGGCTTTGCACAATCTGCTTTTATATTCAGTTAACACGCCTGTTATTTCTTCTAACTGGTTTCTAACAGGCTGTAAGTGCTTTTCCCTGTATTTGGTCAGTGAAACCACTCAATGCCCTAGTTATAAATGAAAAATAATATGTGTGTCAAAGTAGCCACATGGTTCATGGGTTTCACCAGGTTGTAAACCACACTATGAGTTGAATATAATGGCCATGACATCAGCCCAATCCACCAAGTGGTAACCACACTAGCCATTTCCAGGAACTTTAACAGGGTTCAGAGCCAGTCAGAGAGTCTGTGCTTTGAATGGTAAAGAGCCTGTCCCCAAGAGCTCCCAGTCAGAGGGCTGTCACCTCTTCAGTCCCATCAGCACCACCAGCAATGGGGACCACTGTTAAGACAGCAGTCTAGTAACCAGAGCAACGACCATGAAGAAAGCGCAGAAAAGAGACAAATAGATCAGGTTCATTGGGGTCAGTGAGGAAGCGATGGTAGGGGAACGGGTAGACAAGGACTGTGTTCTTTTGGAGATGAACAAGGCTCTTTCGGTGAGGGTAGGTCTTGTTGAGGATGGCGGGAGAAGGCCTCTGCGTCTATAGAGTGCCTAATCTGGAGGAATGACGACAACGCGTATCCCAGTCCCACTAGGGCCACCGGCTTCTAGTGTCTCCACATGGCATTAATTTATAGAATCATAGAATACGTACAGTGCAGAAGGAGGCTATTTGGCTCATTGAGCTCTACCCTTGTAAATCCACATATTTACCCTGCTGGTTCCCCTGACACTAAAGAGCAATATAGCACAGCCAAGCAACCTAACCTACACATCTTTCGACTGTGGGATGAACCTGAACACCCGGAGGAAACCCATACAGACATGCAGTGAATATGCAAACTCTGCACAGTCACCCAAGGCAGGAATTAGCCACTTAAGGACCTCAATTGTCTAGATTCCTAGATTCTGCCCTTCCTGACTCAACAAGTGGATTTGGGATCCACCCAGCTGCCCAGTTACCTGTCCTCTTGGTTTTACACTCTATCTTTCAGCTTGCTCCCAAAGATGAATTAAATGTGCAACCTCTCCTGGATGCGTGGCTGACTCATAACTGCAAATCTCACACCGGAGGTTTTTTTGGAGTGTGGCAGCTCAGCGGGGAATCTCCTGATTTCCATGCTCATTAGCAATCCTATTGTTATCTTAGTCCCCAGAAAGACCAAGGTTTTTATTTTCATTCCGTGTTGGGAACACATTGTCAGGGCATCTCGCAGCTCCACAAACCCGATCCAGGAGAAAGTGTCCTAGTGTGATACCAGAATTAGGGTAGAGGCCGCATGTTATGATAGCAATCTGGGCAGAAGCACTGGAATTTTTCAAAATTAGTAAGAAAAGAAATAAAATAAAACAGCCTTCCAGGCCTTACTCCTTGCCTCATACCCCCCGTTCCCCATCCTTGCCAACATATGGCTCCCAGGATCCTACGCCTCTCCGTGCTACCTAATGCCCCTCTACCCATTCCTATAACACCTCATATCCCTCAGTAGTAACTTATGCCAACCCATTCCCCCCAAACACCAGCCTTTGTCAGCTTGTCTAGTATCTGCTATGGGTAAATATCAAGTGCTATGCTGACATAAAATGATGCATCCTTTGATGACATCATTATTTAAAAAGGACACTCCAGTTGATAAAAAAAATTCAATGCATTTGCATACCTTCAACTAAACCCTTATGAAAACACGTGCTTAATTTAAGTGTTTAATCCCTTCCCTCATGCAAACAAACATTTTCACTGAAGTACTAAATATATTATGAAAGCATATGTTTCTATCCTAAAACCAATTGGAACTGTTAATCAAACTGATCATACAAGCATTGCGGTGTCATAATTTTAGATTGTCAAATCAGTCATACAGCACAAATCCTATAAAGATAACTTCAAGTTTATGCCAACAGGCAGAGTGAGATACTAAGTACTGATTATTTTCTTCAGAACCCACTCTTTTTTGTTAAACTTAAGCTCCAACAGAGATAAATCTTTTGACATCCTCAATAGTTCCGACATGTTTTGATAGTCACTATATGTTTTGACAGTTCTTTGATCATTTTGACAGTTCTTTGACAGATTGGCAGCTCTTTAACAGCTTCAAAGTTTTTTGACAACTCTGACAATTCTAATTAGAGTATGTTCTTTTTGTGCACATTCATGTTTATTTTTAACAATGCCAAAATACATCAGTCCTCTCCCAAAGTGTACCTCACCTAAACAAAGAATTCCTGACTGTAGTAACCTGAGACCATGTTGATTAAAGAATGATCCTCTTTAACATAAATAAATAACAAAGTTTAATAATAGTAGTAACTCAGCAGAACAGTGATAACTACAAAAATAGGAGCACAAGAAAAACAGGACTTATTTGCAGAATACTCTCTTGCAGACTGACAATTCCTCTTAAGTCCATACATACTCAGAACTGTCTACAGACACCTGTAAAGCAATTATATAGAAGAAAAAGATGAAAAAGTTCCATACTCAAAATTATGCTCTGCAACATCTCTCACAAAGGACAAGTGATCTCTCCCAAAGCAATCCTGGGACATTACGAAAGGATTTCAGACACGCAACGCCATAAAATAATGAACAGAAACAACCTCTGATTTAAATGGAAATCGCCTTCATGAACTATAGAAGTGCAATTTCAAACCCTCCCTCTTTAAGGTAGTGCAGCACAGTGGCACAATGGTTAGCACTGCTGCCTCACAGTGTCAGGGACCCAGGTTCAATTCCAGCCTTGGGTCTATGTGGAGTTTGTACATTCTCCCTGTGTCTGCATGGTTTCCTCTGGGTTCTCCAGTTTCCTATTATCATCCAAAGATGTGTGGGTTGGGTTGATTTGCCATGCTTAATTGACCCTAGTGTCAGGTGGACTGGCAGGGTAAATACATGGGGCTATAGGAATAGGGCTGGGTAGGATTGTGGTTGGTGCAGACTCAATGGGCCACATGGTCTCCTCTTGCACTGTCAGGATTATATGATGTGATTCTATCCCCTCACTGTGGAAATAGTGGAGGGGGGGTTTCAGTGATGGGACTTCGAGATTCAGGCTGCTGTCAGCATTTTCCACACGTGCAGAGAGCTGGTTTATTTACACAAAATTTCAGGCCCAAACATTTTAATGTTTACCAAATATTTTATGAAGCATAACCACTGATTGGACACAGATAGATATGCAAGAAATACAATTTATTAACCTAAACAGAAAGCTGATTATTGCCAAATTACATGCTTGGTCTGACTGTTCTACCATATATCGATCAACTCTATACCTGTACATAGAATCATAGAGACCCTAAAGTGCAGGAAGAAGTCATAGGGCCTATTGACCACAAAATACCCAGGCCCTATCCCCATATCCCTACATACTTACTCCACTAATCCCTCTAACCTAAGGAGCAATTTTAGTATGGTCAATCGACCTAGCTCACACATCTTTGGTACACTGTAATGATTCCTTGACAAGTCTCCCTGGGTCGTGAGAGGGCTGCTCTTAGATTTTTTGAGAGTATCCTAGTGCTTCACGTCGTTAGTGTACACTTGAACTGGACCAGTTGATGGGCAACATGACAGCTCAGTGACTATCGCTGTGCTGTGCAGATACATGGATTTGGGCCTGTGTCTGTAGGAGTTTGTGCATTCTCCAGATGCTCCAGTTTCCTCCCACACCCCAAAGATGTGCTCTTAGGCTGAGTGGCAAAACAAATTCTCCCCAAATTGTCTCGTAAATTTGGTTCCAATGCAGATTTCTATAAACATAGACAGGGATCATGGATGAAAGTGGGAACGTCGAGGTGGCAGCACGGGTTTGTTGGGCTGAAGGGCCTGTTTCCTGTGCTGTTTTGTTCTTTGATCTTACACCCTCCATTCACAGGAAGTCATGTTATATCAGTCCTCAGCTCTTTCATCGTTAACCAAATCTACATTGACTGGTTTTGATTGCTTTTAAAATATGCTTCCTTGTGTTCAAATCCTCTGTGGCTTTGCCACCTCATTATCTTTGTAATCTCTGCAATCTCCTCCAGTCAGTTTACAGTGTCAACTGTGGGGCAGCAGGGTGCCATAGAAGATAGAACATTACAGCACAGAACAGGCCCTTCAGCCTTCAATGTTGCGCCGACCAATATAAAAAGCAATGACCCTCCAAACTAAACCATTCCCTTCTCTTCCATATACTTATCAACTAACCTCTTAAACGCCACCAAACTTGGCGCATCTACAACTGCTGCAGGCAGGGCATTCCACTCCCGAACCACCCTTTGGGTAAAGAACCTACCTCTGATATCCGTCCTATAACTATCACCCCTTAATTTAAAGCTGTGTCCCCTCGTGCTAGCTTTCTCCATCCTAGGAAAAAGGCTATCACTGTCCACCCTATCTAAACCTCTAATCATCTTATATGCTTCGATAAGATCCCCTCTTAGCCGCCTCCTTTCTAACGAAAACAACCTCAAATCCCTCAGCCTCTCTTCATAAGACCTGCCCTCCATACCAGGCAACATCCTGGTAAACCTCCTCTGTACCCTCTCCAATGCCTCCACATCTTTCTTATAATGTGGGGACCAGAACTGCACACAATACTCCAAGTGCGGCCGCACTAGAGTTTTGTACAGTTGCAACATGACGTTGCGGCTCCGAAATTCAATCCCCCTACCAATAAAAGCTAAGACTCCATATGCCTTCTTAACAACCTTATCGACTTGACTGCCTACTTTCAGGGATCTATGCACATACACACCAAGATCCCTCTGTTCATCAAGACTACTAAGAATCCTACCATTAGCCCTATACTCTACACATTTATTATTTCTGCCATAGTGCATTACCTCACACTTTTCCACATTAAACTCCATTTGCCACCTCTCGGCCCAGCTCTGCAACTTGTCCAAGTCCCTCTGCAAACTATAACACCCCTCTTCACTATCTACCACTCCACCGACTTTAGTGTCATCTGCAAATTTACTAATCCATCCTTCAATACCCTCATCCAGATCATTTATAAAAATTACAAACAGCAGGGGCCCCAAAACAGACCCCTGAGGTACACCACTTGTCACTGAACTCCACGATGAATATCTCCCATCAACCACCACCCTCTGTCTTCCATCTGCTAGCCAATTCCTAACCCAATTAGCTAATTCAATACTTATCCGTATTGAATTCCATTTGCCACCTCACGGCCCAGCTCTGCAACCTATCTATGTCCCTCTGCAAACTGTAACATCCATCCTCGCTGTCTACAACTCCCTCCACTTTGGTATCGTCAGCAAATTTACTAATCCAACCCTCTACACCCTCATCTAGGTCATTTATAAAAATGACAAACAGCAGTGGCCCTAAAACAGATCCTTGAGGTACACCACTTGTAACTGCACTCCAGGTTGAATATTTCCCATCAACCACCACCCTCTGTCTTCTATCATCTAGCCAATTCCTAATCCAAACTGCTAAATCACCTTCAATCCCATGCATCTGCACTTTCTGCAGTAGCCTACCATGGGGAACCTTATCAAACGCTTTGCTAAAATCCATATACACTACATCAACTGCCTTACCCTTAGCTACCTCTTTGGTCACCTCCTCAAAAAACTCAATAAGGTTTGTGAGGCACGACCTACCCTTCACAAAACCGTGCTGACTATCCATAATCAATTTATTCCTCTCTAGATGCTTATAAATCCTATCCCTTATAATTCTTTCCAAGACCTTGCCCACAACAGAAGTCAGGCTCACCGGTCTATAATTTCCAGGATGGTCCCTACTCCCCTTTTTTAAAAGGGGGATAACATTTGCCATCCTCCAGTCTTCCGGCACTATACCTGTAGCTAACGACGACATGAAGATCAAAGCCAAAGGCTCTGCAATCTCCTCTCTAGCCTCCCAGAGAATCCTAGGGTAAATCCCATCTGGCCCAGGCGACTTATCAATTTTCATACCCTCAAGATTCGCTAACACCTCCTCCTTATGAACCTCAATCCTACCCAGTCTACAACCTGGTATCGCAGTATTCTCCCCGACAACACTGTCTTTCTCCTGCGTGAATACTGACGAAAAATACTCATTCAGTGTCTCTCCTATCTCCTCAGGCTCCACGCACAACTTCCCACTGCTATCTCTGACTGGCCCTAATCTTGCCCTAACCAATCTTTTATTATTTATATACCTGTAAAAAGCTTTAGGATTCTCCTTAATCCTATCCGCCAAAGTCTTCTCGTGTCCTCTTCTAGCTCTTCTCAACTCCCTCTTTAGCTCCTTCCTTGCTGATTTATAGCTCTCTATTGCCCTAACTGAGCCTTCACATCTCATCATTATATAAGCCTCCTTCTTCCTCTTCACCAGAGATTCAAATTCCCTAATTCACCATGGTTCCCTCACTCAACCACTTCCTCCCTGCCTGGCAGGTACATATTCATTAAGGACATGAAGAAGCTGTTCCTTAAATATGCTCCACATTTCAGATGTCTCCAACCCCTGCAATTTCCTGCTCCACCCTATGCATCCTAAATCTCTCCTAATAGTCTCATAATTACCTTTCCCCCAGCTATAACTACTGTTATTCGGTACGTGCCCATCCCTTTCCATCACTAAGGTAAACGTAACCGAATTGTGGTCACTATCACCAAAGTGCTCACCCACCTCCAAGTCTAACACCTGGTCTGGTTCATTACCCAGTACCAAATCCAATATAGCCTCACCTCTTGTTGGCCTATCTACATACTGAGTCATGAAACCTTCCTGCACACATTGAACAAAAACTGACCCCTCTAACGTACTTGAACTATAGCTTTTCCAATCGATATTAGAAAAGTTAAAGTCCCCCATTACAACTACCCTGTTACTTTCACACCTATCCAGGATCAACTTTGCAATCCCTTCCTCTACTTCTCTGGAACTTTTTGGAGGCCTATAAAAAACTCCCAACAGTGTGACCTCTCCTTTCTTGTTTCTAATCTCAGCCCACACTACCTCAGCAGACAAGTCCACATCAAACGTCTTTTCTGCCACCGTAATGCTGTCCTTAACTAACAATGCCACTCCTCCCCCTCTTCTACCACCACCTCTGCTCTGACTGAAACATCTGAACCCCGGAACCTGCAACAACCATTCCTGCCCCTGCTCTATCCACGTCTCTGAAATGGCCACAACATCGAAGTCCCAAGCACCAATCCAGGCTGCAAGTTCATCCACCTTATTGCGTATGCTCCTCGCATTAAAGTATACACATTTCAAACCACCCTCCCGTTTGCCACTATACTGCTGTGACCTAGAAACCTTATCCGTGACCTCCCTATTCACATCCTCCTGTATACTGGCACAACAATTCAGGTTCCCATCCCCCCCCGAATCAGTTTAAACCCCCCCGAATAGCACTGGTAAATTTACCCCCCAAGATATTGGTACCTCTCCGGTTCAGGTGCAGACCATCCCTCTTGTAGAGGTCCCACCTTCCCCAGAATGAGCCCCAATTGTCCAAATACCTGAACCCTTCCCTCCTGCACCATCCCTTTAGCTACGAGTTCAAATGTTCTCTCTCCCTATTCTTTTCTATGCTATCCCGCGGCACAGGTAACAAACCAGAGATAACCACTCTGTTAGTTTTAGCCCTAAGTTTCCACCCTAACTCTCTGAATTCCTGCTTTATATCCCCATCCCTTTTCCTACCTACATCATGGGTACCTACATGCACCACAACTTGGGGCTGGTTCCCCTCCCCCTTAAGGATCCCGAACACTCGGTCAGAGATATCATTGACCCCAGCGCCCGGGAGGCAACATACCAACTGTGAGTCCCGCTCCTTCCCACAGACCCTCCTATCTATCCCCTTAACTAGGGAGTCCCCAATCACTAATCCAGATCTTTTCTTCCCCCTTCCCACCTGAGCATCAAGGGCAGGTTCAACTCCCGAGACCTGTACTCCATGGCTTACCCCGGTTGTATCTTCATCCCCAACAGCATCCAAAGCAGAGTATTTATTGCGTAGAGGAACAGCCTCAGGGGAACTCTGTACTAACTGCTTCTTACCCCTTCTAACAGTCACCCATGTATCACATTTAGGAGTAACTATCTCCCTGTAGCTTTTATCAACAGCCATCTCTGCTTCCCTAATAATTCTTAATTCCTCCAGTTCCAGCTCCAGGTCCCTAACACGGTCCTCAAGGAGGTGGAACTGGATGCACCTCTGGCAGGTGTAATCAGCTGGGACACTACCAGTGTCCCTCACCTCAAACATCCCACAGGAGGTACATTGCACTGCCTGCACTGCCATCACTATTACTTCCTTTACCCAGAAACAAATATAAACTTAAACTTACCTACTCACACTCCTAGTCTCCTTTTTTTATTAGGTTAGAGGAGGGGGGAGGGTTGGGATACTCTACACGTGTAGAGTATCAGGATTCTTCACCTTCCCAATTTATGGAGGTCCAGGTGAAAAAAAAAACTCCTGCACAGGCCTCCCTGTGACTACTTCCTGTTTCCGGTTTTAAGTGTTAAAAAAAAACAGACACGATTTTGAAAAAAAAACACAGAAGTTTACTCACAGCTCTCCTCACACCAGCCACTCCCAAGGAACAATAAGGAATAAGTTTGATTCCAAGTTTTAAACTGGCATGAAAATGGAAGAGTTCCTGATCCATTTTTGAATGAGTTTTAGTGCCCAATCTTATGCAGTTAACCATTGAAAAAATAATGTAGGCTGTTTCCAGCTGCTGCAAGCAATGGGTTGGGATTAATTCACCAGCCAGCCTGTGGAGGGAACTACTGTGCATGTGCAGACCTCTGATTCTGCACATGCTCAATAGCAATAGCAGTGATCTGACAGACAGAGAGCTGTCAGGTGTCTACTGCTGCAAACAGCCTCAACCAGCTCAACCAACAATTATGGGGGCCCATGGCCAATCGTGACATCTGTAATGCATAGGGATCTAGCTCACTCCTTCCCCCAATACAATCACAATTGCAGAGCAGCAGCATCCCCCCTCCCTACCCTCATCTGATCATGTTGCAGGGTGAGCAGCTGTCCCCTCCCCTTCCCCGATCCAAGCCTATTGCAGAATGTGCAACAGGCTCCCCTACATCTGATCCTGTTGCAGACTGATAGTGGATCTCCTCCCCCAGTCTGACCCCATTGCAGAATGTACAATAGATCCCCTTCCCCAATTGGGCTCCCCTTTTTGCCTGGCCTCTCATGGACCCTGGCCCCATCAGACCCACCCACCCACCTAGGCCCCACCACTCAAGTCCTGCCCTAGTACTGCCTACCAGGCTGTGCCAATGTGTCAAGGTGGCACTGCCAAAGTGCCAGGCTGGCATTGTCCAAGGGACACAACTGCCTTGCCCTCGGCCTCTCCAAAGGAGCTCAATGGCCATCAGTTCCACCAGTGAAGTCAACACAACTGTTCCTCATTCATGGGGAGTAGGTGATTTCCTTGCCAGAGAGAACCTCTCCTAGTGAGGCTATAAAGGCAAGTGGGTCTGGATGATGCAATGTCAGGTTTGTTAAGCACATGGAAATTCAAATTTAAATAAATTACTCAACCTTTCACCCCTTTCCAGTGAGAGGCTGACCTCATTAGAAATCAAGCTGTCGTAACAACTGAGAAATCAGTGTGATCCTGATTTCTCAGCTCTCATGCGATTTTACCGGCTCACTCCACTCATCGAGGGCACCCACCTCTGAGAATTAAATCTGGCCTCTTGTGCTGCACCTTCTCATCTGCAACCCTTTCCTCATCCAACCATTGGCAGCCATGCTTAAGTCATCTGAGCTCTTAGGTCTGAAATCCCTTCCCTAAATCTTTCCCCTTTGCTCTGTCTTCTCCTTTAAGGCATAATTCAAAACCTACCTCTTTGCCTAGCTTTTATCACTAATCCAAGTCTTATTTGGCTCAGTGTAAACTATTGTCTGATTAGGCACCTATGTAACATCTTGGAATGTTTTACTGTGTTAAAAGCACTATCTAAGTGCAAATTGATGTTATTATATCCTCAACAGTATGATCCTGCCTTTCAGCAAGCTCTCTGTATATAGTTAAGCACAATTTTATTCAAATGAATACTTTTGTTCCAGACACAAATTATGTGACCTTGTTATTGATGCCAGATATTACCCCAGGGGCTAAAAGAGTGAAAAAGAATAAAATCGTAGAGATAGAAACAACAAAAAAGCTTTTGATTTTGTACAGCAAGATGTTTTTCTTTCCTGGCGTAATGTCCAATAAAATTGAAACAGGCTATTCCCTAGAATGATGACCCTTTCTCCTATAATATACCTTCACTAAGTCCATCACCATGACGACCAGGAGCAGTCAGTTCCAGAAGCCATTCTGAGACAAAGCTGTGCCAGGATAATAGGAAGTCACTTGGGTAATCCATCTATCACCAATTATGCCGTTAGACATGCTAAGACGGTGTGTACGCTAACGATTGCACTTATCACCTCATCCTCAGAGATGGTTCCTCAGTCTTATTTCTTAACTGTTTGTGAACCATTTTCCTTTGGAAAGTTACTTTCTTTAACAACTTAACTATAGTACCTGTAGAAATTGCTCCTGTTTAAGAGAATTCATTTCAATTCCTGTACAATTATCAGTTTGCAATGTGAGAACTTCATGTTTCAAGATACTGTTATACTTCAAGGTGTCCAACACAGGCTGCAAGAATCTAGGTAATGAAGTAAAGTTAAAGAAACTATGCTTGTTATTGATTGAGATGAGATTTGTAATGGAAATTTATAAAATTAAGAAATAGATCGATAAAGTTGATTTGGAAGTAGTAATATTTATGAAGAATTTGATGATTTGAGGAAATGCCTTTATAATAAAACAGAAATTAGGAATAAGTAGGAATATGGCAAAATAGTTCAGAAAGGGCTTTAAAAAACTGAAATCAGCAATATAAATGCTGAATGCACTCACGTTCATTCTTGTGCACTTTAGTTATTTCATTGAAGCAAATACCCTATAATTTGCTACTATTTGTGCATTAAGTAGGCAAACCAGATAAGTGAAGACTTCTTTGGTATAAAACAGTCTTTAAAACCTATCTCTAGCCAAGCTGTGTTTTTTGAACATTAATTCCATTGAACTATTTTCTGAACAGTTGATGTTGATGGAAGTAGTTGACAACTCAGAGAAGCCTAATCTAAAGAGATATTTTCAAACTTTGCATGCTCAGGTAACTGGACTCTGAAAATGGCGAGGTTCAAGAAAAGGCCTGAGAAATTGAAGAGAGAAACTGTCGGAGTTGTTCAATAGGAGAGGCCACATCCGTGGAGCAAGAAGGCGAGGTCAGTATTTCAAGGTGATGATTTTATATTAGCTTGCAATTTAAAATGACCAATACGGTGGTTTACATGAAACAGGACAAGTAGCCTGAGGAAATTACTAATCAATTACTATTCCCACCTCCTAAAAAATAAATATTCAATAATGGAATAATTAAAAAAAAATCAAAATCTTTGATTTAAAGTTGTTTGTGTGTGCACGTACTTGTGTATGTGTGTGCTTGTGTGCACGTGTGTATGCGAATGTGTGAGCATGTGCGCGTGTCTGCATGTGTGAATGTGTGAGCACGTGCGTGTGTATGCATGTGTGAATGTGGTGTGAGCATGTGCGTGTGTATGCATGTGTGAATGTGGTGTGAGCATGTGTGTGTGTGTGCATGTGTGAATGTGGTGTGAGCATGTGCGTGTGTGTGCATGTGTGAATGTGGTGTGAGCATGTGCGCGTGTATGCATGCATGTGTGTGTATGTGGGTGAGCTTGCGTGTGTTTGTGTGTATGTTGCATATGTGTGCATGTGCAGAAATTGTAAAATGAACAGTTACAGAATACGATTCCTTTATTGGGGAAGTTTTGGTGTTACCTCTGGCTTTTAGCAGCAGAACAAATAACAACAAATGGCTAGAAGTTCCAACATTTCCAGCCGATGTGAATGTGACCAAGAGAAGACCATGCTGAGCTTTATTAAAATTTCTCCTGTTGTATCAACCAAGATCCATTTTGTTATAGTAACTGAAACAGCAATGATTCAAACGGTAACTTCACCACACTGCCCTGACCTAATGACAGCTGAAGCAATGGAGTTCCATGACTCTACCTTTTATATACATCAACAGTGATTCCCGAGGGACTACCCACAAATACCAGTGATTGACTTATCTCCACATGGACGTCAAGTCGCCAGTAACAGTTCTTTCAGTGTTGCCAGAGGAAACATTTAAATTATTGGAATTCACAGTTCAATGACCTGCCAGCAGACATCTCAGCTGCGTTGGCAACAAGACATCACTCTTTTTTACTGACTCCAATCATGATTTTACATCGCACTCCTCCAGCTGATGGGTGGAGCTAGCCAGTAAGACCGAGAAATTAAGTTCGCGCCTGATTTCTAGCCTCTTGTGATCTTACCGGCACCGGATATCCAGCACTATCAGCTTCACATCCATTACCAGCGCGAGGCTGAATATATTATGTAAATTGAACTTCAATATCATTCAAATGAAATTAGTGAGCCCACAATGGTTGTTGTCTGAGCACATTTGCCTGTGTGTCCTCACTGAGGGTGATTCTTTACAGCGAGGATCACAGCTGGTTCCCAGCTGTCACTCTGCATAGCATTGGATTGAAGTGAGGGAAGGTGGCAATGAGTCTTGCCAGCGGTGGGGAAGAAGGATGCGGGGGTGGAGGGCTCGCAATCCTTTTGGTCAAGTAGGGGACTCACAATCATTCCAATACTGGGAGTAGGGTGCTGGGTTTAGGCCATGACTCCAAATGAACTTGGAGCCAGAGGAGGAGGGAGGCTGTAGTGCCCAGTAGGGAGCCCACTAAATGGCCTCCGCTGATGTTTCGTGGCCCATTGTGTGGGAGGATCAACCACACTATCCCCACCCACAATGGACAGTGAAAAAACAGATCCAAAACTCTTCCTTGTTCACATTTAGTCTGGATTTTTTTCCTATAAAGGTCTGTAGTTTAGCTACCAAGGCCAGAGTTCTCTGGCCATTCACGCCCTGCCAGCACTATTAGTGAGAATGAGGAATTTGGCGCTCGGCTAAGTTGCCCTTCACAGCAGCAGGACTGCAGAATACCAGCTGTGGGCAAGGTCAGAGAATCCAGCTCCAGCTGTCCATTCATGTGCACAATTTGGCTGTTGCTCTGGACTTTAGCCAGCTCTTCTCTTTCCCCTTTCTTTTCCTCATCTTTCTCTTTAGCTTCCCTTGACATCTTGTCTCTTTTCTACTCTCTAGATTTGGGAAATCTATCTTCATCAATCTCTACTTTTCAGTAGTCAACATCTTTTCTAATCACCTGTTATCCCGTCAGGCTTGACTTACTCTGATGTTATCATGCACCTTTCCTCTGTAACTCTCTGAGCATCTTCCAAAGTGTCCACTGAGCACTTGTCACAGTCTTTGTTATGAACAACTATCCAAATGCCTTGTTCTCTGCCCATTCTTCCCATACTTTTCACTATCCAGGGACTAATCTTACCAACCTCGCACCTGTTTTTCTTCTCACTTCTCCACCCCTGACCCTTTGGGCCAACATCCACTGCCCCTCTCTGCATCTCCCTCTGGATTGTCAACAAAGACATTGCCATCTATGAGTTTATTGTGAATAATCATAATTAAATCATGAGTCCTACAGAGGCAAGGCTGAGGGATCATAGAATCTCTACAGTGCAGAAGATCATTTGGCCCGCACCACAATCCCACTTAGGCCCTTTCCCTGTTAAAGCACTCATTTACTCTCTCACTAAGGACCAATTTAGCACGGTGAATCAAACTAACTTGTACATCTTTAGGAATGTGGGAGGAAACCAGGGAACATAGGGGAAACCCATGCAAATAGGGGAAAACATGCAGACTCTATACAGTAACCCAAAGCTGGAATTGAATCCAGGGCCCTGACGCTATGAGGCAGCCATGCTCACCAGTGTGCCACTATGCTACCCCTTCGTGGCACCTTTCCCCATAATGAGGTTTCTCTGCCCAGCTATATTTTCTAACTCACCCAAGGAGTAGTGGCGTTGGTGTGGCGACCTTTAACTCACACCCATGTCCATCTCTCTACTCCCCGGGCAACTTCACTTCCCTCAGGAATGTCATCTTTCTCCATCTTTCAGATCTCACTTATAAATCCCCCCACACATTCCTCCCCAGTGCTTTAGCCATGAAAAGCCCTGTTACCTCATGCCCTCTATGATCCCATACTCTCCATGCCAACCTAACAATCCCTATGGTACCTGATTATGATAATAGAGGTTCTAATAATTAATGCTAACCCTCAAGTGGATGTAAACAGAGTTCAATATCAAGCAATTATTATTTTTAAAACTCTAGATTTTTTTTCAATGACTTATAGGGCAGGGGTTTTAAATGCCTTGACATTTTGACAGTTGCCTTTTGTAGTTTATTTTGACATTTTTGTCAGTTCCAATGAAGTTGATGGGCAATGTATTTATGCACTTTCTACACACACTCATGCCTAATTTTTTTAGAATCCCAAGAAACACATTACCTTCCCTAAGAGGCATCTGACATCCCCTGAAGTATACATGACCTTCCCAAAATGTTTTCTGAACTTACTTTTGAAGGGATACTCTATCCTTCCAAAAGGGTACCTCACCTCTTCAAAGAAGGAAAGCGAAGGTAGTAATCTCAGGATTGCTGCCTACACTTCAGGAGAATGAGAGCAGGAATGGAATGATGTGGAGGATGAATGCATGGCTGAGGGACTGGAGCAGGGGGCAGGGATTCCGGTTCCTGGATCATTGGGACCTCTTTAGGGGCAGGTGTGACCTGTACAGTAAGGACGGGTGGCAGTTGAATTCTAGGGGGACTAATATCTTGGTGGGAAGACTGGCTACTGCTACTGGGGGAACTTTAAACTAGAAAGGCTGGGGTTGGGAATATTGATGAGACTGAGAACAAGGAGGTTAGCTCCCAGGTAGGGAAGGAATGTAGACAGTATGAGAGTGGGGTTAGACGGGTGGTGGAAAAGGGAAATATCCTGACTTAGGGGCTGAGGTGTGTCTATTTTAACATCAGGAGTGTAGTAAATAAGGTAGATGAGCTTAGGGTGTGGATTGCTGCTTGGGAGTGTGATGTGGTGGCCATTACAGAGACTTGGTTGTCTCAGGGACAGGACTGGGTACTTCAGGTGCCGGGATTCAGATGCTTCAGGAGGGACAGGGTTGGGGGCAAAAGAGGTGGTGGAGTGGCACTGTTGATCAGGGACAGTGTCATGGCTGCAGAGAACATAGAACATAGAACATAGAACATAGAACATTACAGCGCAGTACAAGCCCTTCGGCCCTTGATGTTGCGCTGGCAGGTGGATGATGTGGAGGAAATGTCTACGGAGTCTCTGTGGATGGAAGTTAGGAACAGCAAAGGGTCGATAACTTTGCTGGGTGTATTCTCTAGGCCGCCCAATAGTGACAGGGAAGTTGAGGTGCAGATAGGGAACCAGATCCTAGAAAGATGTAGAAATAACAGAGTTGTCATGATGGGAGATTTCAATTTCCCAAACGTCAACTGGAATATCCCAAGGGTAAGGGGTTTGGATGGGGAGGAGTTTGTTAGGTGTGTTCAAGAAGGTTTCCTGACACAGTATGTGGATAAGCCTACGAGAGGAGAGGCTGTACTGGACCTGGTACTAGCTAATGAGCCAGGACAGGTGTCAGATCTCTCGGTAGGAGAACATCTTGGGGATGGAGATCATCATTCTATCTTCTTCACGATAGCAATAGAAAGACATAGGATCAGGCAGGCTAGGAAGGTGTTTGTCTGGAGTGACGGGAAATATGAAAACATTAGGCAGATAATTGGATGAATAAACTGGAAGGAGGTGTTCTTGGGGAAAAGTACAGAAGGAAAGTGGCGGATATTCAAGGAATGTTTGTCTGGGGCTCTGCAAGACAACGTTCCGAGGAAACAAGGAGGTTTTGGTAGGACATGGGAACTGTGGTGCACGAAGGTTGTGGTGAACCTAGTCAGGAAGAAAAGAAAGGTGTATAAAAGATTCAGAGAACTAGGAGATGTTAGGGATCTAGAGGAGTATAAGGTGTGTAGAAGGGAGCTTAAAAAGGAAATTAGGAGAGCCAGAAGGGGTCATGAGAAGGCCTTGGCGGGTAAGATTAAGGAGAATCCCAAGGCCTTCTACAAATATGTGAAAAGTAAAAGGATGAGAAGAGAAGGGATAGGACCTATAAAAGGTGAAGGGGGAAAAGTCTGTGTGAATCCGGAAGAAATGGCAGAGGTGCTTAATGAGTACTTTGCCTCGGTATTCACTGTGGAAAGTGATCTGGGAGGTTGTACTACAGGTTTGAGGCAAACGGAAAAGATTGAGTATGTGAATGTTAGGAAAGAGGATGTGTTAGATCTGTTAAATTCTATCAAGATAGACAAGTCTCTGGGACCGGATGGGATGTACCCCAGGTTATTGTGGGAAGTGAGGGAAGGGATCGCAAAGCCCCTGGCGATGATATTTGCATTGTCCATGGAAACGGGAGAGGTTCCGGAGGATTTGAAGATTGCGGACGTGGTTCCTATTTTTAAGAAAGGGAACGAGGATAGTCCAGGAAATTACCGACCAGTGAGTCTGACCTCAGTGGTTGGTAAGCTGATGGAGAGGCTCCTGAGGGACAAGATTTATGAACATTTGGAGAAGTTTAGAATGATCAGAAATAGTCAGCATGGTTTTGTCAAGGGCAGGTCGTGCCTTACGAGCCTAGTTGAGTTCTTCAAAAATGTGACTGAACACATTGACGAAGGAAGAGCGGTGGACGTGGTGTACATGGACTTTAGCAAGGCGTTTGATAAGGTCCCCCACGCAAGGTTTCTTGAGAAGGTGAGAGGACATGGGATCCAAGGGGCTTTGGCCTTGTGGATCCAGAACTGGCTTGCTGGCAGACGGCAGAGTGGTTGTGGATGGGTCTTGTTCTGCATGGAGGTCAGTCACCAGTGGAGTGCCCCAGGGATCTGTTCTGGGACCCCTGCTGTTTGTCATTTTCATAAATGACCTGGAAGTGGAGGGATGGGTTAGTAAATTCGCCGACGATACAAAGGTCGGTGGTGTTATGGATGGTCTGGAGGGATATCAAAAGTTGCAGCGGGACATAGACAGGATGCAAGACTGGGCGGAAAAGTGGCAGATGGACTTCAATGCAGATAAATGTGTAGTGGTCCATTTTGGCAATAATAATGGGATGAAGGGGTACAATATCAAGGGTAGGAGTCTTAGCTGTGTTGTAGAACAGAAGGATCTTGGGGTCCGGGTCCATAGGACTCTTAAATCGGCCTCGCAGGTGGAGGAAGTGGTCAAGAAGGTGTATGGTGTACTGGCCTTCATTAATCGAGGAATTGAGTTTAAGAGTCAGGAGGTAACGATGCAGCTTTATAACACCCTTGCCAGACCCCACTTGGAGTATTGTGCTCAGTTCTGGTCGCCTCACCATAGGAAGGATGTAGAAGCTATTGAAAGAGTGCAAAGGAGATTTACAAGGATGCTGCCTGGATTGGGAGGCAGGCCTTATGAAGATAGGTTGAGGGAGCTGGGACTCTTCTCCCTGGAGAGACGTAGGTTGAGAGACAACCTGATAGAGGTTTATAAAATGTTGAGAGGAATAGATAGGTGGACTCTCAGAGGCTATTTCCCCGAGCTGAAATGGTCATTACAAGATGGTGGAGGGAAGAAAATACAGAGGAGATGTTAGGGGTAAGTTTTTCACTCAGAAGGTGGTGAGTGAATGGAATCGGCTGCCGTCGGAGGTGGTAGAGGCAAACTCGCTGGGGTCTTTTAAAAGACTTCTGGATGAGTATATGGGAACTAATGAGGATAGGGGGTTATAGATAGGTCTGTGGATTGGTAGGTATCGATGTGATTGGCACAACTCATGGGCTGAAGGGCCTGTTTGTGCTGTAGTGTTCTATGTTCTATCTGTGCTACGTTCAGATCTGCTACTACCAGGCCTAACTTATGTGTATCATGTTTTACACATCTGGTAACCAGAATTAGACAAAATCCGGGCCTAGTTTCTCAATGAGGTATTTCCTGTTTTTCTCCTGCACATTCTACACTGAGAGCCTTTTCATCCCGTATCTCAACTCTTCTTCCTCTTCTGAGACTACTACATCTTCCATCCTGAAATCTTTCCCATCTTAAAAACTTGTTAATTCACATACACAGTTACACTCTCCTTATAGAATCTTGTTAACCCTCTCTCAACTATCATTATAATGCAATCTCTTATAAATTTCTTGTATTATGCAACACCCATCTTCCACTGCCTGCCTTCCAAGCCCTCTGCCTTCTGTGTCTGAGAAAAATCTTATGTCACTTATCTTTGCGCATTCAAATTTCTAACTAGCTGGCCTTTGCCATTTAATTCAGCATGAGATTTTTCCAGCTATTGATTCACTAAACAATGCCAGCACCTTTGATGCCTTTGTCCCCATGACAACGATTACTCTTTTCCGCTCTAATTGTTCCCTTGGTATAGTCCTCATTTCCATCAATTTAAGTCCAAGGGATGTAGATTTGAACATCTTTAATGAACAATTAGTTTAACCATTCATCTCCAGAGGTGCTGGACAACTTAGAGTATTCAGATTCTGCCGTCCATTGTCAAAAAGGCCCATTATTCAAACATCACTGAGGAGATAAAGATAATACCCAGCCTCTCTTCTTCACCACTAATCGTATGATTAAACCACATTCTCCTGAATCCTCCATCCTTACCTCCAATAAAAAGTATGATGAACTAAAGGACTTTTATATAACAAAGATTGAGACCACCCAATCAACAGCCTCTGCTGTTTCCTTCCCTTCCACAAGGCCACCAGGTGTTTAAGCCTAATTTTTGCATAACTTCCTAGTTTCTCTCTTATCTCCCCTCGCTTTCTATCTGATCTAATCTTGCCCATGGATCCCACCTCGTGCTCTTCAGATCCTATTTCTACTCAATTCTGATTGCTCAACTTCCTTTTTTCGCTTCCAGTTTACAGAACATTATCGCTAGTTACATAGAAACATAGAAAAAAATCAGCACAATATAGGCCCTTCGGCCCACAAAGTTGTGCTGAACACGTCACTACCTTAGAGACTACTAAGCTTATCTATAACCCTCTATCTTACTAAGTTCCATATACTTATCTAAAAGTTTCTTAAAAGACCCTACCGAATCCGCCTCCACCACCATTGCTGGCAGCGCATTCCACGCACCCACCATTCTCTGAGTGAAAAACTTGCCCCTGACATCTCCTCCTCTTTATCTACTCCCCAGTACCTTAAACTTTTGTCCTCTTGTGGCAACCATTTCAGCCCTGGGAAAAAGCCGCTGAGAATACACAAAATCACTACCTCTCAACATCTTATACACCTCTATCAGGTCACCCTTCATCCTTTGGCTTTCCAAGGAGAAAAGGACAAAAGGCCTCATCCTATCCCCAAAAGACATGCTCCCCAATCCAGACAACATCCTTATAAATCTCCTTAGCACCCTTTGTATGGCTTCCACATCCTTCCTGCAATGAGGCGACCAGAACTGAGCACAGTACTCCAAGTGGGGTCTGACCAGGGTCCAATGTGGCTGCAACATTATCTCTTGACTCTTAAATTCAGTTCCTCAATTGATGAAGGCCAGTACTTCATACACCTCCTTAACCACAACTTCAACCTACGAAGCTGCTTTAAGCGTCCTATGAATTCAGACCCCGAGATCCTTCTGATCTTCCACACTATCATTAAGAGTCCTATTCATTAATATTATATTCAACCATCCTGGTTGACCTGCCAAAATGAACCAATTCATACTTATCTGGGTTGAACTCCATCTGTCACTCCTCCAACCAGTCTTGCATCCTATCTGCAACTTCTGACATCTCTCCACACTATCCACAACACCTCCAACCTTCATGTTATCAGCAAACTTAGCAAGCCATCCCTCCACTTCCTCATCTAGGTCATTTATAAAAATCACAAACAGTAAAGGTCCCAGAACAAATCCTTGGGGCAGTCCACTGGTGACCGAACTCCATGTAAAATATGACCTATCTATATCGACTCTTTGCCTTCTGTGGGCAAGCCAGTTCTGGATCCACAAAGCAATGAAGAAAGCATATAGTATGCTAGCCTTTATAGGAAGGGGTATAGAGTACAAGAGCTGGCCTTTAATGTTGCAGTTGTATAAAACGTTGGTTAGACCTCATTTGGAATACTGCGTCCAGTTCTGGTCGCCTTACTACCGGAAGGACGTGGAGACTCTGGAGAGAGTGCAGAGGAGGTTTACCAGGATGCTGCCTGGTATGGAAGGTCTGAGTTACGAGGAGAGGTTAGGCAAATTGGGACTGTTTTCCTTAGAAAGACGTAGACTTAGAGGAGATCTAATAGAGGTGTACAAGATTATGAGGGGTATAGATAGAGTAAACAGGGTTAAGCTTTTTCCTAGGATGGACTCGAATAGCATGAGGGGTCACGGGCTTAGGGTGAGGGGGTAAGGTATAATTTGGATGCTAGAGAGAGTTTTTTCACACAGAGGGTGGTGGGGGTATGGAATGCGCTGCCAAGTAAAGTGGTGGAGGCAGGTACTCTGGAGTTATTTAAGAAATACTTAGATGGGCACATGAACAGAATGGGAATGGAGGGGTATAGAAAACTGATTTAAAATAGGGATCATGAGCCTTGGAGTCCCTGGGAAGTGTGTAAATAGATGATGGTATTGATGTACTTGTTTTTATCCTACAGGTGCTTTGGTCCACTTTCTTGTCTAACAAGGGGCATACACGCGATGGGTTGTGAGAGGACTGCTCTTGGATTTTTTTTCGAGAGTATCCTAGTGCTTCACATCGTTAGTGTACACTTGACCTGGACCATTGGATGGGCAACATGACAGATCAGTAACTATCACTGTGCTGTGCAGATACATGGATTTGGGCCTATGTCTGTGGGAGTTTGCGCATTCTCCCCATGCTTGCATGGGTTTTCTCTGGGTGCTCCGGTTTCCTCCCACATCCCAAAGATGTGCTCTTAGGCTAATTGGCAAAACAATTCTCTCTAAATTGTCTCAAATTTGGTTTTTAATCCATAGATCTATAACCATAGACAAGGATCACGGGTAGAAGTGGGAACATTGGGATGGTGGTGCGGGCTTGTTGGACCAAAGGGCCTGTTTTCCATGCTGTTTTGTTCTTTGTTTTTTGTTCAATGTCCCATTGGATTCCATGCCCTTCACTTTCTCAATAAGTATTGCATGGGGCACCTTATCAAATGCCTTGCTGAAGTCCATATGTATGTCTACTGCTCTTCCTTCATCAATATGTTTAGTCACGTCTTCAAAAAATTCTATCAGTCTCATAAGGCATGATCTGCCTTTCACAAAGCTGGCTACTTGGCTACTATTCTTAGTCATTTTATACCTCTCCAAATACTCATAAATCCTGCCTCTCAGGATCTTCTCCATCAACTTACCAACCATTGAGTTTAGACTTACTGGTCTATAATTTCCAGGGCTATTTCTATTCCCTTTCTTGAACAAAGGAACAACATCCGCAATCCTCCGATCCTTCTTTCATAAGAAGTGGATGTCATTGGCCAGGCCTGCGTTTATTAGCAATCTCTAATTGCCCTTGAGAAGGTGGTGGTTAGCCACTGCTGCCTCACAGTGCCAAGAACCCAGGTTCAATTCTGTGCTTGGGTCACTGTCTGTGTGCAGTTTGCATGTTCCCCCTGTGTCTGCATGGGGTTTCCTCTGGGTGCTCCGGTTTCCTCTGGGTGCTCCAGTTTCCTCTGAGTGCTCCAGTTTCCTCCCACAGTCCAAAGATGTGTTGGTTAGGTTGATTGTCCTTGCAAAATTCTCCCTAGTGTCAGGGGGATTAGTTGGGTAAATATATGGGGTATGGGAATAGGACTGGATGGGATTGTGGTCATTGCAGACTCAATGGGCCAAATGATATCCTTCTGCACTGTAGGGATTCTATGTTTCTATAACCACTGCACGGCATGTGTTGTAGGTATGCCTATAGAGTTGTTAGGAAGGGCATTCCAGGAATTTGTTCTAGTGCTGGCGATGGGATGGAAATGTAGGGATGTCACATTTGCAATCATAGAACATAGAACATAGAACACTAAAGCACAAACAGGACCTTCGGCCCACAAGTTGCTACTTACTAGGCCATAGAACTATCTATAACTCCCAATCCCATTTAATCGCACGTACTCATCCAGAAGTCTTTTAAAAGATCCCAGCGAGTTTGCCGCTACCACCACTGACAGCTGCCGATTCCATTCACTCACCACCCTCTGAGTGAAAAACTTACCCCTAACATCTCCTCTGTACTTGTTGCCCAGCACTTTAAACCTTTGATCTCTAGTAGTGACCATTTCAACTTTGGGAAATAGCCTCCTGTTGAGTTTGGGGTTGGGTGGTTTTTTGGTGTTGGGGTGGTGTGTGGTGTTGTGTGCGCCAAGTTTGGTGGCGTTTAAGGGTTAGTTGATAGTATATGGATGAGAAGGAATGGTTTAGTTAGGAGGGGCATTGCTTTTTATTTTGGTCGGCACAACATCGAGGGCCGAAGGGCCTGTTCTGTGCTGTATTGTTCTATGTTCTATGTTCTAATCCATCCTATCTTCCTTTCAACATTTTGTAAACCTCTATCAGCTCGCCTCTCAACCTTCATCTCTCCAGGGAGAAGAGACCTAGTTCCCTCAATCTATCTTCATAAGCCTGCCTCCCAATCCAGGCAACATCCTTGTAAATCTCCTCCGCACCTTCTCAATAGCTTCCACATCCTTCCTATAGTGAGGCGACCAGAACTGTGCCTTCTCATGACCCATTCTGGCTCTCCTAATTTCCTTTTTAAGCTCCTTTCTACAAGCCTTCTACTCCCCTAGATCCTTAACATCTCCTAGTTCTCTGAACCTTTTGTACACCTTTCTTTTCTTCCTGAGTAGGTTCATCACAACCTTTGTGCACCATGGTTCCCACAACTATCAAAACCTCCTTGTCTCATCGGATCCTCTAGTTCTCTGGCACTGTTACCATTTCAAAGTAATGTTTATTTGTTAGTCATAAGTAAGGCTTACATTAACACTACAATGAAGTTATTGTGAAATTCCCCGAGTCACCACACTCCGGTGCCTGTTTGGTTATAGTGAGGGAGAATTTAGCATGGCCAAGGCATCCAGCCAGCATGATTCTCAGACTGTGGGAGGAAAACCATACAAACATGGGAGAACATGCAAACTCCACACAGACAGTGATCCAAGCCAGGAACTGAACCCAGGTCACCGATGCTATAAGGCAACAGTGCTTAGCCACAGTGCCACTCCTTGGGAGAATTGAAAGGTTATGGTCAGAGTTTATGCTATCTCCATTCTAGTTTCCCTCAGCAACTTAGGTTGCATCACATTTGGATGAGATGACTTGTTAATGTTATGTTGACGTATTTAGTATCTTCTCTGTTTTATACAATCCTTTCGCTTTGATTTTACTGTAATATTAACTTCATTCTCTTCTTACATTTTAGTCATTATTATATCTGCATAATTTACCTACAAAGTTATGAAGAGCAAAGATACTATGCATTTAAAGGGTTATATGTAAAAGAACATATTATAGAATCTCTATAGTGCAGAAAGAGGCCATTTGACCCATTGAGTCTGCACTGACCACCATCCCACCCAGGTCGTACCCCCATGTCCCTACATATTCTTCTGCGAATCTCTCTAACCTAGACATCGCAGAACTCTAAAGGATAATTTTCTTTAAAATCATGGCCAATCAAACTAACCTGCACATCTTTGGATTGTGGGAGGAACTTGGAGAACCTGGAGGAAACCCACACAGACACAAGGAGAATGTACAAGCTCCATACAACAGGGACCCAAGCTGGGAATTGAACCCAGGTCTCTGGAGCTCTGAAGCAGCAGTGCTAATCATTGTGCTACCATGCCACCTGTGTGCTACTGTGCCGCTACTTTCACTTAAGATGAAGCCTGTGGGTTCAGGTGATCTTTGCCCCTTTCTGCAAATAAATATGCAAACAGTTCAATACGGGAAATAGCCACGTAGTCTGGGCAGGACATTAAAAAGTTATTAACTTTTTCATGAAATTCTTTTGTAAAGACATTAAAAATGCAATATCTCACTCTTGAACATTTTGAACTTATTATTATTAAAATATAGACATAAACTGAGATATTATAGCTATCCTGGCAAATTCAAATCCCAGCATAATGGATAGGAAGAAAATCCATTCAATCACAATGAGATAAGAATGGTTAAGATTCAAATCCCATTGCATATCCATGCTAATGTCATTGGGGGCAATTGGTGCGGAGAGTGGGTACACTGGTACCCATTTGCAGCATGGGCTCATTCGGCCGAAGGGCCTGTTTCCCATGCTGCGTTGTTTTTTTGTTCTTTGGTACTATGATCACCTGACTGAAACAAATAGGTGGCGTGGTGGCACAGTGGTTAGTGCTGCTGTCTCACAGTGCCAGGGACTTTGGTTCAATTCCTGGCTTGGGTTACTGTCTGTGTGGAGTTTGCATGTTCTCCCTGTACCTGCGTGGGTTTCCTTTGGATGCTCCAGTTTCCTCTCACAGTCTGAAAGATGTGCTGGTTAGGTGCATCGACCTGAACAGATGTTGAAGCGTAGTGACTCGGGGAATTTCATAGCAACTTCATTGCAGTGTTAATGTAAGCCTTGCTTGTGACTAAATAAATAAATTTTACTTTTCACATCACAAGAAACATCATATTAACTTGGATGTTGAACAGCCCAGAGCAATCAGCCTGGGAAGTCACTCTGGCTGCAGAGGAAAGGGATCTTGCCCAAAGAAGAAGAACCTTGTCTAGAAATTCTCTAAGTGGAACTATTCTTTGTGCTTTGTCACTACAGTGGCTTGACTACACCGTTGACTGGAACAAACCCAGAAATCAGTTGTTGAATGGCAGAAGCCACTATGAGTTCGTCACTAGAAACTTCCAACCTCCTTTTTTTTAGTGAATGAGAAGAGAATCCTTAGATAAATAAATGCTTCTAATTTGAAAAACCAGGATAGTAGTAAATTTTTGGACCCTTTTAAGGACATCAGTGCATGTTACATTATGTAATCACTTTTCCCTATGTGTGCATCTGTGTATGTGTACATGTGCGTATGTCTGTGAGTCTGTGTCTGTGTCTGTGTATGTTGTGTGAACGAGGAAGTGGGTGCTATGGCGATTACATTTCGAGTTTGAAAAAAAAAATTTTTACTCCTTCTTTTAATTTAAATTAATGAAAAAGCCTGTCTTGGGTCTGTTCTTAGAAATAACAGCACTCATGAGGTTAAAACATTCCTTCTCTAAAATACATTTTGTTGCAGTCAATTTGAGAGGTGGGGAAAAAAAGGAGGAATTATCCCACATCTCTCGCCTGTTCTAACTGACAGATACTTGGTGATTACCCAAGGTACTGCCTTTGGCACTTATAAAGGATCCTGCATCAGCTTCCTCTTTTTTTTGAACTTCAGGTACTAATTGAAAGAAATGAGACTGAAATTGCTAATGCTCCACAGCATTCTTCTCTTTTTATTCAAATCAAGCATTCTCAAATGTGTCGTGGAATTAGTAAGTTCGAGTTAATATTCATACATAAATTCCAAATAAATAATCACTTACCTTGAGACAAATCAGCAATATAGCTTCAGAACTGGCTGAATTTTGAAATATTCTGAGAATATATAAATTTTTTAAATGTCAATTTCCATATATTTGAACATATATATGTGGTGACACTCGGTGACAAGTGGTGTACCTCAGGGGTCTGTTTTGGGGCCCCTGCTGTTTGTAATTTTTATAAATGATCTGGATGAGGGTATTGAAGGATGGATTAGTAAATTTGCAGATGACACTAAAGTCGGTGGAGTGGTAGATAGTGAAGAGGGGTGTTATAGTTTGCAGAGGGACTTGGACAAGTTGCAGAGCTGGGCCGAGAGGTGGCAAATGGAGTTTAATGTGGAAAAGTGTGAGGTAATGCACTATGGCAGAAATAATAAATGTGTAGAGTATAGGGCTAATGGTAGGATTCTTAGTAGTCTTGATGAACAGAGGGATCTTGGTGAGTATGTGCATAGATCCCTGAAAGTAGGCAGTCAAGTCGAGAAGGTTGTTAAGAAGGCATATGGAGTCTTAGCTTTTATTGGTAGGGGGATTGAATTTCGGAGCCGCAACGTCATGTTGCAACTGTACAAAACTCTAGTGCGGCCGCACTTGGAGTATTGTGTGCAGTTCTGGTCCCCACATTATAAGAAAGATGTGGAGGCATTGGAGAGGGTACAGAGGAGGTTTACCAGGATGTTGCCTGGTATGGAGGGCAGGTCTTATGAAGAGAGGCTGAGGGATTTGAGGTTGTTTTCGTTAGAAAGGAGGCGGCTAAGAGGGGACCTTATTGAAACATATAAGATGATTAGAGGTTTAGATAGGGTGGACAGTGATAGCCTTTTTCCTAGGATGGAGAAAGCTAGCACGAGGGGACACAGCTTTAAATTAAGGGGTGATAGTTATAGGACGGATATCAGAGGCAGGTTCTTTACCCAAAGGGTGGTTCGGGAGTGGAATGCCCTGCCTGCAGCAGTTGTAGATGCGCCAAGTTTGGTGGCGTTTAAGAGGTTAGTTGATAAGTATATGGAAGAGAAGGGAATGGTTTAGTTTGGAGGGCCATTGCTTTTTATATTGGTCGGCGCAATATTGAAGGCCGAAGGGCCTGTTCTGTGCTGTAATGTTCTATGTTCTATGGTTTTTTTATATATGGGCCTTGAGTTCTTCTTAGTTTATCTGAAATCAATAAAGCAAGCATAATAGTTTTCATTTTATTTGTTTTCATTTTATTTAATTTTTTACTGTTTTCTATCTTGATGGTCATTCCTTATTTTTCTCCCCCCTCCACTTTTTCCCCCTACTTTATCCCCCCTTTCTTACCTTTCTCACCCTTTGCTTCCCGTTTTCCCCCTTTTTTCTCAATTATCCCTCACTCCCACCCATATCCCTCTTCCCCCTAATATCTTCATCTGTCACAGCTTACCCCCTGATTATAGCTTCTCTGCCGTTTGGCCTTATGTTGTCTCCATGGGCTGCCATTAGCAGCCTTTCCCTTGTTTTTGTGGCTGTAACTTATCTTTCACTTCCTTATCCTATAAACATTTCCCACTTTCTATACCTTTCTGCTTTATCCTCTCCTTACAGATGCTGCCAGATCTGCTAAGACTTTCCAGTATTTTCTCTTTTGGCTTCAGTTTCCAGCTTCCGCAGTGATTTGCTTTTATCCAACATTAAAGATTGACAGGTTTTAAGCCCAGGTTACACTGGACGTAAATCAACTTTTCAAGGTCTTTAAGATAGGTTTAACAAGCAATGTCCTGGAAGCCAGTCCCATTCATAAAACTAGCGATGCCTTCAGTTGGATATAATGAGTTTAATGATTTTCTGTCAGTTCCACTGTCTGCAGCTATTTGAGGAGGCTGTGGTGTTTTTAGATGCAAAAGCATGAGTAGGCACTTTGTAAGTTTTTAATATGGAAATGTATTTGATTTACTAAAAACTAGTAAATGGTTCTGAATACTTCAATAATATAATGTTTAGTAATTTAAAATGAAGTTACTTACAGGATGCAGAATATGCAGTCTTATTAAAAATGCTTTTCTTTGTGTGGTGAATCAATTCTCAGCTATACAGATTAAATTGCATTATCCTTATATACATTATAGAATTCCTAAAGTGTAGAAGGAGGCCATTCGGTTCTGACTCTCATTGAAAGCATCTTACCCAGGCCCATTCCCCATTGCATCTCCGTTACCTCACGCATTTATCCTGGTAATCCTCCAACCTACACACCTTGATACGATACTAAGGCACAATTTAGCATGGCCAATCCAAGTAACCTGCACAATTTTGGACTGTGGAGGGAAACTAGAGAAAACCCAAGCAGACATGGGGAGAATGTGTAAACTCCTCATAGGCAGTCACCCAAGACTAGAATTGAAGCCGGAGTCCCTGGCGCTATTAAGTAGAGTGCCACCCACTATGCTACCATGCCACCCAACGAGCATTTTAATACAAAGCGAGAAAGAAAACAATCCCTTTCTCCTATTCTGCTTGATTCTGCTGGATCAATGGAAAGTTTTTCATTGCTGATTATCCAAATGAGTTTGAGCAGAAACATGAACCATATCTTCGCTTTGGGAACAAAGTTTAATTTACACTCAAACTGTCAATTACATTCACGTTGAAATTCTATTCCATTATATACAAAGTACACATTGTGGCATTGCACATTGTTGTTGAGATCAGTAGCCTACAGACTATGTGGAATTAGAAGGCAAGGGAAATTGGACCAGCAACATAGATGTAATTGAGTTATTTTTTATACCTGATCTTCATTTTGTATACTACTCTGATTTTATCTGATAAATTACAGTTCGCTGGTTAAATTTACAACCCTTTGAGAAGCAGCCAAACAAAATCAATTGCAAGAGTTTGATTCTGTGATTCTGTGCAAGAGTGCACTTTTATTAATTTAAAATTATGCACGAGAATGTTTGTCTATTCAAGGAAAAGACAAGTAAGCATAATTTGTATCCCAAGACACTTTAAGAGATTTGTCTTGTAATGCAGCCCAAGTGGCCTGCATTATCAACCCAGATAATGTGAGATCAATCTGCTTGTATATTTTGTTGATGTCCTGTTTTTTTTTAACCTTCACAATGCTCTGTCCACATCATTGCTTCATCATCAAGCATGAGCAGCCAGTAGTGGGGCGGCATGTGGTGCAGTGACTAACACTGCAGTCTCACAGTGTTAGGGACCTGGGTTCAATTCCCAGCTTGGGTCACTGTCCATGTGAAGTTTGCACATTCCCCCTCTGTCTGCATAAGTCTGGATGCTCCGGTTTCCGCACGCAGTCCAAAAATGTGTAGGTTAAGTGAATTGACCATGTTAAATTCTCCCTTAGCGTATGAACAGGTGCCGGAGTCTGGTGGAAAAGAGATTTTCACAGTAACTACGTTACAGTGTAAATGTAAGTCTATTTGTGATTCATCAATAAATAAACTTAGAGGGCTGTTGATTTGATTTTATACTTATACAGTGAAAAGTATTGTTTCTTGCACACAATAAAAACAAAGCATACTATTCATAGAGAAGGAAATGAGAGAGTGCAGAATGTAGTATTACAGTCATAGCTAGGATGTAAAAAAAGATCAACTAAATTCAAGGTAGGTCCAGTCAAAAGACTGACAGCAGCAGGGAAGAAGCTGTTGTTGAGTCGGTGGTAATGAGACCTCAGGCTTTTGTATCTTTTTCCCGAAGGAAGAAAGAGAGAATATCTGGGGTGTGTGGGATCCTTAATTATGCTGGCTGCTTTGCCGAGGCAGCAGTAAGTATAGACAGAGTTAATGGATGGCAGGCTGATTTGCGTGATGGATTGGGCTACGTTCACAATCTTTTGTATCTTCTTGTAGTCTTGGACAGAGCAGGAGCCATACCAAGCTGTGATACAACCAGAAAGAATGCTTTCTATGGTGCATCTGTAAAAGTTGGTGAAAGTCATAGCTGACACGCCAAATTTCCTGTTTGCTCAAGACATTTCCTTTCTGTTGGGGAAAAAGTGCCAGTGACCCAGCACAAGAGAACCATTGGTGCCAGAGAGAAAAAGGGAAAACAGCCCATTCAAGTAAACATTAGACACAGCTCTTGGGGCTCAAGGGATATGGGGGGAAGGCAGTATCAGGATAAAGGGATCTGGGGGGAAGACAGTATCAGGATAAAGGGATCTGGGGGGGAGGCAGTATCAGGATAAAGGGATCTGGGGGGAAGACAGTATCAGGATAAAGTATGGGGGGAAGACAGTATCAGGATAAGGGATCGGGAAGGAGGCAGTATCAGGTAAATGGATCTGGGGCGAAGGCAGTATCAGATAAAGGGATCTGGGGGGAAGACAGTATCAGTGGGGGGGTTCAGGATAGGATCTGGGGAGGCAGTATCAGATAGTGGGGGAAGCAGTATCAGGATAAAGGGATCTGGGGGGAAGGCAGTATCAGGATAAAGGGATCTGGGGGGAAGGCAGTATCAGGATACAGGGATCTGGGGGGAAGGCAGTATCAGGATAAAGGGATCTGGGGGGAAGGCAGTATCAGGATAAAGGGATCTGGGGGGAAGGCAGTATCAGGATAAAAGGATTTGGGGGGAAGACAGTATCAGGATAAAGGGATATGGGGGAAGGCAGTATCAGGATAAGGGATATGGGGGGAAGAAGTATCAGGATAAAGGGATCTGGGGGAAGACAGTATCAGGATAAAGGGATCTGGGGGGAAGACAGTATCAGGATAAAGGGATATGGGGGGAAGGAAGTATCAGGATAAAGGGATATGGGAGGAAGGAAGTATCAGGATAAAAGGATCTGGGGGGGAAGGCAATACTAGGATAAAGGGATATGTGGAGGGAAGTCAGTATCAAAATAAAGGGATAATGGGCGGGGGGTAGGGGTGCGGGAGGGAGGCAGTATCAGGATAATGAATTTGGTCAGCCGTGCTAAAAATGAAGGGTGAGTTGTTTCAATGGGCCAAATGGCCTAATCCTACTTCTATTTCCTATGTTTGTTCGTAACTCTTTCTGGAGTGAGTTCCTTTCAGGAGACAGTTAAAAACAAGTGTTCTACTAACTGGCCACTTGCTTGAATAATCACTTATTCAACATGGAATCTGGTGCCTAAGGAGGCAGTCAAAAGGATGTGTGCAGTTTTCTGATGAATGGTGTATTCGCTTCCTGCACTGAGTACACTGGATATTTTTGATGTTACACAGGACGCAGGCCACAATGTGCATCTTTTGGGGAAGTCTGTGTCTGATTAACTTGAGGACAATAGGTGCCCACCATCATGTAATTATTTCTACCACATCATATTATTTAATATGTGAGTACCACATGACTTAATAGTTCAAAAGCAAAATACTGTGGAAAATGGAAATCAGAAATAAAAACAGAAAACACTGGAAATTCTCAGCAGGTCAGGCAACATCTATGGAGAGAATCAGAGTTAATGTTTCAGGATGATGACAGGAGAGAAGAAAGATAAAGGAGAAATGGGAAGGTAGTCAGAAGAATAAAGGAATAAGCTCGGTCTTAGGGTAGAGGGCAGGAGAAATTAAGGAGAATGGTGAAGGCTTTGGTAAAGAAACAAAGGTTGTTCTCATTAAGACATGACTAGCAGCCATCAGGATGAAGGAAAAAGCAAGCCAGCAACAAAGAAAAAACAACAAGAAAACAGAAAACAAGACAGATACTGAGGTACTGAGCTGAAGTTACTGAACTCAATATTGAATCTAGAAGGATGTAGAATGCTGAGATGAAAGATGAGGGTGCTGTTCCTCGAACTTAAGTTGAACTTCATTGAAATACTGCTGCAGAAAGCACCTTCAGTGAATAAATACACAAAACCATGATATAGATGTATACAAAATATATAGGGGCATCCTCAGTGCCTCAAATAAGAAAAGAACTTGAATTCATATAGTGCCTTTCATGACCCCAGGATATCCCAAAGCACATTATATACAAAATGAAGTCATTATTGTCATGAAAGTGATATAGCAGACAATTTATGTATAGCAAGCTTCCACAAACCGCAAGATGGTAATGACCAGATTGCCTATTTTTGTGATGTTGATTGAGGTGTAAGTATTTGTCAGGGTAACAGGGTAATATCCCTTCCCTCAAATTGTGGGATCCCTCACATCCTTCTCTCAGGGCCTTGGTTATAATATCTCATCTAAAAGACATGTGACAACAGAACAGTCAACCATAATTAAAATACAACGGAATGAGACTCCACACTTTAAAAGTAAGTTTTCAATATCTGAGAGGGTACTTCACAATAATTAAGCATAGTGGTAAAATTTCACATACACTTGAATGGACAAACTCTACATTTTTCTGGCATATTTAGAAGGTATCCAGTGGACAATTAACATAGCTTCACTTTGTTCACTACACTTGACTCAGCAAGATACTATAAGGCAAAGTTTCTGAAGGGGTAAAGTAATTTAAACCAAAACTTCCTGATTTTAGCATATATGTAGACATTGGAAGTTATTGCCTGGTTTACTGCTTAATAATAGAACACAGAACATAGAACATTGCAGCGCAGTTCAGGCCCTTCGGCCCTCAACATTGCACTTACCTGTGAAACCATTCTGAAGCCCATCTAACTTACACTATTCCAATATCATCCATATGATACTTTACTAAATGATACTTTACTATATGATACTTTACTAATATGATACTTTACTTTACTAAAGGGACTTTAACTTTACTAATATTGATTGGAATAGCTATAGCTCTAGCTCGTTAGAGGGGTCAGTTTTCGTACAAAGTGTGCAGGAGGGTTTTTTGACTCAGTATGTAGATAGGCCAACTAGAGGTGAGGCTACATTGGATTTGGTGCTGGGCAATGAGCCAGACCAGGTGTTAGGCTTGGAGGTTGGTGAACATTTTGGTGATAGTGACCACAATTCGGTTACGTTCACCTTAGTGATGGATAGGGATAGGCATGAAGCTGGGGGCAGTAGTTATAGCTGGGGGAAGGGTAATTATGAGGCCATCAGGAGAGAATTAGGGTGCATAGATTGGACTAGGAAGCTACAGGGACTGGGAACATCTGGAATGTGGAGCTTAGTCAAGGAGCAGCTGCTGCGGGTCCTTGATAAGTATGTCCCTGTCAGGCAAGGAGGAAATGGTCGAGTAAGAGAACCTTGGTGTACGAAAAAAGTTGATTTGCTGGTTAAAAGGAAAAAGGAGGCTTATGTCAGGATGAGGATTGAAGGCTCAGTTAGTGCAATGGATAGCTATAGATTAGCCAGGAGGGAGCTAAAGAGTGAATTGAGGAGAGCTAAGAGAGGACACGAGAAGACTTTGGCTGATAGGATTAGGGAGAATCCTAAAGCTTTCTTTAGATATGTTAAGAATAGAAGATTGGTTAGGGCAAGATTAGGGCCAGTCATAGACAGCTGTGGGAAGTTGTGCGTGGAGCCTGAGGAGATTGGAGAGGTACTGAATAAATATTTCTCTTCGGTATTCACGCAGGGTGATGTAAATGTAGTTATGGAGAACACTGAGGTACAGGGTAGCAAACTGGAAGGTATCGAAGTAGATAGGGAGGATGTGCTAGATATTCTCGAGGGTTTGAAGTTGGATAAGTCCCTGGGCCGGACGGGATTTACCCTAGGATTCTCTGGGAGGCAAGAGAGGCGATTGCAGAGCCTCTGGCTCTGATCTTCAGGTCGTCGTTGGTTACGGGTGTGGTTCCGGAGGACTGGAGGATAGCGAATGTGGTCCCGTTGTTCAAGAAGGGGAAGAGAGACCTTCCAGGGAATTATAGGCCAGTGAGTCTTACTTCTGTGGTGGGCAAAGTATTGGAGAGAATAATTAGGGATAGGATTTATAGTTATTTAGAGAGTAATGAATTGATTGGAGATAGTCAGCATGGTTTTGTGAAGGGTAGGTCGTGCCTTACTAACCTCATTGAGTTTTTTGAAAAAGTGACTCAGGAGGTGGATGGGGGTAAGGCGGTCGATGTGGTATATATGGACTTTAGTAAGGCGTTTGATAAGGTGGCCCATGGAAGACTTCTGCAGAAAATGCAGATGTATGGGATAGAGGGTGATTTAGCTAATTGGGTTAGGAATTGGCTAGCAGATAGAAGACAGAGGGTGGTGGTTGATGGGAGATATTCATCGTGGAGTTCGGTGACAAGTGGTGTACCTCAGGGGTCTGTTTTGGGGCCCCTGCTGTTTGTAATTTTTATAAATGATCTGGATGAGGGTATTGAAGGATGGATTAGTAAATTTGCAGATGACACTAAAGTCGGTGGAGTGGTAGATAGTGAAGAGGGGTGTTATAGTTTGCAGAGGGACTTGGACAAGTTGCAGAGCTGGGCCGAGAGGTGGCAAATGGAGTTTAATGTGGAAAAGTGTGAAGTAATGCACTTTGGCAGGAATAATAAATGTGTGGAGCATAGGGCTAATGGTAGGATTCTTAGTAGTCTAGATGAACAGAGGGATCTTGGTGTGTATGTGCATAGATCCCTGAAAGTAGGCAGTCAGGTCGAGAAGGTTGTTAGGAAGGCATATGGAGTCTTGGCTTTTATTGGTAGAGGGATTGAATTTCGGAGCCGCAACGTCATGTTGCAACTGTACAAAACTCTAGTGCGGCCGCACTTGGAGTATTGTGTGCAGTTCTGGTCCCCACATTATAAGAAAGATGTGGAGGCATTGGAGAGGGTACAGAGGAGGTTTACCAGGATGTTGCCTGGTATGGAGGGCAGGTCTTATGAGGAGAGGCTGAGGGATTTGAGGTTGTTTTCGTTAGAAAGGAGGAGGCTAAGAGGGGACCTGATCGAAACATATAAGATGATTAGAGGTTTAGATAGGGTGGACAGTGATAGCCTTTTTCCTAGGATGGAAAAAGCTAGCACGAGGGGACACAGCTTTAAATTAAGGGGTGATAGTTATAGGACGGATATCAGAGGCAGGTTCTTTACCCAAAGGGTGGTTCGGGAGTGGAATGCCCTGCCTGCAGCAGTTGTAGATGCGCCAAGTTTGGTGGCGTTTAAGAGGTTAGTTGATAAGTATATGGAAGAGAAGGGAATGGTTTAGTTTGGAGAGGCGTTGCTTTTTATATTGGTCGGCGCAACATCGAAGGCCGAAGGGCCTGTTCTGTGCTGTAATGTTCTATATGTTTATTCAATAACCATTTAAATGCCCTTAAAGTTGGCAAATCCTCTACTGTTGCAGGCAGGACATTCCACACCCTTACTATTCTCTGAGTAAGGAATTTACCCCAGACATCTCTCCTATATCTATCACCTCTTAATTTAAAGCTATGTCTCCTCGTGCTAACCATCACCATCTGAGGAAAAAGGCTCTCACTGAATTATTCTATCTAATCCTCTGATCATCTTGTATGCCTCTATTAAGTCACCTTTTAACCTTTTCTCTAACGAAAACAGCCTCAAGTCTCTCAGCCTTTCCTCATAAGACCTTTCCATCATACCAGACAATATCCTGGTAAAACTCCTCTGCACCTTTTCCAATGCCTCCATATCCTTCCTATAATGTGATGACCAGAACGAAACACAATATTCCAAGTGCAGCCGCACCAGAGTTTTGTACAGTTCAACATGACCTCATGGCTCTGAAATTCAATCCCTCTACCAATAAAAGCTAACACACATATGCCTTCTCAACAATCCTATCAATCTGGGTGCCAGCTTTCAGGGATCTAGGCACATAGACATCTAGGTCTCTCTGCTCATCCACACTACCAAGAATCTTACCTTTAGCCTAGTACTCTGTATTCCTGTTACTCCTTCCAAAATAAATCACCTCACACTTTTCCACATTAGACTCCATTTGCCACCTCTCAGCTCAGCTCTGCAGCTTACCTATGTCCCTCTGTAACCTCCACTAATTTTAGTGTGATCTGCAAAATTTACTAACCCATCCTTCTACGCCCTCATCAAGGTCATTTATAAAACTGACAACAACAGTGGCCCCACTAGTATTACACCATTGGTAACTGAACACCAGGATGAACATTTCCAACAACCATCACCCTCTGACTTCTTACACTAGCCAATTTCTGATCCAAACCACTATTTCACCCTCATCCCATGCCTCTGTATTTTCTGCAATAGCCTCCTATGGGGGACCTTAGCAAATGCTTTACTGAAATCCATATATACCACATCAACTGCTTTACCCTCATCTACCTCTTTGGTCACCTTCTCAAAGAACTCGATAAGGTTTATGAGGCACAACCTACCCTTTACAAAACCACGTTGACTATCCCTAATCAAATTATTCCTTTCTAGATGATTATAAATCCTATCTCTTATAATCCTTTCCAAAACTTTTCCCATAACTTGTCTATAATTACCAGGGTTGTCTCTACTCCCCTTCTTGAACAAGAGGGCAACATTTGTTCTCCTCCAGTCTTCTGGCATTATTCCTACAGACAATGACAACATAAAAATCAAAACCAAAGGTTCTGCAATCTCCTCCCTACCTTCCCAGAGAATCCTAGGATAAATCCCAACCAGTCCAGGGAACTTATCTATTTTCACACTTTGCAGAATTGCTAATATCTCCTCCTTATGAACCTCAATCCTGTCCATTCTAATAGCCTGTATCCCAGTATTCTTCTCGACAACATTGTCTTTTTCCTGTGTGAATAATGATGCAAAATATTCATTTAACGCCTCTCCTATCTTTTCAGACTCCATGCATAATTTCACACTATTGTCCTTGACTGGCCCTAATCTTACACTAGTCATTCTGTTATTCCTGATATACCTTTAGAAAGCTTTAGGGTTTTCCTTGATCCTACCTAGAACATAGAACATAGAACATAGAACATTACAGCGCAGAACAGGCCCTTCGGCCTTCGATGTTGCGCCGACAATTAGGAACAAGCAGTGACCCTCTAACCTAAACCATTCCCTTTTCATCCATAAACTTATCTACTAACCTCTTAAACGCCACCAAACTTGGCGCATCTACAACTGCAGCAGGCAGGGCATTCCATACCCTTACCACCCTCTGGGTAAAGAACCTACCTCTGATATCCGTCCTATAACCACCACCCCTTAATTTAAAGCTATGTCCCCTCGTGCTAGCTTTCTCCATCCTAGGAAACCTGTCAAAGACTTTTCATGTCCCCTCATGGCTCTTCTTAGCTCTCACTTTAGGTCCTTCCAGGCTAACTTGTAACTCCCAAGCACCCTAACTGAGCCTTCACATGTCATCTTGGCATAAGTCTCTTTCTTCCTCTTCATGAAAGATTCAACTTCTTTAGTAAACCACAGTTCCCTCGCTCAACAACTCTCTTCCTGCCTGACAGGTACATACTTACCAAGGACACACAGTAGCTGTTCCTTCAACAAGCTCCACATTTGTGCCCATCCCTTGCTGTTTCCTTCCACATCCTATGCATCCTAAATCTTGTCTAATCACATCATAATTTCCTTTCTCCCAACTATAACTCTTGCTCTGCAGTATATATCTATCCCTTTCCATTGCTAACGTAAACACAATCAAATTGTGGCCACTATCACCAAAAAGCTCACCTACCTCCAAATCTAAATCTAAAAATACAATTAACTTCACCATTATTCTTACCACAGAATCTGGGCGTTGAACTAATTCTGATATTGCAATGAATGGCAGGGTAACTTGCACCATTCAAAGATGTACAGATTGATACTTTCTGTATTTGAGTTTCTGTAATAAGAAACATTCAGAGGGAATCTTCTCAGGAGTTCTCTCCATCAGCTACCATCACTTTATCGGACGATGAGTGGAAATCCTGTGTTAACTGTGTAAACAGTGCAGAGCAAGTATATTTTTGTTCTCACCAGACAGATTCTATAAAAGGCAGACAATCCATTCTCCCAGATTACTGTCCATGCAGAGAGGTTAAAAATCTATTAAAGCATCTCCACTGATCTTCCATCGATGTTACAGAGTTCCCTGAGGACATTCCTGGCAATTGTTTTTGATCATAGGTTTTAATGAATGTACTTTATCCAGGAGGACAGATACCTAAGAAAATGAGCTTGGCAAAATAGCATCCCCTTAATAGGATGCTAATAGAAAAGCATCCCCTTTTCAAATATCTTGGTGGTATCAATGATTGGGCCAGTTTTGTCTGAAACAAAAAATTCACCCAAACAAAATTGACTACTAACAGCAAAACTAGAAAAGAATGCAGCCAAAATGAAGAACATAGAACATCAGATTGGATACAGCAGGTGTTTCTCATTCTTTTGAAAGAATGTTAACATTTATATGATATCATGCAGAATTTGAGTATTGTTGAAAAAAGAAATCAAAGATTTTCATCTTGCATTCAGTAGGACATTTTGCAAGAATACCAATATGAGGGAAACAATAATTCGTACTGCATGAAAAGATAATGCTGCTTGATTGGCAATGGATTCTGACTGGTTAAGATGTTGCAAGGAGAATGCACCAGTTGATGGTGATTGGCACATAACTGTCAAGCTTTGTTTGAAATTCAAACAAATTAAGCAACACTGTCCCTGATTTGGCCAAGGCATTGCCTTGAGAAATGAATGAACAAATGACTGTCACTCATTTTATTTAACTGGAACAGGCAGAATGTGTGTACAAAGTCTTTCTGTCTGCTATGAACAGGGACCAGTGTATTAATGTATGTACCTTCTAGTATACATCAATGCATCACACTGCGAGTCCTATTTATCAAATGTTGTCCACTTGAAGAATCATGTCTAATCCGTGTTTGGAATTTTGAAAGTTGGGTTGGTTGGGTGCAGTTTGTACCTTGCTCATTGTGAACAGGCATGTGCTGTTTAATATGATCCACTGCCAGTCTTTGGGACATACGGCCTACGTACCTAGCACCACACTGGTACTGAAATTTCTATACCACATTACTCATTTTTGTGATAGGCAGAATGTCCTTTTGGCTTGACAGTAGCATCTTGTTAGTGCTGAATAGTGGTAAAGAACAGTTTATTTACCAAATTGGCTCAAAGATAGATAGTGTTTTAATAGTTGCTATTGGACAAAGAATCCAGACTGTTGACTACAATTATAATCCCATTCAGTCATTATTGTTTGAACAGCTTTCCTTTAATTATAGTGTCCGCACTAGAGATTTTTCAGAGAATAATGTTTCTCTTGCACTCCAAAAGGCATGGAAGAAATAATATGTGATATGAACAAATACTTCCATATAGCTGCAAGAGACAATGAATAATCACAGAGTCAGAGCAGTCCTGAGAATTTGACTGGAATAGTCAAACACTGAATGACAAGTTTAAGTTTGTCAAACATATGATCAAGTTTCTAGGTCACATGATGCATTCCACAAAAAAATGAACATAACCAGATAATTTCACAGCCAAGAACTTCTATGCTCCCAAGGGTAGTTGAAGCTGTATCTTTAGAAATATTTAAAGTGGAGGTGGATGAATATTTAATAGATCAAGGAATAGAGGCAACAGGGAAATGGCATGGCAAAGGAGCTGAGGCATGCTTCTATTTCTTGTATTCTTATCTGTGCATAACTGAGTTTTGAAGATTCCTTGGGATGATCAACCAAACAGGCAAGTTCTTACCAAATTTAGCAGTGGTTAATGAGCTGTTGCAACAGTGTCAAGGATTGACCTGGAAAGTGGAGCAGCTAAATGCTTCTGAATGTTTAATCCCTTCTGAAATCTTAGCACATTGCAACCTAGAATTACTAACCATAATAACAGCAAATGCATCATCTACAGGTCTGAGGTAGTTTTCTTTCAAGCGCAGAGAGATTGGAAAGCATTGATCACAGTATTATGCTCTAGGTCATTAACAGAAACAGAACAATGATAGGCCATAGTAGAAAAAAGAGTATTGGCAGCAATATGAGCATGTTAAACATTTTCAGACCAAGTTTCAAAATCAAAACAGGCCATAAGCTGCTTGACAACCTTTTCAACATAAACTAGGTTGCAAAGATGCCATCCAGAATCGAATGATTCGGACTACCTTAGTACCGTCACCGAGTCTGTGCAAGGAAAATATCAAACAGCGGAGGGCACATAGTCATGAATACCATCAGAACAAAACACATGAAAGGATTTACAATTCATCGAGGAGGTTGAAGTGTTATATCCTTAATCACTCAACATTTACCAGCACCTTGCTGAACACCCATCTGTCAAAGGGAAAGGAGTATCCATCATAACCATTAAAGATCAAAACTGATTACACTTGATCACTCATATTTCATATAAAAAGCTGTAAATAGGTATGAATAGATAATTTATATATAAGAACTGCTCTGAAAATCTATATTCAGCCATCTTTACTGAAGAGCTATATTAGTTTCTCGGCAGATACTAATTATTGTTGAATTAAGTTCATTTTACAATTGCTTTCCTCTGAAGGATAAATAGCACTAAAATATTATGACAACACAATTATTAATTCAAATATAAAATCTACTTCTTAAGCCTGTTGTTCAAAAATATTTTTCAAAAACTCGGTCACTCTCAATACAAACAGTTAAGAGTTTTCAAGGTATTCACACTAAATCTCCTTTCTGAAAGCTCTGAATTGATTAATTGGAGATAAAATGGATATTCATTTTATTCTTATTCATATACAGGGTGCCTGTCATGTTTTTAGAATGATTTGATTGATTGGTTAAATTTTGGAAATCACAGTATCATCACAAATGGGAGGAGGCTATTTGGCCCCTTGTGAGTGTGGTAGGATGTTGAAAAAGCTATTCCATGAGATCCACCCCTCTGTCCTTCCCCAAAGTGCTGCAAATTAATTCTTATCAAGTGTGTATTGAATTCTCTTTTGAAAGTTGCTGCTTAATCGAAAAGCGACATTACCTCTTCAAGTCATGCATTCCAGATCTGAACAACTCACTGCATAAAAAATCATTTCCACGTTTCCAGCCTGGGTTTTGTTTTTACCAATCATCTTAAATCTGTGGTTTCTTAATACTGACTACCCTCCCTATGAAAACAGGATTTTCACTAGTAACTCTATCAAAGGCCTTCCTGATTTTGGAATCCTCTATTAAATATCTTTAATTTTCATTGTGCTATGGAGAACAATTCTATTCTTTAATTTAGTAATTAAGTAAAGTTTATTTATTAGTCACAAGCAAGGCTAACATTAATGCTGCAATGAAATTACTGTGAAATTCGCCTCGTCACCACAGTCCAGTCCCTGTTTGGGTCAATGCGCCTTTCAGACTGTGGGAGAAAACCGGAGCACCCAGAGAAAACCCATGCAGACACGGGAAGAATGTGCAAAGTCCATACAGAAAGTGACCCAAGCCAGGAATTGAACATGGGTCTCTGGCGCTGTGACGCAGCAGTGCTAATGACTGTACTACCATGCCAGCAGCTGCTTTAAGAGCATAATGTTCCTGTCCTGCCCGCCATGGGAATCGTAGCAGGTAAACGCAGGCCACACAAATGTCTGTTGGTCTCAGGCAGGAATTTCTGGCCCTGGGGGGAGTTGGGGGCGGAGGTAATGTGGCTGGAAAATGCTGCCCTATATATTTTCTGGTATACACAAGACAAGCTTGAGGAAAGTGGGCAACCTGCTCTGCAGCAATATGGATGTATATTTAAAGTATATATTAAGAGGTAATGCATTTCATTTTGGCAGGAGTTTGATATTGTGTTTTATTGCTTTTATTAATTTTAATTTAGATTAGGAAGCATTCATCATCTGCTTCAACAACAAATTACAACTTGCAGTTTTATATTAAAGCTGTCAATATTTGCTCACTTGAGTTTTTGACTGACAAGGGAATAAAGGGGACTCACATAATCAGGTTACTTAATAAATTTAAGTCACTATTTCCATCTGTGTAGTCGGTAACCTTGATGGGACGTCAAAATCTGACTGAAATTGTTCCAGCTCAGATATGCTGAAGGCAGAAAATGTGAAGATCAAGTTTAATAAGACAGATGACCTTTGTACATCAGTGTGCAGTTTGTGACTGTATGGGGAAATGATTAACATAAAACGTTTGTAGCTTCAGGATGAGCTTTGACATACAAGGTAAAATGTCAACATTTCCCTGGGAACTGTAATGCAGCTTTTGTGAATTAATACGGATGTCAACAATTGAATCTGACATTTTAAGTTTTTTATTGGCTATCTGTAGAGGATGGCAGTCAACTTTTAAAGAGAGGGCAACTTTGTGGCCCTGAGCACAACCAGCTAATTTGATTGCATTCTCAGACAGACCACCATGATCGACAGGTAAAAGTTAAATATCTGCTTCAAAGGTTTGATCGATTTAAAAAAAGTTAAAGATGCAAACGGTTCATTCAGACCATCAATGTTTATTTCTATACGACATCAAGCCTCTAATCAAAGCATCCAATTCTATTTTGCTTAACCTTTTATTACTTTGCTAATTACGTTACTCCAAAAAATTGCCACTTAAGCAAAAATATAATGCACACCTAATTCATTATGTCAATTTTTTGACTGATCCAAACACTTTAGAAGCGTATTATAGATTTTAGGATATGGACAGATCACATGCAAAGTATCAGAAATGAAGTATTTGCGTTTTATTCAGTATGTTACAATCTCCATCGAAGTGCGACACACTGATGTAACATTTGTAGTGTAATGTCAAGTGATACCGTGACAACAGTACCATGGAGCTACAGATATAGCTTTTGATACAGACATAGCTACAGATCAGATAAAGCTTTGACAAAGGGTCACCTGGACTCAAAACATCAACTCTTTTCTCTCCTTACAGATGCTGCCAGACTTGCTGAGATTTTCCAGAATTTTTTCTTTTAGTCACATGCTACAGCTAGATCTAGTCAACAATGATTAATAAGTATATTTTAGAACATATCTCTCTACATGACAGACTTTCATTTACTGAATAATTGTCAAGATGCAAGCACTGATGCTACATAAGCTAAGTGGCAACCAAATTACAGTCAAGTCTCAAAAACAGCAAATATTGGAAAAGGGCTGAATGTTTGGTCAGTTCAACAGAGAGATCTTGCAGTTCTTCAATGAGTGTAAACAGACAGAAAGAGCCTGAATTTAATGTTTTAGCAAATGGGACAAAAAAATTTAAGCTTTTTTTAAGTATAAGCATCATAAGTAGCCGTATTGCAAGAACATAGAAAATTACCTTCGGCTCTCTAAGCCAGCACTGAACATGCTGCCCAACTGAAATAAAACCTCCTACCCTTCCAGGGACCATATCTCTCTATTCCCATTCTATTCATATATTTGTCCAGACGCCTCCTAAAACTCACTATCGTATCTGATTAAACTACTTCCCCCGGCAGCGAGTTCCAGGCACCCACCACCCTCTGGGTACAAAAGTTGCCTTGTACATCTCATTTAAACTTGCTCCTTGTACCCCAAATCTATGCTCCCTAGTCATTGGCTTCCACCTTGGGTAAAGCTTCCGGCTATTCACTCTGTCCATGCCCTCATAATCTTGTAGAAGTTACCATGAAAATTCCCTAGTCGCCATACTCTGGCACCAATTCAAATACCCTGAGGGAGAATTTAGCATGGCCAACCAGCACATTTTTCAGACTGTGGGAGGAAACTGAAGCATCAGAGGAAACCCATGCAGACACAGGGGAATTTGCGAACCTTACATAGACAGTGACCCAAGCTGAAAATCGAACCTGAATTTAACATTTGTGATGAATGGTCGGCATAAACAATAGCTCGTAAGGTGAAGGATCAGGACCTTCATCGCAGATCGTCTGCCGAGATCCACAGTGCTGAGTGTAAAAAAAACCCCTCAGAGGATGGATAGGACCACAGGATAAGAGGGCATAGTGGGGAACAGCAAACTGGGCGAACTCAGATGCCATCAATGGTTGCAAATCTGTCTCCATGACCGTCACTTACATTGGTTGTTGTAGAATGACCCTTGAGGAACTTTATTAATTACTTCCTTCTAATTTGACAATATACCTATTAACCTTAATCTATCTTTTTCTGCCTAACCTATCACTTAAACTAAATCAGTAGTTTACTTTCAATTCTGAGAGCTTTACTTTTAGTGACATGATTTAAATATGTGTGAATTGGGAGCAATCACTACTTCCTTCTATGTCATGCTTCCAAACCCGAGTAGATTAATTATGACTTTTTTAAAAGTGTCTCTGCTGCCTGGGCAGACCTAATCCCACAGTAAACCCTCAGTGATTGTATTCAGTCACAGAATGCCTTTTTCAAGGAGAATGTTTGCTAATTCCTTGGATTTATGCCCAAAGAAAGTGAACACTTTCAGCTCTGACATCAAAGGTGTTTCCCTCTGCAAGGGACTTTGTTGATTGTGTCAAGGGCAAAATTGCTAACTATTAAATAGCACAAACAGAAACCTACATCCACCCAATTGACTGAGTCTCCCACACTTCATAGTAAGTATCTGAAATCAAAAGTTCAGCTTCTGGTCTGAAAACCTGATTTCACCATCAATGGAAGTTACTGAGTTTGAAATGTGGATTGATCTCAAATTCTTAGCATCAACTATTGCCAGTGAATATTAAGTGAGATCCAATTTAAGTTGCCTAATTTCTTATTTGCATCATTCAGAGTGAGATGCACAGTAAATGTGACAGTGCAATCATGTCTTACACATCAATTCCAATACTTAAAATTAATTATTCATGGCATGATGGAGCAGAATCAGTCCTAACAACATAGGAGGCCATTTGACTAGAGTCCTTGCCTGCTCTCTGGAGTCACTCAGAATCTCCTCTTCCATCCCGCCCTGCAAATTTATTTTCCTCATCTAATTTCTTTTGAAATCGATGATTGTCTCTGCTTCCACCACCCTCATAAGCAACAAGTTCTAGGTTATTGCCACTTTTTGCATCAAAAAAATTATTTCCTCACATTCCTCACCCTTCACGTTTTTTGCCCAATACCTTAAATCTTTGCAGCTTAATCTGCTAATTGGAACAGCTTTTGTCCATCTTATTTAAATCTGTCATGTTCCTGTACACTTCATCAGATCTCTCCTCAACCTTCTTTGCTCCAAGAACAACCTGAACTTATCTAATTTAATCTTTTAGACAAGAGTCCTGAGTCTCAGAACCATTCTAGCGCCTCCCTCTGTATTCCTGCTTCCTTTGCATTCTCAAAACTCCTTATGTTCTTCCTAAAGCACATGGTTAGAATTGGATGCAGTACTCTGGTTAGAGCTGAACCAGCACTTGGGAAAGACCCACACAAACTCTTGGCTTTTGCACTTAATTGGGGCAATTCTATGACCTCTCCGCACCGTTAGTAGATTGCGCTGTTCCTGGAGAATGGTATGCAGGACTAAAAATCTGTTTGCACCCAGCGCCAGTTTGCGAATCTCCCGGTGCCTTCCTAATGGTACAATCTGGATCATGCTCAGGAAAGGTACATGTTTGATTAGCATTTATAAAGTAGTATTTAAATATGCATTCCATGTTCAAATCCTAGTGCACAGAATTTCCCGGCCTTCAGGTGCGGTGCAATAATGGCGAGAATCATTACTGGCCTTCACTAGTGGAGATCTGGTATAATGTCATGCATGGGGCTTGGAAGCCACTGAAGCCATGGGGAGGCAGACCTGGCAGTGCCTACCAGACAGCCTGATGGTACCAACTGGGCACCACCAGAGTACCAAGGCATTGTCAAGGTGATGGGGCCTGTAACAGTGGGCTTTGCAGATGGGCTCTGATGGGGTGGAATATTAACATTCCCACAGGATGACCCATCGAGAGAGCCCCAATACCAATAACTGATGAAGGGGAAGGGCTTGGCAACATTCCCCTAATGAAGAGGAAGGGCTCTTCCAATGCACCCTGCGATCGGAGCGCCCTTGTGAAACGGTAACTGTATGCTCTGAAGCCAGGCTCATTTTTATGTTTAGGCGCTGCCCCCCAGGACCAGCACAATACTCCCAAATCTCCAGAAACGGGAGGATTACAGTACGAAACATCACTGGGAGACCAGCGCAGATCATTCCATTATTGTTGCATTTTGAGACTTAGAAATTTTTTGGGAGAATTCTGCCCAATGTGTCTATTTGTGAAGCCAAGTTTTCACATACTTTGTTAATTACTGTCTCACAATGTCCTTTAAAAATTCTTGTGCACAAAAATCCACGTCTCTCTGTCCCTGCACTTTTTTAGAATCTATTAAGTCTATATCGCTTTTTCCCATCCCTTCCACCAAAATGCCTCACTCACACTTTTGTTATATTAAATTCATGCTGTTTTCCCATTCTCCTAACCCATGACCTGTGTGATAGATCAGTATCATCTTTACCCTTAGCCACGGTTTCAAACTTGATATCAGCAAATTTTGAAATTTTAATCTATATTCCAATATCCAAGTCATTTCTATGACCATTTACAACAATTTGTTGTTTTCTGTTGTTAAGCCATTTTTATTTTTATCCGGATCCTATCCCAGGAGCCTCGATTTTGTGAACTTTTTTTTAATGTAGTGCTTACGTAAAATCCTTAGTGTAGGTATGCACTGCATTCCCTTTATCAAACGAGGCAATGCGATTAGTCAAGCACTATTTGGCTTTTAAAGAGTGTTGGCTCCCCATAATTAACTCAAACTGTTCCATATGCCTGTGTATATGCATGATATAAGTACATTGTTGAAAAACATAGCAAATCACAAATTGCCCAAAAGGGTACTTCAGAGTAACACATCAGGCAGCATCTGTAAAGAAAAATGGTAACATCTCAGGCACGCCTCTTTGTCGGAATGGGAAGATGTTACCGACAAACAGCAGATGCTTAAAGCATTCTTCAGAAGCTTTAGGTGTAATTTGATGCAGGAATGCTGACCTAAAGTTGAAAGCCGGCATTGTGTTCAGCATAATGGATCACGAGCAGCTTTTTACATAATTCTTGTCTCTTATCTCAACTCAAGTTGTCCTGCTTGCTCAGTTCATGCTTCCTGTAGTCGATTTGACATTGAAACATATATTTTAAATATCTTGCTGCTGCATAGTCTGCACTGCTAATTTAATAATTCTTCAATCTGGCTGCTTAAGATGATACACCACAGCTTGCACTATTCACACAGGTCTCAGATCCGATGTAGGAGGGTAGAATTCTATGGTCCTTTTGAGTTCAATGAACTTTTGACCAGCTTGCCGCATTGTACAGCTTGACCTTGCAGCTGCAACTAACTGTCCTTCGTTTAAACGAACTTAATGCAAAATCCATGAGTTTTTATCAAGTTAAATGAACAGTATAGCCCTGTAGTTTCTTAAATGATTCACATGCAGATATTTTGTTACACCGCAGTGACCACTTCTAATCATACAATGAAACTAGATAAAGTAAATTGATTATTTTATGTCCTTTATCATTCTACTTAACCACCTTCCTCGATTGTAAAACTCAAGATTCTCATCATTTCTCATGACACATCCCTATTAAAGTTGTGATCAATGTTGTTGCTCATCTTTACAACCCTTTGCATTACAGGTAGATTACTGATGAGGTGACCATTACTCCGTTATTCCATTAAAGGTAGACTGGCCAGGTACAGTAATTTATGAAAATTTGCTTCAATAGAACTTCTGTAAATATTTATATAGTGGTATTGACACAGGGATGATTTCACAAGATAGATTTCTTTGTGGAATATGTCTTTCAAGAATGCAATTGGAATAGCCTGCATTGTCATGACTTTCCTCTCCTTTGAAAAAAAGGACAATTTAAAGATGGTTTTGCTCCCATGCATTTGTAGACCACAGTAGTTGATGTCATAGGTTAGGAATTGCTGAATAAGCCTTAATGGCTTTTTGGATTGCAATCTCCAATTAGTAAACACTGCAACAATAGAAATGCCTAGTAGTGAATGTCTAGTCAATAGCACAACCACACACATTTATCCATTCATCTGGTGCATGTTTGTCCAACATCACAGCCCTGGAAGCCATCCTCTATGGCTTCTGGAATCACTGTCCAAGATGCCATTAAGATAGGTAAGTGAACTTGAAAGTTTTGGAAGGACTACCCTGCCCATCACAGGTCATTCCTCTCACTAGTGAGTCTATCAGCAGCACATATGGAAGAGAAACACAGCAATACATTGACACATACTCACACCAAGACTGGAAATAAGCTGAACATGAACACACTTATCAAGTCACTTTCCAAATGTAATTGTTATTAATTACTTTGGGGTATGAAGAAAAATAGCTTGCTGATCAAAAATATAAGATCATCAATGTTTATGAAATTGATGTTCAGCTCTGTACCAACCCTTATCCTAGAGTATACAGCATGGAAACAGGCCCTTTGGCCCAACTTGTCCATGCCACCTTTTTTTTTAATCTTCTAAGCTAGTCCCAATCATTCGAGTTTGGCCCATATCCCTCTATAGCCATCTTACCAATGTAACTGTCTAAATGTTTCTTAAGAGATAGCACTGTACCCACTTCTAATACTACCTCTGGCAGCTTGTTCTAGTCATTCACTACCCTGAGAAAAAATTGCTCTTCTGGACACTTTTATATCTCTCCCCTTTCACCTTAAACTTATGCCCTCTAGTTTTCGACTCCCTCCCTTGGGAAAAGATATTGATTACCTCGCTAATCTGTGCCCCTCATTATTTTATAGACTTCTATAAGATCACCCCTCAGCCTTTTACACTTCAGAGAAAAAAATTCCCCTCTATCCAGCCTCTCCTTATAACTCAAACCATCAAGTTCCAGTAGCATCCTAGTAAATCTTTTCTGCACTCTTTTTAGTTTAATAATATACTTTTTATAATAGGATGACCAGAATTGCACACAGTATTCCAAGTTGGCCTTACCAATGTCTTGTACAACTTTCACAAGACATCCCAACTCCTGTATTCAATGTTGTGACCAACGAAACCAAGCATGCTGGATGCCTTCTTCACCATTCTGTCCGCCTATGACTCCACTTTCAAAGAGCTACGTATGTGTATTCCTAGATCTCTTTGTTCTATAACTCTCCCCAACATCCTACCATTGACTGAATAGGTCCTGCCCTGGTTCAATCAAAGCGCATCACCTCGTATTTATTTAAAGTCCATCTGCCATTCGTCAGTCTACTGGCCCAATTGATCAAGATCCCATCTGACATAATCTTTTTCACTGTCCCTATGCCACCAATCTTGGTGTCATCTGCAAACCTACTAACCATATCCCCTATATTCTTATCCAAACCATTAATATAAATGACAAGTAACAGTGGATCAGGCACCAATCCTTCAGGCATACCGCTGGTTGTTTTTCCAGTTTGAAAAACAACCTCCTACAACTATTTTCTAGCTCTGTGAAGAAGCCAATTTTGTATCAATTTAGATACCTCAACCTAGATTCTGTGACTTTTAATCTTATGTAACAACCTACCATGTGCTACCTTGTCAAAGTCCACATAGACAACAGCAACTGCACCGCCCTCATCTACTATCTTGTTACTTCTTCAAAAAACTCAAATTTGAAAGACATGATTCTCCACTCTCAGAGCTATGCTAATCAATCCTAATCTCTAAATGTCTGTAGATCCTGTCTCTCAAAATACCTTCCAACAACTTACTCACCACAGATATGATGCTTACTGACCTAGGCTTTTCTCTACAGCCCTTTTAAAATAAAGGCACATTTGCCACTCTCCAATCTTTCTGAAGTTTGCTCATTAGTCTTCAGTGAGAAAAACTGAACATGTGGCCCAACTGCACATGAACAAGCTTGACCTAGTGGGTCAGGATAAAACATTTTGATCAATAGCATTGTGCTATGCTGAACGGTGTCAAACGTCTTACTTGTTGTACCTGCACAGATTCAGGTATTTGTAGAGTACTCACTCCTGAAAAATGTAGAGTTTTGAGGTGTCGAAAGATTCACTTGCTGCAGGATACTCTGCATTTGATATGCTTCAGTACCTATGTTATTTCTGCAATTTGTACAGTTGTATTTTCCTAGAAAATGGTGATTCCTAGGCTATTGATGGGGAGTTCAGCCTGGCAAGGCCATTGAATGTGAAAGCAAGGTGGTTAGATTCTGGATTGTTGGAGATTGTTATTGCTCGTACTTATTTTGGCACAGATGTTAATTGTCACTATTAATCCAAAGTTGGCTGTTGTTCAGATCATATCCAATAGACCAAGCCCATCTACAGTATTGGAAGAAATTTCAATGGCATCAATACTAATCTCAGGGATTAGTGCTGGCACCTTTGCTATTTGTATTATATGTATAAAACATATATGAAATTTGCAGATGACACACATGTTGGTGGATTTATGGATAGCAATGAGGACCAGAGGATATAGATCGGTTGGAGATTTGGGCGGACAAGTGGCAGATGGAGTTTAACCTGGACAAATGTGAAGTAATGCATTTTGAAAAGTTTAATACAGATAGAAAATATACAGTAAATAGCAGAACCTGTAAGAGTATTGATAGGCAAAGGGATCTGGGTGTACAGGTACAGAGGTCACTGAAAGTGGCAATGCAGGTAGAAGGTAGTCAAGGAGGCATATGGCATGCTTGCCTTCATCGGCCGGGACATTGAGTTTAAAAATTGGCAAGTCATGTTGCAGCTTTACAGAACCTTAGTTGCCACACTTGGAATGTCGTGTTCAATTGTGGTTGCCACACCACCAGGAGGATGTGGAAGCTTTGGAGAGGGTACAGAAAAGATTTACTAGAATGTTGCCTGTTGTGGAGGGCATTAGTTACGAGAAAAGGTTGGAGATACTTGGTTTGTTCTCACTAGAATGACGGAGGTTGAGGGATGACCTGGTAGAAGTCTACAAAATTATGAGCGGCACGGACAGAGTGGATAGTCAGAAGCTTTCTCCTCAGAGTGGAACAGTCAATTATTAGGGTTTAAAGTGACAGGGGCAAGATTTAAAAGGAGATGTACGAAGCAGATTTATTACACAGAGGGTGATGAGTTTCTGGAACTTGTTGCTGTGAGAGGTAGTGAAAGCAGATATGGTAGTGACTTTTAAGGGGCATCTCGACAAATACATGCATAGGATAGGATTAGAGGGATACGATCCCCGGAAGGATAAAGGGTTTTAGTTAAGTCGGGGAGTGTGGTCGGTGCAGGCTTGGAGGGCCAAAGGGGCTATTGCTGTAGTGTAATTTTCTTTGTTCTTTAATCAATCAGTTCCACCTCTGAGAAAGGGTACGCAATGGTGAAACATCTGAGGAATAGCTGAGGAACAGCTCCAGCATTCACAATAATCCCCTATATTTTACATGGCTATTGGATAAAATCCAGATGGCTAAAAGACCACTCAAATCAACTCATTCCATGTTATTTATTGCTCTATATACAGCACTCTGTTTAAATTACCAAATTTATTCATAAAAAGAGCTCAATACATTTTTGTTCTACTTACATATAGAACTCAGGTTAGATGTGTGCATTTAGCAGAGAGTTTTCCAACAGAAGTAGTTAATTTATTGTAAAACAATTTGCACCAAAACTGAAAAATGGGCTTTCAGGCAGTAACAACATTAGATACAGTTGAGAACATAATTCAAGCATTTTCATGATAATAGTTCAACTGCAAAAAAATAAACTTTTTTTTGGTATTTTCACAACAACTGAATGGCAAAAGTCACAAAGCTACAAATTTGTTACAATATACAGCACGGTTCACTGAGGGTAGTCCTCCAGAACTCATCATAAGAAAATAACTTTGCTCAAAGTTTTCCCTGGGATGCTGCCAAACACTTGGTTCAGTTCTCTGTCACTGCTGGCTACTGAAAAGATTAGCACAATGAATAAAGGTTTAGATATTTTCTGTTGTGTAAACTTTAGTGCAGAATATTTCCTTATTGTGAGATTATTTAGGAAGTGACCTGCACTTTAATTTGCTCTTGTGCAGTGAAACCTCAAATCTTGTAACAGATGTGACTCCTCTTCAGTGGTCATGGCACATTCAGCCTCTACAGAAAGTAGAATTTATCTTCTCCAGTACTAAAGAAAGAAGAAAATTGAATGCTTAGTCATCAAAAATTCACAACCAGCTTGCTGCATTATAATTGCTTTTCTTATAGCTATGGTAAAACCTGAGAATGTAGTAAATTAGCTTTTATAGTGCACCTACGCTCGCTGTGTATATCAACTGATACAGCTGCAGCTTCTTACTTGAAATATGCTCAAATTGATGAGGGAAATAATGAGACTCTGGATTAATTTCAATACATAGTTGTAATTATAACAAAACCAAAAGAGCTGACAATGAAACATTTCCTCAGTTGTCACAAACTGAGCCAAATAGCTGTCAATTTATACCATCCTGTTCTAAATAAGCAAATTTGCAAAAATATGATCTAAAGTATAGAAGAAAGGGAGAGTCAGATTTTTAATGGGATAGTGTTTCTACATAGTTTATGACTTTTTTTTTCTGATAAAGTTAATAGAATTTCCCATTAAAGCTAAAAACATATATTTCATTGGTTACCAACCTGAGCAAATTTGTGAATTTGTTCCACCACTGCAGCAAACAAGGCACCTACGCTTTCATCTATCAAACTCTGCATGTAATGAACTGCCTCCTCATCAGAAAGATCTAGACGAAATTTGTCCTGGACCTGTATGTTAGAAGAGCACTTTTAATTAAACACTAACAAATGTGCAACTTGTATTAATAGATTTCAGACTAGTGACACATACGAAGATAGTACAAAACTTTTTTGTACAGAAAAAATAAACAAATGCAACTCTATTCATCTAGTTGTGTGTTTTCCCCCGAAATCTTTTATAAATGTTCATAAACCCAAGACCAAAATTTCTTCACCTACAAATATCTGCACCAATCCCAAGAGGGATGAGTACATTCAGCTTTGTTGAGCTCAGAATTTTTCACATTACAATTTGGTGATCTCTGTTCCTCAAGTTGCTAGTTAAGATAAAAGGTTTTAGAAAATGACTTCTACTGTAACTTACACGAATAAAGATGATGAAGAACTTCACTATTTCCTAATGCGTGAACAGACATTTGTAAGTGAGCACGAGGGAAAGCCAAACACATAATAATGTGATATTCTAAGGTTACATCTGAATTTTTTTGAAATAACCTCTTTTGTACAAGTAATATCTTCTACCAGGTTTCACATAATCTTTAAAACTTAAACTGGAAAATTTGCCGAGCTTTAAAATTGCATTACTTAACATTACTGGAAGTTGCCAACATATCTGCCATTCCCTATAAAAAGAACAGAGTAAGCTGCGGAAAATGATGATGCACAATTAATTCTGCTTAGTTCAAAGGTATATGGGATTGGAGCAGCAACGGAAGATTGCGATAAAAATAGCAGAAAATTATTCTTGTTCAGTTTGAAATTGCTCTTATGACAAGTTCAAGGCAATATATGGAAGGTTAACAGTTATATGTTCCACAGAACAAGACCCAGTATATTGGTTATTAAAAAACAGACAGGTTGCATCATTATTTTATCAGCATGTCAGAAAAGAACACTGAAGAATGCATGGTTCTGTAACACCAGAAAATTGTTTGGAAAAAATAATCTTTTACAAAAGGTAGAAGGTACCTCTCTATTTGTTCCAGCAGCTAACACAACTAGTGTCTAACAGGGCACATCAATTACAAACAATTCAAATTTATAGTGGCCTAAAATGTCTGTACAGATAGCTATTATGACAGTGATGGGGAGCCTTCCACTATGGCCACCTTCCACTGTTGCAAGGAAGCTTTATTACTTCACAGTTGAATGACTTGAACAACAATGTTCCATCATGTACGGGAAAATGTTTTATTTATAAAACTGCTGGATAAGAGTTCTCCTTTATTTGATTTTCTTACAGGTTCACTTTTCAACCTTTCCTTACATCAGGAAGTATCTCTGAAAGAAGTGACGCGCAAGAGAATTCAGGGGCACTGAAGTGAGGAAACATCAGTATCAACTGGAACAGGCTGCTTCCAGAGAGCTCTCAATTAGAATGTAAATTAATCCTATATAATTCCTATCCCACACCATAAGTAGACTGTATGCTTTTAACTTAAACATCCTAAGGAGGAAATATTAATTCAAAAACGAAACCATTTAAATTTTATTCTGGAATTAAATTATTGCCCAATATCCCAAAAAAGGATAATGTTCAGAAAAAGTGTCTTCTTTGTCCCATCCTTATACCCCGTTACATACAATAGTAAATGTTACAAGCTTCCCTTTTTAATCCCTGAAATGCTGTTATAAAGTAGTATATTTTGGAAACTTAATTCATTTTCTCCATTTAATTACAATGCCAGCACTACTACTCCATTTTTCATTCAGCTCATCTAAATCATTGTTTAAATTTTAAACATGCCAGATGTCTGTATGAGACTAATGAAGGTATCTTGGTACAGTGATTACTCTTACATCTGTCCCACCACATAAACACAGCTTAATCAAAATGTTCTTGCTATGATTGACATAAAAGTCACCTTCACTTGTACAAAAGATTTTTAGCTAGAAGAATGTGGGGGCAGAGGTGGGAGGTAATCTTACCTGCTCATCCTGCCATTCAATCAACAGTGAGTTGGTAAGATCAGGCGAGAAGCAATAAATTGGGTTTCACATCTCTCTCAATCTTGACAGCCCGTTTTGTCAGCGATATGAGCTAATTTAAATGTAATTAGTGAGTCCTGGATGTATTGTCCAGGAACACTTGTCCATAGAGGTCCTTGCCGGCGAGGATCACATATGGACTCCACCAACGGGGACCAAACTTGATGGCCTTGGAAAGACTCGAAGCCCTCTGGTTGCTAGGGTAGCAGTGCCTATCCCCTGGTCATGGATCAACAAGCACCAGAGACAGGAGATCTCCCAGTGCACTGTGTACACAATGGCGCCCCTAGAGCTCAGCAGCCAGCTTCCCAGCAAGAATAGGATCCGTCCCCTCCCCTTACTGATGAAAATCACACCGGGGCTCTTCTGTTTCTAACTGCTTCTGACTGTGACTAGGAACTCCCCCTAAAAAAAAGGCACAATTCTCTCCTGTTTAGAACTTAGAATTGCTTTGATGAAATCATCCCCTATATCTTCCATAATAAGCTGAAGATGGAATCTCATATCAAACAATTCTGGAACCCAGCACTCATTTATACACATCATCAGCTAAAAAGGCTGAAAATGGACAATCCTATTTGGTCTTCTTCTGAGGGCCTGGAAATGAGACAGTTGTCAATATTTGATTTTGATTTGATTTATTGTCACATGTATTAGCATACCATGAAAGCACTGATGACAGTACACAATAAAAGTAAAATATTCTTCAGGTTTGTCTTAACCATAAAAATAAAGTATAATCACTTCAGTTAATTACTACCCTACCAATCATCAATAAAAGGATTTCTCGTCATTTAGTTCAGATTATACCCTCATTGGTAACGTCGATCCTTTATCTCTTGGTGGGGAATTGCTCCAATGAAAGGACACGCCAATGATTTTACACAAACTTAGTATGGAAAATAAAAAAAAATTACCCAACGCCTTACATCTGTCCCACTACATAAACAGTTTAATCAAAATGTTCTCGCTGCGATCGACAAGGTGAAAGTGACTGCAGTCCCAGCACATCACTGCTAAAAGCATCCTCAGGCTAGCCATCTTTATTAATGGCCACCCCTCTGTCACAAGGACAAGAGCAGATAATTCTAAAATAAACTTCACCCTTCACTCTCACATCATTAAACATCAAGACATTTGTTATGGTCAGAAACTCTAAAGTGTTATTTAGAGTCCACTTGGATCATAAGTTTTACATCTTGAATTTGGCTTGATTAACATGACAGGTTTCACTTCAGGTATTATTCAAATGACCCACTAGGGAGCTTTTATCAAACAAATTTTATTTAAAATATATAGTTAACCTATATAGTGAGAAAATTAGCAAGAACTTCTAACAATTACAAACAAATCACAATTATGTAGGGTCAACACAACATAGACCAGGGCTCACATTATACTGGCATTGGGGCTATTAGTTGAATTCTATAGTCAAATACTTGAGACTCAGGACAGCTTCCAAAACACCAGAGAGACTCTGATGCAGTCTCCAACAGCAGGCTTTCACCCTTCAGGGAAACAAGATCTTGTTTTCAGCTAACAAACAGAATTTTCAAAACATTGGAGAGGGGGAAAACACCTTTTCAGTTTGCTGTCCTTTCTAAAACCACAATGCAGTTCAGAACTCAAAATGAAACTTTGAACTCTCTGGGAAGAAAACCTGTCCAAAAACACGTAACCGTCCTCCTAACAATGCAGGATCATAAAACTAATCTCAGGGTAAACATAAATAAACCCATTTAAACCACATAAATAGCAATGAAAGGAATCATTGCTGCTAGGCTGACTTCAATCAGGAAAAGAACTGGAAAAAGTAGCTTACAACTGCAGAACACATAATTGAAAAAACACTTTGAACCATATTCAGGCTTGCCTCAATTTTCTTCATATAGGGAAGCAATGCCCACCAGTATTATTGCTAGCCTATTATTCCAGCTGATGCTTTAGGGACGCAGGTTCAAATCCTGCCACAGCAGCTGGTAGAATTTGAATTCAATGAAAATTTCTGGAATTAAGAATGCACTGATGACCATGAAACCATTACTGATAGTTTTTCTGACTATCTGGTTCATTCAGAGTCAGAGGTTTACGGTATGGAAACAGGCTCTTCAGCCCAAATTGTCCATGCCGCCTTTCCCTTTAAACCCCTAAGCTAATTCCAATTGCCCACATTTGGCCCATACCCCTCTATAGCCACTGTACCCACATAAAAATCTAAATGCTTTTTAAAAGACAAAATTGTACCCGTCTCTACTACCACCTCTGGCAGTTTGTTCCAGACACTCACCACCCTCTGAGAGAAGAAAATGCCTCTCTGGACACTCTTGTATCTTCCCGCTCTCCTTAAATCTTTGCTCTGTAGTTTTAGATTCCCCTACCTTTGGGGAAACATATTGACTATTCTGTTGATCTGTGCCCCACATTATTTCATAGACCTCTATAAGATCACCCCTTAGCATCCTATGCTCCAGAGGAAAAGCCCCACTCTATTCAGCCTCTTCTTATAACTCAATCCATCTAAGTCCTGGTGGCATCCTAGTAAATTTTTTCTGAACTCTTTCTAGTTTAATACTACCCTATTACAGAAAGGTTATCTAGAATTGCACACAGTATTCCAACGGTGGCCTTACCAATATCTTGTACAGCTTCAACAAGACGTCCCAACTCCCATATTCAATGTTCTGATCAACGAAACCAAGCATGTTGAATGTCTTCTTCACCATTCTGTCCACTTGTGATTCCACTTTCAAAAAGCTATGAACATGTACCCTTAGATCTCTTTCATTCTGTAACCCTCCCCAACACCCTACCATTAACTGAGTAAGTTCGGCCCTGCTTCAATCTATCAAAATGCATCACCTTGCATTTATCTGCCATTTGTCAGTCCACTGGCCTAATTGATCAAGATCCTACTGCAATTGGAAACAACTTTCTTCACTGTCCATTATGTCACCAATCTTAGTGTCATCTACAAACTTACTAATCATGCCTTTTAAATTCTCATCCAATTCATTAATATAAATGACAAATAACAGTGGATCCAGCATTGATCCCTGAGGCACACCACTGGTCACAGGCCTCCAGTTTAAAAAACAACTCTCTACATCCTCTGGTTTCTGTCAAGAAGCCAATTTTGTATCCATTTAAATACCTCGCTCTGGATTCCATGAGATTTAACCTTAACCAACAACCTACCATGTGGTACCTTATCAAAGGCCTTGCTAAAGTCCATATAGACAACATCAACTGCATTGCCCTCATCTACCTTCTTGATTATGCCTTCAAAAACCTCAAATTTGAGAGATATGATTTTCCATTCACAAAGCCATGCTAACTCTGCCTAATCAGTCCATGCGTTTCTAAATACCTGTATTACCTGTTCTCAAAATACCGTCCAACAATTTACCCACCACAGATGTGAGGTTCACTGGCCTGTAGCTTCCAGCCAATTCCCTGCACATTTGCCTCTCTCCAATCTTCAGGCACCTCACCCATGATCATTGATGATTCAAATGTCTCAGCTAGGGGATCCGCAATTTCCTCCCTAGCCTTCCACAATGTCCTGGGATAGACTTCACTAGATCCCAGGGATTTATCTACCTGGATGCACTTTAAGACTTCTAGCACCTCCTTCTCTGTAGTATGTATACAACTCAAGACATCACTATTTATTTACCCAAGTTCCCTTTATTCATACTTTTCTCAACAGCAAATACTGATAAGAAATGTTCATTTAAGATCTCACCCATCTCTTGTGGATCCGCACATAGTTGACCTTTTTGATCCTTAAGAGGACCCACTCACTCCCTTGTTACCCTTTTGCCCTTTATGTATTTGTAGCAGTTCTTTGGATTCTCCTTTGCCTTATCTGCCAAAACAATCTTGTGTCCTTGTGTCTTTTAGGGAAGGAAATCTGCTGACCTTGCCTGGTCTGGACTATATTCGATTCCAAAGCCACAGCAATGTGACTGACTTTTAACTGCCCTCATGCAAGTAAAGACAAACAATAAATGCCAGCCAACTAGCAACATCCATGTCCCATGAATGAATGAATGAAAAAAAGTGCTTGGTAAGACCATCTCCAACAGGATAACGCTCAAGCACCAAAGTCCTAATCTTCACTTACACCTCAAACATTCATTTCACCATCAAATTCTTAAGGTTATCAATAATCCAAAGCATTAATGGATCTATCATAATAACAAAAAAAGGCTCACATTTATATAGAGCTTTTTATGATCACTAGATTCTCAAAACAGTTAAGCCATTAAAGTAGTTTTTGAAGTCTATCCTCTGTTGTGATGTAGGAAACATGGCAATCAACATATGAAAAGCAAACTTCCACAAATACTGATCATCATGGCTATTTAATCTGATTGAGCTGCTGATGGTGTGATAAATATTGGCCAAGACCCTCATGCTTTTCTTCAAGAGAGTGTAGTGAAATCTTATGCAATTGCCCAAGGAAGGGGGGTGGAGCCTGGGCTGAATGTTTCAAGAGCAAAAGAAATACTGCCTTCTCTTACAAGAGAAGAAAATAAAGCTACATGTTCGATTGGATTCTTGCCACTGTCCTCGCTATTCAATCCTCCCACCATTGGTGCACTATGGATGTGGTATACATTGTGCCAACTCAATAAATTATATTGACAGCAGCCCTCTGCCTTATGAAGGGCAAGAGCAACAGCAAACTGAGGACATCATTCAAAATCACAAATCACCTTGACTTAAAAATGTGTATAAATATTCTTTAAATCAGCACCAGGTCAAAAATTGTGAATTTCTCTGGAACACCACAAAGGTGATTCAAGGCAATCTATCGTGACCCAATTCAGGATGGGCAATTATTGCAGTTTTGCCAATGTGCTCATACTCTGGGAACAGTTATTTTAAAAAACATCAACTTGATTCAAATATTTCATTTTTCCTTGTTAAGAAGTAACCAAACTTTTATTTTCTGGAAAGGTTCATTAAGTAGCAATTCCTGACTGCTTAAAGGCACCTTAATGTCACCAGAGTTATTACATTCCTCGACCTGGCAGTAGCAGTTTCTATTTATCAAAACTCTGCCTTACGATTTAGTAGCCACAATCCAACTAGTCATGTTGTAGGAAGAAAAATAAATTTGATTTTGGGAGCAAGTGAAGAACATAATACGTTAGAAGATTACAAGGATCTAATGCATTAAAAAGAGTATGGGTGCTCACCTTTCTCGTGTTTGAAAAAAATATAAGCATGTGATAAATCCAACTTGAAGGGGTTGCATTTTCATAGGTTTAAAATCAATCTCACTTAAAAAGGTCATAAATACTCAAACACCAATATTGATTTGGATTCCAAAAGAATTAGGTTTTAGTTACTGTATTGGAATAATTGTATCATCTAAAATTGAGATTGTCAAGTTTAAAAGAAAATATTATACACTAGTAAGCAAATTAAATGACTGGTTTCAAGATTACCTTTTTCACAGTCTTGTCAGGCTCCAAAGCAATGTCTGGAATATTGGCATCTACCATTAGCGAGAACAGGTTCAGAATTAGATTAGAATATCTGGAAAGCAGTAAATATTTTAGTGATTATGGATATTGAATAGATTGCTTTGCATTCACATTTTCAAATATTTACTTCAACCTGAAAATTACTTCTGCTGTCTCTACAGGGGAGAAGTGTATATGACTTTGCACAGTATCAAGCAGTAAAAAAAGGGGCCGTTGTATAAGATTTTAGATCTATCATTAGTGCATAGAACAAAGTTCAAAGATTAGACGACAAGATCAAAGTTAGAATAATCAAAATATTAAATTCAATAAGTTGTGTATTACTCATAACAGAGCTTTGTATTACACATAAATTTCTACTTCCTATATCATAGGAATCATAGATTCCTACAGTGTAGGTGGTGACCAGTCTATCACATCTGTACCAACTCTTGACAGAGCAACTTTACCCAGGTCCTTCCTCATATTTACCCTGCTGCTCCCTATAATCTATATATCATGGGACACTAAGGGGCAATTTAGCATGGCCAATCCACCTAACCTGCACACCTTTGGACTATGGGAGGAAAACCCACACAGACACAGGCAGAATATGCAAACTCCACATGGACAATCACTTAATGCTGGAGTTGAGTCCAGGTCCCTGGCATTTGAGGCAGCAGTGCGAACCACTGTGCGATAGAACTGCTGTATAGGCTTTTCTAAAATAACCACAGTCATTCCTCATGTTTTTGTTGTTCAGAGATATTTAAACAAATTGCTTAAAGATTGCAAAGTCTTACCATGGTGACCAGGACTGCAGTATTTCAAGTACCTCCAATAAACACCCAAACAGCAACAATATATTGCCTCTATTGATTAAATCATTCCCTATTAACTGCATTTTGTACCATTTAGTCCATGTAAAAGATCCATTTTGTTCTGAACTTCTGAATTTTATTACCTGTCGTGCCTTCTACTTTTGGATAAATTGCAGATTTCACAGAATTATTGGGGTGCAGAAAAAGGTCATTTGGTCTATCGAATTTGCACTGGCTCTCTAAACTAGCATAATAGCTTACTGCCATTCTCCTGCCTTTTATGTGTACCTTCGCATATTATCAGCTAATGCCGTTGAACGCTTCAATCGTACTTCCAGATTTGAGTCACGCATTTTGTGAAAAAGTAGTTTCGCACATTGCGTTTTTTTTTGGCAAATCACTTTAAATCTGTGCCTTCTTGTTCTTTGAGAAGGAACAGTTTGTCTGTATCTATTCTGTCCAACCCCCTCGTGATTTTGAGCATCTCTGTCAAATGTCCTCTTAGCCTTTTCTCCAAGGAGAACAGTTCCAACTCTTCAATCCATCCTCATAACTGAAGTTTTTCATCCCCAGAACCATTTTTGCAAACCTCTTCTGCACTGTTTCCAATGCATTCACATCCTTCCTATAGCATGGTGCCCAGAACTGAATACAATATTCCAGATGAGGACTAACTAGTGTCTTGTATAGCATTACTCCTTGCTCTTTATGCCACTATTAGTAAAGCCCAGTCTACTATACGCTTTATTAACTGTTCTCCCCACTTGGCCTGCTATCTTCAATGATACAGGTTCCTCTGTTCCTGTACACCTTTTAGAATTGCACCCAAAAAGAAAATGCTGGTAAATCTCAACTGGTCTGGCAGCATCTGTGAGGAGGAAAAAAAAGCTGACGTTTTGGATACAGATAACCCTTTGTCAAAGCTAAAAGGCTTGACATGTCAGCTCTTTTCTCTCCTTGCAGATGCTGCCAGATCTGCTGAGTCTTTCCAGCATCTGCAGTAATTTGCTTTTATTTTAGAATTGTACCCCTTGTGCCCCAGATCAGGAAAAGCAAAGGTCCCAATACTGACCCCTGCGCAACTCCACTACAAACCTTCCTCCAGCCCAAAAAACATCCATTGACCATTACTCTCTGCTTCCTGGTATTCAGCCAATTTTGTATCCACATTGCTACTGTCCTTTTTATTCCATAAGCCAAAATGAATTGAATTGATTGGGGATAGTCAGCATGGTTTTGTGAAGGGTAGGTCGTGCCTTACTAACCTCATTGAGGTTTTTGAAAAAGTGACTAAAGAGGTGGATGGGGGTAAGGCGGTTGATGTGGTATATATGGACTTTAGTAAGGCGTTTGATAAGGTGGCCCATGGAAGACTTCTGCAGAAAATGCAGATGTATGGGATAGAGGGTGATTTAGCTAATTGGGTTAGGAATTGGCTAGCAGATAGAAGACAGAGGGTGGTGGTTGATGGGAGATATTCATCGTGGAGTTCGGTGATAAGTGGTGTACCTCAGGGGTCTGTTTTGGGGCCCCTGCTGTTTGTAATTTTTATAAATGATCTGGATGAGGGTATTGAAGGATGGATTAGTAAATTTGCAGATGACACTAAAGTCGGTGGAGTGGTAGATAGTGAAGAGGGGTGTTATAGTTTGCAGAGAGACTTGGACAAGTTGCAGAGCTGGGCCGAGAGGTGGCAAATGGAGTTTAATGTGGAAAAGTGTGAGGTAATGCACTATGGCAGGAATAATAAATGTGTAGAGTATAGGGCTAATGGTAGGATTCTTAGTAGTCTTGATGAACAGAGGGATCTTGGTGTATATGTGCATAGATCCCTGAAAGTAGGCAGTCAAGTCGAGAAGGTTGTTAAGAAGGCATATGGAGTCTTAGCTTTTATTGGTAGGGGGATTGAATTTCGGAGCCGCAACGTCATGTTGCAACTGTACAAAACTCTAGTGCGGCCGCACTTGGAGTATTGTGTGCAGTTCTGGTCCCACATTATAAGAAAGATGTGGAGGCATTGGAGAGGGTACAGAGGAGGTTTACCAGGATGTTGCCTGGTATGGAGGGCAGGTCTTATGAAGAGAGGCTGAGGGATTTGAGGTTGTTTTCGTTAGAAAGGAGGCGGCTAAGAGGGGACCTAATTGAAACATATAAGATGATTAGAGGTTTAGATAGGGTGGACAGTGATAGCCTTTTTCCTAGGATGGAGAAAGCTAGCACGAGGGGACACAGCTTTAAATTAAGGGGTAATAGTTATAGGACGGATATCAGAGGTAGGTTCTTTACCCAAAGGGTGGTTCGGGAGTGGAATGCCCTGCCTGCAGCAGTTGTAGATGCGCCAAGTTTGGTGGCGTTTAAGAGGTTAGTTGATAAGTATATGGAAGAGAAGAGAATGGTTTAGTTTGGAGGGGCATTGCTTTTTATATTGGTCGGCACAACATCGAAGGCCGAAGGGCCTGTTCTGTGCTGTAATGTTCTATGTTCTATAACTTTTTTAGTAAATCTGTTATATAACACTTTATCAAACACCTCAAAGTCCACGTACAGCACATCAAAAGCATTACTTTCATTGTCCCTTTCTATTACCTCCTTAAAAACTTCAAGTTAAATATAATTCCTTTTTAGTTATCCATGCTAATTCTTCCTAATTAACACAAATTTTTCCATGTGACTACTAACTCTATCTTGAATCATTGTTTCTAAAACTTGCCTACCACTGATGTTAAACCATCTGCCCTATAATTACTGGGACTATTTTTACACGTTTTTTTGAACAAGTGTGTAATATTTAACATCTCCCCTGAGACTAAAGACTGGAGGGTTATGGGTGGCACCCCTGGAATTTCCATTCTCACTTCCTTCAATATCCTTGGATGAATCTTATCTGGCCCTGGTGCCATGTCACCTTTCAGTATCAATTGTCTATTCAACATTCCCTTCTTATCAATTTTGAACCCTTCTAGGAACAGAATTTATTTGTGTCACCATGTCCCCCTTGGTAAAGATGGATGAAAAGTATTCATTTAATGCCTCACTTATGCCCCAGGTCCTAATTGACCCTCTCTTTGTTTCTTTAATGTGCTTTTTTTTATTTCCCCTCTGAACCTCCTTGGTTCTTAACTGCACTTCCTACTTGACACCAGCCATATGAACACTTTTTCTTCCTTACCTTATGAAGTGTGAAATTTTTAATTAGTTAATAACGTACATTTTGATACTGACAAGACTACCAGTAAAGAACTAAATTCTCTTTGACGTAAAGTTAGGCAGTGAGACTAATAGTTTTCACATATGTGGATGCAGTAAGAGAATTGAACAAATCATTATGTATTTTAAAATATATATGTATTTAAAATACATTTAAAAATATCAATGTACGAATCATTGCTCAGTTCAGATGAAAGCAGGTAAGAAATATGGTAAAGGCAAAGAGTTCAGAACCAAAGGCCTGGGAACCGTGTAGTTAGTGAAATTCTTCTCAGGAAGTTTCTGGTGTGGGAACAAATTTTGCAACATTATGAAAAGGCTCTATTCATTGTCTACACTTAGGACAAATATGTGCCTGGACACAGGACCATGTGTTCATCCAGGTTGGCAATGATTTGGTGGAAATGTGCACTTTGACCTTTGTAGCAAGTGTCTAGGGTAATTAGGAAGTGACTTTAGCCAAGATGGGAGTTAACATCCAGATTAAATGGACAAATCATTATACTGGCTGGTAAAAGGCAATTGGCTAAGTTGAATGTCAGACACTATTTTTGATATGTATATGCTAAATATAATTAATTTTAAACTAACGTAAGTCGGGAATAACTGATAAGAAAAATTATAATTGATCTGCTTTTGATTGTAAATGCCATATTCATTGCAGTGGTTCTGCTGCTCTATTCCAGATGTCAGAATAACTGCTTGCTTTGTTTTTTGTTAAATAAACATTACATTCTTATACAGAGATATCTACCTTGTGTATTTTTGTATTGCCTTGATTAAAGACCGAACCGGCCATCTCAATTACTTCACAACAGTCTTTATTTCAATTTTTTTTTCATCCAGGGAGTTCTGGATTTGTTTGCCCAACCATCAGCAGGTCTACCCACTGTGTCATCTTCTACCATGTAGGGAATTCCACCTGTTGCTGTACATCACATTGGTGGGATTTACAAAGAGACCTACTTAGAGTACACAGGTACATACAGCCCCCCGAGTGGGAGAAGAGGATTATGCTTGGGCAATACCCTGGCAGTGTCCCCAGTGATGATGTGGAGATGCTGACATTGGACTGAAGTCTCACAACACCAGGTCAAAGGCCCAAAAGCTGGCAGCTTTTGCTACCAAATAAATCTGCTGGACTTTAATCTGGTTTGTGGGACTTCTTACTGTATTTACCCCAGTGCCCAGGGACTTGGGTGCCTTTTTTGTCAAAATCTGAGGTTGAACTTGTCCTGCCAGTGGAACAATGTGGAACCTCCTTCCAGGATTTTTTCTTATTAAACACTTCACTTTTCCCACCTGAGTTGACAATCAAAAAATGAAAAATTCCAATCATAGAAACTAACTTTGAGGTTACCAACACGCCATAGCATTATTGTTAGGATACAGTTTACATTAGTCACTTTAAGGAACTTCTGCTCAAAACAGTTTAATTAACGGATAAATATTATCCAATTCAGTAGCAGCCTCAAAAGCTCATGGGTTCATGCTTCACTCCAGGCACTTGAGCACATGATCTAGGGTGACACTTCACAGTATTGGAAAACTGCTGCACTGGTGGAAATTTTGCATTTCAGAGGAAACATTAAACTCATGTTTCTTATTCCCTCTAAAGTTGGGATGCAATTGATCCGCTTATCTCACTAGTTAACTCCCTGTTTATGGGACCTTGTTATGTGTAAAATGGCTGCCACTTTTACCTAGATAATTAATAACTACACTTCAAAAGTACTTCATTAATTATGAAGCACATTTGGAATGTTATGAGGAAGTAAAAAGTGTTTTATCGATGAATCCCTTTGCTTTGCAATTTGAATAAATAACTTCTTGTTGAGGGTGGACTGCTATCTTTACAAACCAGAGATGCTTTTCAAAAGCTTTTGCTGAAGAAAAGCCCTTTGTAGATTGATATAGTGAAATGGAAATTCAGACATGCATTACCTTCTCAGGTGCAGAAAAGCAGTGTAACACTGTTTACGAAATTCTTGGTACTGTTCACTTTGCATTCCACCCATCCCTTCTACCATCTCTTTACTTAGCTTCATAGGGGGTGGCAGAGGCTTAGGATCACGACCCAAAATATAGCCAAAGTCTATGTGAAACAATTTCCCTGTAACAGGACAAATAAAGCAAACACAGATTAATCTCAGCATTCTATGTTTTTTTTTGAGAAACAGCATTGCTTCAAAATTCAGTGGATTCTTATTGGCTGAAAGAAATTGACAAGTGTAGTGGCTCATTGCCAAACCTTTAGCAGAGTTGATTGTCAACATAACACTAAACAAGTCTGTTTTACATTTATACATCACACTGCATAAAAAAGTCTTCTGGATTCGAAGCTTAGATATTGTAACATTTTGAGACTGAAATTCCTTTGTCTGTTTTGAGGCCTTTTCCACTTAGAAAATGAGAACTTATTTCTAACTCTTAAATTAATGTAGAAAAATCTTATATTGTGCTTGCAGTATGGTTATTAATACATTTTTATAAACTCTCTCTTCCTATCGATTCAAATTTATCAGCAGGCTGAAATAGTCTATACTTGGAATCAATTCTGTTCCTTATCCAATTCAGCAAACCCTCGAGCAAAATGGGAAAATTATCTTTTCCAGACAGGTTTCATCTCCCTCTTGTTTAAGAAATCAATTTCTCCTCAAACTACACAAGAACTGCTGCCACAATGCTGGAAAGATTAATTCAAACTACAGCATGCAAAGTATGTAATGTTGGAATGTTAATCTGTTTCTACTTCATAGATCAAGTGTAGATTTGACCACCCACCCATTAACATTTCCTTTGTATAGTCAAGTATTTTCTCCATTATAGTCCCTGCTTTTGCCAATCTTGAATGATGGGCTCATTCTGAGCGCTCATGCAAGAATTTCTCTAGAAATGAGTACTGCCCAACAGTACATTTCCCTTGGGTACCAATTTAACACTAGCTACACAAAAAAAATTGCAAAAAAATTCAACTTTAACTGTCAGCATTTCAGTCAGCTGAGCTCCAAGTGACCCACTGAATTGCTTTATTCAATATATAATTTTTTAGCTGGAAAGAAAGAGCAAGAAAGAAAAGATGCATAGGTAAAGATTTTTAAAAATGGAATGGTTTTGAAAATATAAATTTTGAATTATTTGTTATCAGTAGATTGTTCCACATTTCATTCAAACTCAACCTAGTTAGTGCCAGCACAAATAATGAAAGTGCTATTATATATATAATACTTCTAAAGATTAATCAAAAACATGCAATGGTCCATGCACAAAAAGACAACTGATGGCAATTCTAAACAATGAGGGGAAAAGTGATCTCAATAAGAAAACAAGATAACACTCCATTATTTGACTTTTTTGATTCATTCATGGGACATGGGATCGCTGGCTGGCCAGCATTTATTGCCCATCAGAAATTGGTGGTGAGCTGTCTTCTTGAATCGCTGCAGTCCATGTTCTATGGGTTCTCCGTTAGGGAGGGAATTTCAGGATTTTGACCCAGCAAATGTAAAGGAATGACAATATATTTCCAAGTCAGGATAGCATGTGGCTTGAAGGGGAACTTGCAGGTGGTAGTGTCCCTGTTAATTTGCTGCCTTTATCCTTCTAGATGGAAGTGATGGTTTTCAAAACTTGCCCTAAAAAGAGTGACTGAATGAGAACATGGCCCCTTGTGATTTTTAGTCAGAGCTGTCAGTTTACTATCAGAAGGCTCTTAGAAGATGTTCCATACAAAGCAATTTACTATAAATGCTGACAAACATATCGCACAAAACTGATGGATTGCAGTGGCTGAAATCAATCTTTTGAACTCAAGAATACTAATACATGTGAAGCAACTGAGATTCTATAATAAACTAAAATATATTGACAATAATTTGATATTTTCTAGAGTTAGCCCTTGCTGAAAATATTTTTAAAAATGGAATCACAGGTTACATGTTAAAAAGAAAGCCATTAGCATTTCAAAGGACCACACAATGAGATACCTAGTTTGCTAACTCGTGATAAACACATTTTATTACATACTTAAGAAATTAAAGTTAACATTGTTATATCTTGGGAATGTTGAGAAGAAGGATTCCTAAGATTAAAAAAAACATGCCAACAATGCAATGTAAATTTGTACATCAAGATCATGAAGTACTCTTTTGCCCAAAACACACATACTCCATTAGGATGATACACTGAAAAAACCTGATACGACAATGCAAAATGATTAAGGATGATTTTAGGTCTGTACAAACATGCCTTTCAGAGTGAGAGAAAAATGGCAAACAGCAAAAAAATGCTGCACTCTACCTTTGTTGTCCTAAAGACACTGTTACAAAATAGATGTGCAGTGCCATCTACTGAATTCTTCCTCAAACTGAATCTATTTATAAAAATCAATAAATCTTCAATGTTCAGGACATCTCAATGCAAGTTTTAGAAATATGAAGAAGAAATGGATTCTGAAGCAATTCCAAAGAAATGCATAAAGCGGTACATTCGTTGGAAACTTACCCGTTTTTGTTAGCAGCAAGTTATCCAAATGTCTGTCTCCAACTCCAAGTATGTATGTAATCACACAATACCCAGCTGTCAATAAAATAAAATTGCCAAATATTAAAACTTCAAACCAGATTTAATTAATGGAAACTCCCCTCTTCCAAATTTATATTTATTTTCAGTTCAAATGCTAATTCCAGAAAAAAAACACAACCAAGTTCACTCAAATGTAGAATATCACACAATCATAGAATCCCTATAATGCAGGAGGCGGCCATTAGGCTCATTGAGTTTGCACCGACCACAACCCACCCAGGCTCTATTTCCTGTAACCCCATTTATTTGTCCTGCTAATCCCCTGACATTAGTGTCAATTTAGAGTGGCCAATCCACCTAACCTGAAAATCCTTAGAGAGGATTTAGGATGGAAATTGGAGCACCCATAAGATACCCATGCTCACAGGGGTGCATATGCAAGCTTCACTCAGTGATCCAAGGCCAGAATTGAAATCAGATCTCCGGCACTGTGAAGCAGCAGTGCTAACCAATAAGGAAGTTACTATTGGATAACAAGCTTCAACTTAATAACAAACAATTTTAGAAGTTACAAAATATTAAGCATTGCACCAGCTTACCAAGCAATGCTCTTGACATTATATGAATACCAGCATACAGATACTTAATGTTTCATCTGAAATTACTCTTTGTTAATGTATTTCAATCTACTTATTTTAGTTATTGTCCTCCTACCCATCCTAACTATAATCTTACTTTAAGTTGCTTCTACCTCCATGCTCCTACTATTCATTTTAGTTTAAACTTCCATTTGGGAAATCAGAAAATTTTCCCACACAGCTAAAAGTAAACAGGTCTGACCTTAAAAATGATCCAGTCAATTGGTATTTAGTTTGTAAATTTCAAATACAGAACTGTGGTTTCCAACATGAATACATGTTGGTAGACCCTGCAGCAAGACACTATCCAGGCCAGCCCACAAAACTCAAAAGATTAGTTAAGAAATCGTTTTCATTATACAAACAAAGAAAGAAAATTACAGCATAACAGACCCTTCAGCCCTCCAAGCCTGCAATGACCATGCTGCCTGACTGAACTAAAACCCCTTACCATTCTGGAGGCCACATTCCTTAGTCCCATCCTATTCATGTATTTATCCAGATGCTCTGTAAATATCACTACAGTACCTGCTTCCACTACCTCCCCTAACAGCGAGTCCCAGGCACCCACCGTGTGTAAAAAATTTGCCTTGTATATTTTCTTTAAACCTTGCCACTCGCACCTTAAACTTATGCCCCCCCCCCAGTAATTGACTCTTCTACTTGGAAATTAAATGTAATAAATTCACACTTGTCTATGAAGCATTAGGCTGAATATTGTCCCTTCTAAATTAATGTCAGGGTAATGATATGAGCACACCTGAAGTTTTGACCTGGCAAATGAAGTTGAATGAACTCAAAATAGTAAAACTACCCTTTTGCATCAAAGAACAAAACAGCACAGGAAACAGGCCCTTTAACCCAACGAGCCTGCGCTGTCATTTTAATGTTCCCACTTCCATCCATGACCCTTGTCTACGTTTACAGAAATCTGCATTGGAGCCAATTTGGAGAGACATTAGATGTGCTGATATGATCATGAATTATTCTATAGATTAAAATATAAATATTCAGGAAGACAAGGAAGTGTCATTTGGAAACACCATAAATCAAACTTATACTTATTACTGATTTATATCAACTATCCAAACTGCTTATCCAAGTCTTTAAATTACAGTGCTGAAGATTAGCAAGAAAACTGGCCCTCTCTGGAGAAGACCTGGAAGGTTTTTACAACATAAGAAGGTCAATCACATTTTACTAAAATGTGGAGAATAATTAAAAGTAAATTTTAAAACTTCAAAGTGAAAACACACTATGATCATTGTGAACAAATGCTATAGCGTTGGGTATTTGGTCCTCCCACTTTAGAGGTTTACTTGGTGTTTTGATTTATGGTATATAAAAGCTGTGTTTAGAAAAATCTTTTGCAAATATTGAGTAAAATTATAATTTTCAGGCTAGTTTCCTTTTTGCTATGCACTTTAGCCCATTCACTTGGTCGATTCCCTGCAACCACGAACTGATTTTTCAGATAGTCATCCAAACTTTTCACTGGTTTTATTTCCATTATGCAGAGTGTCTAAGTTTGAAACAGTTTATCAGAAATAAAGAAAATCTCAATCTTCACCTTCTTTCTTTTAATGATTTTAAACTGATGGCCTCTAATATTTAACTAATTATTAATTCATCAAACTTAGAAATGATCAAATCATTGTATCAGGTCTCCTCATATCCTTTTTTTTCCTTGTTTCTTTAGGATTGAAACTCCTCTGCCATCAGGTAAATCTCTTCCCATAGACTATATCCTGAAGTAGGACTTTTAAAATTAAGACAAATATTCTAACTGCAGGCTAACCTACTTGTCAGTGCGCTTTTAAAGATGCGAGAATGTGTCCATTTCTCTCAATGCATGGTCAAAGAACAGAATCTTATCTCCTGGACTCCATATTAGGGCATTTAGATCATAACCTCTGCCTTCATCTTGTCCTATGAGTTTTTTTCTTTTGGGTCAGTGTTGTTTTGTTTTTTCATCCCTTCATGTTGCATTTAGATTGTTGCTATGCAGCCATTCACAACTCATTTGAGCACAACCTTTGTTTCTTTCCTAGATCTATTCCCATTCTGATCGTTGCATCTTTTGTTACTTAATCTCCCTGGTCTCCACAGACCTTCCCATTTGTTTTAAAAACAACAAATGCTGGGAAGCTCAGCAGGTCTGATAACATCTGTGGGGAGAGAATAGAACATAGAACATAGAACATAGAACAATACAGCACAGAACAGGCCCTTCGGCCCTCGACGCTGTGCCGACCAAAATAAAAAGCAATGCCCCTCCTAACTAAACCATTCCCTTCTCATCCATATACTTATCAACTAACCTCTTAAACGCCACCAACTTGGCGCATCTACAACAGCTGCAGGCAGGGCATTCCACTCCCTAATCACTCTTTGAGTAAAGAACCTACCTCTGATATCCGTCCTATAACTCATACCCCTTAATTTAAAGTTGTGTCCCTCGTGCTAGCTTTTCCATCCTAGGAAAAAGGCTATCACTGTCCACCCTATCCAAACCTCTAATTATCTTATATGTTCAATAAGATCCCCCCTTAGCCGCCTCCTTTCTAACGAAAACAACCTCAAATCCTTCAACCTCTCTTCATAGGACCTGCCCTCCATACCAGGCACATCCTGGTAAACCTCCTCTGTACCCTCTCCAATGCCTCCACATCTTTCTTATAATGTGGCGACCAGAACTGCACACAATACTCCAAGTGCGGCCGCACTAGAGTTTTGTACAGCTGCAACATGATGCTGCGGCTCCTAAATTCAATCCCCCTACCAATAAAAGCTAAGACTCCATAAGCTTCTTAACAACTTTATCCACTTGACTGCCTACTTTCAGGGATCTATTGACACATACACCAAGATCCTTCTGTCCTCAACACTATTAAGAGCCCTACCATTGCCCTATACTCTACACATTTATTGTTCCTGCCAAAGTGCATTACCTCACACTTTTCCACATTAAACTCCATTTGCCACTCTCGGCCCAGCTCTGCAACTTGTCCAAGTCACTCTGTAAACTAAAACACCCCTCTTCACTATCTACCACACCACCAACTTTAGTTCATCTGCAATTTACTGATCCATCCTCATACCCTCATCCAGATCATTTATAAAAATTACAAACAGCAGGGGCCCCAAAACAGACCCCTGAGGCACACCACTTGTCACGAACTCCACGATGAATATCTCCCATCAACCACCACCCTCTGCTTCTATCTGCCAGCCAATTCTAATCCAATTAGCTAAATCACCCTCTATTCCACACATCTGCATTTTCTGTAGAAGTCTTCCATGGGCCACCTTATCAAAAGCATGGTTCATGTCTAAATGATCCTTCATCAGAACTCCAGCATCTGCAACACTTTTGATTTTGTATTTCTGTTTCTCTATCCTATTTAACATTTATACTTCCAGCATTTTCTGTTTTTGTTTCAGATTCCAACATGCGCAGTATTTTGCTTTTATTTTTCTCTTTTGTTTTTCCAATATCTTCCCCACATTGGCTCAAAAACTCTTAAAATTCCAATTCTACTCCATTCTGCCGATTGTCATTACCTAAAACATTGGAACAAGATCTGACACCTCCAGAAATCCAGCGCTGGGAGATGCTAATGGGGCACAAACATGCGCATGAACCTCCCAGGGTCGCTGTGCTAAAAAATTAGTGCAGCGGGAAGGGAGAATCACAGCTATTAACAGAGGGAAGATAATGGCATAATGATATTATAGCTAGACTGACCCTGGTTCAAATCCCATCATGGCAGATATTGGAATTTGAATTTAGCAAAAACACCTGGAATTAAGAATCTACTGATGACTATGAAACCACTGTCAATTGTTGGGAAAAAAAACACTTTGTTCATTAATATACTTTAGGGAAGAATCTACTGTCCTACCTGGTCTGGCTTATAATGTGACTCAAAGCCATAGCAATGTGGTTGATTCTCAACTGCCCTCAGGCAATTATAGATGAACAATAGATGTTTGCCAACCAACGATACCCACGTCCGACAAATGAATTAAAAAAAACTGTTTTGCTGCATAGATACTATCTGAACTACTGAGTATTTCCAGCAATTTTTTGCTTGTATTTCAGATTTTCAGCATCTGCGACATTTTTGATTTTGTACTTCTGTTTCTCTATCCTAGTAAACATTTCTATCTCCTCCTAACTATTACTATCAAAATTCACCTCCTCACATTTTAACTATTCTAAGTTTTATTGGCCATTGAGCTGTACAATCAGCATACCCTAAGATCCTTAGTATCAAAATTCTGAAGAGGAAAGCAACCCACAAACTATGTCATTTATACGCAAATTTTCACACATACACTGACAACACCCAGTTCTACTTCACCAGCTCTCTTGACTCCTCCAGTGTTGCTAAATTATCTGACAGGTGGTACTGGATGAATTGTAATTTCCCCCATTAAGTACTGGGAAGATCTATCATAATAAAGTCCACTAGCTAGCTACTAACTCCATAATGCTACTGGCAATGTTTTGAGACTGAATCAGATTGTTCACAATCTTGGTGTTATATATGATCTCATTGTCCATAACTCTGTTTTGTGTCCTTATGTGCACCACGTCCTGTTTGCTGGGCCCCCACCTTTGTGCTTGTTAACTAACAGTGGTTTCAGGCAACATCTTGATTTTAAAGCTTCTCATATTTGTTTTAAAATCACTCTTAAGCCACTTCTGATCTCTGCAATCATCTCCAGCTCAACAATCCTCATATCTGCACTCACTTAGGCAATTAAAATCACTCATTTTAATTGCTCCATCATTGTGGTCATAACTTTAATTGTCTAGGACTGAACCTAAGTTTCTCCCTAACTTCTCTATTGCACTTTCCTAAACTACTGCACGGATGAAGCTTTTGACCATCTGACCTCAAATTATCTTTTAGGATGCAGTATCAAATTTTACTTTAGATTGTTCTTGTGAAGTGGATTTGGGTTGCTTTATCATGTCAAAGGAGTTTTATAATTACAACTTGTTCCTGTTGAATAATAGTCCCAAAGCCAATTCTTGGTTTTTTGTACCTTAGAGCATAAAAATATTAATGAGCCATTACTGCCTTCTGCTTTTAGCAAACTTCCTTTTCGTGCTGTCACATTCTTTGTAAATGCTGTGTGCACATTGTAAATTTTGTCATGTCTTCTAAATATCATTATATCAACATCCTAGTGAACATTTCCATTTACTTTATCTCTTACTTCCTTAAATGGACTCCATTCAACATTTTCTATTACTCTATTTAATCACCAAGGCACAGTAGACTCTGGCCCAAATGCTGGTAAATGGGATTAGTATAGATTGGTATTCGATGACTGGCATAGTCTTGGTGAGCCAAAAGACCTGCTTTGTTGTGATATGACTCCAAGGTATGAGGTATGAGCTTCGGACCTAGTCCATGATAAATAATTTCTTTTCCCATAAATAACCATATCTGAGGTAACAGTCGATTAGAATAATTACTTTTCTGTTCATCATATTTACTTACCGCAGCTTTTAACATATGTGTCCATAACTTCAGCACTGATACCAGAGGGCCCTTTTTCATTGGGTGCATGTTTTCTGAAAAAGTTCTAGAAAATGTACAATTGAAGGCATTAGGTTACTAGGATTTTTGGGGGCTTTCTTGGATTAAGAGTTCTTTCTCATTCAAAATTAAAAGACTTTTCACATTGCATTTTGACTAAAGGTACTTTGGTATTTGGATTCCTAAGTACAAAATTACCATGATCATATAACACAATGTAAAGTTAATGGAAGGAAATTAAAGCAAACTTGCTCCAACTCATGACCTAACCTACTTCCAGCATAGGCAAGAATGTGTAGCAATGGCACTGATCTCAAAAATGTCCCTCTACAATCTAAGTGTGACTGGCTGGTGATAAATTATATAAATTTAAATAAAGAAAATAGTAAAATGGGCAGCATGGTAGCATAGTAATTAGCATGGTGCCTCACATGCCAGAGACCTGGGTTTGATTCTTGGGTTGGGTTGCTTTTTGTGCAGAATTTGCACGTTTTCTGTGTCTGCGTGGGTTTTCTCCGGTTTCTCCCACAGTCTAAAAGACATGGTGGTTACGTGTCATTGGCAATGCTAAATTCTCCCTCAGTGCACATAAACAGGCACTGGACTGTGGCAAAGAACAGGATTTTCACAATAACTTCATAGTAACTGTTAATGTAAGCCTACTTGTGATGCTAATGAAATAAACTTTACAAACTTTAGTACTTAGTTAAAAATGTGATTACATTGTAAATGGGTTTTGCAGGCATTATGAATGTCAGCTTATATTTGTAAGTGCAAGTTTATTTTAATTACAGTTGTTAAAACTAACTTGTACTGTATTTAGATTTATAAAAATTATTTGCTACATGGATATTTTAAAATGGAAAGTAAATACCATAAAAGGATGTGTCTTGTTTTTATTTACTTACTAAGTGGTCATACTAGAATTCTATGAAGGTGATAAAATAGTGTTGGGAAAATCAATGATATATTAGTTATGAATTTGAAACTTATCTGGTAAATGGTCTGATTATAGAACATTACAGCGCAGAACAGGCCCTTCGGCCTTCGATGTTGCGCCGACCATTATAAAAAGCAATGACCCTCCAAACTAAACCATTCCCTTCTCTTCCATAAACTTATCAACTAACCTCTTAAACGCCACCAAACTTGGCGCATCTACAACTGCTGCAGGCAGGGCATTCCACTCCCTAACCACCCTCTGGGTAAAGAACCTACCTCTGATATCCGTCCTATAACCATCACCCCTTAATTTAAAGCTGTGTCCCCTCGTGCTAGCTTTCTCCATCCTAGGAAAAAGGCTATCACTGTCCACCCTATCTAAACCTCTAATCATCTTATATGTTTCGATTAGGTCCCCTCTTAGCCGCCTCCTTTCTAACGAAAACAACCTCAAATCCCTCAGCCTCTCTTCATAAGACCTGCCGTCCATACCAGGCAACATCCTGGTAAACCTCCTCTGTACCCTCTCCAATGCCTCCACATCTTTCTTATAATGTGGGGACCAGAACTGCACACAATACTCCAAGTGCGGCTGCACTAGAGTTTTGTACAGTTGCAACATGACGTTGCGGCTCCGAAATTCAATCCCCCTACCAATAAAAGCTAAGACTCCATATGCCTTCTTAACAACCTTATCGACTTGACTGCCTACTTTCAGGGATCTATGCACAAATACACCAAGATCCCTCTGTTCATCAACACTATTAAGAATCCTACCATTAGCCTATACTCTACACATTTATTATTCCTGCCAAAGTGCATTACCTCACACTTTTCCACATTAAACTCCATTTGCCACCTCTCGGCCCAGCTCTGCAACTTGTCCAATCTCTCTGCAAACTATAACACCCCTCTTCACTATCTACCACTCCACCGACTTTAGTGTCATCTGCAAATTTACTAATCCATCCTTCAATACCCTCATCCAGATCATTTATAAAAATTACAAACAGCAGGGGCCCCAAAACAGACCCCTGAGGTACACCACTTGTCACCGAACTCCAAGATGAATATCTCCCATCAACCACCACCCTCTGTCTTCTATCTGCTAGCCAATTCCTAACCCAATTAGCTAAATCACCCTCTATCCCATACATCTGCATTTTCTGCAGAAGTCTTCCATGGGCCACCTTATCAAACGCCTTACTAAAGTCCATATATACCACATCAACTGCCTTACTCCCATCCACCTCTTTGGTCACTTTTTCAAAAACATCAATGAGGTTAGTAAGGCACGACCTACCCTTCACAAAACCATGCTGACTATCCCCAATCAATTCATTTCTCTCTAAATAACTATAAATCCTATCCCTAATAATTCTCTCCAATACTTTGCCCACAACAGAAGTAAGACTCACTGGCCTATAATTCCCTGGTAGGTCTCTCTTCCCCTTCTTGAACAATGGGACCACATTCGCTATCCTCCAGTCCTCCGGAACCACACCCGTAACCAACGACGACCTGAAGATCAGAGCCAGAGGCTCTGCAATCTCCTCTCTTGCCTCCCAGAGAATCCTAGGGTAAATCCCGTCCGGCCCAGGGGACTTATCTAACTTCAAACCCTCAAGAATATCTAGCACATCCTCCTTATCTACTTCAATACTTTCCAGTTTGCAACCCTGTATCTCAGTGTTCTCCACAACTACATTTACATCTCCCTGCGTGAATACCGAAGAGAAATATTTGTTCAGTGCCTCTCCAATCTCTTCAGGCTCCACGCACAACTTCCCACTGCTGTCTATGACTGGCCCTAATCTTGCCCTAACCAATCTTCTACTCTTAACATATCTAAAGAAAGCTTTAGGATTCTCCTTAATCCTATCAGTCAAAGTCTTCTCGTGTCCCCTCTTAGCTCTCCTCAACTCACTCTTTAGCTCCCTCCTGGCTAATCTATAGCTATCCAAATCTATAGCTATCCATTATGGTTTTCAAGGCTGAATATATTAAAAGAATTATTTCCTTCATCTAATTTAAAGTTCTAGGGAAAAATATAAATTTAAATAAAATCTAACCAGGTTTAAATAACTACATGCAAGCAGGTACTTGAGTTGATCCAGTTTATATAAATTGGAATGTAGTTATTGCAGATAAGTTTTGACAGATGAAATATGCAGGCAAGTTAGGTGCATCTGCTGCACAGCACATTTCCCAACATGTGTGTGTTCTGCATGGATTTGAAAATGGGATGTTAAGACATTTAAATATTGCATAAATTAGACCTGGAGTGTTGCAACTTGGTTGAAATGAATACATTTTGAGGCAACATATGGTATGAAGCTATCAACTGAATTTCACCTGTTGTGCCTCTTGTGAAAAGATATCAGACTGAGAACAGAGATCTGATTAAATTATGTCATTTATTTTACCTGTATACTTCCTTCTGTCGCCAATACTTCAGCAACAGGCACAGACTGAATAAACTGCATGAAGCCTGAAAAAAAAGTTACAATATTATTGTAAAATAAAAATAAGGCAGGCATATTGCTACTCTGTGTCTGATAGCAAAAAAACTATGTCCATTCAATTCAAAGCAAATGCAATGTTAGCATTCATTTCAAGGGGACCAGAATATAAAAGCAAAGATGCACTGCTGAGACTTTAAGGGCCTGGTCAAACCACATTTGGAGTTTTGGGAACAGTTTTGAGCCCCATATCTAAGTTCAAGTTTATTTATTAGTGTCACAAGTAAGCTTACATCAATGCTGTACTGAAGTTACTGTGAAAATCCCCAAGTTGCCACACTCCGGTGTCTGTTTGGGTACAATTTACTTAACCAGCATATCTTTCAGACTGAGAGGGGAAACTAGAACACTTGGAGGATCCCTGGATCTGACAGGCAGCAGTGCTAACCACAATGCCACTCTGCCTCCCTCGGCGAGGATCTAGAGGAGGTTCATAAGAACGATTCTGGGAATGAAAAGTTGTGAGGAACTTTTGAGAATTCTGGGTCTGTACCTGAAGGAATTTAGAAAGGAGTGGAGTTGGGGGGGGGGGGGGGGGGGGGCAGTGAAGAAAGAAATCTCATTGTAACTTACAGAATACTGAAAGGCCTCGATAGAGTGGATGTGGCTAATATTTCTATTAGCAGGGGGACTAGGATAAGGTGGCTCAGTCTCAGTGTAAAGGGACGGCCCCTTTAGGACCTAGATGAGCAGAAATTTCTTCAGCCAGAGGGTGAATCTACGGCACTCACTGCCATAGAAGTCTGTGGAGGCCCAGGCCAGGGATGCATTGCTCGCCAACTCTCTGGACAGATGTCAAGCGCCAAGTTTTCACGAATAATCAGGCTACACACACTCACAACCCCAGTTGATGCTATAACTGGATGAAGATCCCAGAATGGAACCCTGACTTAAAAGGCCATATCTTCTATTTGTTTCATAAAACGTGGCAAAAGAATGTGACGGGACTGCTGATTAGTTTTAATGCCAATAAAACAACATTTACTAAACATAAAAAAATTGTATTATGATACAATACATCTTTAGTCATCTCCTTGGCTTATTACACACAGGTTTTAGGATTAACATGGGTGACAAAGTACATCTTAATCTACAAGGTTCTCATTAACAAAATTAATATTAGGCACACAAGATGACTGGGCAAATATACTCTCCAAGTGCCGAACCCCAAATTAATGTCTGTGGTTTAGTTCAGATTCCTCCAGATGATTGGAAACTCAGGTGACAAACTCCACTCCCAAAAACACACTTAAAAATCTTTTCTCACATGTATATTTTCCCTTCTGTTTGAAACTCCAATAACATTTTTAGCAGTGAATCTAGTCCAAGATTTTACATTAATCTTTTTAGGATTTCTTTGTCTCGACTGCTGTGCAAAATTATTTTAACTCACGATTCCTAGACTGTTAAAACGACAAATATTTCACCTATTTTTGAAATCTGCTGTTTTACTTTAAATCTGGTTACTACTATTAACTCAACACTGTTTACTCTTCCTTGAATTCTTCTGAACCATAACTTGGTCTCTGTTCTCTTCACTCCAGTCATCTTAAACACACTCTATTCCAATTTCCTAGTTATCTGGACAGTAACTTTTACTTTAGGAAGCCTGCTTCACTGAAGCTCTCGTCCTGGCTGTCTTATGGCACAATTGAAAGATATTCATTCCCTGCGATCCTATCTCCAATGGCCCTCAAATCAGATAAAGCTTAAAAGCTTTTCTATCCTACAAGGCACTAGTTGGTAATCAACTCCACACACCTCAGCTGGACTATTTACTCTTTATACCATAGCCATCTCTAAGCACACTAGAAACACAGCTGGAACTTGACCAACCTCCACATATACAAATACCTTTGTCCAGCATGAATCCAAGTATAGGTTTTACAGTTCTTGGCACAGAAACATTGAATTAAACCCACTTAACATTATACCTTATTTCTTTGTCTCTTTGCCGCTCACAGACATACACTAGTATGCCTATCAGTAGCCAACGCACAGTCAAAAAAAGCCTTCAATTGAACAAGCTGAAAGGATAGCTATTTTCAAATTTAAACTGGTTGGGCTTACTGCAGAACTCAGATGTCTTCTTTGGAACCCAAGGGTTCTACAGAACCCAATTTGGAAGACACTGTATTAACACAAGCAATTTTGAGGCAGTGTTAACAGTGTAACCCAAGACTTGGACAAGTTTGTGCCCCTCAGCACACTAAAGCAAGCTAAAACCTCTGGGTAGGCAATAGGTAGCCCTTCAGCCATTTATCATTTGGGCTTTATTTTAGATGAAGCATCACATAATTCAGCATAGACTCAAGTTTAAAAATAGCAACCAAGCTGCTGGATCACTGGACAACTTTTTAAAATGCAAAATAATATCAGTGAAAGAACATGCCAACACTAAGCATGAATATTCCTTACATGAGTACAGAAATAGGAGGATAAAAGAGATGAATGTGTAGTGGGAAAGGTGGAGCAGGAGGGAGATTTTTAGATTACTGGGCCAGCTCTGGAGCAGATGAGACCTGAGCAGATGAGACCTGTACAGATCAGAGGACTGCACTGAAATGGCACCAGAACTTGGCCAGCATCCAGAAACCAAGAGGTAATATCAGATATTACCTCTTGCCTCCTACACCCCAGCCAAAATAGAACATAGAACATAACAGCACAGAACAGGCCCTTCGGCCTTCGATGTTGCGCCGACCAATATAAAAAGCAATGCCCCTCCAAACTAAACCATTCCCTTCTCTTCCATATACATAGAACATAGAACATTACAGCACAGAACAGGCTCTTCGGCCTCGATGTTGCGCCGACCAATATTAAAAGCAATGCTCCTCCAAACTAAACCATTCCCTTCTCTTCCATATACTTATCAACTAACCTCTTAAATGCCACCAAACTTGGCGCATCTACAACCGCTGCAGGCAGGGCATTCCACTCCCGAACCACCCTTTGGGTAAAGAACCTGCCTCTGATATCCGTCCTATAACTATCACCCCTTAATTTAAAGCTGTGTCCCCTCGTGCTAGCTTTCTCCATCCTAGGAAAAAGGCTATCACTGTCCACCCTATCTAAACCTCTAATCATCTTATATGTTTCGATCAGGTCCCCTCTTAGCCGCCTCCTTTCTAACGAAAACAACCTCAAATCCCTCAGCCTCTCCTCATAAGACCTGCCCTCCATACCAGGCAACATCCTGGTAAACCTCCTCTGTACCCTCTCCACATCTTTCTTATAATGTGGGGACCAGAACTGCACACAATACTCCAAGTGCGGCCGCACTAGAGTTTTGTACAGTTGCAACATGACGTTGCGGCTCCGAAATTCAATCCCCCTACCAATAAAAGCTAAGACTCCATATGCCTTCTTAACAACTTTATCCACTTGACTGCCTACTTTCAGGGATCTATTGACACATACACCAAGATCCTTCTGTTCCTCAACACTATTAAGAGCCCTACCATTAGCCCTATACTCTACACATTTATTGTTCCTGCCAAAGTGCATTACCTCACACTTTTCCACATTAAACTCCATTTGCCACCTCTCGGCCCAGCTCTGCAACTTGTCCAAGTCTCTCTGCAAACTATAACACCCCTCTTCACTATCTACCACTCCACCGACTTTAGTGTCATCTGCAAATTTACTAATCCATCCTTCAATACTCTCATCCAGATCATGTATAAAAATCACAAACAGCAGGGGCCCCAAAACAGACCCCTGAGGTACACCACTTGTCACCGAACTCCACGATGAATATCTCCCATCAACGAATACAGTTTCAGTTTTTCGATATCCTGTTGTTGCACTTAATATTTTTAAATAAAACTTGCAATTGAAGCAACTTCTTACATTTATAAAGTACCTTTAGTGTAGTAAAATATCTCAAGGGTCTTCACAGAAGATAATGTCAAAAATTGAAAGCAAATGAAAAATAGAGATATTAAGCAACTAAAAGCTTGGTCAGCAAGATTGATTTTATGGGGCTTCTTAAAGAAGGACAAAGGGGAAATACAGATGTAGGAAAAGAAAATCCTAATTTTAGAACTCAGGCTCTCTGAACCCCCAATAATCGCCCCAATCTTTACATCTGGGGACAGCATGGGACAATTTAGCCTGGCCAATTCAACCAACTTGTACGTTTGAACTGTGGGAGGAAACTGGAGCACTTGAGAATGTGAGAACACACAAACTCCACATAGACCTAAGGCTGGAGTCTAACCCAGGTCCCTGGCGCTTTGAGGCAAGAATGCTAACCATTGTGCTACCCTGTCAGATAATAGTTCTTCAAGGTTAGGGTGAACAGGTGTGGGCATTGATCAGGTACTTGTGTTCAGATGAGTATATAAAGCTAGATGGCAAGCAACGAACTGTGTATCCAAGCCTTCTGGTTTTTCTTCACAACAAAGCTTGGGGGAAGGGGGGGTGTGTTCCTTTGACAAAGGGTACCATTCAGTGGTATCCAGTAAATAAGTACATCTTACAACTAACCTTGGAAAAGAAACTCTTACTGCATTACTACCAGTATTCTTTGTGGCTTTGTGGGAACTAAATGTTCAAGCTCTCTGTTCAATCAAGATTAGGCTACTGTAATTATACATAAAGCAAAAATAGCACAAAGACCCTTAAGGACTAACATTACCGATTGCTAATAACATTTTAATAAGGGTCATACTTTATCAGCCTTTCCTATGAAAAACTAGATCGCACACATGAATTTATTAAAATAATCTGCTCCAAAATGACAGAAATCTAGGTTAATACCACCATAGGACATTTCTATTAAAATTGGCTGTACAAAGAATATTGTTATGCCGTAATGAAAAGCTCCCAATGGAGATATTACAGCACCAACAATGACAAGTGAGTGCAACTACAGGCTGAATGGCTTGAACCGATGAATTTATATTAGAATACAATAAAAAATGTTACTTCAAACCTTAGAGTTAATTAATATTTTATGCCAATAAAAAGTGATATTTAATGAAGTACTCAATCACAGAAAAACAGGGAATCATTTACATTATTAGCTATGGTCCAACATAAAAGTAAAAGTTTACTTTATTAGGTACAGTAAGGCTTACATTAATACTGCAATGAATTTGCTATGACATTTCCCTATTCGCCACACTCTAGCTCCTGTTTGGGTCAATGCACCTAAGTAGCACGTCTTTCAGACTGTGGGAGGAAACTGGAGCACCCGCAGGAAATCCATGCAACATAGAATGTGAAAACACCACACAGTGACCCAAGCCAGGAATTCAACCTGGATCTCTGGCGCTATGAAGCAGCAGTGCTGACCACTGTGCTACCATGCCGCCGATACAATAAAAGACAAAAGCTGTGGATGTTGGAGGAAATAACACCAAAATGCTGAAAAACTCAGCAGGTTGGGCAGCATCTGTGGAGAAAGAAACAGGATGTCATGTCCATAAGACATGAAAGGGAATTGTTAAAACCAAACCTTACTTTTACTTATTTAAAATTAAACTTTGTTGGATCAAAAACATGTCTGCAACTGATCGTTTGTAAATTGGATTTAATTTTGGAAACTTCTAACAGTAATTACAAGAAAACTCAGCCTTGTGAAATCTCACACCTATCATTGCATGGACTCATTACAATCAATGAAACAATGGAGCAACAAACAGATGGTCCCCTAAACCTGATCATATGACAGAGAGCCATCAAAACCTGCTATATCAGCGTATGCTAATAGTCAGTGAAAATGGATTTTGACCAAAGACGTAGAAATTGATTGTTAAACTCAAGCTGACTCATCAATGGCATCAACTCTGAAGAATTGAGCAACTCCTGCTTTCAGCTAGCTGAATCTACCTGAACTTTAACGTCTATGAAAGAAACATTCGCTGGATTCTGACATTCATTTGAATTAATCCATATCTTTGTTTTTAAGTTCTCCATTGTAAAACTCCTTTCATTCCCATCTCCATCTAGTATGCATATGTGGTTGCTATGATCACTCCCTGGGTTTAAACATACAAATAAGCAGGACTCCTGATATAATTTGAAGGGGAGTTTGCAGTGAGTCTCTTAAAATTAACTTCACAAACAGAGAGTTTGGGGAAACATGTCACAACCTACTTCAAAAATTAAAACACTTCAGCTTTATGGAAAGATAAAGAAATATAAATGAAGTTCAGTTTGTCTCTCTACCCTATCTGTAACACAATGTTTGGAGTACAATGTTTCATTGATGCACTACCTGGGAGGGTGATGGACGCGAGATGCAGTGTGGGATCAGTAATGGGAAATCATCTGACATCATTGAACAGAAAACCAGCCCATGAAGCCTAGTTTTCCGTAGCTGAAAGTTTTGCCATCCTTTTTCCTTTCATATATGCTCAATGTCTCAATTAAAATTTGATATGAATTCATTCCAAATTAGAATGATTGCTATCAAATTTGACAGTGGACAAAAGCTATCTAGCATAACCAACATTGAAAAACACATGGAAGTTAATTGCTTAAATATTATCTGAATTTTTCATGTAGCCCTAAAAATCAATTGTTCTGCCATATACAAAGCTTGAGAGCACCACCTCATTCCCATCGACTCTTAAGAACATAGAACATTACAGCACATTTTATTCATTCATTTTAGTCTCCAGATCTAAACCTTCCACCCACTTCTCAGGTCTCATGGTCTAAAATTGCCCCACTGCCTGGCTGGAGCTCAGGTCAAAATCTTCTTCACTCTCTGACCCTAGTCTCTATACTCTCTGCCCACTTGGGAGGGTGGTGGAGGTAAAATGCCTCACACCCTTCAAAAAGTACCTGGATGAGTACTTTGCATGCCATAACATTCAAGACTGTTGGTGAACTCTGGCAAATGGGATTAGGTGGGCAGATCAGGACCTTTCATGCTTTAGTGCAGACTTGATGGATCAAAAGGCTTCTTCTGCACTGTAGTATTCCGTAATTCTTCTTTGAAACTCAATTATATCCTGCACTCTAAGCCTACTCTACTTGCTCCCCATTTCTACTAACAATCAACAATATGGAAGGCTGATTCCAGCTGATTCCCATTAGCTAGAAATTGCAGGCCAGTCTGCCTTTGGTCTCCAGCATCCTCGAGCAAACAAGAAATCTGCCAAATATCTTCGCCTGAAGAACGATTTGCACATTCATATTTAAATCAGCTTCAGTTTAATTATTTTTTGAATTTATTTTAATTAAGTTAAATTTGGTGGTCATCAGATTGTAGGGTTCTCTCATCAATTATTAGATGCAAAATGTGTATAGCAACATAAGAACAGAAATAAGTCATTCAGTCCTTTGAACCTGTTCCACCATTTGTGACCATGGCTGATCATCCAACTCAGTTACCTTTCCCACTTTCCCTTCATTGTCCCAAGTTGCATATATAACTATTGTTAAACAGAAATTTATCAATGTCTGCGTTAAACATACACAATAATGCAGCTTCCACATCCCCTGGGGTACAGAATTCCAAAGATTCATAATTCTTTACATAAAGAAATTTCTTCCCTCCATGGTCCCAAGTGATATCCCCTGCTTCTAGATTTCCTAGCCAAGGAAAACATCTCACCTGCACCTGCCTCTATTGCGGGAGGTTTCGAGCACAGGAGCAGGGATGTGTTGTGCAATTATATAGGACTTTGGTGAGGTCATACGTAGAGTATTGTGTGCAGCTTTGGTCTCTTTTTCTGAAGATGTTCTTGCTCTCGAGAGAGTACAGCAAAGGTTTGCCAGGCTGATTCAGGGGATGTTGGGACTAATGAATGAGAGATTGACAAGGTTAGGATTGTTTTCGCTGGAGTTCAGATGAATGGAGAGAGATCTCAGAGATTTGTAAAATTCTAGCAAGTCTCGACAGGATAGATGCAGGAGAGATGTCCCCGATCGCAGGAGAGTCCAGAACTGAGGGTTACAGTCTGAGGATTCAGGGTGGACCATTTAGGAAAGAGATGAGTAGACATTTCTTCACCCAAAGAATGGTGACACTGTGGAATTCATTACCACAGCAAGTAGTTGATGCAAGTCATCGAATGTATTCAAGAGGCGGCTGGATATAGCACTTGGGGGTAAATGGGGTCAAAGGTTATGAGGAAAAAGGAGGATTAGGTATTGAGTTGGATGATCAGTCACGATCATAATGAATGGTGGCGCAAGCTCAAAAAGCCAAATGGCTTCCTTCTGCTCCTATCTTTTATATTTCTATGTTTACTCTGTGTAAGCCTTTAAGAATTTTGTATATCTCAATGAGATCACCTCTAATTCTTCAACAGGCCTAGTTTGCCCAATCTCTCTCCATAAGACACACAGTCTCACCATCCCCACTACAAATCTGGTATACCTTTATTGCACTCCCTCTATGGCAAGAATATCCTTCTTAAAGTAAGGAAATCAAAACTGTACATAGTACTCCAGGTACAGTTTAGTCAAGCTCTTCAAGCAAAAATCTCACTACTCTGTACTCAAATCCTTTTGTGATAAAGGTCAACATGCTATGAGCTTTCCGAATAGCTACTGTACGCCAGCCTTCAGTGACTTATAGATAAAGATATCCAAGTCCCTTCATACATCTACACTTTCTAATTTCCCCATAGCTGGAAAGGAACAGAATGATCAATTCCAGAGGAATGGAATGAACAAAAAAGGTATTTGTCACATAATATTTTCATGAAGAGGTCAACACAAATGAGTGTGATAATAGTTCCTGGCTGATTGAATGAAGTTATATTCATTGCTCTCAGTTGCTTCCACTAGTGAGGAGATTCTTAACATGACGTCCACCAAAGTTAGCTAATCAAGCAAACATTAAAGCACCCACTAAAATCTGTACCTACATCTGCATTTAGAATAGAAATTGCAGACATGAAACTGTCGAGGTGAAATTGCAGCTTCCTACAAATAGTTACATTTAGATCTCAGAATATAATGCTCAGCTTTTATTACAGAAGAGCATTTAAATTCAATCAACTCTATTTCCCTGGTTCAAAAATTGCCAACATCATTGACTTAAAAAATCACTAGTCATCTCGACTGTGTTGTGCAGAAGACTCAAAACCAAATGGACTAATCAGGTCACAAGAGTTGAAATAAGTTGGGCAAAACAGAACGAAAATAAGCATCAAGGAAACTGTACCAGTTTTATCTTAACTTCAGGTTGGAGAAAATGAGTGGTTGAGGTGATCAGTAAATACTAAAGTTAAAGGTTTAATAAACACTATTCATCATTTTCAACTCAAATATTCAAAACATTTAAGTTTTAAATCATTCTGCTGGTCATTTAGTATGGTTGTATTAGTTACCAAGCTGCAAGGACAATCAGTTGTTTTGGTATACAAATGCATCCAGACTAAGAATGTCAATGGGCAGTATATCAGCTATTTTCAAATCTAATATTACATGATATTTATTGCTGCGTACAGTCTCGTTAAAGCTGTAGGTGGTGCTATAATAAATACACAATGGACTTTCTCTGACTCACAACATAGGACTTTCAATACACTTTGCAGTGAAATACTGAGCACAAAACAGATTTTAATATACAATTGATAAACTCAAATAAAAATAAGCACACAACATGAATTTAAAAGGAAAAAAAACAAACTAATTCTGGATAATCTATGCTAATGATTGTTTATTTTAATTTTGTTCACTTGACTAAGTTTATTCTGATTTCATTCACTTCTGTATAGCAAGCACAATCATTCCCCACATGATTCCAATCATTATTTTTACATATACATACGTATTAATTAGGAAAATATTTTACCATGTTTGGTACTGGTTGCCAAGACCTTGTAGGGTGTCAATTTCAAATCAAGGTTTTCTTTCCTTAGCAGCTGTAACAAAAGATCATACAATTCATACTATTCCAAAACTGTATGACAGTGTTTAGAACACTGAACATCAATATTACTGACATATGCTATCAACATCTTAGGGACTTTTTTTTGACCAAAAACTGAACTAGACTAGCCATATAAATACTGTCGCTACCAGAGTAGGTCAGAGGCTAAGAATTCTGCAGCGAATAACTCACCTGCTGATTCCCCAAAACCTGTCCACAATTAACATGGTACAAGTCAAGAGTGCAATGGAATTATATTCACGTGCCTCGATGAGTGCAGCTTTGACAACACTCAAGGACAAAGCAACTCACTTGATTGTTACCCCTTCCACAAACATTCAATCCCTCTTCCACTGATGGGCAGTGGCAGCCTTCTGTACTGTCAACAAGATGGTCTGCAGGAACTCACTAAGGTTCTTTTCAAACCCAAAATTACCACGTAGAATGACAAGAGCAACAGATACCTGGAAATGCCCCCACTTGGAGGTTCCCCTCCAAGGCACTATCCTGACTTGGAAGTATACCATTGTTCCTTCACCATTGTATTGAAGTTATATCCTGTTTTGCATATAATCCCATATCAGAGGCATGGAAACAGGCCAATCAGTGCATGCCAACATTTATACTCTTCAGCCTCCTCTCGTCTTTTCTCATCAAAATCTATCACAATCTATCCTCTTATTCTCTTTTTCCTCACGTGTTCATCTAGTATCCCTTTAAATAGATCTATACTATTCACTTTCCTCTTCCCCGTGATAGATAATTCCACACTCTTGCCACTCTTTGGGTAGAAAAGTTTCTTTTGAACTCATCAGATTTTTTTGCTGCTTAACTTACATTGATGGCCTCTAGTTATGTTCCTTCCACAAGATAAAGCATAGTCTCTGTATCCACTCATTTAGACCTAATTTAAAGTTCATAGGCCATCCCTCAGCCTATTAATTCTTTCCTGGTACATTTTCTCACATATTTCTGTTACCATCCTTGTAAATTTTCTCTGTACCATTCTATTACCTATATATTCCTTTCTATAAAATATTAAATTAAAATATTAAATTAAATATAAAATTAAATGCAGCATTTGAAGTGTGCTTTAACCAAGTGTGGTTTAGCCTAACTCCCCTACTTTTCAATTCAATCCCTCTAGAAACAAAGCCCACTGCTTGATTGCCTATTTTACAGTCTTGCTAATTTGTAATGCAACTTATGATGATGCATATATTTTGTAGTCTGACATCTCCTTATTCCTCTATCCCACCTAATTGCATTTCCTGAGTAATAAAGTAACCTCCCTATTCTTCTTAACAAATATACTATCTCACATTTATCTGTTTGAATTTCATTTGTCAATTTTGCAAGTTTATTACTGTCCTCCTGTAATCTGTTTCAATTCTTCTCAGTATTGATTATTTCAGAGGATGAGTCAATTTGGGGTCAGCTGCAAATTTAGAAATTGTTTTTTGATTCCAAATTGCTAAGGTAAATTTTGAAGTCAACAGTATCAGCATTGATCCTTGTGAATACCACTTCCAACCTGCTCCCACTCACTGCTTTTTGTCTGGAAATCTACTAGCAATCTGTCCTGCCACTTGGCCCCAATTCCACATTTGCTCGACAAACCTTATTCGTCTATTATAGGGCGTAAAAGAGGTCTTTGCTTGATTATTTACATCAAGGGAGACATTAGTGTACTGGATGTAACCTATTAAATTTGAACACTGCAAACCATAATAATGGTGGTTCCTAGTAATTAACTAGGACAAATCATTCTCATATTTTCCAATACATTTCCATCCATGCAGAATGGTTCTACCAGGGTTATATTAGTGACGTATTGCATTTAAATGCTTCCTACCTTATCCATAAGTGAGATGATCTGGAGAATAAGCTGATCCTGTCGTAGATCATCACCGTGTTTGAATATAACAGGATATTTACCTCCATCTTCAGTTTTAAATATTAATTTTGCTGGCATAAGTGCACTCTGAAATAATAAAATGGATTCAAAACACATTGATCCTTAAGTGGGAAGGAAGAATGGGTGGGTTGAGAAAGGGAGAAAAATGAAATTATTTTTGTTTAAAACACCTTTATACTCATGCCCTCTATTCTGGTCTGCAAGATTTTTTTTCCCCATTACTCTGCTTTGTGTCACTAATGGGAGAGTGTCCCTAGCATTTAAACACAGCTGGACCTGTGTTTAAACCAGGACGGTATCAGAGCACCTGTAGGATTAATCTGCAATAATGAAGCCAAGCACATAAATGCCTCAGTATTTTTCCCATCATGAAATAGAAGGATGGATGCTTTGAACACTTAAATTTTTTTCTCGAAATTCTATGTTAACATTTCTACTTGTTTGTATCACATTAGATGTTAAAATTAGGTCAAATAAATATGTTTTGTCTGAATTCTAAAGTTTTAACTTTGTATTATAGGTAAAGCTAATTAATTAAATAATAGCATGTAAGAATCCCAAGTATGTAATCACTGGAAGTTGAGGCAAATCACAGAGTCATAATATATAGAAAAAGTCCAGAGTCCATGCCAACTCTCTGAAGAATAATCCAGTCAATCACATTACATTCTATCCCTGTAGCCCTGCAATTTATTCCAATATCCAACTTCCTTTTGAAATCATTATCTCCACCTTCACCTCCCCTGTGTGCGGCAAGCTCCAGGACATTAGCACTCAGTATAAAACAATCTTCCTCACACCCATTCCATAGCTCTTGTCTAAATCCTAAATTTTTATATCTCCTAGTCATTGCAATAGTAATGATTTTTGCTCATTTCTTCATGCCTCTGAAGCTACTAAAGAAGAAAGTGTAAAAAGTCTTCCATTTGCAATTTCAATGAGCAACATGATTGGAGAAAATAATGTACAATGTTGGCTTCTTGTTGCCTTTCTCACGTGCTTATGAAAAAGACTACTCCTCTTGGCAAAAAGTCCACCACTTGTAAACAGTCGTTGTCCCCTCGAGGTTTTAGCTCTGCTGCCATCACCATTGAAAGTGAACTGGATCTGACATTCGCCATGAATCTCAGCACTGGGTCTAGGGCACCTCACAAAAGAGGAGGGACAATAATCCCAAGGTCTCAAATGACCCTGCTGCCCTAATTCGAATGGGAAACAGTATTTATTTTATACCCAATTCAAGTCCCTGAAAAACTTTGCACACCTCTATACATTCTGTGACAGAAAGCATAAATTGTTGCAATCAAATATATCAATTTTAAATAACCATGGAACATTACAGCACAGAAGTAGGCCTTTTGGTCCTTCTTGGTTGTGCCAAATCATTTTTCTGCCTAGTCCCTCTGATCTGCACATGGACCATATTCCTCCAAACGCCTCTTATCCATGCACCTGTCCAAGTTTTTTTTAAAAAGTGCGCCTGCATTTATCACTTCATCTGGCAGCTCATTCCACACTCCCACCACTGTGTGAAGAAGCCCCCCCTCCTAATATTGTCTAAACTTTTCCCCCTTCATCCTTAAACCATGTCCTCTAGTTTTTTTTTCCTCCCCTAGTCTTAGCGGAAAAAGCCTGCTTGCATTCACTCTATCTATACCATCATAATTTTATACACCTCCATCAAATCTCCCCTCATTCTTCTACACGCCAGGAAATAAAGTCTTAACCTTTTCAACCTTTCTCTGTAACTCAGTTTCTCAAGTCCTGGCAACATCCTTGTGAACCTTCTCTGCACTCTTTCAATCTTATTAATATCCTTCTTGTAATTAGATGACCAAAACTGCACACAATACTCTAAATTCAGTCTCACCAATGTCTTATACAATGTCACCATAACATTCCAACTCTTATACTCAATACTTTGATTTATAAAGGCCAATGTATCAAAAGCATTCTTTATGACCCTATCTACCTGTAATGCCAATTTTAGAGAATTATATATTTGTATTCCCAGATCCCTCTGTCCTACTGCACTCTTTAGTGCCTTACTATTTACTTTGTATGTTCTACCTTGGTTTGCCCTTCCAAAGTGCAATACCTCACACTTGTCTGCATTAAACTCCATCTGCCATTTTTCAGCCCATTTTTCTAGCTGGTTCAAATCCCTCTAAGCTTTGAAAACCTTCCTCACTGTCCACTACACCTCCAATCTTTGTATCATCAGCAAATTTGCTGATCCAATTTACCACATTATCATCCAGATCATTGATATAGATGACAAACAACAATGGATCCAGCACTGATCCCTGTGGCACACCACTAGTCACAGGCGTCCATTCAGAGAAGCAATCCTCACAACCACTCTCTGGCTTCTTCCATTGAATTAATGTCTAATCCAATTTACTAGCTCTCTACATATACCTAGTGACTGAACCTTCCTGACCAGTCTCCCATGTGGGACCTTGTCAAAGTCCATATAGATTCATCCACTGCCTTCCCTTCATCCACCTTCCTGGTAACCTCCTCGAAAAACTCTAATAGATTAGTTAAACATGATCTACCATGCACAAAGCCCTCTCTCTCTCCCTAATAAGTCCCTGTCCATCCAAATATTTGTACATTCTATCTCTTAGTATACCTTCCAATAATTTACCTACTACTGACATCAAACTTACCAACCTATAATTTCCCGGATTACTTTGAACCTTTTTTAAACAATGGAACAACACGAGCTATCCTCCAATCATCTAGCAACTCATCCGTGGATACTGACATTTTAAATACATCTGCCAGGACCCCTGTAATTTCACACTAGTCTCCTTCAAAGTCCGCGGGAATACCTTGTCTGGTCCTGGGGATTTATCTAGTTTTGATTTGCCTCAAGACAGTAAGCAACTCCTCCCCTTTAATCTGGGGAAGTTCTATGACCTCCCTACTTGTTTGCCTTGTTTCCATTGACTCCATGCCAGTTTCCTTAGTAAATATGGATGCAAAAAAAAAACATTTAATATCTTCTCCCATTTCTTTTGGTTCCAGAACAAAACAAAAACAAAAACAGGACAAAAAAAAAACTTTGAATATTTAGGAAAGTTTGCTTCAACTTGGTTTTATGTGCTAGGGGTGCACATGAGATTGTGCAGTTCTTTTATGACACCTTTTGAAATATCCTTCAAGATGTTTGTTAAATATGGTATATAAATAAAAGTTGCTGTTATTTTTGAAGACAATTGGCAGCTGGGTAAAATCTGCCCATTATTTTGCCCAGCCAAACAATAAGTTTCCCCACTATTATAGACAGATCTAAATAAAATTGATTTCCAAATCATAGCTGCACGTTTTGCACAAGCTGTGTAAATTATAGAATCCTGAAGCTCTAAGTAGCTGGGCTGCCTGTGAAATTTAACATCTTCTAAAAATGTGAAACGCTGAAGGTAGATTAATTTCAGACTTCACACAGAAAACAAGGTCTGTGGGAGGAAAAACTCGTATCTTAAGCAATAAGGTACTATAAGCTAAATGATTAGAAATAGTGAGCCACTTCTCTTTCTCTCGATTTATCCAGAAAAAAATTTGGCAAAGCTGACAATATCATTTTCTGCATCATTGACAATGATATTCTTGGCTGTTTCTCAGCCAAATGCTCTACCATCATTGGTTAAAGGGGCACTTGATAGAGCCTAGTCTATTCAATCTTGCCATTTACACAATACTCAGTAATGGTTCCCGATCGATCCATCTTTGGTCCCATACTTCAGATTTGCAATTTACTCCTTGGTTACATTAACTAGAGAAATGGGCCCTTATATTTACTGGGACATCTTTCAGCATAGCGAGGAACTGTTGATAGGAGCTCCAAAGGTCCATCCTAGATTTTAATGCTAGATATCCAACGGAAATGGCACAGTGGCATAATGGTTAACACTGCTGCCTCTCAGCACCAGGGACTCCGGTTCGATTCCCGACTGTCCGCATGGAGTTTGCACATTTTCCCCGTGTCTGCATGGGCTTCCTCTGGGTGCTGGTTATGTGCATTGACCCAAACAGGTGCCGGACTGTGGTGACTAGGGGAATGTAAGCCTTATTTGCAACTAATAAATATAAATCTTCAACTGCTTGGGTTCAAGTTTAAAATTTTAACTATACACCTGTTTTGAGAGGTTAGAATTACCCGATGGTATCAGATTTTAATTATTTATTAACAATATATCTTTTAACTGATGCACTGCCTATTATGTAATAAGTCTATGCAGGTGGCATCCACTTGTAAATTTACAACTCACTTTTTAATCGCTGTGATAGTTTGGAGCTAATTGATAACAGTGTAGACCAGCAGATATTATGGCTGTGTAATTACTTTTATGTTTTACACGTTACGAACTGATAAAAATATATTAATTAAAATTGTAGTTGGAAAGAGACAGAAGATTTGCCAGAAATTAAATTCTCTTCCTATTGTCTACTGTTGTTGATACAACTAAGTTTGAAAGCAAATCTGAACACAAGATTACAAATCAGGATATCGAAAGAAAGAAAAACAAAGATTACATCAGAAACATATTTTTAACCAAATCAATTTTTTGTTAGTTAAACCTCAAATTAAATATCTCAATGACCAAATTTACCTTAAATAACGTTGCTTTTTCAGGAATGATGCCTCTGATTTTAACTTGCGGCTCTAAAGGTAAAGGTATAGGTTCAATTTCTGATAAATTCACTTTTTCATTGTCTGCCAATAATGTCTGCAACCTTTCAATCTAGAAAAGGAAAACAAAAATATTCATATTATGACAAGCGTCGAAGAAGCATTTTGTGTAGTCAGTGGCCTACCAAAAATAAATTATGTCCTTCTCCATTTTGATATTTCTAGGACGGATTGTGAACAACATTCCCAATTGGAAGTCCTGAAGATAGTGGGTGGGATTTTTCCCATCCTTCTGATGGGTGGGATTTTCCAAAGTACAAACAATCTTACAGAACTGAAACAGTCCCTTTGGCCCTGCAAGCCTGCACCGACTGAACAAAAACCCCTTGCCCCTTTCTAGGGACCATATCCCTCCACTCCCATCTTGATAAATACCTGAATAAGATGCCCCTTGAAACTCACAATTGTATCTGCTTCCACTACTTCCCCCGGCAGCGAGTTCAAGGTGCCCACCACTCTCTGTAGAAAGGCTTGCTTTGCAGATCTCCTTGCTCTTCACACTTTAAATCTATGTCCCTTAGTAATTGACTTTTCCACTCTGGGAAAACGTTTTTGCCTTTCAACTCTGTCCATGACCCTCAATCTTGTCGCCCCTCAACTTCTGTTGTTCCAGTGAGAACAAACCAAGTCTCTCCTCATAGGTAGTACCCTCCATATCAGGTAACATCTTGGTAAATCTTTTCCACCTTCTGTAACAATAGAAACCTAACTTAATCCACCACACCTTTTGCACAAAGCAAAGTCTTTGAAGAGATCCTAACTTTGACAAACGTGATGAACTCCATCAATATACATTAATCATAATTTTAGCACAATTATACATATAAACTACATTGACAACCACATCAGACTGACAATCACAATAGTGTAATAAGCAGTGCATGAGATGTAGAACATTGCACAAAATTTCAATTCTATTTAAATTCACTTTTGGGTCAATTAACTGGCTATGCGAAAATACCTTTTTCTTTCGATTCCCACTTTCTCGCTGAACAGCTTTCATAAGGTGCACTAGTCGATCCACAAATGTTTGTTGAGCAGCTAGAAGGGAGCGCATGACTCTCACGTTCTTGTCTCCCTAAAATATGCAGTCATTAAAAGATTAATATTCAAACAAGTCATTTAATACCCTCCAAACATAAAAAGAAAACACACTTTGTGCAGTGCAGTTACACCACAAGTGGCTCTGTATTTACTGTTTCCTTGTTATAGAACCCAGATGCCCAAGAAAGAAAACTACCATCCCTGCGCAGAAAACTATTGTACTAGTAGTGTCACTCAAGAGGATTAGTTAAGCTACGTGAAATTCTACTTAAGCAACCCTTAAAACAAAACAGGGATATAAATCAAGAGGTCAGAGATCAGTACGCCCAAAATATTGGTCATAGGAACTCTGTACAAATGATGCTAATTGGTCAAATTGCAATGATCCAAACTATTTGCATGTGGCAAATTGAACATTTTGTGGCAAAGTCATTCAATGACAAATTTGGATTCAGAATCAAAATCAGAGTTTGTTTGAAAACATTATCTGATATCCCTATGATATCAGGCAAAATGGCTGGTATGCACTAAAGTACAAACTTATTAACAATGGTTTGAATTTTTTAAATAAACAATTACAAAATAATTTAAAAAATTAAATTTTGTGTCAGCCTTAAACAACATCGTTTAAACCTATTAACTATGTATTTCCCTAATATGGTCCCTTTATAGGATAGTTTGCAAAATGAAATAATGTCAGATGAGACTTTCTACTTCTGCATCCTCCAGCCCCGATTTTCACCTCATTGGGAAGGATACAAAATTGCCAACGAGCAAGCAAAGATGCAAAACACGCTAGTACTTAGTAAAACTGAAATTATTTTTCTTAAAAATCATACAGACATGTTGTTGACTCAGTTAGGTAGCACGTAAAAATATGCCAAAACACAAAAGAAACTACCAGCCTGCCGTTGTTTGATTTGGTCAAAATCAAATCAAAATTATTATACAATCTGGGCACGTGAAAATTTAATTAGTAACACAAAAAATAGTGGAAACACAATGCTTGCATACCTCCACTGCTAGAAAGGGTGCAGCACGGTAGCACATGGTTAGCACTATTGCTTCACAGCCTCAGGGACCTGGGTTCGATCCCCGGCTTGGGTCACTGTCTGTGTGGAGTTTGCACATTCTCCTTGTGTCTGTGTGGGTTTTCTCCGGGTGCTCCGGTTTCTTCCCACAGTTCAAAGATGTATGGGTTAGATTGATTGGCCATGCTAAAAAATTGTCCTTGGTGTCCTAGGATGATTGGTGAGAGGGATTACTGAGTATAATATGTAGGGATATGTGGTATGGCGTGGGTGGGATTGTGGTCTGTGCAGACTTGATGGATCCAATGGCTTCTTTCTATACTATAGGGTTTCTATGATTTCTATGAAAAGATAAATTAAATTACTTGCCATTGCCCAAATTCAAGTTATCATAACAGCCACATTGCAAGTTTAAATAATTTTACTAAGTAGGTAACAATCAATACCATCGAAAGAAATTGAAAATAGCCATTCTAAATACCTTCAGCAAGGCTTGACTAAACCTTCGCATTACATTCAAATACATCTCATGAGTTTTTGGGTCACGTTGTTGAGTATCCTGATCTTCACATTCTACAATAACATACCTTAGGAAACAGGAAAAAACAACAAGGCTTAGGAAATAGAATATATGGACAGCAAGTCCAAAAGACAAAAATATGATATAATATGACAAAAAGCTCCATTATCACATTCCACTAAAGGCTGGTATGCTGCAGTTCAGTTTTATTTCTTCCAACTATAACTTGACCACAAAAATTAAGCAATGAGAAAATAGGTGTGAAAGCAAACAATGAAAGTAGATTCTATCTTCTGTGGTTTTATACACATTCACACTTCCAGCAACAAATATGGGATGACAAATAGAACAAGCATGGACTATTTTTCTCTTGCATACTGCAAGAGAATTCTACCCCAATAATCTCAATAATGCTTTAGCTCAGATAAACTAAACACAGCACAGAGATCAAAATTGGAATCTTTATTCTTACTAAATGCTTGTTGAACTCATTGGATCATTAAAGCAGCAGACTATGACCTTCAAATCCAGTAATCTAACTGGCAATTTATTGACTCAGCCATCATCCTTCTTATGCTTGTCATTCAAAAAAATCTCCAAGAACGACAAAAGTAATGCCTCAGCATTTAGTGTTGCCTCAAAAGACACGTTCATTCCCTACTGCATTACTTCAGCACGTGCAGCATCAATGCAGGCCGAATGGCTGAAGGGCAATGGCAAGGGCACTGGCGGTAGCGACGGTGGGAGAATAAATGGTGCTATTCTGAGGGAAGACAGCAAGTTTCTGCACAATGGAGCCACTAACACTCCCAAGAATGACATCTCAAGAAACCTAGTAACTTGTTGGATGATAAATTGCCGGATTGCTATGAGAGACTGCATATCCGAATGTGCATGGCCACCAGAGGTAATGGAGTGGGAGCAGCTAGGGAAGCCATTGCGAGTGATACTTTGGCTATAATAGAATCAAATGAGTTCAGTCCCATCCAGCTGGACAAAATGAAGACAAGATCAGCAAAAGGCAATAGAATAAAACCCGATTTAGAACAGCAGCTACTTACTGATATTTAAAACAAGATTTGTATGTGAAAGTATGGAATGAGGAAAGAACATTCTATCCATACAGCCTGTCCTTATACACTACACATCAAGGTTCTATCATTGTTTAATAGATTCATTTTTTAACGTACGATCATCTGAAGTCTAGTACCAACCAACTCAAGAATTGGGGCGGCACGGTAGCACAGTGCTTAGCACTGCTGCTTCATAGCTCCAGGGTCCTGGGTTCAATTCCTGGCTCGGGAGTTTGCACATTCTCCTTGTGTCTGTGTGGGTTTCCTCCGGGTGCTCTGGTTTCCTCCCACACAGTCCAAAGATGTGTGGGTTAGGTTGATTGGCCATACCAAAAAATTGCCCTTAGTGTCCTGGGATGGTTAGAGGGATTTGTGGGTATAATATGTAGGGAAATGGGGGTAAGGCCTGGGTGGGATTGTGTTCAGTGCAGATTCAATGGCCGAAGGCTTCTTTCTACACTGTAGGGTTCTATGATTCTAAGAATAGCTCCTTCCCTGTTGTCATCAGACTTTTGAATGGACTTAAGGTGATCTTCCTCTACATCCTAGCTATAACTGTATCACTATATTGTGCACCGTCCCTTTCTTTTTCCCCTATGTACTCTATAAGCAGTATGCTTTCTCTGTATAGCACACATGAAACAATACTTTTCACTGTATGTTAGTACATATACCAATAATAATTCCAAATGTCAGTCACTGGAGCCTGAAGTTTGTTTTCAAAAATCAGTTGCTTTAGAATAAATGATTTAATTACTCACCACATCATTTTACTATTGAAACTGGTGTATTCATAGGATATTATGTTAAACATTCAAACTTGTTCACTGAAACTAATATTAGCCATTGAATACAATAACAACCAAGTAATTTTAAACCAAGGTAGCCTTGCTTTGAAGTTCTAAGTAGAAAGAAGTCTCACAACACCAGCTTAAAGTCCAACAGGTTTTTTTGTAGCTAACGCCACAAACTTTTGGAACAGGCTGTCCCTTCATTAGGTGGGTGGGACTTCTGATGTGAAGATGCCAGTGTTGGACTGGGGTAAAAACAGAAAGAAGTTCTGAATGCCCATAATTGGTTTAAACACTTCCAAATATGTATTAAAATACAGCATTTGGGACTATGAAGCCAAATATTCATTTTTTCACAGTTTAGATGGCCAGAAAGAGAATGTCGCCACCGTATCCAATATTATTTCAACTAACAAGAGTTGCAAATCCTAATGCTTCCGGAAATTACAATAAAAAATCTGTTGCATGAAGATGGATGGATACCTTGTGGTGCAGTAATGTCAATACTCAAAATAAATCAGGAATAAGGCAATGGTCCAAAATGGGAAACCAATGACGGGCTCAGCAGTCTTTAAGTTGGAATTTGTATTGAAAGACAACAACCAGAATGAGGCCTTAGAGTTGAGAAAATTAAAATTCACAAAGAGTACTGAAATTTCTCCTCATCTCCACCTTTTTCTAGTCCTACAAATCCCTCCTCACTCAACCCAACCTCCCCTTTGACTCCAACTATTTATGGTCTTTCCTTTACCAGTGGGACTTTATCCTCTTCACCAGTGACAGTCATCAAACTGGAACCTGGAATCCCCTCTGCCTCTTTAGCTCATCTTACCTCCTTCAAGATTCTTCTCAAAAGCTATCTTGTGAACTAAACTTTTAGTCAGCCCTCCTAATATCCATTCTTTGGAATTGCCACACATTTCTTTCTGATAATGCCACTGTGAAGTACCTATACATGATTTTCTACATACAGAAATGCAACTGTTATTTTTACTTGGGTGTGGAATTTTTCCAAGCTAAGGAGATGGGCCAGTTGGCACAAAGAAAGCTCTTAAGCTGTACGGTCAAAACTGTTCCTGAAGAGGAAGCAAATTTAGGCTTTTGTAAGTGTTGAGTTGAGTGCTTAATCTTCTACCCAATTTAAATATGGTCTTTTTCAAATTGAAAAGAAACTAATTTTCCTGAATGAAGAGAGAAGATAGGTAAATCACAGGCTGATAGGGTTCTTGCATGGCCCCAAAATTACAGCACAGCATCTCTGAAATATCTATTTTCCTTCTCAGCAGTTTGGATCAACATTTCTATGCAAAGCACAAATTAACAAAAAAAAATAAGGAAAATTACCCTAAAGATGGAATGAATAAGCTAATCACCATTGACATGAAGATCATTAGTTGACTTGTGGGGAACAGAGAAGGTCATCTCCAAGAAAACTTTTGTGAAAGTAAAAACAAACACTTACCAGTATAAATAGTTGGCCAGAGTAGAATTTCTGCAAGCTCTTGATATTAGGAATGCACAAAGATCTTGCTGGAAGAGAAGAAAGAAAAGTCAAATCACAGTTGAACTACTAATTCAGGGAAACTAGGGGAATTTCACAGTAACTTCACTGCAGTGTTAATGTAAACCTACTTGTGACAAATAAACATTAGCTTTGACATTAGAAAATTATAAATCAAAACAGATGATAATTAAATCCCTCCATTAATAGTTAATTTGTTCTAATTGGTGTTTGGCCCATTTATCCAACAAGTCACCCCATTTTGTCAGATTCTGGTGGAAAGATCATGCCTTTGGCTGGCACTTGTATTACTTAGTATCACGACAGGTTTACTTGCCTTACTCTGGGGACTCTCCCTTTCGGTACAAGATTCTTGGAACTCAGCAATCTTCTGAACGACCCTCACCCGCACTAGTGCATTGACAGGGATTGGCTTCAACAGCCCAGTCTGCTATGCTCTCAGTCTGATTCCCACTTTCTATACAGGGCCCCAACAAACTGCAGATTTTTGCTGTAACCTCCAGCAATCAGCAAGTTAGTGTCTTGTTTTGTGGCAGTTAAAATACATGGGCTTCTGGGTTTCACTCTTCTCAGAGCTATCCTTTCTAGCTGGAGGAGCAGCCCTTTTTTTTTCCCAGCTGACCCTTCTTTCCTGTGGGTGTTCAGTTTCCTATTACTCTGCCATCTTTTATTCTTGTCAGCCAGATGGGATGACCAGGAAAGAGCTTCCTTTTTAATGAGAGTTTGTGGATGAACTCAATTAACAGACAAGAGTTAATGCCCCTGTCACTCTGTTCTCCAATGTGAGTTCTTATTGGGAAGAGCAGAGCAAAAAAGGTGACAAGCATGAGAAGGGAGGTGTTCAATGCAGGACTGAGGGTGTGGTACATAAATGTGTGCCATATACAGAACAATGTAAACAAGCTTGTTGTGCACGTTGAAATTGACTGGTACGATGTTGCGGGCATCAGAGATGTGGCTGCAATGGGATCAGGGCTGGGATCTAAATATGTGTCTTATCGAAAGGACAGGCAGATGGACAAAGGGGACGGGATTGTATTATTAATAAGGAATAAAGTTAAATCTATAGCTAAAAGCAATATAAGATCATAAGGCATAGAATCTCTGTGGGTAGAATTAAGGAATCGCAAAGGTAAGATGATTCTGATGGGAGTTGTGTACAGCCCCCCTAGCAACAGTCAGGATGTAGGGCAGAAAATAAATAAGATAGAAGCAGCAATATTGCAATAATTATAGGGGACTTCAATATGCAAGTGAACTGTGTAAATTAGGTAGATAGTGAGTCTCAAGAAAAGGAATTTGTGGAACGTCTAACAGATAGTTTCTTGGAGCAGCTTGTGACAGAGGCTACTAGGGAACAGGCAATTCTAGATTTGGTGATGTATGATGAGGCAGACTTGATTAGGGAATTCCTTAGGGGACAGTGACAACAATGGAATTTACCCTGCAGTTTGAGGGAGAAGCTGGAATCAGATGTAACAATGGCACAATGGTTAGCACTGTTGCCTCGCAGCACCAGGAACTCAGATTTGATTGCCAGCTTGGGTCATTTTGCAGAGTTTGCACTTTCTCCCTGGGTTTCCTCTGGGTATTCTAGTTTCCTCCCACAGTCAGATGAATGGATCCGAACAGATACCAGAGTATGGCCTCTAGGGGAATTTCACAGTAACTTCATTGCAGTGTTAATGAAAGCCTTACTTGTGACTAATAAATAAACTTTACTTTTCAAGGATAAATGCAAAGACATGAGGGAGGAGCTGGCCAGAGTTGATTGGAAAAGGAGCCAAGCAGAGAAGACACTGGAATAACAATGACAGGAGGTTTTGGGGGTTACTTGGGATGCACAACAGAAATTCATCTCAAGGAGGAGAAAACATACTAAAGAGAGGACACGGCACCCATGCCTGACAAGGAAGGTCAAGGACAGCATAAGAGCAAAAGAAAAAGCATACAAAGTATGCGAGAATTACTAAGAAGCCTTTAAAAGCAAGCATAGGACAACTAAAAAAGCGACAAGATGGGGAGGAGGTGAAGATGAAATATATATGAGTGTAAACTAGCTAGTAATGTAAAAGATGACAGAAGTGTTTTTTCAATATTTAAAGCAAAGGCAGAGGCAAAAATAGCCATTGGACTATGGAAAAATGAGGCTGGAGAAGTAATAATGGGAAACAAGAAATAAAAGAGGAACTGAATCAGTCTTCACGATGGAAGGCACTATCGGATGCCAGAACTCCAGGAGAATCAGGGGGCACAGATGAGTGTAGTGGCCATCACTCATCAGGAGAAGGATCTGGGGAAACTGAAAAGTCTGAAGGTGGATAAATCATCTGGGCCGGATGGATTGCATCCCAGTACTCTAAAAGAGATGGCTGAGGAAATTGTGGAGGCATTGGTGGTGATCTTTCAGGAATCATTGGAGGCACAGAGGGTCCCAAAGGACTGGAAAGTAGCTAATGTAACACCGATATTTAAGAAAGGGGGGGAGGCAGCAGACAGGAAATTATAAATCAGTTAGCTTGACTTGGGTCATTGGCAAGATTTTAGAGTCCATTATTAAAGATGAGATTGCAGAGTAGTTGGAAGTGCATGATAAAGACTGAGTTAGCACAGTTTTGTCAGGGGGAAATCATACTTGTCAAGGTTCACTGTGGAGGTAACCAGGAAGCTAGATAAGAGAGAACTGGTGAATATGACTTATTTAGATTCTCACAAGATCTTTGTGAAGGTGCCACGGAGCAGACTGTTCAATAAATTAAAAGCCCATGGTGTAAAGGGCAAGATCCTGGCATGGATAGAGGATTGATTTGATTTACTATTGTCACATGTATTAACATAGTGATAAGTATTGTTTCCTGCGCGCTAGATGGCCAAAGCATACAGCCCTAGAGAAGGAAACAAGACAGTGCAAAATGTAATGTTACAGTCATAGCTATGGTGTAGAGAAAGATCAACTTAATGCCATGTAGATCCAGTCAAAAGTCTGATAGCAGCAGGCAGTCGGTTAGTACGTGACCTCAGACTTCTGTATCTTTTTTCCGATGGAAGAAGGTGAAAGAGACAATGTCCAAGGTACATGGACTCTCAATTATGCTGGTTGCTTTGCCAAGGTAGCGGGAAGTGTAGACAGAGTCAATGAATGGGAGGCTGGTTTGGTGATGGATTGGCTACATTCATGACTTTTGTACTTCCTTACAGTCTTGGGCGGAGCAGGAGCCATACCAAGCTGTGGTACAATCAGAAAGAATGCTCTCTATGATGCATCTGTAAAAATTTGATAGAGGATTGGCTGACTGGTAGAAGGCAGAGAGTGGGGATAAAGGGGTCTTTTCTCAGGATAGCAGCCCTGATAAGTGTCGGTGCTGGGACCACAACTTTTCACAATGTACATTAACAATTTTAAAGAAGGAACTGAAGGCACAGTTGCTAAGTTTGCAGATGACATAAGGATATGTAGAGGGACAGGTAATATTGGGGAAGCGGGGAGGGCTGCAGAAGGACTTGGACAGTATAGGGAGTGGGCAAAGAAATGCCAGATGGAACACAATGTGAAAAAGTGAAAGGTTACGCACATAGGAAGGAGAAATGGAGGCATAGACTATTTTCTAAATGGGGAAATGTTTAGGAAATTAGAAGCCAAAGGGACTTGGGACTCAGGACTCAGGACTCCTTGTTCAAGATTCTTTTAAGATTAACTGGCAATTAGGAAGACAAATATAATCTTAGCATTCATGTTGAGGGGGCTAGAATACAAGAGCAGGAATGTACTTCGGGATAAGGCTCTGGTCTGACCCCATTTCGGGTATTCTGAGTAGTTTTGGGCCCCATATCTAAAGGAAGGATGTACTGGCCTTGGAAAGGGTCCAGAGGAGGTTCACAAGAATGATCCCTGGAATGAAGAGCTTGTCATATGAGGAAAGGTTGAGGACTCTGGAGTTTAGAAGGATGATGGGGGGGGATCTTATTGAAACTTGCAGTAATCTGCAAGGCTGGATAGAATGGATGTGGAGAGGTTGTTGCCACAAGTAGAAAAACTAGAACCAGAGAGCAGAATCTCAGGATAAAGAGATAATTCTTTAAAACAGAGATGATGTGGAATTTCTTTAGCCAGAAAGTGGTGAATCTGTGGAACTCTTTGCCACAGAAGGCTGTGGAGGCCCAGTTATTGAGTGTCTTTAAAGCAGAGGTAGACAGGTTCTTGATTAATAAGGGATTGGGGTTATGAGGAAAAGGCAGGACAATGGGGTTAAGAAAAATATTCGCTATGATTGATTCGTGGAGCTTACTTGATGGGCTGAACGGCCTAATTCTACTCCTATGTCTCATGGAGGGGTGTGAAAATTTTGAACTCCAAGTAGAACGATTTCACAAAAGGTCTTCGTAGGCAACCTTAATTTTAAGTGCTTGTATCCAATGGGTAAAAGTGAATTGCTCAAGCCATTCAAATTCCAGGTATGTTGTGAGGGCTTGGAATTTTTAAGGTTACATCTCCAACACAAACTGCCTTTTTGCTGCCTTATAATTTGCTGTACTTTCACAGAATCACAGAAGCCCTTCAGTGTAGAAGGAGGCCATTGGGCCCATCGAGCCTGCACTGACATCAATCCCATCCAGACCCTATCCTTGTAACCCCACGTATTTGGTTGTGCCTGTGGGTCTGCCTGTGTGTTGGTGGGTTTCTGAGTAGAGAGTTGGGGGAGATGTAAATTAGTTTAAAAACAAAAGGCAGAATACATGAAAGTAAAACAGGAAGATATGGGAATAAAATGGTAACAGTTACTCTGCTGCCCTAGAGATTGGCTTACTGTAAGCAAAAGTACTAGGACAACAAAATTATGAGTTGTGTATCTTAATGCACGCAGGAAATAGGAGGCAAAAGAAGGGATGAACTTTGAGGTGCGGGAGCAAGCAAGGAGGAGAGTAAAGTTAAGGTGGCAGTTGAGGTGAAGAGTTGAAGATGTAAAAACATTCAACGTGGAAGCTGAGAGATTGAGGGAGAGATATCGGGGAGAAAGTGCAGACTGAAAACTTAAAACAGTTGAAATAAGGTTTTAGGCAATTGGGTAGCATGGTGACACAGGTTAGCATTGCTGTCTCAGTGCCAGGAACTGGGTTCGATTCCTGGTTTGGGTCACTGTCTGTGAAGAGTTTGTATGTTCTCCCCATGTCTGAGTGGGTTTCCCCCAGGTGTTTCAGTTTCTTCCCACGGTCTGAATGACACGCTGGTTAGGTGTATTGACCAGAACAGGTGGAGTGTGGCAACGAGGGGAATCTCTCTAACTTCATTGCAGTGTTAATACAAGCCTACTTGTGACTAATAAATAAACTTCACTTGGTTCGGAACAGGGTAACATTTGTCAACATAACAAGGAAGAAGAAATCAAAGCATGCCTTGCTTCTAAATACTACACCATAACAATATGTGCTGGGCAAGATAGGCAGTCAAAGATAATGCCAAGGTGAAGAGGTGGAGCAGATGAAGGCAATTTTATGCTTCAGTTATAATTGAATGTTGGGAAAATGAGTGGGGTGGATCGTTAATTTTTAGTAAAGAGATAATATTTTTGTGAAAAAATAATCAAGCATCCAAAATCTTATAGAAGTAATGATTTGCACCAACTGCTTTTACCTCTAGGTTTTCTCCATCAGTTGACTCTTTTGTTTTAGAAACTGGAGGAGGAGAAGATACTGGAGGAAACGGACTGGTAATTATTTGAGAGCTAAAAGAGAATGTTTACAGTACAAATTAGTTTAAAAATCCAATGCAACTGTTAAAAATTACAACCTGGAATGAATATTGGCAAACCTATAATTTGTATTTTAGTTTTAACATATATTGCTGATGAAGCATATATCTGGGTTCTGCTGATGTATTAAATTTATCCCAGGAATTACTTGTTTTTATTTTTCAGACAATTAACACTGATCATGTGTGGGTACAAGAAGATCTCAAGCAATTTAAGGTTATGTTTTGAAAAGACAGGGAATATGTTGCCTTTCGAATATAGCAGAATTTTTAACATGAAAATATTATTTTGATCATACTTTAAACATCAAAAGAATAGTGAGAAAGGAAAAGATCCCTCAGTCCCACAGAATGTCACACGCAACTGTACTGCCTGGTGCATACAATATATACACTCCCCTCCTTACTCAAAAATCATACAATTGGTAAGAAGGGTGAAAACTCAAGCCAATTTGGGAGGGGGTAAAGTTAATCAGAAGTAGATCCTGCACTAATTGACAAAACTTTCCAGTTGAGTGCAGCTTTAGCAGGTAGGCTCCCAGGCTCCAGAGCTGCCACACTGGAAATAAATCCAGACATTCCAGCTCTGTGATCATTTGCATACTGGAGACAAACTCTCAGGTCTCTGCCATTTGGATAAGGAGGCAAGCATCATAGCATTTGACGGGTCCTCTTGGAGGGTCTTAATAAAATAATAATAAAAAAGGGTGAACAGTAGCACATCTCTGGCTACCTCAGATTTGATGTGGAGATGCCAGCATCGGACTTGGGTAAGTACAGTAAGAAGTCTGGTGAGTGATGAAGGAGCATGAGACTCAAAGCTAGTACTGCCAAATAAACCTGTTGGATTTTAACCTGGTGTTGTGAGACTTCTTACTGTGCTTATCTCAGATTTTCCAGGGATGGTGTGGTGTACTGGTGATGTCACTGAACTAATAATCCACAGACCCAGGCAAATGCTCAAGACAGCTGGTGGAACTTAAATTCAATTAATAAATCTGGAATTAAAAACTAGTCTCAGTAACTGATCATGAAAATGATGCTGACTGTCATAAAAATCTATCTGGTTCATTAATGTCCTTGAGGGAAGTAAATCTATCCTATCTGGCCTACATGCAAGCTCAGGCCCACAGCAATGTGGTTAACTCTTGAATGCTCTCTGAAATGGTCTAGCAAGCATTTCAATTGTCTCAAATTGCTACAAAATCCAAAAAGGAATGAAACGAGGCAGACCACCTGGCATTGACTGGAGCACTAAATACGCCAATGGCAAAAACAGCTCTGTCGACCCTACGAAGGCCTCCTGACTAACATCTGGGATCTTGTCCCAAAATTGGGACAAGTGTCCACAAACTAGTCCAGCAACAGCCTGACATTGTCATAGTCACTGTATCATTCTCACAATGTCCTAGATAACAGAATCACCCTTCCTACCCAGCACTTTGGCGTTTATAGGGTTTAGAGGAATAAACTTCTTCAGCCCAACTTGCCCACGCTGCCCAGTTTTTAACCACTAAGCTAGTTCCAAATGCCCACATTTGGCCCATATCCCTTGATGGTCATCTTGGTCATGTAAGCTTGTTCCAGACACTGTGCAACACATGGACTGCAGCAGTTTAAGAAAGCAGCTCACCACCACCTTCCCTAGGGCAATTAGGAATAGGCAATAAAATGCTGGCCTAGCCAACAACACCCACATCCCATGAACAAATATTTAAAAAGTCTGGAATGCTTAGAACATTGAATTCTTTAGTATAGGTTTCTGGTGCCCTCTGGTGGTGGTGCCTTGCTCAAATAACTATTGCCTACTCTTATACTGCAAAATGTGCAGCAACAGGAATTCAGGTAAGTTGGCCTTCTGCATCTTGGGGGCAATTAGCCAATTATAGCACTTTGACTATTGTGTCAGGTCACCTAACCCAGAAAATGTTTAAGGAGCCATGTAATAAAGCTGTCATGTATCAGGCTGTCCTGGAAAGAATTAGTTTAGCCCGAATTCCTGTTTTAGATTGTCCAGCATTCTTACTGAAGAACATTAATTTTGTTTTGTTGTAATTATATAAAATTAAACACAGGTTTGTGCTCTGATGGGAAATGGGAAGACGAGTATGTTATCTTTAATTGTAGATTTGATGTAATTCCTACAGAGTGGAGGTATTTGGCGTAGCTTTCTGAAAAAAATGCAAAGATAAAGGAAAACTAGCAAATAGAGCAAAAGTTCACATCTCCTCAGAATGGATTGTATCATTAAGGGGGTAAAAAGACTGAACTATTGGATTAGAATAAATGGGTTAAAAACCTGAGGCTCTTAAAATAGCACTTTTAAAGAGACATTTTAAAACAGCAAGAAGGGCCAATTTTGAGGCAAAGTTCCTTTGAACAGTTTAGACACAAAAGCTTTTCATTTCACAGATGGCTGCCAGTTTCCAAAAGCTAGCAGTCCAGAAAGAATTGAAATTTGCATTTATGTTCCATATACCCAGCTATAACGGTTAAGCTCCAGTCACTGTATAACTGTTAATGTTATTTAACATTTAATAACGTTAATAAAGATGATAACTTTTCTTTTAAGAGTCATTTAAGAAGATAGGAAATAGGAGGATAGATCAATAGAAATATTGAAGCTGTTGCATCATTCAGTAAATCATTGGCAAACATCTACATCTGTTCTATTTTTTCAGCCTATCCCTCGATTCCCTTGTGCCTAAAAACATATTGACCTCAAAATGAATGCCCTCACCCCTCTGGGATATTGTGTGCCAAAGGTTCATATCTCGATAAAGATGCATTTCTGCACTTCAGGCCTAAATGAGTTTTCCTTCTAATCCCAGGTTTGCCATCCTTTCTGAAATTGGACTACCTCAGTACTTGATCAAGGTGCCCTGGTTAAAACTCTCTGTTTGAGTCTATTTACTGGTTAACCACATAGAAGTCAAATTAGGAACTGAGTACTGGCAACAAATTGTGTGCATGAGAAAACACAAGTTGCATTTACATGATGCCTTTTTACCAATGAGCTTCACATTAAAAAATATCAATCGCGAACTGTTTCAGCTTTAAAATGGGAGCAAACATATTGAAAAATTGTTCTCACCTCTCCATTTCTGAAGCGCCAGTTAAGGAGCCAGACATACTTTCAGACATTGCAGTTTGGCTGCTATCTCTTTTGTTTGGTTCTAACCCAACTTTTATGTCATTAAAGTTTTCATACTTTAGAGCCTGGACAAGCTGAAGCAGGTACATGAGCAAATCCTATTAAGGATAAAGAGTTTACAGGCATTTAGTTTTAAGATAAAATTGCATGGATCCAGTTTTGAAAAAAAATAGAAAAATCACAAAGGATTTCAAGAAAAGCACTTGCACAGCTGCAAACCGATACTCATGATATTTGCCATTCCACATTTGTGATTCATAAAAACAGTTCAGATCGAGATGATAAAATCATTACATCTAAAACAAAGAATGTAGAAGAACATAGTTACTAAAATATACTGACTGCCAATTTTTGTTACTTAATAACAACAACAGCTTAAATACACTATTCGCGATACAACTACGACAATCAAGTTCGATTTAGATCAATAACTTTTGCCTAGTCATTTTGAAATTCAAATATCCTTTGAGGTTTCAGAATATTACTACATTCCTGGTTTTCATTCATTCTTCATTTTCAAAACTTTCTGCCTCATCTTAATTGAAAAGTCACTGTAATGACATCTCATTTCAGATTTCCCAACCAATTAGCTGAAGGTGTATTGACAACCTGCTGAAACTGATTTCAACTCCAATATTTTAAAAGGGTATTGCAAATATGACAGTTGAAAGACTCCAGTTAGAAACAACGCACTGACACAATGAGTGTACGTGCTTAAAAGTCTCATTTGACTGACCTCACCTTTCACTGAATTTTCAAGCCTACTGCAGCACAAATCACTCCTCATACCAATTTATCTTGCAGATGCACCTCTCCTTGTCTATGCATTTCCTCATACTATATTTGTCCATCCACATGATAATCAATGTTACGGTGTCCCTAATATGCACACTGAACAAATGCTCTCAATCCAAAACATGCCATTATTCAATCTGCAATCTCTTCTTTCCTCTCTCGCAGAAAACTTTGGATGGGCCATGAAAAGGTTGATGATGAAATGGGATAAGCAAGTTGGAACACAGCTCAAAGTAATTCCACTTCTTATCCATTGCCACTCCCAATCAGCACCCCACATTCTGTTACATGCGCGAAGGCCAAATCTGCTCTTGCACAGATCTAAGTGGAACAGTCTACGGCAGGGCCCTCATGAGCTCCAAAATCCACAGGACACCAGCCAATTGCATCTCAGCAGTCACAGCATGGATTTGAGCAGCTTGTCTCCATCTGTGCTGAAACTGGAGGGATTTTACCTTGCGAATGGGCTGGAAAGAGTAATGATTTGTCGTTACAAAAGTGACTGAACATAGTTGTGTTATGCAATCTTACAATGTTAAATTTCTTTACATTTTAAGCGAACTATTTTTGATTTGTTTTCACCACATTCCCCCTTGTCCATCTTTGGCTACTGTCTGGCAAGAAGCTATTATACTTATGATGAATGGCAATACAAAAATTAATGCTGAACAATACTGAAGGGGAGCTGTGAAAGGGATGCTTGGCTGCTTGCAGGACTACTTTGTGTTGTGGCTTTTACATGTGGCTGTCACAAGTCATTAGTGCATCTTGAGCACTAATGGCACCAATGCTGGCACCTTAGAAACTTCATGCTCCACATTCTTGGAATTATCTGAACTGCCTCCATGTTCGGAGCTCATTTCTCCTGTAGGTTACAAACTTCACTATTCTACAACTCTGTGCACATTACAGCACATTCTGGAGATCCTGGTCGGTGAATACTGAAGAGGATCTCCATATCTGCCCAGGCACTTGTAGCACATATTCAACATGCGTTTTGTTTGTTCTTAGCAGATTTGAGCAAACCAGCTTTCACTGGGTCATTCCTGGACTTTACCAAGCATCTCAGGGATATAATCAGCCAACTATTAAGCAGTCTTCAAGAAGGCAGTTGATGGATCTGCTTCAAAGTGCAAAGAGATCAGAGTGTATGGAAGTATCATACTAACTGCCTTGGAATTCTGCACATTCCTACATAAATGTTTCTTGTGGTTACACATTGATGAAATGAAATGGCAGTTGAATAATCTTGGGTGATCTGGGATGTGCATTAATTATTACAAACACAGTTGATGTTGCCCTCTATGGGATGAAGTTAAAACCATAAACATTAGCAACTGTTTACTTTGATGGCATCAATAGTGACATTGACGTAATTGTGTGCTGCAGCAAAGAACACATCAATAATTTGTCTAATATTTGTCCACGAGTGACAGAGATCCTGCAAATGTCACTGGCAGATGCCAGGAAAAGCAAAACTGTGAGCAGCAACAATGAATGTCTTTCCAAGATCTGCACCAGGCTCCCCAACTTGGTCCTGTGCCACTGCTAATATGATGCCAGTTACCAAGAGGCATAATGGCATTCTGGTGCAAACGAGTCTCAGTTTCTCTTGCTGGCAAATAAGTTATAAAACTTACCTCAAAGATATCACTGCAATATAGAAAAAAATACATTAGAAATTAAAACTTCCAATCCCAGCTTCTTGGTAATGTATTTCAGTACTTTTAGCAAATTTATCAGCACCCAAGTGCACAAAGTTGAGAGATATATTATGAATATTTTAAATCTAATTGATCCCACACCAAGAAGGGGTTAATCTTATTTCAGCATTCTTACCTCATCATCAGCTTGTTGCAACCTAGCAACAGCATACCGCCTTACAGTTGGATTAGTGAATTGGGAGGAAAGCAACTCAAGACCATCCTCCACATCCATCGGTTTCCACTTCCCTAGCAACTCCAAGGCTTGTTTAGCTTCTTGGGCCAGGTCCCAGTTTACACACTTCAAAAATTTAGTTAAGGCCTACAGAAGAGAATTACAGTTAGTAAAGCCAGTTTTAGTAGTCAAGATATGTATTTCCTTGCTGGTCAAGTGCATCTGCTTTGCAAGCTAATAACTTGGTTTCATGTGAAATGGTAAATACTCTTCAATCTCCAAATCACTCAAATGCTAACATACAAATGGATTTGGGCACTTTGAAAATGCTGTGAAAATTGACGTGTCTGTTGTTTGAATAATTCAGGATAAAGCATTTATTGTAAAGAATACATATTATACATGATCAATTTCAAACACTTAGTACTAGTAGAAAGTTATTTTAGCAATATACTTTTTTATACTATTGAAAACAAATGCTTCATTAATGAAACAAATGAAGCAAAATCTCAGCAGGTCTGACAGCATTTGCGGAGGGAAAAGAGAGCTAATATTTTGAATCCAGATAACTCTTCTGGATAGTTCCATTTACTTTCCACAGATGATGTCAGACCAGCTCAGATGTTCCAGCATTTTCTGCTCTTTTCTTTCAGATTCCAGCTCTGAGATAATTTACTTCTCCTTTGCATTATAAATGTTTCATTTGGTCAACTTGCCTAAAAGTTGTAATATTAATAATCGTTATTGAAACTACAGTTTACAACAGATAATTTGAAATTATTGAATAAACTGAATTAGAGTAATCATGAAATGGCAATGCCTTCTGGTGTTTTTGCAACTAAAATATACATCATAAAAACAACTTACCTTTTCCTGGTTGGTGAGATAATATCTAAATTTCCAAATGAGATCTTGTTCTTCAGAGGACAGTAATTTAGTGGGAGGATAATTTAAAATAATCTGGAAAAGAAAAAAATGTAACTTTTTAGAAGCTTTGAAGTACAATTCTAGAACATGGCTGATCAAGCTTGTTACTCAAACTGTGAATTAAAGTTTTTAAAAAATCTTTCGCAGGATGTGGGCATTGCCGGCTATGCAGGCATTTATGCCTAATCTCCATTTGCCCTTGAGAAACGGATGAGTTGCCTTCGTGAACCATTGCAGCCCATTGTGGTGTAGATGCAGCCATGTTGTGCTGTACAAAAGAAGGTTCAGACTGATGCAATTTCCTCTAGCAGACACCATTAGAATAGCAAAACTGCCAGAATAACCTTGTGCATTTCTGCAACCTCCATTTATATACACCACTAACATGGTAAAATACGTCAAAGCACTTCACAGGAGGACACATCAAATCACGTAAGGAAATATAAGGGCAGAACAAAAGCAGCTTCTTGGGAGAGGAAAGAGGAAAGGAAATTATAGAGCTTTGGGATTGGGTAACAGAACCAACAGTGAATGATTAAAATCAGGTTAGGGAAGAGGCCAGACTTCTATGAGTGCATATATCTTGGAGGTTTCAAAACAATAGAAACTAGGAGCAGGAGTAGGCCATTCAGCCTTCCGAGTCTGCTCTGCCATTCGGTATGGCCATGGTTGATCTTCAACGTCAATGCCTCTTCACACATTCTCCCCATCCTCTTTGCCATTAAAATTCCCATAAGACACACGTATCCTTACATATATAGGGAGTCCAAAATTGCACGTGATACTCCAGGTGTGGTCTCACCAAAGCCCGACAGAACTGCAGTAAGATATCTCTACTACTCAACTCAAATTCTCTTGCAATGAAGGCCAAGGTACCATCTGCCTCTCCGGTTTCATTGATACACAGGGACACCCAGATCCTTTTATACATCCCATTTCCAAATGTGTGTCAATATTTAGAAAATACTCTTCCTTTCAGTTTTTCACATCGAAATATATAACTTTATAATTAGGCAGGTTGTTTAGGTCCTCCATGCAAGACTTCTTGAGAAAGTGAGGGGGCATGGGATCCAAGGGGCTGTTGCCTTCTGGATCCAGAACTGGCTTGCCTGCGGAAAGCAGAGAGTGGTTATGGATGGGTCTTTTTCTGCAGAGGTTAGTCACCAGTTGAGTGCACCAGGGATCTGTTCTAGAAACCTTGCTGTTTGTCATTTTCATAAATGACATGGATAAGGAAGTGGAGGGATGGGTTGGTAAGTTTGCCAATGACAGTTGTGTTGGTGGTGTTGTGAATAGTAGGGAGGGATGTCAGAAGTTGCAGCAAGACATAGATAGGATGCAAGACTGGCAGAGAAGTGGTAAATGGACTTCAACGTGGATAAACGTGTAGTGGTCCATTTTGGCAGGTCTGTAGTGTTCTATGATCTATATACTACATCTGCCAAGTGTTTGCCCGCTCACTCAACTTGTCTAAGTCTCCTTGCAATCTCTTCACAAATATAAACAAAGTTTTAAAAAAGTTTATTAGTCACAAGTAAGGCTTAAATTAACACTGCAACAAAGTTATTATGAAAATCCCTCAGTTGCCACACTTCAGTGCCTGTCAATGCACCTAACCAGCACATCCTTTCAGGATGTGGGATGAAACCAGAACACCCAAACAAAACCCATGCAGACACAGGGAGAACGTACAAACTCTGTACGGACAATGACCCAATCAAACCCAGGTCCCTGATGCTGCAAAGCAGCCGTGCAAACCACTGTGCCGCCAGTTCTATGCCATTA